>CM070658.1:19056353-19656353 GCA_036346575.1 Dendrocalamus sinicus | reverse complement strand
AATTTGCCTTTAATTTGTGATCTCTTGTCTCAGTAGTTCTGTAGTGAAGTTATAATTAGAAGCAATGTGTACTTATATATTAACCTCTGATCTAGAATATGACAGACAAAGTGACATCACAGCCGGTTCTTGTGAAAAACCGTCTGTGAACATTCCCAGACGGTTCTTAACAACAACCGGCTGTGATAGTCGACACAACACAGACGGTTTTTAATAAAAAACCGTCTGTGATAATCCCAGATTATCACAGACGGTTTTTAATAAAAACTGTCTGTGATATTCCAGTATCACAGACGGTTCAGCGGTAAGAACCGTCTGTGATACTCCTTTTTCCCGCCACAAATACCACATACAGCCTTCAAATTAAAACCGTTTGTAATAGTTTACATTACAGACGGTTTCACAAAACCGTCTGTGATTTGCCGTCTACTATTAGATTTTCTGTAGTAGTGGCAACTGCTGGCGGTATCCTGTGGTGCGCTGTCGCTTGCTTCTACTATAGCGCGCACTATTGCGTACTGCTGCGCGCACTGTAGTAGATACTGTTTGCATGTACTGTTGCAGCGAACACTATTGCATACTGCTGCGCTTAGTTACACTGTAGCGTACTGTAGCTACATGAGAAGTCTGTTTCTTCGTTATATGCCAACTGAGGAATTCAACTAGCAAACTTTTTTTTAGTATTTTTGGCAGACACAATGATTAAGCCACGTAAAGAAACACCACAATCAACACTTGTACAAAATTTCTAATAAATTAAAATCTAACAAAACTCACAATAATAACATATACAAAAATTAAGGTTTTCGTACTTTTATGTTGCAATTTTCGGTTTATGAATTCTAGGTAATAATAGCAACAATAAAATTGATATAAAAGTTATGGTAAATAATCCTAACAATAAAACGGTATTATGATACCAAGATGATACGGGGTACTCCGAACTTCTCGATGTAGAATCAAGATACTCACGTATAGCCTCTCGAATCATAGAATCACCTTATAATTTTTAATGCAGCTCAATAATTCTTTCTACTCAAGTAACATATTTAACTGAAAAGTGCAAGATATATGCGTATCTACATCATCCTCCCCTTCTTTAAAAAAATCATCCTTAGCTTTTGATATCATGAAATTGTACTACATAAAGGATACAATGTGTATATATGGTATATATATTTGTCATTTACTCTTCTTTCATTTAGCACATTATGATTATCTGAAGGCGTAGTAAACAAAAAGAATAACACATATGCATAGTGTGTGTGTGTGTCTATATATATATATATATATATATATATATATATATATATATATATATATATATATATATATATATATATATATATATATATATATATATATATATATATATATATATATATATATATATATATGAATCAATTATTATGTCATTCTTGTTGCTTTGCAAAAATCAATTAGTAAAATAGCATCCATAAGATGTATATATTACAATATTGTCATTTACATCATGAAGGAGAGCTGAATGCTAAACAAATTGCACCGCTCGAAGATAAAGCTAAATTACTTACATCACCTATATCAACTGAGAAGGACATTCAAGGTAACAATAATAGTGATAAATTAGTAGTTCATTAAGAAAAGGTTGGTAAAAGTGAGAACCCTTGTGCCCAATTGGAAATCCTACATTCTGAATTTAATGTGCTTACTTTATATAATATGGAATATCCCCTGATGATTTTTCATGCTATATAATGTTCAATGAACCTTAAGAACTATCTAGTATGATTGAGAAGGTTTCTGAAATTGTATATCAAAAATCACTAGTCAGTATCTGTGCCTACACATATAAATTTAATTTATTTGGAGATTATGGTGTAGATAAGAAGTTTCATGTTTATCAAATATGCATTACCTGTGATAAGTTTGCTGAATTGAATTTTCATATTTTGGACAAGCTATCTTTTGAGCCATACTTAAGTATTCGGAGTAGCGTAGTTAAAGCATATATAGAAGTCATTAAAATTTTTCTCACCCATATTATACCAATTTGATATGGTGTTGTCCATTACTAATTTGTACACAGGCTTACAAAAGTCAATGATGAATTTTCTCGACATGAGGGGGAATAATGTGCATAAATTGAGATATATATATATAAGGGATGTGTTAACACACACACCGTATATGTTCTAGGGCTATTTAATTAAACAAGTTGTGCATAACATGGGATTTCAGGAAAAATAAGACTCTTGTCATTTTTTATTCTATCACTGAACAGAATGGGAAGACAAGGCTAGTTATTCTTCGTCTACGAATATCCAAATTTTTACACCTAATACTCCATAGATAGTTCGAATTGGATAGCAGCAATAATCAATTTTAACGTGTGGTAAATATATCTACCATGCATATACGCTATTTTCTTTGTTTAGCATATTCTTAGGTTATCAAAAGCCGATGATAGCTTTTTCTGAAAAAAGGTAGAATGATGCGAACATAGACACGCTTAGCACTTTTCGGTTAAATTTATTATTTGATTGGAAAAAATTATTGAGCCGTATTAAATATTGTATGCAAAGCTACTATTTTATTTAATTATATGTGTTAGGGGTAGGTGGGGTGAGGGAGGGTTAGTGTTAGGGGTATTTTATGTGCTTTAGGGGTGAATCTGGTATATTGAATCGTTATCTAGTAATTCTAAAATTTAACTAATTTTAACTCAAAATAGTGGAATATTATACAGACCCTTAATATATTTTGATCTCGGATGAATAAGATAGGAAGATGGAAACTTTCACACGCCATACACGCCCGCTGGTCAGTTCGTGGGTCCCATCAGCATATATGGCCACCAGGCCATCCCATGTCACTGACATGAGGAAGCAGGGACAAAGATCAACCACCCAAAGCAAGGAATCTGCCACCAAAATATCATGTGGATCCCACCATGTTCCCTTGGTGACCCAACATGCATGCAAACACGTGGATTTCGTTGCAGTGCAGTGTGCTCAGAAACGCACAGGAGGCGAGCGCGCGTGAATCTCAAGTTTGCTTCGTGCGTACTGTGGCTGTCACGGACAACTGGGTCGTATTCACCGACGCGCATCAGGATTACGTCAGGCGGAACCGAGTCAAATGGGTTTTCGAATTTCACGCCGCACGACGTCAACAGAAAATTTGCAGCGTACAGGAATTGGAAAATTAATTAGTTAGGAAAAATTTTCCGAATATTCTCCGAATACCTTTTGTTAAGTCGGTTAGTTTTCTTTTTAGTTGTGTCTCAGGCTATATATATATATGGCCATGTATCTATCTTTATAAAGAGATCACGTTATTTTTTAGATAGCTAATATTATTTATTCATGGGTTTATACAATACGTTGCATTTTGGTAATTAGGCGATTTTTTTGAGAAAATATACATCTGTTGTTCTTGTGATTCCTAGTGTTTTTCCTATGGAGAGATGCAAAGTTATTCCCATAGTATCGAAGACTTGCTGGTCCTTACGAGTCCATGTGTAATGACTATGGTGACATACATAAGTAGGTTGATTATGTTTGTACCAAAGTGAAACAAAGTAATATACATTGATTCCTTAGTCAAGAACAACCATGACTTCACTCGTGTGCAACAAATAATTGATAGGTAAACTCATTTCCTCCATAGATAACTATATTATAGTCTTTCTTTCATTTGTAGTTGCCGAGACTAACTTTTTGGAATTGCATAGGTCGTTCGGCGCTTACGTTGGTAAGAGAGAGAGATAAAAGGAATTCAGCGCCACACTAAAACACAGGACGCGCCACACATACCGGTCTGACCGGTGTACAAAGTCCGGTCTGACCGCCTTGTACACACAAGTCAGACCGCCCCTCGGGTTCAGATAGCAGAGAGGCTGGTTTTTCAGATTGTAAAAATGAGATTTTGCCACAGCAGAGCAATTGATGTTTTTCTACTAGTTTTCTCTGCCCAGAAAGACAAGATAACCTATTAAATAGCAAGAGGGACCAAGAGACCCAAGAATAACCAACTCAAGAGGAAGAATTAGAGAAATGATCCAGAAACTGAAAATATTCAGAGACTTCACCAAAAATCAAATTACTCCTCCATCGTTGATCCTTTGGACATGAAAATTTGCAGATACATTAGCAATAGCCATAGGACTCTCCAGATCCAATTTCATGCCATCACACGAAGGGAATCAAGAACTGCACTAAAACCCTAGAAGTGCATAGAAACTTCAGAGAGGTGCAAAAGAATCCAAATAACTCAAGATTCATAAGTCCTTTGCACGTGAGATTTTGCAATCAAGTTAGCAACAACCTCAGGGCTTTTCAGACCAAAACTCAAGCCTTCTTTCAAAGAAAATTAGAGGGGGCCAAGAAACCCTAGAAAGCAAGAACATGAACAGAAGAGCTCAAAAAGGGAAATCTGAGATTAAAAGTCATTTGCTCTTGGGAAGATCGATCAAATGACCTTGAGGCACTATCCCATCATAGAGCAACCCATTTTGGGCCTTCCCAGCAAGAATCAACAAGAAACTCAAAAAGTCAAGAAATCAACATGAAGGACATCGAAGCAAAACAGAGAAGAACAGGAAGCTCAAGAATTGAAACAAACACTATCTCATATTGATAACGAGGAAAGGAGATACATGATTGATACAAGAGGAATGATTACAAAGGATCTCCTCTACCTCTCCCTCCCCATCTCAAGAACACAAGCTCAAGAACACACAACCATACATGCTTGGTGGAAGGGAGGCACTCAAGAACATATCGAAGGAGACACAGCACCTCTGCCCTCTCCCCTGCTCTCAACCACTAAAGACTCACCAACTAAAGCCTAAAGCCAAAACAAACTCTCCAAAGCACATTTTGACTAAAGCAACACTCTAACAACCTCTCAAACCCTAGAATGCATGAGTGGGCATGTAGCCACCAACATCTATTTATAGCCCTTGGCTAACCGGTCTCCAACCCGTTACGCCCGCTAAACCCGAACGGAGCCCGCTCCCGCTTTTGCAGTTTCGCAAAATTGCCATTTCGCCCCTCCTGCACCTTCCGGGAAGCTTCCGCGCTCCTTGTCGTCCAAGCCTCGCAACCACATCGAATCTCCGCCGTCTTCGACACATCCGACCATTCTGACCTCGACACCGCCCGTGTCTAGTCCGGTCACCCCGTGTCTCGCCACGACTCCGCCTCGACGTCCTGTAACCAACACAGACAAGAAACACATCAAATAGCACCGCTCGATACATATAAGCATAAATGCATTAATGAAATAGCCCAAACCTGACAAGTCGACATAATATGCATCCTAACCACTTTGACCAGGTTTGACCAAGTCCGACCGAGCCCGATTGCACCACGCAACGTCAAGGATCGAACCAACCAAATCAAACTCGACTTTCCTAAACCGATGTCAATTACTCATCACACAAAAGGGATGACCCTCACATGGTCTGTCAATCTCCCCCTTGATGAGTATATTGACAAACCCCGAAAAAGCACAAAGTTGAGTTTGAAATGCAAGAAAGAAGTCAAACATGGTCCAAAGGAAGGAAATGAAGCTAATGACCATGTCGACACAAGGAGCAAAATAAAGAGCAAGTTTTCGTCAAAACTCCACACAAGGAGCAAAATAAAGAGCAAGCTTTCCTCAAAGCTTCCAAAATGGCTTTTTCTACCACTATTCTCCCCCTTTTGGCATAAACATATCAAGGATGCAAGGAAAAGAACAAGTCATGGAAATGGATGAAATGGCTGAAGTTTAATTATTCTAAGCATTTTAGAGCCATGAGAATTATCCAAAATGACCAACAAGTAATACATCAAGCCATAACTCAATATAATGCTATCTGGATCATGACAGAACATATATAAGACAGCTAAACCAAATAGATGACAATCTGAAATTTAGTGCAATTTATGAGCATGTCAAGTCATCCATGATCAAAGTCTAGCTAAAGGTATCCAAGGATGATGCAAACCATGTCAATAAGCTAAGCGGAACCAAGAAGCTAGTATTGAGCCTAATTAGAGTACTACAAGCTCAAGAGTGAAACATTTGTTTAAGTACTTGGTTCGTTTTGTAGGTTAAGCAAATGAAGCACAAGTGACATATTTTGTTTTGAAATTCATGGTCGTTGACAACCAGATTTTTGTTTAGTCATGTGCTAGATCTCAAGCCTTATGCGATCATGCCAAGAAAGAAGCTTAAGACAATGATCTTGGTCATCCAAAACTCCCTCTAAGTTCATGCCAAGTGCAATGGCAAGTAGTCTCATAGGAGAGGATTGGTGAGATCAGTTTTTTCGCACAAAAGAGATCTTTTTGCTTTTTAACATGTTGTACTAACTCATCCTGTATCAAGAGACTAAAATAGCTCAATCTAAGACTTAATAGAGATTCAACGCTCAACTCAGCCTATTTGACATGGCATAAATCATAAAAGGATAACTAGAGAAAGACTAATGTCAAGAGCTAGCATGACAAGTTTTAATTCCAGTTAAGCAATCTTAATCAACTTATCATGGCAAGAGCCAGTCTACACATATGAAGTCATGATCAATCTAGCAAATGAAGCACAAGTCATGGTAGAATGTAAAGCATTGTGAAACATGTCATAAATGAATAATAATCAAGGCTCAAAGTAGATATTTACAATGCAGAATGACATGCAAGAAATCCAGCTCCCCCTCAACATGTGATGCAACTTTTAGTTCAAGTTGAGTTATGTCAAAATTAAGCTCCAGAAGCTCCCAAATGAACTACCCTTGAACCAAAGCACTAAAACGAGAAGCTGGCAAAGAAAACCAAACAAGCAGTCCTTAAAGCATAAATAAGATATAGAGGATACTATGGCTCAGACCGACTCTCATCTACCCCATATGACTCTGGGACTATCAGCTGGTCTACTAACAACCTAGGGAGCAAACACGTACCCTGTCTACCCGAGGGTGGCCCAACCCTCGCTAGAACCCACAAGAAGTGAGTAAGCTCAACCTAGAAAAAAGAGAGGCAGCTAACATGCAGCATCCTAGAATCATAAGATAAGAGCAAGAAATCTGAACACTAGACAAGAAGACCACTCTAACCTATGCTAGAAGGACTAAACTCAATGCACCCCAAATGCAATGCAACAGTAAGGAGCAAGAGCATAATCAAATATAATAAAGCAGTAAAGCACAAAGCTCCCCCTCACAGCAGTCCATAAGGACAAACTACCCCAAGCTCCCCCCGCAGAGCTGAAAACCTCGAGCTATCCAAAGGCTTGGTGAAGATATCATCCAACTAGTGGCCACTCTCCACAAACTGGAGCACTATATCACCCTTCTTTACATGGTCTCTAAGGAAGTGATATCAGATATCAATATGCTTGGTCCGAGAGTGCTGCACTGGGTTCTTAGCAATGTTAATCGCAGAAGTGTTATCACAGAAGAGTGGAACACTGTCGATAACTAACCCAAAGTCCTGCAGGTCGAGACCATCAAAGCACCTTGCTCGACAAAGAATCGGCTGCGACAACGTACTCGACCTCTGCGGTGGGTGTGCAACACCTGCTTCCTCGAAGACCGAGAAGCGAGAAGTGCCAATGAACGGCGGTGCGAAGTGCTCTTCCTATCTATCCTCTGACCCGGTAAGTGCGCATCCGAATAGGCTCTCAAGGAAAGACAGGATGAGGAAGAGTACCATATACCATAGTCAATGGTAGCTCGAAGGTACCGAAGAATACGCTTCACCGCCTGGTGGTGAGAAACGCGAGGAGAAGCCTGAAACCGAGCACAAAGACACACAACGAAGTGTATGTCCGGTCTCGAGGCAGTGAGGTACAAGAGGGAGCCTATCATGCTACGATACTCCTTCTGATCAACCGGCTTACCGACCTCATCTGGGTCAAGTGTGGCAGAAGATGACATGGGAGTTGACACGGGCTTACCATCACTCATGTCAAAGCGTCTCAGGAGGTCACGAGTGTACTTGCCTTGATGCAAGAAAGTACCCTCCCGAGTCTGCTTAATTTGGAAGCCAAGGAAGAAGCTCAACTCACCCATCATGCTCATCTCAAACTCGGTGCTCATGACATCCGAGAACTGTGAAACGAGAGCATGAGAAGAGCCGCCAAAGATGATGTCGTCAACATAAATCTGGACGAGCAAAAGATCAGTGCTATGTCGGCGGATGAACAAGGTCTTGTCTACTTTACCCATCTCAAACCCATGACTCAACAAGTAGGACTTAAGCCTCTCATACCAAGCTCTAGGGGCCTGCTTAAGTCCATACAAAGCTTTGGAAAGCTTGAAGACATGGTTGGGTATTGGGGTTCTCGAAACCTGGAGGCTGTCTGACATAGATTTCTTCCTCAATGAAGCCATTAAGGAAGGCACTCTTGACGTCCATCTGGTAAAGCTTGAAACCCTTAAAAGCTGCAAAGGCAAGCAGGATTCTAATGGCCTCAAGTCTAGCTACAGGGGCAAAGATCTCCTCGAAATCGAGACCCTCAACCTGGGAAAACTTCTCAGCAACCAGTCTAACCTTGTTTCGAACAACTACCCCATCCTCACTCTGCTTGTTCTTGAACACCCACTTGGTCCCAATGACATTGTGACCATGAGGGGCTCAACAAGCGACCAGACCTTGTTTCTCTCGAAATTCTCTAACTCTTCATGCATGGCATTGACCCAAGACTCATCAGAAAGTGCATAACACACATCCTTGGGCTCGAAGGAGGCAACAAAGGCAGAATGAAGACAGAAAAGTGACGTGGAAGACTTTGAGCGTGTGACACGCTCAAAGAGGTCTCCAATAATCTGCTCAGAATGATGAGCTTTCTGGATGTGTCTAGGAGGTCCAGGATGAGATGAAGAAGTGGCCTCTACCTCGTGAGCTAAAGAGGTAGGAACAGAGCCACTAGCTCCAGAAGGGGCAGAAGGTATGGGCTGATCACCTCGAGGTGCGGTGGAAGAAGGCCCCTCAAGGGGTGGATGAGGGACTGGATCGGGTAGGCAACCCTCATCTCCATCGTCCTCATCATCCACAAAGATGGGCTCGGACTGCTCTAAAGAACCTGAGATATCAGGCCTAGTCCCCGGACTGGCCTCGTCAAAAGTCACCTCACAGGTCTCTACCATTTTACTAGACTCGCAGTTCCAAACCCGATAAGCCCGCGAAGAAGTCGAGTAATCTAGAAAGATCCCATCACAAGAACGTGACTCGAACTTGTCTAGATTCCCAGACTTCAGAATAAAGCACTTGCAACCAAACACACGAAAATGAGATACACTGGGCTTTCGCCCATACCTCAACTCATAAGAAGTGCGGTGCAAGTGTGCTCGAAGAAAGACTCGATTTGAGACATGACACGCGGTGGCTATAGCCTCAGCCCAAAACTTCCGCGGTATAGAGTACTCATCGAGCATCGTCCTGGCCATCTCGACCAAGGTACGGTTCTTCCTCTCCACGACGCCATTCTGCTGTGGGACGTGCGGAGAAGAGAACTGGTGCTCTACACCCATCTCATCACAGAACCTCTCAAAGTAGAAATTCTTGAACTCCGTGCCATTGTCACTTCGGATCGCTCGTAAGGCACCCGGAAGCTCAACAGAAAGCCTACTAAAAAGACCTCAGAAATGTGTAAACGTTTCATCCTTCGAGGCTAAGAAAAACACCCAAGAGTACCTCGAGAAGTCATCGACCACGACAAGAACATACCACTTCCCTCCTGCTGACTGCACTCGAGCTGGTCCAACTGTATCCATATGGAGCAGCTGTCCTGGTGCATCGGTCATAGTGACTGTGACCGGAGGATGGGAAGCGGCAACCATTTTGCCGTGCCGGCATGGAGCGCAAACAAGATCTTTGACCATCTTGAGCTTCGACAGACCACGAATGAGGTCGTGGCCGCTAACTTGGGTCAAATTCAATATAACCAAGTCTCCTATGCCAGAAAGAAAGGTCGTGGGACTCAGAAGCAACTAAACACGTGAGAGGATTAGCAGAAGAATCAGAAAAATCAGCACGAAAGATCCTCCCAAAACGAGAAATCCTGCAAACCAGACTACCCGAAAAATCAAGAATTTTGCAAGCGTTTTTCTTAAAGCTCACCTCGAAACCGTCATCGGTAATCTGAGAGACAGAAAATAAATTATACTGCAGCTTACTAACCAAAGCAACATCTTTCAAAATGAAAGAATCATTAACGCGCACTGTACCTTTGGCGATGACACGCCCAGATGAAGCATCTCCGAAGGTGATCGTCTCATCACCTGGAGCACGGGCAAGGGAAGAAAACCAACGGGAGTCTCCGGTCATATGTCGTGAACACCCGGAGTCTACAAGCCAAACCTTTCCCTTCCCTGCCCGGCGAACCTGAGTCAACAAGAGAGTAAAGTCTCAGTATTGGGATAAATCAAGAGTGATTTTGGCACCCAATACTGAGTAACACGTCGAGCAGATGAAGTAGTCAAACACGACTGACCTCTATCTACCCTACGCTCTCTGTCACTCAAAGAAGCAGAAGGTCTGTGTGTAGACTGAAGTCGTTGTTGGGCTTGAGCGCTCTGAGGAGCGAGTCAAGGCACCAAGAACATCTCGATTACGCGCGCGGTAGCTATCTCGACGGGGGAAACGAGATCTACCCTCAGGACGGCGGAAGTCACGACCAAAGGGAGCATGAGGACGAAAACCAGAAAACTCGGAAAAACCATGTTCTCGATGCTGCCCAAACCCATCAACAGAAGCAAGCCTAGACCTCGTATTGGTCTTAGGTGCACTCAAGGTCTGGGGCTGACCCTGAATACGCCTAAGATCACGAATACGGTCTCTACGCGCGATCTTGGCGCGCCTGAAGCATCGATCGATCAGATGTCCATCCTTCTGACAGAAGGTGCAATGATACTTAACCTTCTGAGAGGTAGAAGTAGCATGATGAGGCTTCGCCTTCTGAGAGGCGGAAGCTACAGGTGGAATCACCTTGCTGTCAGAAATCCCTTGGACAAAACCCGCATACTTAAATTGGAATTTCTCGGTCCTGGGCTCAGTCTCGATCACACCTGGTGCTATGGGTCTGAGCACGGCAGGTGGATGCTTCCTCATGTCCTCATAGAAATCATATCCTAGACCCTGATTAAATCTGCAAATCTTGGATTGGTCTAGAATAAGATTAAGCTTCTTCTTGCCTCCTACAAATCTCTCGAGAGTGTTCATAAGATACTGACACTCCCGAAAGAGAGAGGTGCAAGAAGAGCAGGGGGAAGAAGAGACAGCAGAAGGTAAGGGCGCAGAAGAAGAACCAACAGTAGAGGAAGGAATGACTTGTGCACGCATAGTCGACTCTGAGGGGACAGTCCTACTACTAGCCAGTTGGTTCACGTTGCTAAGCATCTCCACCTTACCCTTGGGCTCCTTCCCCACCTCAGCAATCACATCACAATGAGTTGATGGCTTCTCTAGTAAATCCTTAGTTAGCTTCACACATTGTTCATTCAAAACAACGAGTTCAAGTTTTAGTTTATCACAACTAATGCATGGTGAACTAACATGATCCTTAGTCGCAAACTGAGCCAATTTGTTGTTATGATCAACCATCTCTTGGAATTGCTTAGAAACAAACTCAAGCTCAAGTGTCAATTTTGGACAGTTGGTGCAAGAAACAACAGGCTCAAGTAAAGAAGCATGCAACTCAGCAATTTTATGATCTGCCCTTTTTAAGTTCAATTTCAAATTATTGCAGTTTTCACAAGACTCGGGTAGATTCAGGAGCATGGTATAAAGACCTCTAAAAGCATTATCCTTATCCTCACATGAGGTGCAAGCAATAGTCTCAACAGTAGTAGATGAAACAGGAACAACCCTACTCATCTCTAGTTCAGCTAAGAGACTAAGATTCTCCACCTTAACAATGTCAAGCTCGGAGGACAAACTATCATGCGAGGTCCTTAATTTCTCCATGTCACCCAACAGAGCACAAAGATGTATCACAATCATCACGGAGGGAGCGGATGTAAGTGAAGTAAGCTCCGTGATAGTCTATCTACTTCCTTCTCTAACTCGGTACACCTAGCCCTAGCTCTAGCATGAAATCCACCTAGCTTAAGAAAAGCATGATTAAGCTGGTCGAGGTGGGGATACCTCGTCCGAGTCGGAGTACGCTCATTGTCGCTCGATTCATACTGAAGGGCCATGAAGCACATGCCGGAGAAGTCGTCGCCGCCCTTGGGTTCTTGCTCGTCCGTTCCATCGTCGTCGCTCCACCCCTCCACCTCGCTGAGATCGAGGTCATCGAAGGCGGTGAGGACGCGGTGGAAGAGCTTCTTGGCTTTGCCAAGGTCGCGGAACTTCTTCTTGCCTTGTGCGGGAGCTAAGGGCTTCTTGTTGCGGTTCTTGTCGATGTAGTCGTTTTTGCCCGAACCGCCGTAGTCACCTTTGCCCTTCCCCAGCTTGGGGCAGTTTGCCCAAATGTGGTTGGGGCCACCACACTCGAAGCAAATTACAGGTCCTCCTCTCTTTCCATCCCTCCTCCTCTTGTAAGCATGAGAGAATCTCCTAGCTAGGAGGGCTAACTGCTCATCCGCAAGCTGCTCTAACTGATCATCAGTTATATCACAGAGAGCAGCAAGGGAGAATCCACACAGCGAATCAGAAGAAGAGCCGGAAGTCAAATTGGGATCGGTGACTAAGGCCATCGACTGTAACTTCGACTTACGAGAGACAATGTCAATCTTGTGAGTCTTGAGGCGCGAGTACAGCGCATCAAGAGTCAAAGTTGAGAGGTCCGTGGTGTTTTTGATGGTAGTCACCTTCATCTCCCAAACGCGAAGATCAAGTGCAGCGAGCATCTGTCGAGCGTTGTCCGAGTCGGGGTATGTGAGACCGACCACTCGGAGGTTGCTCAGAATCTTATGAAAACGCGCAAAGCACTCATCGAGGGACTCACCAGCGAGCATTTCAAACTTATTGTAATCTCGCTTGAATTGGTCTGCTTGTTTGTCTTGATTTGGGTGGTGCCCTCATGGTAAGCACTGAGGGTCTCCCAAATGTCGAAAGCCGACGTGAGGTGCGAAATGCGGTCAAACTCGCTACGACTCAAACCTTGGATGATTATGTTCCTTGCCTTTGCATTTGCCTCAACATCTGGTATATTCGCCACATTGATATTCTCATCGGCAGAACAAGATAGCGAACCTTGACCTTCCTCCAGATGGCATATCCTTGAGCCTGGATGTATGTCTCCATCTGGCTTGTCCAGAACGGAAGATCAATGCCATCAAAGATTGGAGGCTTGGTCGAGTATTTGTCCGTCGCCATGGCTCTAGAGACCAGTTAAGATCTATCGAGAAGAGCTAACCGGCTCTGATACAAATTGTTGGACCGAAATGGCGACAGAGAGGGGGTGAATGTCGACCTTTTTTTTAAAAAAAACTTTCCCTCAAGGCTCACACTTGAGTTTCCTCTCCAAAAGCCATGCCAGCTGTGAAGAAGGAAAGCACAAGGACTCTGGAATTACAAACAAGCAACGGAGAAATTAAGTCTCAAGAGAAACCAAAGAAAGTATCCATAGACTCTCTTCTCTCCCTAGGCTATAAAAGATATGAAGATTAGAGATTCAACCTTTCTGGATTCTCAGACTGCCAGAGGGGAGAACAAGATATTGATCATCAAGGGAGAGACACCAAAATCAGCTCACAATAAAATTGGCAGCAAACACCTCCCTGGGTCTGTCTAACCGCTCCCTGGCCAGCGGTCAGACCGCCCGGGGCATGCCGGTCTGACCGCTATTGACAAACCAGTCTGACTGGTGTACAAACTCCGGTCTGACCGCCTTGTACACACAAGTCAGACCGCCCCTCGGGTTCAGACAGCAGAGAGGCCGGTTTTTCAGATTGTAAAAATGAGATTTTGCCACAGCAGAGCAATTGAGGTTTTTCTACTGGTTTTCTCTGCCCAGAAAGACAAGATAACCTATTAAATAGCAAGAGGGACCAAGAGACCCAAGAATAACCAACTCAAGAGGAAGAATTAGAGAAATGATCCAGAAACTGAAAATATTCAGAGAATTAACCAAAAATCAAATTACACCTCCATCGTTGATCCTTTGGACATGAAACTTTGCAGATACATTAGCAATAGCCATAGGACTCTCCAGATCCAATTTCATACCATCACACGAAGGGAATCAAGAACTGCACTAAAACCCTAGAAGTGCATAGAAACTTCAGAGAGGTGCAAAAGAATCCAAATAACTCAAGATTCATAAGTCCTTTGCACGTGAGATTTTGCAATAAAGTTAGCAACAACCTCGGGGCTTTCCAGACCAAAACTCAAGCCTTCTTTCAAAGAAAATTAGAGGGGGCCAAGAAACCCTAGAAAGCAAGAACATGTACAGAGGAGCTCAAAAAGGGAAATCTGAGATTAAAAGTCATTTGCTCTTGGGAAGATCAATCAAATGACCTTGAGGCACTATCCCATCATAGAGCAACCCATTTTGGGCCTTCCCAGCAAGAATTAACAAGAAACTCAAAAAGTGAAGAAATCAACATGAAGGACATCGAAGCAAAACAGAGAAAAACAGGGAGCTCAAGAATTGAAACAAACACTATCTCCTATTGATAAAGAGGAAAGGAGATAAATGATTGATACAAGAGGATTGATTACAAAGGATCTCCTTTACCTCTCCCTCTCCATCTCAAGAACACAAGCTCAAGAACACACACCCATACATGCTTGGTGGAAGGGAGGCACTCAAGAACATATCGAAGGAGGCACATCACCTCTGCCCTCTGCCCTGCTCTCAACCACTAAAGACCCACCAACTAAAGCCTAAAGTAACACTCTACCAACCTCTCAAATCCTAGAATGCATGAGTGGGCATGCAACCACCAACATATATTTATAGCCCTTGGCTAACGGGTCTCCAACCCGTTACACCCGCTAAATCTGAACGGAGCCCGCTCCCGCTTTTGCAGTTTCGCAAAATTACCATTTCACCCCTCCTGCACCTGCCGGGAAGCTTCCGCGCTCCTTGTCGTCCAAGCCTCGC
Organism: Dendrocalamus sinicus; assembly: GCA_036346575.1. NCBI lineage: Eukaryota > Viridiplantae > Streptophyta > Magnoliopsida > Poales > Poaceae > Dendrocalamus > Dendrocalamus sinicus. The sequence goes on along the minus strand of CM070658.1, from coordinate 19,641,329 downwards.
AACCACATCGAATCTCCGCCGTCTTCGACACATCCGACCGTTCTGACCTCGACACTACCCGTGTCTAGTCCGGTCACCCCGTGTCTCACCACGACTCCGCCTCGATTTCCTGCAGCCAACACAGACAAGAAACACATCAAATAGCACCGCTCGATACATGTAAGCATAAATGCATTAATGAAATAGCCCAAACCTGACAAGTCAACATAATACGCATCCTAACCACTTTGACCAGGTTTGACCAAGTCTGACTGAGCCCGATTGCACCACGCAACGTCAAGGACCGAACCAACCAAATCAAACTCAACTTTCCTAAACCGATGTCAATTACTCATCACACACAAGGGATGACCCTCACATGGTCTCTCAATCTCCCCCTTGATGAGTATATTGACAAACCCCGAAAAAGCACAAAGTTGAGTTTGAAATGCAAGAAAGAAGTCAAACATGGTCCAAGGAAGGAAATGAAGCTAATGACCATGTCGACACAAGGAGCAAAATAAAGAGCAAGTTTTCGTCAAAACTCCACACAAGGAGCAAAATAAAGAGCAAAATCCACACGTGTTGCCCAGGTGCTGCTGGTGGCACTGCAAAAAATAGAATGTGTTAAATCAAAAGACATTACTGCTTAGTGTTGTATAGGATTAATTAATGTGTAGCTAGCGAATACCCGAAAATTGCGAACATGTTTCAAGGGCTTGGCCCCTGTCGTCGAGCCACATGTTTGTATGTATGTGGCGAACGACCTTCGTTATTCAAAAAAGTTAGATTAGTCATTCGGAAGGAAAGAAAGAGTACAATGTACAATGTACTTACCTATCGAGTATTTGGGCGATAGCTGTGTACTTGGATTTGTTCTTACTTAGAGAATCAAGGTATATAGCCTTGTTCTATTTTGGTATAATTACAATTAAAATCCAATGGAAGTGCTCATTGTATGGCATAAGAACAAATTCCTTATCGCGGTGAGCCAGCAGTGTTTTTGTAATATAGTTCTCGACGAATGATGCATCCTCGTTGATGGTATCAATGGCGACCAAGCGTGGGTCCAGAAAACCAATTGGTGATTTCGATGATCTAGCTTCGGTCAGCATGAATCTATATATATACACAGAAAAGCAACAAATTGTGACATATATCGGTATTACGTGAGCAGAGATCGTGATTATGCGGACTTACGGCGCCCAAAGATCGAGCGAGTGAGGCGTCGAGAGCGTTGAGCGTGAAAAGACCAAATATATCGTCAAAGGTCACCGCGAAGACACATTCCTGAGCTTCGTGCACAAAATGTTCCGGCTTGAATTTGACAGTGATACCTGAGCGTTGTTCTGCCTCTGGCCTATTGGACTGCTCCATATATCAAGCGTGGAATCTTTGGCAACCAAGTCCTAGGGTTAATAGGTGCTCTTCTGGGAATATCATCGGCTCGCCTCGCACGAATTTGCGGGCCAATGGCAAGTACGGGATATCGTCATCATCCTTCGTCTTTGATTTGCCCTGGCCACTGCCTTGACTGTAGGTCGACTTTAAGGTAGTCAACTGTAATGGTACATACGGTGCAAGTTGCTTTGGCGAGAATAGCACCGGCAGCAGTTGCTCGCCCGATCGCCCTTGTGGAGATGGCACGGTGCATGTTGCTCGTTCGCATCGCCCTTTGGTCTCGCCACCGGTGAAGAAGCCTCCAGGGAGATGTCGCTTTTGGGCCACTGGATGAATGTTCCAATAGCCTGCCCTAGAGTCACAATCTCGTCGTTGGGGGGCTTCAGTAGCGGGACGACCTCAAAATTGACATGCACACCATCCACATTAACTTTTGCGGCTTGGCGCTAAAGCTTGACCGCAAAGCATGGCCCGATACTGACGGATATGCTCGGCCCAAGCAAGCGTGCAAGGAGCGGATGCATGTCTCACTTGGAGCCTGCACTTCGTAGGCTCCTACATAACATTACCGAATTAGGTAGTCAAATAGGCCTATCAATGCAGCAAGCATTCGAGAGATAATAATTATTACCAGGATGTCGTCCACACGAAATCTGGCATCGGTTTGCGTCAGATTGGACGCGCAACGACTCGGACGGTTGTGTGGGCTAGCTAGCACAGGAGCGGTGGCGGCGGCCTGGTGACTTTCTGTATGTTTCCGCACCTCATCTCTAACTACATCAGCCAGCTCACCCATTAGCTCCTCTCTAAGAGATGCCTTGATCTCTTCTCGTAGCCGTGCGTCACGCTCAGCTTTGTTTCTCTTCTTACGCCGATACATGTCGGAGTCATCTTGGAAACCATGTTTCCAACGAACGTAAAGCCCAAGGCCTCTCGTACGGCCCGGGTGCTCATTGTTTCCCAGGGCCGCGGAGAGCATATCATTCTCCCTTGTTCTCTGGAATGATCCCAGGGTAGATTAAAACTCAGCTCTTCCTGCAAGAGCACGACATGTCATTTCACTTCGAACGAAGTTGTGGAGTAATTACAAGCTACGTAGTTCGATCGATATCTTACGGTATTGGGACACTTGCCGTCCGCAGGTTTCAAAGGAGACGCCCCCGATGTCGTTGTGGATGACCTTGCTCTAATCCAATTTTGAGCGCGCTCATCCGGGATATTGGGAAATGGCGGGGAGGTGTCCTGCAGGGCTGCCTAATCGTCCTCGCTCCTCCACTGCGGGATTTTACCCGCATACCCAGCTGTGCCAAGTCTGTGAGGGTGTGTGTTTTTTGCCTAGAGGGCCTTGTGTGCCGCACTTGTACTTTTGAAATCTTCGGTCGTCTTCGAAGCCTTAAACTCTTCCCATTGTGGTTCCAGGAATGGGTATTTATGAAAGGGCGTTTTGTCCTCCTCCACGTAGTCCTTGACAAGCTTGCTCTTGAAGTTCTTCCATACTTTGCACGCCCCTAGCAAGGCTTGTCGTTGCACGGCGTCTTGGTGTTCTTCTGGGATCTCGAACGATGCCAAAATTTCTGTCAGCAGCTCTCTTTTCCGAGTCGCAGGCACGTCCTTCCACAAATTGAATGTGCTCTCAATTCGTTCTCGTGCAACTATTCCGATCATGCTTCTCCATGCGCTATCGCTGCGAGGAAGGAGAGGGACCCGGATACATCGACTGTGTGATGGTAAATCGGCCCTCAGGTTTCTTCGATAGCCCTCTTCCTTGGCGTCTTGATTTTGAAGCGGACGCCTCTGGCGATGGTGTTGAAGAATACGCGGATGACATGTTGCTCAATTTGTGGGTCTATTAGCATAAGATAAGAAAGTGCCATACCATGTTGCTCAATTTGATGCTCAATGTTAGGAAGAGAGGAGAGGAGTAGAGGGGAGGGGGAGAAGGGAGGAGGTGATGTGGACAGAGAAAGGGAGTGATGTGCCTATCTTAGCACCTAATACTATATACTAACACTCACAAAACATATTGAAGTTGACAGATGAGGCATAAGCATATTTCTTAGTTTAATTCCTGCAATTATTATAATAGCACAAGCATGATAAACAAGGCATATAAATGACTTAGCTAATATATCAGCATGTGAATCAATTAAGTCATTCCAAATGTAACATATACTCAACATAGATGTCACATATATGTACAACATTAGCATGATGACAAGAAAACATGAGAATCTACATGCTAATTTCATTGAACCCTTAACATATATGTTTAAATCTAGCATATGTTCAACAGATTGAAGTAAATTAGGTGCTCTCAGAACAGAGTTGCGCAAGCTTGCAAATCTTGGCCTTCTCATGCTAATATCAAGACTCTTCATAATTAATCTAATACCAGAAATCAGGATTTGAGCTCACAACTATGTTTTCTACTATCACCACTGATCAAACACAGGAAACATCAATCTACAACTTTCGGTGTGAATGTTCACAGTCACTGAAGAAATAGTTTGAAGTCGCAGACTAAACATGCAGCATCTAATATAAAAGGAACCTCCTCTGAGACAACTAGAGTACTGCACAGCAAGGACTTAAGTGCACATGAACAAACCTAACCAGCCAAAAGTCTGCATGGATATAGACAGTAGAAGACATATCACTAGAGCTAAAAATCCTTATCCCGTCATCAAGATCTATTCGGTCTTTGATAGGGGTGGAAAAAAAGCTCGTTAGTGGGGCTCGTTGGCTCGGTTCAAAATTACTTCAATTATACTTGTTAATTGGTTAAACATTATAATGAGTTGATTTCAAATGAATTTGAATTTTGCTCAAGCTCGGCTCGGCTCGGCTCGTTAGCTCGTTTCTAAAAATACTTTTAAATTATCTGTAAAATGATATTAAATCAAAATATGCCAATTTTAGAAAAAACTCGATAAGACAAGCAGTTGGCTCGATATCCACCCCTAGTCTTTGATTAGTTCATCACAGAGCAATCACCAAACCCACACACATAGTCTTTGAAGTTGACAGATGAGGCGGCGGCGAAACTCACAGATGCGAGGAGGCGGCGGCGAGGGCTCGGGGAGGCGAGGGCCCGGGGAGGTGGCGGCGAGGGCTCGGGGAGGCGGCGGCGACGGCTCGAGGGAGGCGGCGGCGACGGCTCGGGGAGGCAGATCGGGATTTAGATGTAGAATAACTGCAGAATACACAGAAAACCCTAGTAAGAGGGTATATATAAGGGATTATTATAGACGGTTCTACACTTAGAACCGTCTGTGATATCAATATCACAGACGGTTCTAAACATAGAACCGTCTGTATATCACCGACGATTCTAAGTTTAGAACCGTCTGTGATAAGCCTACTATCTCAGACGGTTCTAAACATAGAACCGTCTGTGATAGTAGGATTATCACAGACGGTTCTAAACTTAGAGCCGTCTGTGATATTGATATCACAGACGGTTCTAAGTGTAGAACCGTCTGTGATAAGCCTTTGCCCGACTGTAGTCATTCATGATCAACCGCCAACCAGCTGCATTTATGATCAACCACCTACCAGCTGCATTCATATATATACAACACCAACCACCAACACAGTGTATTTCTTTACACATTTTCTCAATCTTAAAATTGACTACATCACATATTTTAACATATACATAAATGCAAATTCACAAATACATCACACTGCAGCATTGTTCTATACATAAATGTCAATTCACATATACATCACACTGCAGCATTGTTCTATACATAAATGCTAATTCACATATACATCATACACATGCATTGTTCTATACATAAATGACAATTCACATATACATCACACAAATGCATTGTTATATACATATATGCAAATGCCCACATATATGTCGCACATTCTCATTGTACTTGCTTATTTCCTTTAAAAATTAGCCCTTCATCATGATCAATGCGTACGTAACAAGTTTCGTCACGTTGTTCGTCATCGACCCTTATGCCATTTTCAAAAGGAGATAACTCGTCAAATTGATTGGATTCTTCCTCGTCCACTACATTCTCTACTCCGACAATTCTCCTTTTTCCATGAAGAACTACATGGCGTTTTTTATTTGCCGGGTCGGTTACATAGAAAACTTGAATAATTTGATTGGCGAGTACGAATGGTTCGTCTTTGTACCCGACACGTTGGAGGTCCACGGTAGTGACACCGTACTTGTCAACCTTCACCTGTGGGAGATGCACCCAACGGCAGCGAAATAAGGGGATCTTGAAAACCATATAGTCGAGCTCCCAAATCTCTTCTATGAAGCCATAGTACGAGTTTCTCGACCCATCAGTATTGAACGCATCTATGCGGACACCCACACCGCTGTTCTGGTTAGTGCTCTTGACATCCTGAGACTACGTATAGAATGTGTACCCATTTATGTCATATCCTTGCCATGTCACAACTGTAATATCGCCCTTATGCCAACCATGTCAGCGTCTCACTTGGCGAGCTCCTAGCGATTTGCTCCTTCAACCATTGGTTGAACCGACTGTTGTGTTGCCTCATGATCCAAACATTGGCTGCTCGGATTCATTGCGAAGCACATCCTTGTCTTTGGTCGACATAAGGTGCCACTTCAGTCATGTGTTGCAACACCGTGAAATGAGCTTGAGTATACGTGTCCATATCTGGAGTGATTGCTTTCCTTCCGATAGTTCCGAGACCTTTCAGCCTCCCATCATGACGAGATTGAGGCACACCTATCGGTTGAATCTGAGCCATATAATCGACACAAAACTCAATGACCTCTTCGCTTGCATAACCTTCGACGATGTTGCCCTCCGGCCGAGAACGATTCCGTACGTAGGACTTGAGAATTCCCATGAACCTCTCAAATAGGTACATGCTACATAGAAATACGGGCCCACACATTTTTATCTCCCACACAACATGAACAATGAGATGGACCATGATATCGAAAAACAAAGGAGGGAAATACATTTCAAGGTGACATAGAGTCATCACCACCTCGTCCTGCAGAGCATCTAGTCCTTCGGGATCGATGATCTTCTGAGCAATTGTGTTAAAGAAATAACATAGCCTCATGATTGTCTCTCGGACTTTGATCGGCAAAATATTTCTAATTGCAATAGGGAGCATCTGTGTCATCAGCACATGACAATCATGAGACTTCATGCCATTTAACTTCAAATCTTGCATCGAAACAAGTTTCTTCACGTTGCCGGAGTAACCAGATGGAACTTTGACACCATGCAAGCACTGGCACAGTTCTGTTTTCCCAACCTTGGACAGAGTGTAACACGCAAGGGGAAGTCACATTCGTCCATTATCAGTACATGTCGGTGCTAACTCAGGCCTGATGTCCATATCAGCCAAGTCAAGCCGTGCGTTCACGCCGTCCTTTGTTTTATCACGAATATTCAGTAAGAGACCAATCAAGCTGTCGCATATATTCTTTTCTACGTGCATGACGTCGATGCAGTGTCGAATATCTAGGTACTCCCAATAAGGTAAGTTCCAAAATATTGATCTGTTCTTTCAGGTGTTCTTCTCATGAGCCCTCAATTTACCTCCCTTTCCGAGGACAACATCTAAATCCTTAACCATATCATAAACCTCGTGTCCCCTTAAAAGCCTTGGAGCTGAACCGTCTTCCTTCTCTCCGTCAAATTGTTTCTTCATCTTGCGGTATGGGTGAGCCCTCCGAAGGAACCGGCGGTGACGCATGTAGACAATTTTGCGTGAGTGTTTCAGCCACACACTCTCGGTACCATCTAAACAGTGAGTACAAGCTTTGGCACCTTTTGTACTATGACCCGATAGGTTACCAAGCGCAGGATAATCATTTATGGTGCAGAACAATAAGTAGCGCAGAGTGAAGTTCTCTCGTTTGTATGCATCACATACCTGCACCCCTTCATTCTACAGTACTTTTAGATCTTCCACCAACGGTGCTAGGTACACATCAATATCATTCTCTGGTTGCTTTGGCCTTGGATAAGTATCGACAGTAAAATATACTTTCGCTTCATACACAACCAAGGAGGAATGTTATAGATGCAGAAAGTCACGGACCATGTGCTATGTCGGCTGCTCATGCTACTGAAAGGATTCATTCCATCTGTACTCAGTCCAAACCTTATATTCCTTGGTTCTGCACCGAAGTCTGCAAAACTCCTATCGATGTTTCTCCACTGCGTGGAATCAGCAAGGTGTCTTAGCATTCGATCCTTCTTGCGCTCCTCCGAGTGCCAACGCAGAAGTTTTGCCTCCTTTGGATTTGCAAAAACCCTTTTCAAACGGGGAATTATAGGAAAATACCATGCCACCTTAGCAGGAGGTCCTTTCTTCACCTCTGTTCCCTCGCCATCATCTGATTGATTGTTACGTTTGTATCGGGATGCGTTGCACACCGGACATACATGCATGTTTGCATACTCTTTACGGTAGAGGATACAGTCGTTCGGACATGCATGTATTCTTTCTACTTCCATTCCCAACGGACAAAGAACCTTCTTGGCTTTATACGTGGTTTTAGGCAACTCATTTCCCTCCGGAAGCATGTTCGCTAAAAGTCCTAGCAGCGCCATGAAACTCTTGTCGGACCAACCGTTGCTTGCCTTCAATTTCAACAGTTCAAGCACGGCCGACAACCTCGTGTACTTGCAGCATGTGAACAAAGGTTTCTCCGAGTCCTCCATCAAGCCCCGGAATTTAGCATACTCTCTCTCATCATAGTTCTCTTCTACATCGCGAAGCATCTGATCCAGATTATCATCATGCAACCTATCCGAATCCGAATCACAATCGACATCATCCGGCGGCATGTCATTCACTTCACCGGCGATGTCATCCGGCGGCATATCATTCACTTCACCGGTGATGTCATCCGGCGGCATTTGATCATTGATTTCGCCATGACTGGTCCAACACGTATAACCCTTTTTAAAACCCCTCCGAATCAAGTGCGCTTCAATTTGCCCTCGGTTCTTAAACATCTTTAAATTCTCGCAGTCAGTGCATTGACAGTACATATATTCCACCCCCTTATTGAACATATCCTCCTCAGCAGCTCTTATAAAAGCAGACACGCCATTAATGTACTCTTCACTCACACGGCTCGTGGCATACATCCAACTTCGGTCCTATGTTACGTACATATATAACAACTTAGTATTAAAAATTAAATTAACTAATTATTACTACATATATACCGGCCACATGTATTATATTGAGGCTTAATTTGCTACCTCAATTCATATTATAAACACAACAGCTATTATATAACCAACAATTTTGCAAACCATCTTCAATTAATAACACTGATCACCAATTACTTAGATCTAAATTGTAATGCATGCAAAGAAAAAAAATTCATTACTAACCATATCTAGAGCAACCAGGAAAGTATAAATCTTCAAAGCTCAATATCCGCCTCCTCCCACCAAATTAATCGGCCGAAATCGCCAAGCTTGCTTCCTGGGCGAAAGAGTAAAACACCAGCTAGATCTGGATCGAAATGAAGACAGATGCGGTCTGAGCAGCGCAATAAATGCCTAGTGAGCATTATCATAGACGGTTTTTTGTTCAAAACCGTCTGTGATAACCAGCTTATCACAGACGGTTTTGTATTAAAAACCGTCTGTGATAATATGGGATTATCACAGACGGTTTTTAATACAGACCGTCTGTGATACTTCGGTATCACAGACGGTTCATCGGTAAGAACCGTCTGTGATACTCGTTTTCTCCGACGCCGCCAACACAGACGGTGTCCGAATTAAAATCGTCTGTGTTAGTGTTGGTCACAGATGGTTTTGTCAAACCGTCTGTGATTGGCCGTCTAGTATTAGGATTTCTGTAGTAGTGATGGTTGACAAAACCGTCTGTGATTGGCCGTCTAGTATTAGGATTTCTGTAGTAGTGATGGTTCTCACCGCGAGATTTGGTTAGTGTTTGGATCGGAGTGCTACCATTATTTGGAGTGCCAATCAGAATTTGGTAACTCACGATAGAGACTAGAGAGGATGCCAAAAATACTGGCCGTTTCTCGGGTGAAGAAAGCAAGTTTCAAACAATGATACCTTGTAAATGCAATATATAGGGGCTGTTTAGTTGATAGCCAAAATAAGCAAAATCAAAATTTTGGCACAGCCAAAATCCGGGCAAAGCCAAATATTGGCAAAAAGATTGTTGTTTACATCATGGTCAAACTAAAATTTGACATTACCAAAATTTCAGTAAGCCATTTTTTTTACCGTCAGATTGTCCATCTGTGAAACTAGATTTTATTGGTGTTACCAAATTTTCGTAGGCACTATCAAATTTTGATTGCTAGCACGAACGCCCCGTGATTCCCGTTGCTACCTCTATATAAATGAGACCGTCGGAGAGCAGGCCACAGCGCCACATTATATTGTAGCACAAGTTAGTTAATCATATATTGCGACCAATCAACAAACCGATGTGGCGGTTTCTGCTCCTGCTGCTGCTCCCAACCAGGACTTTCTGCCCTCCGTGTGGGGCGACTACTTCGTCACCTACAACCCTCCCCTCTCACAGGCAGGCAGCACACACACATGCACAAATGCTACGTATATTATTAGCAGTATATATACACACACACATACATACATCCCCTCTTACAGGCCGGTGCACACACATGAACACATGCTACATATATTATTAGTAGTATATATATACGCGTATAATAGAGATATATATACTATATGTACATGCAGGGGCGGAGCTAGAGAAAAATTAAGGGGGGTGCGGCACTTTCTTCATACCATATATATGTATACATACGTACAATGTTTAAGCAATAATATAACTTAATTGAGCAATCAGCACCCACGGCCTGGGTGCATGACTTTGGACTTGGGGGTGCAAAAGAGGTGAAAGTTTAGAGGTTAGCTCGAACGTCTCGGCGTAGACATCCACTTCCGCGAGGAGATCGGCGCGGCGTTGAGCCGTGTCCGCGGCGAGAAGCCGGAGTCTGGCGGCTCTGAGCATACACTACTACAGAAAACCGTATTATAGACGGTTCAAAAACGTCATCACAGATGGTTTTCTGAACCGTCTGAATTTATGCGTCAGTAATAATCGAAAGTTATCACAGACGGGTTTCGAGCCGTATGTGGTGTAAATATCACAGACGGTTTGTAACTAAAAACCGTCTGTGATAGCCTATCACAGACGATTTTTACTTAAAAACCGTCTGTGATTATCAGCTATCACAGACGGTTGTTAGTTATAAATCGTCTGTGATATTCTTTTCTACCCCTAAATCTATTCCTGTTTATTGGCTAACCTCAGTAAATGCTAGCTATGCCCTCTGAAACAAGCAGATCAACATGTACATGTATACATACAATTCACATCTCAATTCATTTCACAAACATAGAATATCCAATTCATATCGCACTTCATTTCACAAACATAAAGCATCAATTTCGCAAATCAATTAATTGAAATGAAATAAAATATCCATTAACAAATACACAATTACAAAAGATATACATTGCATTTGCACTTAGATGGTAACACTGCATTTTTTATTGCTCTATTACTCTGGAATCGAGGTCTCGCGAAAAGAATAGATCCATAATCAACGAACTTATCAGGTTGCACAAGCTATACTTGAATGGTGCATGATTGCCATTCAAGTATTGCTTGTGCAGCCGATATGTTCGTTGATTATGGATCCGTTCCTTTCACGAGACCTCGATTCCGGAGTGATAAGAGCAATAAAAAATCATTGTGCGCAGTGGAACTCTCCTTTTGAGTTTATGACTTGAGGCACCAAAACGTACGCCAACTCTCCTCGAATTCGTGAAAGGTCGCACTGTTTCAATGCAGTTAACGGGATGGACGCAGCCTGTCGATAGGAATATCAATGTGCGTATACATATAACGTGATAAGTATGAAGTAATTATGGGAAGATTGACAAACCTTGGAATTGGTGATCCTCGAGGAATTGAGGAGTAGTTCCATATGGTGGCAAACGTAGAATCCACATGTGTTGCCCGGTTGTTGCTGGTGGCACTGCAAAAAATGAAATGTGTTAATTCAAGAGGCATTATTACCAACTGTTGCATTGGATTAATTAATGTGTAATAGCGAATACCTTAAAATCTCGAGCATGTGCCAGGGCTTTGGCCTCGTGCATCGAGACACCTCCCATTTCAACGTACATCGCGAACCCCCTACGTGATTCGAAAAAGTTAATCTTAGTCATTCGGAAGGAAAGAAAGAGTACAATATATGTATGTATGGAGAAAATGTACTTACGTATCGATTACTTGGCTGACAACTGTGAAGTCCATTTTATTCTTACTTAGGGAATCAAGGTAATATACCTTGTTCCATTTTGGTACAATTACTATTAAAATCCAATGATAGTTCTGATTGTATGGCATAAGTACATAATCCTTATTACGGTAAGCCAGCAGTCCTGCTGCAATGTACCTCTCGGTGGTCTTGGGGACCAAGTGTAGGTCCAAGAAACCAACCGATGATTTGGAAGATGTAGCTTTAGTCAGCATGTGTCTATATATACACACACGAAAGCAACAAATTATATACGACATTTATCAGTATGACATGAACAGAGATTGTGATTGTACACACTTACAGCGTCCAGCATCGAATGAGTGAGACGTCGAGAGCGTTAAGCGTGAAAAGATCGAATAAATCCTCAAAGGTGACCACGAAGACACACTTGTGAGCACTGTGCTTGAAATGATCCGGCGTGAATTTGACAGTGATACCTGAGCACCGTTCTCGCTCTGGCTTATTGGACTGTTCCATATACCACTTGTGCAATTGATGGCAACTAATTGCTAGGGTTTGGAGGCCCTTTTTCTCGAGCAACGGCTAGCCAAGCACGAATTTGCGAGCCAATGGCAGGTACGGGATATCATCATTGGTATTCTTTGCTTTGCCCTTGCTGCCTCGGTTGTAGGTCGACTTTAAAGGTAGCACCGATGGTGGATGGCACCAGTGCACGTAGCTGATCTGGTTCAGGTTGCCCTTGTGGAGATGGCACCAATGTACGTAGCTGATCTGCCACCGGTGAAGAAGGCTCCAGGCAGATATCGCTTTTGGGCCACTGGATGAAGGATCCAATGGCTTGCCCTAGAATCACGAGCTCGTCGTTGGTGGGCTTCGGTAGCGGGATGACCTCGAAATTGGCGTGTACACCATCAACTGACACTTTTCCGAAGCCTATCGCTAAAGCTTGATGGTGCAGCATGACCCCTTGAGCAGACGGATATGCCATGCCCCAAGCAGCGCACAAGGCAACGGAGGCATATCTCACTAGGAGCTTGCACTTCGTAGGCTCATACATAACGATACAAAATTAACTACTCCAATTAATAGGCCTATCAATGGAGCAAGCATTTGAGAGATAATAATTATTACCAGGATGTCGTCCACGGGAAATCTAGCTTCGCTTTCCGTCGGATTGGATGCGCAACTACTCGGATGGTTGTGCGGGCTAGCTAGCCAGGAGCGGCGGTGACCTGCTGATTTTCTGTATGTTTCTGCACCTCATCTCTAACATAATCAGCCAGCTCATCTCTTAGCTCCTCTCTAAGAGATGCCTTTGATTTCTCATAGCCGTGCCTCACGCTCAGCTTTGGTTCTCTTCCTACGCCGATACATTTCGGAGTCATCTTGGAAACCATGTTTCCAAGGAATGTAAAGCCCAAGGCCTCTCGTACGACCCGGGTGCTCCTTGTTTTCCAAGGCCGTGGAGAGCATATCATTCTCCCTTGTTCCCTGGAATGATCCCTGGGAAGATTCAACACTCAGCGCTTCCTGCAAGAGCACGACACGTCATTTCACTTCGTACGAAGTTGTGGAGTAATTACAAGCTACATAGTTCGATCGATATCTTACCAGGCACTGGGACACTTGCTAATCTGCAAGGTTTCGAAAGGAGACGTCCCCCGATGTCGTTGTAGATGACCTTGCTCTAATCCAATTTCGAGTGCGGTCATCCGGGATATTGGCAAATGGCGGGGCGATGTCCTTCAGGGTTGCCAGTTCATCCTCCCTCCTCCACTATGGGATTTTACCCACATACCCAGCTGTGCCAAGTCTGTGGGGGTGTGTGTTTTTTTCCTGGAGGGCCTTGTGCGCCGCACTTGTACTTTTGAATTATTCGGTCATCTTTATTGCCTTGAACTCTTCTCATTGTGGTTCCAGGAATGGATATTTATGAAAGGGCGTTTCGTCCGTCTCCACATATTTCTTGACAAGCATGCTCTTGAAGTTCTTCCATACTTTGCACGCCACTAGCAAGGTTTGTCGTTGCACGGCGTCTTGGTGTTGTTCTGGGATCTCAAACGATGCTAAAATTTCGGTCAGCAGCTCACGTTTCCGAGTCTCAGGCACGCTCTTCCACGAATTGAATGTGATCTCAATTCGTTCTCGTGCAACTATTCCGACCATTCTTCGGAATGCGCTTACTGCTTTGGGAGGAAGGAGAGGGGTCCCAGATCCATCAACCTCTGTGACGGTAAATCGGCCCTCAGACTTCTTCGATAGCCCTCTTCCTCAGTGTTTTGATTTTGAAGCGGACGCATCTGGCGATGATGTTGAAGAATGCGCGGATGACATGTTGCTCCATTTGTGGGTCTAATAGGATAAATAAGAAAGTGCTATACCATAAGATAAGAAAGTGCCATACTATGCTGCTAGAGTACATGCTAAGATAAGATTAGGATAGGATAATATACATATACATATACATATACATATACATATACATATACATATACATATACATATACATATACAATGCACCATTTTAACAGTAATAAAAAATCAGTGCTTCAATCGAGGCTCCATTTTAACAGTAATAAAAAATCTTCATCAAGACACACTAATGATTATAAACAATTTCCACTGGATGCTACCATTGCAGTGCATAGATTAGTGTAAACACCAGATTTTACACTAATGATTATAAACAATGTCCACTGGATGCTATCATTGCAGTGCATAGATTAGTGTAAACACCAGATTTTCTTGATATCAAGCACATAGCTAACTGCGACAATGTACTAACACTATTTCACAAAGTACTAACACATTAATCTTCACATGCTTAGTGCAATGGTAGCCTAGGGTTACCTCGGGGGGACGGACGCTGACTCGGGGGGGCGGCGGCGATGACGGGCTCGAGGGAGGGGGACGGCGACGGCCTCGGGGGGACGGCGGCGGCGACGGGCCTGACAGAGTGGGACGGCAACGAGCCTGACGGAGGGGGACAGCAACGGCCTCAGCGGCTCGATGGAGGCAGCCGGCGACGGGCTCGATCGGGATCTAGCTAGCTAGAGCGACTAAGTGTTGGTACAAAACCCTAGCGGGGGGTTATATATAAAGACTTATTACAGACGGTTCTGTGATAATAAATATCACAGACGGTTCTAAACAAAGAACCGTCTGTGATAGTTATACTATCACAGACGGTTCTAAACTTAGAACCGTCTGTGATATTGATATCACAGACGGTTCTAAGTTTAGAACCATCTGTAATAAGCCTTCACTCACCAACCAGCATTCGATAATACCAACCAGCATTAATTCAATAAGACAACAGCTGGGTGTATTTCTTTACAATAGCCCAATGAACATAGAGATACATTTGTATGACTCATTCTCAAAATTCACCTATATATCACACATTTTCACATATAAGTAAATGTAAATTCACAAATACATCACACACATGCATTGTTGTATACATTAATGCCAGTTCGCATATACATCACATACATGCATTGTTATATACATAAATGCAAATGCCCACATATGTTTGTAGATATATAGATTGTCCTACCTTTGAATAGCTTCGTTGAGTTTGTGGCACTCCTCCAAGGTAGCATGGACATCATATGTGTCATCCATCAGAGATAGCAATCCAAATGTCTTTACAAATATGATTCGTGAGCGAGAGTACTCCTCCTCATGGAGCACTCCGCATGCCCAGAAGTAGCTCTCCACTAGGCGGTCCCGAGCGTAGCTTAGCTTTACATTGTTGTAAAGATCTCTCCACCACCTGTAGATCGGATCGAAATGTACCCCAACAAAACATATTATTTCGTATCAGTGGTGAAGACAAGGGAATTGACGTAAAACAGAGAAAAAAATAATCAACTTACAAGGAGAGGGCCTTGAGCTCCTTGTGGTGAAGAGACCTCACGAGATTGAAGTCCAGCCTCGCGAGCTCTAGCAACGTTCCGTCGTGCGTCTCCTCCTGTTCATACTCAGCAATGTAATGCATCGTCTCTAGCCGCCTCGCGAACCGTGGGAGAGGGATGTCGAGGGCTTGGGAGACTTGCTCCGCCATTGGTGACCTGAGCTCGCCTTTCATGGGTGGCTCCTCGCAAAGGCAATGGAGTCGTCGAGGGTGGCCTCACCAGGTGTCACCATGTGAGCAGCGTTGTACAAGCTTAGCAGCCCCCTCGGGTCACTGCTTAAGCTTGTGTCGAAACTACCTGCGTTATCTTTGAACTTGTTGAACACATCTGCATGCACAACAATTAAAAACTAGTATGAACTGCATGAGTATATTTGTTATCATATCGATGCAGCATGCTTAGTTCTGAAATGCATGGATAGTATGTGAAATAAAAAACAACGAAATAAATGTTAAAAAATCAATATAATATACACATATCTTAATTATCTAACAAACACTCTTGTTTTTTAGTTATAATTTTAGACATTGACATGATCTCCAATACACATATTTTGATCACTACTTTTTCTAATTACATGTTAATAAAAATTAATAAAAGTAGATGATATGAAAGCATTTTTATGCTAAATCTACAGATATCATTTCTATATGACAAATCTAACTCACTTTGTTTATATTAGTTGTCAAGGGGCTACAATTTTGACCTTACATATTCTAGAACGACGTAAGAACCGAGGGGTTAGAAGTTTACAGAAAGTTTTCTTTTGAAAAATCGACTGTTAACTTGAATATAGCAAAGCGTAGCAGTGAACGAAGCAACGAAACTTGTACTCGATCCGTGTTTAAAAGGATGATCCGTTATTAGCTCAGCTTGTACTTAACTAGCTACCTGCAGATACCCAGAACCCGTGCTGCCTAAGTAGACGAAACCGAAGGGCAACGACGTGGAGGTCACATGCATTATACTATAAAGTTTCCATTAGTTTAATGATAATATTCCAGAAAGTATATTTTGAATTGGATAAAAGGAATAAATCAAGTGAATGTTGATTATTCCAATAAGTACAATGGAATATTCCATGCGACTGATTTCAATGTTCCAACAATTCATTCAGAATGTTTCATGCAAAAAGTTACAAGGAAGGATAGGTCAATGTTCCATGTGTTTGGTTTCGATGTTCCAACAGTTCATCGACGATGTTCCAGTGATAAAAGGCAAAATGTGAACAAATTCAAATCTATTAGTGAACCAAAATCAAAATTATTAAATTAGATGAAAAAATATTAGTCCAACATATCAACACAATTAGTTAAAAATAAAAAATTAAAAAACATTGGTGAAAAAATAATAGGAGGTGGAAAACACCTACTTAAAAAACATCTAGAAAAATGATGCAATTAAATGAGAACGCGGCATATAGGATTTGTCGTTGAGCACACTCAGGCCGCCAGCCCTCAGCCACGGGCCGGAGCGAAGAATTCCTGCAACGCTCTGGAGTTCTTGACACGCTCGTCGTGCCCAAATGCCCCGACGTTTTGCCAACGGGAAGAGGCAGCAGGACGACGGCACCAGCGCGTCGTAGCATGTGGTGCCGCACGCGGATGTGGAGTGTTCCACTTTCCAGCCACGGTGTGGAAGAGTGGGATCCAGGCGCTGACGACAATAATTCACTACATATTCTCATATTCACATTTGATTAATATCTATGCATCAACTAAAATCTATAGAGTTGTTTGGTTGGCGTCACAACACATGCCGCCTCAGTTTTATGGCCATCTGTCGTTTGGAAGAAAAATCCTTAAATTTTTTAGGGAAAAATCACTCTTGGTCGTCTTTTGACTAGCCTGGAGGCACGCTCACAATTTTCAGTACCTCGTGGTTAGACATTAATATCGTGGCAAGACTGAAATTTGATGTGATATCATTTGAGACTTTTCAATTGCCACATGATGGAACAAATATGTTGTAAACGAACTAAAGATCCTTCCCATTGTCCAACTCCTTAAGAAGACTAGCCAACGCATGTGTCGTGGACGAATGGCACCCATTGCTATACTTTTACAATAAAGGTTGATGAATAACAAGAATGGATCGATGGGCATGATTTATGATTTGAATCCGCGGGACTAACTTTTTTCTGAAAAAGAATCAGTGGGACAGGATGAGTTCTTTTGCATTTATGGTTTGGATTTCTAAAATAATTAGTTTTCAAACGAAGGTTAATTTATCCTTTTTAAAAAAAAATACTAGTGGGAAAAGAATTCACTATCGGTCTGACATAAATACTGAGACTGAAATTTGATGTGATGTACTGATGTGTCTAGTATATAGAATTAACCTGCCTAAACTATTTGGACTGAAATAATCCAAACAGTGCATAGTTTTCAAAAGCAGTCACAGCGTAGTGCCCGTTTCCATCTCTGTACGTACATAGAATTAGGGTTTGTTTGGTTCTCAGCGCTTGCAAATTAAACCAAAGTATGGTATTTGGAGTGCCAATCAGAATATGGTAACTGTCGGTAGAGAGGGTGCCAAAATACTGGCCGTTTGTCGGACGAAGAAAGCACTTGCCAAATGTTGGGCTGCAGCCCCATCTTTTGCGGACATGTCAATTGCCGGTTGTGTGTAGTAAATGCGTTTTTTTTTGTTTGGTTACAAGTTTCAAACAATGATATCTTCTAAACTGAGTATATAGGAGCTGTTTGGTTGATAGCCAAATCAAAATTTTGGCACAGCTAAAATCCAAACAAAGCCAAATATTTGCAAACACAGCGTTGTTTGGATTGTGGCCAAACCAAATTTTGGCGTTACAAACAAGTTGGACATTTTTTTTAATGCTAGCAGGATTTTAGACGTATTGGCTCCCAAACTAATTTAACCTAGTCTCGTTAGCCAAAACTCAAGACCAAAGCAATCCAATCCCTAGAGGCATGTCTGTATGTGTTTTTCTCAATCATTTAGATATGTACACTAGAGTACACAAGGGAGAAAGCAGGCAACCAGTGGCGGACCCAGGATTTTACCAAAGGGTATGCCGCACCAAAATTTTCATATGCAATTCAGTAAAACCATTTACCAATTCGGTAAATAATTATAAAATTTGCACCGTAATTCGGTATACAGACATTAAATAATATAATAAGTCTTAAATTCAATGATTAAGTTGAAAATTTGTACAAATTACAATATAAATAGTTCAAACACCATACTAATAGTCTCAAATATACATAAAAGAGATTTACAATACTACTTGTCTGACTTACAATACAATAAATTCAATTATTTACATAACTAGATGAGCACAACGAGAAACTGCAAAATCACACGAAGAGCCCAAAAAGAGACACACTCACTGCAGCTTGATAGAAAGGCTAACTGCGTTCCTTTTTGGGCAATACTCAAATAAACAAACCAGTTCAGCAATCCTACAATTCTTCTAAGTTCTAATCAAAATCTCAAATACACCAATGTGCAACTAGACACTAGTATAATGTTCCTGTAAGGCTGTAAACACACCGATTGCTCCATTCAAATACCTGCTTCTTATGCATCACCAATCTAAGCATGCAATTAAACATATACTAGTTTCTACTTTGAGTAGCACACAACTGAACCTTTTGCACAAGTGTACAAAACTCTTTTGTAAGCTTAAAAAAATCAGTGTAGACGACATTTGTTTGCAGTTTGCTAGCAGTTAGTAACTACAAAGGAATTCATGAATGGCATTGGCTTATGAACACAAAAACCTGACAGAATGATCATAGCCAGCCTTTCCAGTGAGAAGATTTCACTCTGAAGTCTAAAACTATAAATATTAGAAATTCAGAGTGACAGTCCATTTCCCATCACCATGGTATGATTCCTCCACAATCCATCCTTGACAGAACTAATTTTCCCAGAGAACACAGGCGTGAATCTTCCGTATCATATTAGAATCTGCTCTATGTAGCACTAGTAATCTGAATGCCCCACAACACACATAGCTATTCTTTTTTATTAGGGATGTAACCATTTTCCATCAATCATAAACGGAAACAGAGTTTTATAGAATTTTTATAGAATTTGAACAGAGTGGAATCATCCTCCAACCATATACTGTTTATGTTGTTGCTTATGAGAACTCTGAAAACACTCTGTTTACTTTGTTTCAATAAAGCTGTTTCCTTTACCCTTCAGTCCAAGATACTCCTATAACACTGCTATCACATGTTTTGTGTTCACTAGCGATTCTCATCCTGTTCCATTCCACCCCGCAAACTCATCTCGAGTATCACAGCAATAATCCACTAAATGCACTAAAAACTCCAAAGATTGATTACGGAACACGCCTGACAGCAAAATCACCGAGTTCGACAATTGAATCACCACGAATCCAAACATTGGCACACCCACAACGGCAACCACACCCGCACCACGAAATCATCCAAACAGGCTAGTTGTTATTCTCGTAAAAGAACAAAATGGAAGGAAATCACGAGACCTCGGAAAGGACGGAGAGGACGATCAAAGTTGCGGACGGCGCGGCGGAGAAGCTGCGTCGCGGCGCATCCTCGCGTGCACGGTGGCCTCCTCCTTGGGCGCATCGCAGCGCTTCGTAGTCCTCGCGGTCGCGCCGCCGAACAGCCTGCGCCATATCCTCCCTAGCAACCCGCCCCTCTTCCTCTTCTCCTCTTTCCCTTCCTCCACCGGCTCAGAGCCGCCACCTCGCCGCCCCGCCCCGCCGCCGGGAGGCCATTCTGCGGCGCGCGGATCTGCGCGTCGCGGGATCCGATAGGAGAAGGTGGTGGGGCGCTACACGACGGTGTACTCCGCGCTGCCTGCCTCTGGACGGCTGGGCCCCAGGGTATGCCGTGGCCCACCCGGCATACCCTGTAGGTCCGCCCCTGCAGGCAACATCCACACCAGCTAGCTAGAGGCTGCAAAAAAAATGTCATGGGGAGATACCCCTCCAGTTAGAAAAGAAAATTGTTTTGGGTTATCTGCAGTTAAGTTTTATAAACTTTAGCTCTTAATATCTATTTTAAATATTTGAAATAAAATATAAAAATTATATATATACATATATTTGTCTCTAAAAATAATATTATAATTTTATAATTTTATTAAGTTTTATAAATATATATTACAATAGAAATAAATGATCAGAGTTATATTTGGAGACCATATCGATATCCAAATCAATTTACTTTTGTATTACCACATCTAAAGTCAGGAAATTATGTGGCAGGTTTGTCAGGGCGCCGGCCAGGGCACGGGGCTAGCAGTCAAATAAGCAAGCACGGACGCCCCGTGATTCCCGTCGCTACCTCTATAAATGGAGACCTTCGGAGAGAGCAGGCCACAGCGCCACATTGTATGATAGCTACACAGGTTGGTTAAGCATTTATTGCGACCAATCAACAAACTGTGACTTATTTATAAGCGATCGATATGGCTGCGAGCAACGCGGTTGCTGCTGCTGCTGCCCCCAACCAGGAGACGGGCGGCCCAGCGGTGACCTCCGCCGCCTTTCTGCCCTCCGTGTGGGGCGACTACTTCGTCACCTACAACCCTCCCCTCTCACAGGTAGGCGCACACACATGCACACATGCTACGTATATTATTAGTAGTAACATATAATAGAGAGATGTACTATATGTACATCCGTTCAAATACACTACTAATACTCGTTTAATTGCGACGACATGCGTGCTGCCTGCATGGGTCTACACTTACGTACTTGTGACGTGTCGTCGTCATGCAGAGGTCGGAGGAGTGGACGAGAGAGCGAGCGGGTCAGCTCACGGAGGACGTGCGCCGGATGTTCCAGACCGGCAAGGGCGCCATGAGCGTGGCCGGTGCGGTGACGTTTGTGGACACGCTCGAACGTCTCGGCGTGGACAACCACTTCCGCGAGGAGATCGCCGCGGCGTTGAGCCGTGTCCGCGGTGAGGAGCCGGAGTCCGACGGCCCCGAGAATGACCTCCACGTCGTTGCCCTTCGGTTTCGTCTACTTAGGCAGCACGGGTTCTGGGTATCTGCAGACTGCAGGTAGTTACGTACAAGCTCAGCTAACGGATCGTCTTTTTAAACACGATCGAGTACATGCTTTTTGCTTCGTTCACTGCCGCGCTTTGCTATATTCAAGCAGGGCCGGTTCTGGGATTTTAGGGGCCCGGGGCGAAACTAGAAATAGAGGCCCTAGTATAAATATCTAAATATAAATCTACACACACATATATATATCTAATTTTACCAACAAACACTTAAAATACGTTATGTATTAAAGAAAAATTCATATCAAAGAGTTTATAGATATTACCTTAAAATTTTCTTCTAACATTCATTTGAGCTGCAATATCTTTGGCAATGATCATACTCGTGATTCTATCAACTTATCTATTCGTTTCCTCTTTTTTCTTTTTTCACTGCCGGATACATATTTTCTAGATGATATGGTACTGAAAATTTAAAGAACAATAGTATAATTAGTAACTACAAAGCACTAATTCTACGTAAAACAGCTCAATGTACATGCTATAAAATTGTAAAAATAGTGTATTATAACACCATAGTATGAGCTGTCATCTGAAAACTGTTGTCTTATCTTCCAAAAGTGTTGTTTTCTGAATGCTAGCTGCGTTATCCATGTAGGCCCTAATCATGCACAATTCTTATACTGTCTTCAACCCGATAAATATAGATAATGTGCAGGAAATGGCTAATGCAATATATGAACAGTTCCTGAACAATGGAAATCTACTAGAACTCTAGAGGCAATTGGATTTTAAACACCAACAATTCTTGCACCAGCTCAAAATCAATAGCTCAACACCAACAATTCTACAATGAATAGAACTCTACAACACAAAAATCAGCTATATTTCCCAACCAAACTAACCTCAAAAGGCACAAGCTCAAGGGGAACCGAAAATGAATACAGGGTGCCTCCAAAACTGTTCAACTTCTGGAGAACGAAGAGATTCGTAGTACAACTTCGGCTTGTAACTTTACCAATAGAATTTCTGTCGTGTACTCGGACTTAGTACAGACAGCAGTGCAGCTCCGTGCCTCGTCGCGATCGCCTTATGCGCGCTGCCGCGCTGCATGCAGCATGCAAAGCGGATCGGATTAGCGGAAACACGAGCGCACTAGCGTGGCGGGGATGTAGGCGCGCGGCTTGGTCGCCACGGCCACGGTGGGGGCGAGTGCGGGCGCGGGGCGCGCGGAGAGACGCTGAGACGGCCACCCTCCGACCCTCGGCGGCTCGGCCGCGCGGCGTGATGGAACGTAAGATCTGAAGATGAGAAGTCACCAAGTCGGCCGCCCGGGGATAGACTCAATGACTCGTAGACCGATAGTTAGTATACTCTACTCTTCATAGTACATATACTATGTATATCAGTATATGGAGGCCCCTGGGTTTTGGGGGCCCGGAGCGACCGCCCCGCTCGCCCCCCTCCAGGGCCGGGCCTGTATTCAAGTTAACAGTCGATTTTTCAAAACAAAGCATGCTGCATCGATCCGGCCACACATATACTCATGCAGCTCATACTAGTTTTTAATTGTTGTGCATGCAGATGTGTTCAACAAGTTCAAAGATGACGCAGGTAGTTTCGACACAAGCTTAAGCAGTGACCCGAGGGGGCTGCTGAGCTTGTACAACGCTGCTCACATGGCGACACCCGCGAGGCCACCTCGACGACGCCATTGCCTTTGCGAGGAGCCACCTCGAGGCCATGAAAGGCGAGCTCAGGTCACCAGTGGCGGAGCAAGTCTCCCGAGCCCTCGACATCCCTCTTCCACGGTTCGTGAGGCGGCTAGAGACGATGCATTACATTGCTAAGTATGAACAGGAGGAGACGCACGATGGTACGTTGCTAGAGCTCGCGAGGCTGGACTTCAATCTCGTGAGGTCTCTTCACCTCAAGGAGCTCAAGGCCCTCTCCTTGTAAGTTGATTATTTTTTTTCTCTGTTTCATGTCAATTCGCTTTGTCTTCACCACTGATACGAACTAATTAATATGATTTGTTGGGGTACATTTCAATCCGATTTGCAGGTGGTGGAGAAATCTTTACGACAACGTAAAGCTACGCTATGCTCGGGACCGCCTAGTGGAGATCTACTTCTGGGCATGCGGAGTGTTCCATGAGGAGGAGTACTCTCGCGCGCGAATCATGTTTGTAAAGACATTTGGATTGCTATCCCTGATGGACGACACATATGATGTCCATGCTACCTTGGAGGAGTGCCATAAACTCAACGAAGCTATTCAAAGGTAGGATAATCTATATATCTAGAAACATGTGGTGATTTCATGGTGTTTCTTTTGTTTTCGATGTCTATAAAATCTCACAATAACCCTTAAATTAGAAATAGCAACATTCCTAAAAATTCTTTTTTGGTGAGACTAGGTTATAACGGTGTAAATTAATTATATATAAATAAGAAATCATCTCATGAATCGAGAGAAAAAGAGAAGATCTATACCTCTTATTTTGGTGGAGGCAGACTATATCTATACAGATTAAGCGCGTATAATATTTGCAACTGTTATAGTTGTAAAACAAATACAACTATATTTTTCAATGGCATTAGAGATATATATGCCCCGTTTGGCAGAGCTCTAGCTCTAGGAAATCTGTAGATTTCCTAGAGCTGGTCATCTGTAGCTCTAAGAAATCCTGGATCTAGAGTTGCAGGCATGTTAAGTGCATTTACATGACTCATTTCATTTATATTATATATTAAATAAAAATATTTAAATCACTTTAATTTAGTCAACAAACTACAGATCCAGCATAGATCTCGGAGCTAGAGCTGTGCCAAACGGGGCCATAATTAATGAAATATGTTGTAATATCTAGCGTACAATCACACCAAAAATTCTGCTAGTTTATTAGGAAATTCAATGCACATAGGCTAAGAGTACTAGTGCATTGAAACCGGAGGTTGTTGATCTAGCTAATCCATCTTCTTACATATATCATAATCTGCAGATGGGATGAAAGCGTGGTTCCTATTCTAACCGAATACTTGCACATGTTTTACATCAAACTGTTGAGCAACTTCAGAGAGTTCGAGGATAGTTTGCAGCCAAACGAGAAGTACCGCATGTCTTACTTCAAAAAGTGGTACAATTGCTAGTAAATTAACAGCGTCGATATATACTTGCAAATCTTAATCCGTTCAATTCATGTCGTAACCATAGTTTTATTTTATAGGTAATTAATCGCGTGCTTCCTTTGTGCAGTGCAAATTGCAGTCGGAATATTACCTCGTGGAGGCCAAATGGTCCAATAAGAACTACCAGCCAAGCTTCAAAGAGCACTTGGTTGTGTCGGCCATATCGTCAGGCCTGCTGACGGTGTCAATCGTATCGCTGGTGGGCATGGGAGTCGAGATAAACAAGGAAGCATTGGAGTGGGCAATTGGTTTACCCGATGCCATGAACGGCAGTGGAGAGATCGGTCGCTTCCTCAACGACATCGCTGCTCACAAGGTGCCTATCCCAATCGTACTGTATATAGTCGAAATTGAAATCTAGCTAGCGTTTCCAGATCTCAGATCTTTCGTGATGGCCAAAATTCGTCACGAAAAAAAAAAGACAAAACTGCCAGAAAATATTTCCTAACGGTCACCCATCTGGCAAATACCGTGAATAGTAGCTTGACGCGAAAAAAAAGAAATTGCCTTGCGGTTACCTGATAGGGAAATTATCCACGACGGCAGTTTCTGATGGTGACCATCAGGAAAATACGTCTCAGATATGTTTATTGGCAGAACTGAGAAACATATTTTTCACAGAAGTTTGGTAGTGCAGATAACAACTAAAAGATGTGATAGTCACCGATGACAAATGGAGTCCCAAGCAAAGATCGATCTCCTCAGCCACGTAGTCAAAGTCGAGTTTCTAAGTCAGATCCGTTTTCTTTTTATAAAGAGTGAAATCGCGTATCACTTCATAAATTCGACCAAATGTATAAAAGAAATACATATAATTTATTATCTATACTAGGAAAAATATTGCTGAAAAAACAGGGATCACCAAGATTTCTAGTTACCGCCGCTAAACGGAGATCTTGGTAAAAAAACCGGTCAAGAGTTTGAAACCAAAATTTGAAATTGAATTAGTAATCAGCAATCAGCCAAAAATTTCGGTAACTGGACAAAAATTCCAACAATCAGCTTGAATTCAATTTTAACCGTTTTAATTAATTTATTTATTTTTGCCATTTCGTTGGGTTGCCGAGAATTTGTTATTGATATGCACACATAAAAAATCATTGTATGCATATTTTTATATATAGTTTACTAAAATTAGCATTTATACGTGAAAGGCAAAGTTTCGAAGATAAGTTGTGTATAGAACCAATAGAATCGAATCGAATCGAAGTTGAGATTGAATCAGAGTCGAGATTCAAGTGCATCTACGTCCTAGTACCAGGATTCTACCCAAACCGATCTTAGCTGTCGTTTCTTGATCCAATGCTAGAGAAGAAAACGCACGGTGTGAATCCCTCTAATGAGGACTTTACTGTCTACCTTGCTCTTTATTACACAGAAGACACATACGCAAATATAAATAAGTACCTCCATGCGTGTGCGCATCTCACCATGCATTTATGCATATATACCTACACATATGCAGCTGGGGAAGAACAAGAAGGACATAGCCAACTCCGTGGAGTGCTACATGAAGGAGAACGGCGTGATGGGAGAGGAGGCCGTGGCGGCACTCCGCGCGCTGGTGGAGGGCGGGTGGAGGACGATCAACCGGGCGTGCATGGCGGTGAAGCCAGCACTGGTGCCGACGGCGCAGTTGGTGTTGAACCAGACGAGGATTCTGGAGACCATATACCTCGGTGGCAGGGACGCCTACACCTTCGGCGGCGACCTCAAGGACCTTGTCTTCTCCCTCTTCCTCAAGCCCGTCCCTTTTAATTAAGTAATACGAACGTACCAGGGGCGGACCTACAGGGTATGCCGGGTGGGCCACGGCATACCCTGGGGCCCAGCCGTCCAGAGGCAGGCAGCGCGGAGTACACCGTCGTGTAGCGCCCCACCACCTTCTCCTATCGGATCCCGCGACGCGCAGATCCGCGCGGCCCGGCAATGGCCTCCCCGGCGGCGGGGGCGGGGGCAGGCGAGGTGGCGGCTCCTGAGCCGGTGGAGGGGAAGGGGAAAGAGGAGAAGAGGAAGAGGGGCGGGTTGCTAGGGAGGATATGGCGCAGGCTGTTCGGCGGCCGCGACCGCGAGGACTACGAGAAGCGCCTGCAGTAACTGTCCAAGGAGGAGGCCACCGTGCACGCGAGGATGCGCCGCCGGACGCAGTTCTCCCGCCGCGCCGTCCGCAACCTGATCGTCCTCTCCGTCCTTTCCGAGGTCTCGTGATTTCCTTCCATTTTGTTCTTTTTACGAGAATAACAGCTAGCCTGTTTCGGATGATTTCGTGGTGCGGGCTGTGGTTGCCGTTGTGGGTGTGCCAATGTTTGGATTCGTGGTGATTCGAATTGTCGAACTCGGTGATTTTGCTGTCTGGGCGTGTTCCGGTAATCAATCTTTGGAGTTTTTTAGTGCATTTAGTGGATTATTGCTGTGATACTCGAGATGAGTTTGCGGGGTGGAATGGAACAGGATGAGAATCTGCTAGTGAACACAAAACATGTGATAGCAGTGTTATAGGAGTATCTTGGACTGAAGGGTAAAAGGGAAACAGCTTTATTGAAACAAAGTAAACAGAGTGTTTTCAGAGTTCTCATAAGCAACAACATAAACAGGTATATGGTTGGAGGATGATTCCACTCTGTTCAAATTCTATAAAAATTCTATAAAACTCTGTTTCCGTTTATGATTGATGGAAAATGGTTACATCCCTAATAAAAAAGAATAGCTATGTGTGTTGTGGGGCATTCAGATTACTAGTGCTACATAGAGCAGATTCTAATATGATACGGAAGATTCACGCCTGTGTTCTCTGGGAAAATTAGTTCTGTCAAGGATGGATTGTGGAGGAATCATACCATGGTGATGGGAAATGGACTGTCACTCTGAATTTCTAATATTTATAGTTTTAGACTTCAGAGTGAAATCTTCTCACTGGAAAGGCTGGCTATGATCATTCTGTCAGGTTTTTGTGTTCATAAGCCAATGCCATTCATGAATTCCTTTTGTAGTTACTAACTGCTAGCAAACTGCAAACAAATGTCGTCTACACTGATTTTTTTAAGCTTACAAAAGAGTTTTGTACACTTGTGCAAAAGGTTCAGTTGTGTGCTACTCAAAGTAGAAACTAGTATATGTTTAATTGCATGCTTAGATTGGTGATGCATAAGAAGCAGGTATTTGAATGGAGCAATCGGTGTGTTTACAGCCTTACAGGAACATTATACTAGTGTCTAGTTGCACATTGGTGTATTTGAGATTTTGATTAGAACTTAGAAGAATTGTAGGATTGCTGAACTGGTTTGTTTATTTGAGTATTGCCCAAAAAGGAACGCAGTTAGCCTTTCTATCAAGCTGCAGTGAGTGTGTCTCTTTTTGGGCTCTTCGTGTGATTTTGCAGTTTCTCGTTGTGCTCATCTAGTTATGTAAATAATTGAATTTATTGTATTGTAAGTCAGACAAGTAGTATTGTAAATCTCTTTTATGTATATTTGAGACTATTAGTATGGTGTTTGAACTATTTATATTGTAATTTGTACAAATTTTCAACTTAATCATTGAATTTAAGACTTATTATATTATTTAATGTCTGTATACCGAATTACGGTGCAAATTTTATAATTATTTACCGAATTGGTAAATGGTTTTACTGAATTGCATATGAAAATTTTGGTGCGGCATACCCTTTGGTAAAATCCTGGGTCCGCCACTGGTACGTACGTATAAATGCCTTCGTGCATGCAACTATCGTCCATATCGACGAAGCATATATTGCTGCTACGAATAATTTGTACTCCATCAGCTGGATGCTACGTGCTCCTGAGCCGTGATCATCAATTCAGTACGTACTGAACTGAATTATATATATACACACACACTATCCATGTAAACATTCGTTAAACTAAACGTTCTTGAAGAAACATGTTCTACGGACCCTCTGGGCTGGGCCAGGCAAATTTTGGTTTCAGTTGGGCTGGATTGGTTTTGTATGTCCGAGCTGGGCACGGGTACGTGCGCCGTCCACAGTTAGCCTATGCACATAAACTTGGGTTGAAGCATGGTACTTCTTAAGACGTGATTTTCAAAATAAGATCTTGCTTGAATATATTTTAACTTAATAATAATATCATATGTTATATATTTCACTGTAAACAAAATGTTCCACACATTACACTAAAGTTCTATTAGTTTAATGATAATATTCCAGAAAGTATATTTTGAATTGGATAAAAGGAATGAATCGAGTGAATGTTGATTATTCCAATGTGGAGTGTTCCACTTTCCAGCCACGGTGTGGAAGAGTGGGATCCAGGCGCTGATGAATGAATTGGTCAAGCCCACACGTAGAGATCAGCTCGGCATCCGCACGTACCGACCGACCGCAAGTCTGCCGGTCGCTCGCCTGCTTCGGTTGCTTGCATCGCCAACCTCGGTGCGCTGTCTAGGCTAGGTGACCACCGGCAGCGGTAGCCGTTTTAATACATGCTTCCACAACCACGGCTCAAGTTGGTTAATTGGGAGTGGGACGCTACTACAGAAAGCCTAATATTAGACGCTAAATCAAAGATGGTTTTATGAAACCGTCTGTGATGTACACTACCACAGACGATTTTAATTTAGAAGCCGTCTGTGGTGTTTATGGCGGGAAAAAGGAGTATCACAGACGGTTCTTACCGCTGAACCATCTGTGACACTAGAATATCACAGACGGTTTTTATTATAAAACCGTCTGTGATATTCAGATTATCACGAGCGATTTTTATTATAAAACCGTCTGTGATAATCTGGAATATCACAGACGGTTTTATAATAAAAACCGTCTGTCATATGTTTCCTACCTTGCAATCTCTCAAATTTTCATATTTTCCCGTTTGAGTCCGAATATGGTTCAATTTTGACACACTTTCAGTAAAACGGGCATAACTTTTGCATACGGTGTCCGTTTTTGACGTTCTTGTACTCGTTGGAAAGCTAACGACGAACCCGATCCAAAAAAATATAACCAGCTTGCGCCAATCGACCTCAAGACCCCGAAAATCGGCCATCTTTGGACCTAAATCTGCGTTGCAAGTTTTTGATTTCTGTTTTTGCCCTTTTTCTTGGTCTTCCTTTTGGAATTTGGATTTTGCTTCAACTGAAAAGTTGTAGATCTCGTTGAAACCTTTCAAATGAGTATATATAAGTTATATAGAACTTTGCTATTTTATTTTTTTCAGACTAGTTGTTTATATTGCATCAGTATATAAAATTGTGTGCTCTAATTCACAAACGGTTCTATATGTAGAACCGTCTGTGATATTCATTCATCACAGACGGTTCTATATGTAGAACCGTCTATGATAATCTGACAGCTGGGCCAGTCGATCCTGCTCAACCCAATCCTAGCCAATAGAAATCCACCAAGCCTCACCCCACGGATCCCCGCGCCAAACATTTCGAACTCCCGCCTCTCCCTCCCCTATAAATATAACCAAAACTCAGCCTCCTTGCTATACTCCTCCTCCTCCTTGTCGTCCTCCTCCTTGCTGTATGTTCTCCTCCTCCTTGCTGTCCTCCTCCTTGCTGTATGTTCTTCTTGCTGTATGTTCTTCTCCTCCTTGCTGTCCTCTCCTCCTTGCAGACGACGCACAAGTCTACAGGAGGCAAGACACCGCAGAAGCAACTAACTCGTGCCAACCGTGCAGACGCTCAATCAACGCCGACGATGGTGGGCGTCAAAGACATCCAGCTCAAGTGTTGCATCAGGGGCGAGAAGGTATAGATATTTGCTCTTTTTCTCTGTTCTTGTTGTGTAACCTGCTCGTTGTTTGGGATATTGTAATGGTAGGCTCTAATCTTAATAAAAATGGATGTTTTATGTTTGTGAAATGAATTGAGATGTGAATTGGATGTATACATGTACATGTTGATACGCTTGTTTTGAGAGGGCATGGCTAGAATTTCAAGCTAGCCAATAAGCGAGTAAATAGATTTAGGAATATCACAGATGGTTTTAACTAAAACCGCTGCGTGATTTATAAATATCACAGATGGTTCTAAATTTAGAACCGCTCGTGATATGTAAATATCATGAGCGGTTTTAGTTAAGAACCGCTGCGTGATATTTACATATCATGACGGTTCTAAATTTAGAACCGCTTCTGTGATAACTATATATCATGACGGTTTTAACTAAAAACCGTCTGTGATATTTGCAACACAGACGGTTCGAAAATCGTTTGTGATGACCTCGTATTATCACTGACCCATAAATTCAGACGGTTCACAAAACCATCTGTGATTATGTTTTTGAACCGTCTGTGATTACCTTTTCTGTAGTAGTAGTGGAAGCACCTGGGTCTCAAACTTGATTTGGCCGCGCGCGGAGTTATTTTTTCTAGCTTATAGTCTCAATCTGTACGTGGACTTACTGTATGTTGGCCAAAGTGTACATGTATCTGATGTCACAAGCTACAAGTGCCAGTTATTCCATCGATACATACAAACACGGATGTGGATTTTACGAACCCATGTCCATTTTTGATAACCAGTTTTAATTTTTACAGGAGGTCATTGATAGAACTGATTATAGGGATTTTTAGAAATTTTGGTAGTTTTCGACGCAAAAATTTCAAATGAAATTCAAATTTAAAATGAAAATCGGTGAAAATTGGCGAAAATTGGGTGAAAATATCAGAGGAATTTCGATCGGATGATATTCTTAAACACATGCACGTAAATTCATACAAACATCCATGTAAAATTAGAAAATAAATCGGTTGTAAATATGTTCCTTGACAATAGCAAGCAACTTATGAGCTATTGCATGAATTCTTTGACAATCTAATAACTGCAATTCACAGAGTTGGTGTCAAGTGTCAACTTGATGTACCTGATATACCATTGCCAAAGCCACACCATGGCTATGTGTTGTGGCTACAGACCAAATAGAGAGAGATGGTAATGGAGAGTGATGAAGATGAATGTAATGGTCTGGGTCCTCCCCATAGCTTGTACTCATATATATATACACATGAGGAGCGCTTTTACAGTTATACCCTTACATCTGGTTATCCCCTCTGGGGCAGTTATGTCATTACATATGGCCTATTCTGAGCCTTATAGTCCCCTACCAGGCCTGCTGGGTTTAGGTGGGGGCCATCCCTACGACAGGAGCCTCTCATGGTAAAGGGCTTCACAAGGCCGAAGCCATGTTGCCGAGTCCTTTGGCCCTCCGTCCCGCGCCCGTGAACTTTTCCAAACTTCCGGGGCGCCAGAGCCGGCGCGAGCGTCTGTGGCTGCCGCGACGCCGGACTTCCGCCGCTCACGTGGTGCGGCGTGCTTGGCGTGGTGCGGGCGTTGAGGCGTCGTGATCATTAATATGGCGGCGACTTCCGGCAGTTGGACTTCGCCGATTGGACTTCCGCGGTTGGCTCCCGCCGATTGGGCTATATATATGGCGCGTGCGGCGTTGCTCTGCAGATATTGTGATAGAAGTCTGTTCCCTAAATGGGCCTCGGTGCATCAACATTCTTGGGTGGCGCCGAGCGCTTGGGGAATGTTGATGCACGTATGAGGTCCATTTTTCCGGAGCTTGATCGGCGCCGGTTATCGATGACCGCCGCGCTTCCCGCCCCGCACCGCGCTCCGTAGGCGGCGGCGAGTGCGCCTGTTTTCTTAACAGCGTACCTACGATCGGTGTTCTGATGGAGCCCGCGGCATTACCTTGTGTGTTGATGCACTGTAGGTGGCCTGTTAAGGAAAACGAGGTAAATTTTGCAGGACAAGACCCCCGCCTTTGCTGCGCCCCGCCGAAGTGGATGCGCGTGCTCGCCCCTACCCATCGAACGGTGGCGTGGCCGGCGCCTAGTCGGCGCAGACGCGCGCGCCCGCCCCTACCCATCGAACGGGTGGCGCGGCGGGGCGCCCAGTCGACCAGACACGCGCGCTCCGCCCACTACCCATCGAACGGGTGGCGCTGGCCGCGCTAGTCGAAAGACGCGCGCTCCGCCCCTACCCATCGAATCGGTGGCGGAGGGTGGCGCCTGGTCGACGCAGACGACGCGCTCCGCCCCTACCCATCGAACGGGTGGCGCGAACCGGCGCCTAGTCGAAGACGCGCGCGCCCGTCCCCTACCCATCGAACGGGTGGCAGCGAGGCTGGCGCCTAGTCGACGCAGACGCGCGCGCTCCGCCCCTACCCATCGAATCGGTGGCGCGACGGCGGGCGCTTAGTCCACGCAGACGCGGCGCCCGCCCCTACCCATCGAACGGGTGGCGGCGGGCGGCGTCTAGTCGGTAGACGCGCGCTCCGCCCCTACCCATCGAACGGTGGCGCTGGCCGGCGCCTAGTCGGCGTAGACGCGCGCCCGCCCCTACCCATCGAACGGGTGGCGCGAGGCGGGCGCTTAGTCGACGCTGACGCGCGTGCTCCGTCCCCTACCCATCGAACGGGTGGCAGCGACGCTGGCGCCTAGTCGGAGTAGACCCGCGCGCTCCATCCCCTACCCATCGAACGGGTGGCAGCGAAGCTGGCGCCTAGTCGACGCAGACGCGCGCGCTCCGTCCCCTACCCATCGAACGGGTGGCAGCGAAGCTGGCGCCTAGTCGAAGTAGACGCGCGCGCTCCATCCCCTACCCATCGAACGGGTGGCAGCGAGGCTGGCGCCTTGTCGACGCAGACGCGCGCGCTCCGTCCCCTACCCATCGAACGGGTGGCAGCGACGCTGGCGCCTTGTCGACGCAGACGCGCGCGCTCCGTCCCCTACCCATCGAAGGGTGGCGCTGGCCGGCGCCTAGTCGAAGAGAGCGCGCGCCCGCCCCTACCCATCGAACGGTGGCGCGGCTGGCGCCTAGTCGACGCAGACGCGCGCGCTCCGTCCCCTACCCATCGAACGGGTGGCGCTGGCGGCGCCTAGTCGGGGCAGACGCGCGCGCCGCCCCGACCCATCGAACGGGTGGCGCTGGCCGGGCGCTTAGTCGGCGGAGACGACGCGCCCGCCCCTACCCATCGAAAGGGTGGCGGCGGTGGCGCCTAGTCGACGCAGACGCGCGCCCGCCCCTACCCATGGAACGGGTGGCGCTGGCCGGCGCCTGGTCGACGCAGACGCGCGCCCGCCCCTACCCATCGAACGGGTGGCGCGGCCGCGCCTATCTCCACGAGGCACGATGCCGGCCCAGGGGCGGAAGGGCGGGGCGCCGCCGAGCCGGCGGCGCTACTTTATTCTTCGCCCGTCATGCAAGAAGCTCTTCCCTGCAAACTCGACTCGCGGGAAGTGGGAGTCTTACTGGATGAAGCGGTGGTTCTACCACCGGGTGGAGAGCGGGAGCGGCCTTGAGTGCACGGGCTGACCAATCGCGTTCAAGCCCTCGCCCGGCCGAACGCTCGATGATGAGGACAAGCGGAGGGTCAAGCGGCTTGTAGGCGTGGCCGCCCGCCTCAACATGCGCGACCTCGCTGAGGAGTACGTGATGTACGGCGTGGCACCGCTGTTTCACGATCGGGCGTCTTGCCGAGAGGCGTCGAGGCGACAATGTTTCGCCATGGGTCGCCATCGCCGCGGCGCCCGGTCCTCGTAAGCCTCGATCGCGTCCCTCCTTTGTTCACGCGAAATGCGTTATATGTCGATGCTATTTTCCTTTGCTTCGTGGATTTCTTGAGGAGGCGGAGCAGCGCGCGCGTATTCCCGGGCCGCACACCGCCGGGAACACGAGCGCGCAAGGCGTCTGCTATCGCCAAGGCGGGTCGGGCGAATAAAGCTGCGTGTGCGAGGTCTGAGGCCTTGCGTGCGGACCGTGTCACTGCAGCGATGGCGCAGCAAGAAGAAGAAGAAGGAGACCCGCCTCGGAAGAGGGCCGCAGCTGGCGCTTGCGCGCCGCCGCTAGTGTTTCTGAGGGCGCAGCGGACGCGGAGTCAGACTCGGCGAGGTATGCCGACTCGGGCTTGGGTGGCGCAGGCACCGAAGGCGAGGTGTCTTCGGCGAGCGTCCCGGACGGCGGGCTTGCCGCGGGCAGCCGGAGGGGGGAAGTCTCACCGCCCGCCGAAGTTGCCGAGGCGGACCCGCGGCGGATCGGGCGATGCCGAGGTGGAGCCCTCGATCGCGATCGGCTGTGGGTGCCGAGGCGCCCCGCGGGCGCACGTAGCCGTGCTGTCTTTACCAACAGCAGCGGAAACCGAGGTGCCCCCTGCGACAACTGCCATCGTGGAACCTTCGCCCCTGGGCGCGGCAGTCGCGGGTCTTCCCAACCACGGCTGCGGGGCGGTGCGGCTGGCTGCGCTGCCCGCCAAACGGCCATGTGTGCGGCCGGAGCTCCACCGGACACCGCGGGGATTCGTCGTGGCCGCGGGCATCAGAAGCTTGTGGGACTCCAGCGCATGCGCCGAGATCTGCGCGCATATGCGCCTCTCGCTCTCTGCTGCCACGCCGCCTTCGAGGACGGCCGTCGCCCTCCCGAACGCGAGGCTTACGCGTGGCGGGCCATTCCTTCTGCGACCGAAGGTAAGGTGGCTTAGCTTAGTCTGGTGTATGATTTTATGCCTTGGGGTGCTCACCCGTATCCTGTTTATGCGTTGCTCATTCGCAGGGGAGCACTCGGCGGGACACGGGCCTCGCGCGCACGTGAGCCCCGCGAGTCGTGCCGCCTCGGAGACGCCGAGGGCGTGGCGCGGGATTGTGAATGACGCGCCACGGCGTCGACCGCAAGTCTTTGCAGCCTATGAGGCGGGCGCCTCGCAGACACCTTCGAGGTGTCCGGGTGAGGTAAGTACTTCATACGACGACGCTGGCCGGGGTGAGCTTGCTAAGTCTTTCCTTCGCGACACTTGTGTTGGGGCAGGCCTTGCAAGCGGCCTATGCTCGCGGCGAACGGCGCCGAGGATAGGTGCGGGCCGCCGAGGAGGAGCTATCGCGAAGCCTCCGAGCTGCTCGCCAGACGCCCGCATCCGCCAGTTGGAAGCGGAATGTGCCGAAGCGAGGGCACACGCCGAGGGGCTTGTTGCGTCGGCGCAGGAGTCGGCCGCGGCAGCTGCTGAAGAGAAGTTTGCGGCGGAGCGGGACGGGCTCCTGGCGCAGGCCGCCGCGCTAGAGAAGGAAAAAGGCGAGCTTGCCTTGACTCTAGCGGAGCGTAACCAGACGCTTAGCGACGCCTCGGTGGTTGCGTGGGACGCCATGCAAGCGCTGGAGAGCCATCTTCAAGGGCTGGTAACCGAGGTGCCGGACCGCGCCTTTGGCCCGGAGGAGCTGTCTCGGACCCTCCGCTGGGTCGGGGATGCCGCCAACGTCGCGCGCGGCGCCGCGACGTCCTTTGGTACCCACTGCGCATACACCTCGGCCTACTTGGTGTGTGCGCTCCTCCAGCATCGCGGCTGTACGCGCGTCGCTGGGCTGGATGATCCCCAGCTGGAGATGCCCGGCGGGGCCGGAGTAATGTCCAGCGCCGTCCGCTCCGCTCGCCGTGCCCTCAGGCCCTTCTACGACCGGATCTGGGATTACATCGGTCCGGAAGCTGCACGGATCGAGCTCCGGAAGTTGCTCTACGGGACGGGGAGCCTCGGCCAATTTCTACACGGGGTCCCTCGACGCGGCGAGGGCGACGCTGGGCCCTCCAAAGGCGCCGGGAACCCGCAGGTGTGATGTCGCGGTGCCTAGGTGTAGGCGTGCGTTGTAACGTTCGTTGTCTTTGTGAATAAAGTACGCACTTACTGCATGCATTCTGACTTTCGCCTATATCCGGGGCAGCTTCCTCGCTGGGGCCGGCTTCTTACGGCCGACCTTTCAACTCGGCGACACCTTCGACGCTGGCGAAGGGCCGAAGAGTCGCTGGACTTCTGGGCGAGCCGACCTTCTTCGAGCGAGGCCCCCGCTTTAGCGCGGGTTAAGGATGAGCCCGCGGGATAGCGGCTTAGAGCGGTAGGGATGTTGCCGGATCTTTGTATTTGTGATTTTTCCGGTATCCAGACTTCCTGGCATTTTAGGATATGCGCTGTGTGTTGATGCCACTATTGGCGAAGTAGCTGCGCCAGGGTTCCTTAGAACGGACAGCCCGCAGACTGGCGTGTGCGGAGGCGGACCCCCGCACTTTGCCTTGTTATAGTCCGTAGACTCGCGCGTGCGGAGGCGGACCTCGACGCTACGTCTTATTTAAAGTCCGTGGACTGGTGCGTGTGCAAGCGGACTTCGACGCTACGTCTTCTTTATAGTCCGGAGACTCGCGCGTGCGGAGGCGGACCTCGACGCTACGTCTTATTTAAAGTCCGTGGACTGGTGCGTGCGGAAGCGGACTTCGACGCCACGTCTTCTTTATAGTCCGAGACTCGCGCGTGCGAGGCGGACCTCGACGCCACGCCTTATTTAAATATCGTGCGTGCGAAGCGGACTTCGACGCCACGTCTTCTTTAGAGTCCGAGACTCGCGCGCGAGGCGGACCTCGACGCCACGTCTTATTTAAAGTCCGTGGGTGGTGCGCGCGCGAGCGGACTTCGACGCTACATCTTCTTTATAGTCCGAGACTTGTGTGTGCGGAGGCGGACCTCGACGCCACGCCTTATTTAAAGTCCGTGGATGGTGCGTGCGCAAGCGACTTCGACGCCACGTCTTCTTTATAGTCCGAGACTCGCGCGTGCGAGGCGGACCTCGACGCCACGTCTTATTTAAAGTCCGTGGGTAGTGCGTGCGAAGCGACTTCGACGCCACGTCTTCTTTATAGTCCGAGACTCGCGCGTGCGAGGCGGACCTCGACGCCACGCCTTATTTAAAGTCCGTGGATCGGTGCGCGCGAGCGGACTTCGACGCCACGTCTTCTTTATAGTCCGAGACTCGCGCGTGCGAGGCGGACCTCGACGCCACGCCTTATTTAAAGTCCATGGGTAGTGCGCGAGGGCGCCCCCGCGCGTCTTTTGTTTATACTGTGCCCGTCACCTTTTGGCTACGGCGAGTGCACACGCGAACGCGCGACTTCGATTATACTCGATCCGTACCCACAGCTACGGCGAGTGCACACGCCGAACGCGCGTCTTTGTTTATACTCGGGCCCGTCACCTTTTGGCTACGCCGAGTGCACACACGAACGTGCGACCGATTTGTACTCGCCTGCACACAGCTACGGCGAGTGCACACGCGAACGTGCGTCTTTGTTTATACTCAGGCCCGTCACCTTTTGGCTACGGCGATTGCACACGCGAACGTGCGACTTCGATTTATACTCAGTCCTGTACCCCTGGCTACGGCGAGTGCACACGCGAACGTGCGTCTTTGTTTATACTCAGGCCCGTCACCTTTTGGCTACGGCGAGTGCACACGCGAACGTGCGTCTTTGTTTATACTGCGGGAACGCGCGCGTTGTCTAAGCCTGCACGCGCTTTCACCGCGTACTTGCGCGTGATAAAGAAAGATTAGCAACAAACGGCGATCTTCATTACATCCCCGTTTGCGCGGGTGAGCAACTACAAGGGGTAGATATACTAACCGTGTGCCCTTGGTGCGGCCGAAGCCTCTAGTTGCTAGACATCTGCAGGGCCCACCAAGGCGCGTGTGAATGGCCCCACGGACATCCGCGCGGTGGTGCCAGCTCTAGGAGCGCCATTGGGCTTCGCGACGCGGGCACCTGGTACCTGGCTCGATGCGTCGGGCCATATCCTGGTCGCCTCGGACGGTAATGATGGTCCGGGGACCCGGGATCTTCATGCATAGGTAGCCGTGATGCGGTACCGCGCCGAAGGAGTTGAGGATTGGGCGTCCCAATATGGCATTGTAGGGGTATGGAAGGTCGACCACGTCGAAGGTGGCATCTTCGGCCCGCACATTGTCATCTCGGCCAAAGGAGACTTGAAGACCTATTTGGCCCAGCGCCCGCAGGGGCTGTCCGTCGAAGCCCTGCAGTGGGATTCCCGAGGGCCCTAGGCGGCTTCGAGGGATCCCCATCTGGTCGAAGGCCGCCGCAAACAATACGTTCGCGAGCTACCGCCGCCCACCAAGGCGCGCCCACGCCGCATCCCGCGATAGTGACCGGATGACCAGGGGTCTCGATGAGGGAAATCCACACCGGGCGCCGTCGGTGTGAATGTAACCGTCGCCGCGCCCAATCCGCGGTGCTTGTAGCCGGGTATGCCGCCACGTGATGTAATCTTCGCGCATGGGCCTTCGCTGCCGCCGAGGCGAATTCCAGCGCAGAGCCTCCGGATATGGCGACGCACGACCTGCGGTAGGTTGCGCCCGGGCTCGCAACGACGGGAGGCCCTCCCGAGGCCGCCGTGACGTGAGCTTGATCCGTAAGGTGCCTTCTGAGGTTGCATCCCTTGCGCTGCACCGCATCCCTTGCGCTGCACCGCATGGGGCCTCGGATGGGAATTGGCGTGGGCCACCGCAGTGCACGCGCCCGGGTTCTGTCCTAGCGACGCTGCCGCGAGCGCCGCGATGGAGGTGCAGCGCGGGTATCATGATTGCCGCGCCGTGGACTACGCACCACAGTCCCTGATGCTGGTCGTCGTAATCTCCACGACCCTTATCGTCGTGGCCCCTGCCACGGCCGCGCCCTCGGCCACGGCGCCCCCAACCGCCTCGGCCCGCTGGAGCACCCTCGTCGGACCCGCCTTCGATGTCGAGGACGCACGGTTTCGCCTCGACCTCTGGCCGCGCTTGGGCTGATCGGACGACTTATGCGAGTTGTCCTGCGGTCGGCGCGCCCTCGACGACTCGCCACATTTTCCTTGAAGAACCGCCGCCGGCGGATCTTCGCTTTGCCGAGGCTCCGCCTGGTTGGTGTCGAGTCGCCGCTTGCCTTCGCCGCGTCTTCCTCCGCCCGGCATATTCTTCCATCTTGTCGAAGAGCTTCGCCACCGTCTTGATTGGCTTTCGCGCATTGTACTCGGCCATCGGGCCCGGACGAAGGCCCTGTATGGCTGCATTAACGATGGTGGTCTCGTTGACGTCTTTCACTTGGTATCGAATCTTGGCGAAGCGTTTGAAGTAGTCCCGGAGCTTCTCCGAGGATTTTTGCTTCACAAAGAAAGAGTTGGTCGCGTCGACTCGGTCGACGTAGTTTCCTGGAAGTTGTTGTGAAGGCGGACGCGGTCGCTCCCACGCGTAGATGGAGCCCGGCTCTATGGTAAAGAACCAAGAGAGCGCCACTCCTTGCAGCGCGAGGGGGAGTCCCTTCGCCTTCGTGGTGTCATCTCCGCCCGCGGCTTCGATCGCGGTTTCGTACACGCGCACGAACTCACGAGGGTCCGTGTGGCCTTTGTACGAGTCGACGGCGCTAGGGAACTTGAAGTCTTGGGCCATGCCGCTGCTGCAGCCCCGCCGAAAGCGGGGACTCCGGATCTACGCGCCGCAGCGGCACGCGGCTAGACGTGGGGGCTTCGCGACTGTCCGCCCTCTCCGGTGTGGGCTCGGTCGGGATTGCAGGCGCGGCCTGCTGGCTCCGAGCCTCTTGCATATCTCGGACGGCTCCGCGAAGATCCCCTAGCTCCCGCTGGAACGCGTTGAGGACCGCCAGTAGGGCGCTTTCCATCGCCTGTGCGGGCGGGGTCGCCGGTGCTCCCAACGGGCGGATCGGCGCGGGGACGACCGCGTCACGAGGTCCCGAGCTGCCGGTCGCTCCGTCGTGGCTACCTCGAGCCGCCCGGTCTGCGCCGCCGGCGAGGGTTGCGGTGGGGGCGGCGAGGTCAGATGTCGTTGCGTCGGCGGGTCGGTTGTCGCCGCACTGCGTCGACGTCTTCGGATCGCGGGTCCGCCTCGCCGGCGCCGATGATGGGGCGGGTCGTTGCGGTGCCGGTGACGGGTTGGTCGTCGCGGTGCGGTGACGGGTTGGTCGTCGCGTGCGGTGACGGGGTTGGTCGTCGCCGTGCGAACGTCGACGTCTTCGGCCACGCGCTGCGCCGCCACCCGCACCCGCCGCCGATGCCGAAGCCACCGTACTCATACGACGCCGGCCCGCCGCCTTCCTTCTTCTTCGGTCTTGAGCTTGTCTGTCCTCCCCACGACGGCGCCAAGCTGTTGTGGCTACTGCACCAGCACAGAGAGATGGTAGTGAGAGTGATGAAGATGAATGTAATGGCCTGGGTCCTCCCCATGGCTTGTACTCATATATATATATACACATGAGGAGCGCTTTTACAGTTATACCCTTACATCTGGTTATCCCCACTGGGGCAGTTATGTCATTACATATGGCCTATTCTGAGCCTTATAGTCCCCTACCAGGCCTGTTGGGTTTAGGTGGGGGCCATCCCTACGACACTATGCTTTGGCCACACCACCATGCGTGCCAATCTGCTGCTCGTAGCTATTACGCGCCTCGCCATCCGTGTCACCGTGGCCGCCTCCACCTCCTAAACCTTTTCCTGCCCTCTCCCAGGCAGCCTCATCACCATAGCTCTCCACTGTTGAGCTCTTTGGTGCCACCATGGGCATCACCGCCACCAGTCCATCTAGGACTACGTCGGGCTAAGCCACCACAACCACGAGATTCCCTACAAACACACCATGATCATACGCTCGCAAATCAGCCTAGGGCCATCAAAATTAGCCTCCGACGAGCCCACCTCTGCTCCACCCCCAGCTGCCATCTCCGCCCCTCGTGTCTCCCCCGTAGGAGCTTGAGAGTTTGAGGAGGAGCTCGGGATGGGTCGCCACTTGCTAGGGTCGTCACCCTGCATATTCATCAACTCCCGATTTGGGTGAGAAGAGAATGGAGAGGAGCAGTGGAGGAAGAGCTGAAGAAGGAGCTCACTTGTGATTTGCAGCCGCCAAGAGAAGGGGAATGAGATTGTCGTTTGTTAGCTAGGACATCAATTAGAGAAGGTGTAGTGGGCCAGTTTGGGCCACGTTTCTTTTCAAATTGGGCCAAAATTTTTGGGCCCAGTTTGTCAACTAACCGGTGCTGGTTAGTAAAACCGGTTTTCACCGAAAATCACCGAGTACCAACTAATAATTTAAACCATGGTCCATATGCATCCATAATCATCCATTATTTTCTGAGATCCGTGCAGGGTTTATCTTTTCTTTTCCTTTTGTATTTCTGGAACTACATCCGATGGGAAATAAAAGGTACATGCATAGTAGATGTGGGACCTGCTCTGTCCCCTCCACCCAATATCTCATACCCCTCCTCTCTCTCTCCTCGGCCCCTTGCTTCTCACACTTGTCTATCACTCTTTCTCCACCCAATTTAACAGAGGTGACTAGAGGTAGCGGCGCGATGATGGTAGCCATGATGGCGAGTGCAGGTGGTTAGCCCCATGACCAGAGTGATGACAAGATCTGTACCTCGTCGAGCGTTGCCTTCCTCTACACCAGCGTCTCCATCCATGTGTGGTTGCCGCCGCTGCCATATTCAGCCATGCCTGACAATGTCGGTGCCCTATCCGCCTTCCCCCGACACCATCGACGTTGAATCCGGTCTTCCCCGACCACATCGGCGATGGATCCACCTTCCCCAACTGTAAGGACGAGGAGGCTGACTAGAAAGGGGGTCAATATGTGCTTTTTAAATTCTCTTTAGCCAAAAACGGTTTTACATGTACAGTCATACCATCCTTAGAAGGGTGGTCAGACCTGCCCTATTTTTCAGCACAAATGACACTAAAAAATGGTCATAACTTTTGACTCTGATATAGGAATTGAGTGATCTTAGACTTGATAGAAAGTTTATTCAGAGAACTACACAACCCAACTAATAACATAATTTTAAACATATTATATCAATACATAAATTGCAAGAACTCTAAAGATCCAACACATAGTCTAAGTTTAAGGAAAAGAGCAAGAAGCAATTTTAGACTATGCCAAGGAAAAATGGATAAATTTCAATAATTTGTAAAACATATTTGCAAACCTTAGTGTATGCCACAAAAGAGTAGTACATGTTGAACTGCAAAAACATATTTGCAAAGTATAGTCTGATGCGACGATGGGTATCCCGATCTTTCGATGAGAACGAGAATTTGATTTGAGAAGACAACTCTTATGATTCAGCTACCAATCATATAAGACCGATATACCCAGCAATCACTGAACCAACTCCAAGATTGTTATCAACCTTGCTAGAAGCACGATTGACCTATTCACGAAGATCAATTCCTGCAAGTAATCAAGGAAAATGCAAGAACACGGTAGATAAGCAATCTAAAATCACGAATGGGAATTAAGAATTGTATTAAAAAGTGGGGTTCCGAAGAATAATGATGCTATTGTACTCGTCAAACAAGAGGACAGTGTATAAAGTAGCAAAGCTAAACATCAATCTAACAAAACCCAACCCTAAAGAGTTGCACATATAAGACTTGGCGTGGATAGAATAATCCTCAAAATTATTACGCCACTATATTCCTCGAATATACCCCTTATCCGTAAGGGAGAAAGTTTCTTAGATGATACGACCATCCCTTAGTCGTAAGTCCTTCTACGACCATATAATCGTAAGATCTTTCTATAATCATATAGTCGTAAGCTCTGCTATGACCACATGGGCATAATCCCTCTACGACCACGTAGTCGTAAGTTATCTTATGACCATCTCATGGTCATAGACCTTCTTACAACCACTCTATCTTCGATCAACTTATCTAACGATGTCTTGCTACATCGTAAGGTCGTCTAACAAGGAGGTTAGAATGTGTGCTCATCCCTGATAACTACACATGATCTCGCTCTGACAACAACCGTTGCACAACAAATGGGCCACTACGTCTCTCTGACAATAACCATCGTTAGACGGTTATCATCTGAAATGTTGAGGCATCTTTTGGCACGGGACAATGGCCACCGCTTCATTAACTACATAAAGGTTGCTTCTGGAGAGGGAGTGGAGGATCGAAGAACATTAAATCAAGAGATAGTGCTAGGCATTTCACATTATTACCAATTGTAGACACCTTTCTGAGTAATAGCTACACAGGATGTAAAGTTATTATTCTTTTAGAAGAAGACCTAAACCTATATAAAAATCCATGTGCCTCTATTTCGCGTGTTCATACACCGAGTTTTCTAGAGTTTCCCCGAATCCAAACAAATTGTACGTAAGATCAGTATTAAATCACCGATAGTTGGTGCTGTCCGTGAGGAATTTCTTCTGAGACTCTGGTAATCTTCTCGTCGGCACCCATTTTTCCTTCTGATGTCCTCATGGCAGGAGAATGCAACGAGGAGAACTGGTTCGACTTGGCCGACTATGAGCATACCATGCTTGATTCCAACAGTGAGGTTGTCCCTGGAGATCCATCCAGCGATCCATGAGACCACACCATGGGAAAGGCTGAGCAGGGATCCATATTCTCCACAGCAGTATGCCAGACTGAGGAACTAGTTTTTCTAGATGGCAAGGGTCAATCCAACCATGCATAGAACTCACAAAATGGTGAGGGCCCACCCCCAAATGTTTGAGTCCCCCAGAAACAACACGAGCAGTTTTGGTGAGCCCTAGAGTCTGTCATTCTAGGCTCACCAACTGGTGGTTGTAACTCTTCAGTCGAATTTGCAAAGAGGATGGGTCGGCTCTCTACGAGTTCGCCTGTACTTTTGCATGGAATAGATTGACTAGGGACAGTTATAACCTGGAATTCCTCTACTTGGCGGGGTTTACTTCACACCATGATGCAATCTTGCTCAACGATTCTTCAAGCGAGGGGTCCTCTGCTGGAAGTGGAGATTCTACACAGGAGGTCTTCACCCTGTCTGTAGATCCTAATCACCCTCATGGAGGAAGGTTTAAGGATGCTCCCCG
Organism: Dendrocalamus sinicus; assembly: GCA_036346575.1. Classification (NCBI taxonomy): domain Eukaryota; kingdom Viridiplantae; phylum Streptophyta; class Magnoliopsida; order Poales; family Poaceae; genus Dendrocalamus; species Dendrocalamus sinicus. Next base: position 19,596,895 of record CM070658.1, on the reverse strand, counting down.
CCAATCACACACTCCTGGCTATCATGAGCATGGTGAGGAGACCTCTAGTGATGAGCCCAGTCAATACTCTGATGAGCGCAGGAGAAATTCTAGAAATAATCACTCTTCTGTAAGGTGACCTCAACCAGTGTCAGTTGTCGAGGATCCCGAGACAGCTCAGTGAGAGCGGTTAGCTGCCAGAGTTCTTTACCTGGGTGCATCTAGTACTAGATTGAAGAGGCTCAGGAACTCCAATGCATCAACGACTTGTTCGAGAACCTGTCTCAAGAGCTCGCTCGGGCGCCAGGATACGACCACTTCGTCAAAGGGATCGTGTAAAGACTCCGTGACGTCATAGCTAGAGTCAAGCAGCCTTGCCGTCTGAACTTTGTGATGAGGATATCCTTTCCATAGATGCAACCGTGCTGACTCCACAATAAACTCAACAAACTGAAACTTTGATATAAGGACCAATGACTCGAGCGCGAGCATGTCAACTTAACCATCAGGTGAATGCGTTCTTAAGTTTGCATACAAATATTTCCAAGAATGGCATAGTACTTAATTCTTGTGATGATTTAATCGTCCTTAGGAACCATGGGGAAGAACCACACGAGCTCAAGTGTAGAAGTGGAACTGTCAAGCGCAATCCAAGTCCTGTTTGCGGGTTCGACTCGGATTCGGCCTGTTTAACAATGTCTACTTCAAACGGCCATAACTTTTGATCCATAAGGCTTCTTGGGGCCCGTGAGTACTCTTTGGAAAGCTCTTGGAGTCTACTTTCCGATAGATCTAGTCTCACCTCCAAACTCCATTGGAGCCAATCAAAAACTACCAAAAAAGTCACATCACTTTTCTAATCCGAGTCAAAGTGGGCCTTGGACCTTGTATCACCACTTAGGCTAGTTGGGCCGCCGCCGTTTTCATGGGTACTGTTCATGTGAACAGTAACCATGAATAGTACCGCACCCTTTTCCTTAGATAAGTGCGGCTTCCCCTCCCTTATTTAAGGAGGTCGCACCCCTTTAGTTTTCTCTCGGGTTTTTCTTAAGAGATTATTCTGCTTAGCAGTTTCACCGCACGTTCGGTTGAGGAAACCCAACTTGTGAACTTAATCTTTATTCGCAATACAATTTTAGATTGCATCTTGTACTCTCTTGCTCGTGTTCTCGATTCGTTTGCAAGAGATAGCCTTCTTGGCGAGGTCAACCGCGTTCGGCACAGTTGATAACCAACGGAGCAGTGGTGTAGTGATTGTGAGGGGTTCGATCTATTTTGGTCAGAGCCTTTGGATCATCAACGTCGTGTTCTCCACAATCGACTTATCAGTACCTTTCAGAAGATCGCGCCATCATCACATTAGGTGGTATCAGTGCAATGGTTGCCCGTTAGGTAATCACAATTTCCTTCTTTAGATTAATTTTTGTTCATCGTCCTAAAAACCCTAGAAAATTAGCCCACAAAGAATAATAGTTCATTGTGTTCTTCTGCTGTCCCAACACCCATTTGAGCCATTGCAATTTTTTCTTTCAGTTTTGCTTGTTGAATTTTTAATTGCATCGTCGTGTCTAGTTGCTGATTTCTAGTTTTAGTTAGAGTCTAGTTTGATCTTCGTGTTCCTTTGCGTAGCTTCATCATCGTGTCAAGACTTCTACCGCAACAACACCCTCCGTTGCCATCCTACCTATCAGAGTTCGTTTTGGTTTGCCTAGTAGAATTGGTTTCGGTTGTTTAAAAAATAGAGAAAACAGAAGAAGAAGAAGAAGAAGAAGAAGAAGAAGAAGAAGAAAAGAGACAAAAAAGAGGAAAGAGCCCGTCTTTTCCGAAATTTGGAAAGTGCATCAAATCTTCGTCAAAAATAGTGTAAATTGGTGAAGCTGTCCTTCATACATCCAAAAGCCTCCAGAAAAAATTTGAGCAAGTTTGGCCACGGGATCAAAAGTTATAGCAGTTTCAATTGAGGCCGAAACGAATTCGAGTCCGTTTCCGATACACCTTCAGTAAAACGGGCATAACTTTTGCATACAGTGTCCGTTTTCGACGTTCTTGTACTCATTGGAAAGCTAATGACGAGCCCAATAAAAACAAATGACTACTTGCACTAGTTGCCATCCAAGGACCACAAAATCGGCCATCTTTGGCCTCAAAATCGCATCGCAAGTTTTTGATTTCTGTTCTTGCTGATTCGTTTAGTCTTCCCTTCGGAATTTGGAGTTCATCTCAACTGCAAAGTTGTAGATCTCATCAAAACCTTTCAAACGAGTATATATAAGACACATAGACTTTGCTTTTTCATCGTTTAAGGCTAGCTGTTGTTTTTGCTCAATCTAGAGAGCTGTTTGCATTGCACCGATACCGATTTTTGTTATCTTTTGTGCTCTACGTCGTGCAAACAATCTTGTTCCCTACAAAGAAGTTTGAGTAGATCGGTTAGCGTCTCTCCTAGAACTTGTTGTGAGGTTTTCCATTGCTTACATCAAGTCACATTGATCATTGCGTGTGCGTGCTTCGATTAGCTAGCTTTGACTAGGCTAGGATCAGCAACTTTGACTAGTACTTTGTATAATTTTTCAACTTGCATTAACTAATCTGATTATTGCTGATCCTTGCTACCATATTGAAGCTTTCCAAGCTCCACCTACTCTTGATCCGAACAGGTCCCTTCTTGTAATCATACCCATGCTCGACATGGTATCACGAACCAGCCACCGGCTGTACCACCTGCTGCATTGGTAAGAACACTTATAAGAGTGTGGTTAGACGCTTGAGAGAGTGTGATTCCACTTTCCACCACCTAGTAGTTGATAGGGATAATACCTTTGTGTTATCTTTTATTTTCTACTAACCATGATAGGTGAGTCGTCTGATGCGCAAGAGCTCATGGCGCTCTTGAATGAACAACGCACTACCATTAATGAGGACATCGATAGGAAGCTTCAAGTTACAACAGATACATTGCAGCGCACCATCAATGAGAGTATTGCAGCACTCACTGCCCGCCTTGAAAGAATGATGAATCAGCCACCAAACAATGGACGCGAGTATGATCACGATGCAGGCCAAGATCGTGAGGAGGGAGATGATAATGAGAGACAAAACCGTGATGCCAGTGCTGCATTTGCTGCCCAAGATGCACGCCAAAGATACCGCCTACATCAAAACCGTCACGGTATGGGAGGTAATAATTTTCAGCACCACAATGATCGTGCTAATCATGACCCATTTGCTAAAGTTAAATTCATGTGGAGGTGACCCCATGTGTGTGATGAGTAATTGACATCTGTTTTAGGAAAGTCGAGTTTGGTTTGTGTGGTTCGTGCCGGGTTGTCGCTTGGTGCATTTGGTTTCGGACATACTTGGTCAAACTTGGTCAAAGTGCTTAGGATGCTTATACTTTTGATTTGACAGGTTTCGGCTATTTTGTGTTTAAGATTTCTCTAATGCGATTGTTGATTATATTATATCGAGCGGTGCTATGTGATATGTTTCTTGTCTGTGATGGCTGTAGGACCTCGAGGCGGAGTCGTGGCGAGGCACGGGATGACCGGACTAGGCGTAGGCGGTGCTGAGGTCGGAGCAGTCGGGATGTGCTGAAGACGACAAGGACTCGAGGTGGTTGCGAGGCTTGGGTGGCGAGAAATGAGGAAGCTTCCCGGAAGGTGCAGGAGGGGCGTTTTGGTAAAAGCGTAGGGCTGCACAAAAGGAAGCGGATTTGGCTTTGAGATAATGGATAAAGCGCAAGAGTTGTTAGGGCTTAGTGGGTAAAGAGAGAAGCAAACCCATTAGTGGGAGGCTATAAAAGGAGAGGAGTAGGCATGAGAGATGTTGAGAGTGTGTGTAAGGGTTTTTTATGTGTTGCTCTCCGTGTGTGTGTGTGAGTCTCTCTCCTTTTTGTTCTGATGTGAGTTGGGAGAGCAGTTGGCTCATGTGTAGTGTTCTTGATTTTCTTGTGTGCATGAGAGTGCTGTAAGAACACCTATATAATCATTCATCTCCCTGCTTATCTATTAGAGCTTGCTTTGTTGAAGTGTGTTGATTTCTTGTCATTCTCTGAGATGCTTTCTTTTGTCTGCTTGAGTTCTTCTTTGGGCACTATGTGATCCTTTAGTAAATTCTCTTCTCAGCAGCCCATGTCTTGAAGTTTACTCTCAGTGCCGTCAAGACATTGTCTTTTACTCTTTGTTGCTTGTCTGCTGATTTCAGTTTTCTGCAGCTTATGTGATTGTTTGTCTCTTTTGGATAGCAGCAGTCAATTAATTTCAGCTAGCAGTATTTTTTAGTTCTTAACAGCAGTTTTTACCTCTCTCTGCTAGCAGCAGTAAATTAATTTTAGTCCCACTTTCGGTTGTCTCCAGGAGTTAATTTTTGGGGCTGCTATTTTCGGACCAGCACATGCAGTTTACTGCTTTTGGTCTGCTGCAGGCTGTTGTCCTTAAGTTTGTTTTTCTTTCTTTTGCCTTTCAGTTTTGGGCCTTCTTAGCTCTTAATTGTGTTCGGCTAGCAGTGCGGTTCTTTTTGTCCCTTGGCAGCAAAGGTTTTTTGGTAGTGCAGTTGTTTCTCTCTCGGCAGCAAAGAGACTAGCAGTGCAGTTCTTTTTTGGCTTCTCGGCAGCCTTTTAGTCTTCCTCCTTTTACTTTATTTTCAGTCTTTGGTCAGCTAAAGTGTTCAGCAGTTACAGCAGTTGGGGTGTTCTCAGATTTCAGCCAAGACACTGTGTTTAGCTGTAGTTGTTTTGCTGTTTTGTTCGGCTGAAACAAGAGCTCAAATATGAACCAAGCAGTGCTCATATTTCCTTTTCAGTCCAGCAGCAGCTTAAGGTTTAAGTCTTCAAAATTGATTGCCTTTTTCTTGGTTAGCTCGGCTGCTAGACTACTGTTATTTTTTGGTGCTGTGTTAGTCCGACTGCTGCTCTTGGCATTAAGCTTGGTCTTGTGTTTGGTCAGTTGCACTTCCAGAGAGCTTATGTTGTCTACTTCATAGCTTTTCATAGCTATCGGAGAGTCGAGACTTTTGTGAATCTTTGGGGGCATTTTTAAAGGCACCATTCACCCCCCTCTGTTGCCATTTTCGATCCTTCAATTTACCATACCATCTTTTGTGGGTGTTTATGATGCTGAAACTTATCTAGATTGGGAGATGACAGTTGATCAAAAATTTAATGCTCATCTAGTTCCTGAAGTGCATAGAGTCAGACAAGCTACTAGTGAATTTAAAGATTTTGCTATCATTTGGTGGACTTAAGTAGTTAATTCTTGTTTAACACCTGATACATGGGATAGATTGAAGGTAGCTATGCGTGCTAGATTTGTTCCTCCTGCTTTTAAATGTGATATGCGTAAGGAACTGCAGTGCTTAGACCAAGGTAATAAATCCGTCGAGGAATGTTATCAAGAACTACAAATAGGCATGCTGCGTTGTAATGTTGTAGAGGATGAGGAGGATAATATGGCTTGTTTTTATGGGGGCTTAAGGCATGAAATTCAAGACATAGTTGATTACAAAGAGTATAACAATATCAATAGGTTGTTCCACTTTGGAAGTATTGCACAAAATGCCGGTGTGTTGGACATGCTCAAGATGATTGTTCTAAGAATAACATGCATTCCATTGGTCTATATGATTCTTTTTATATGCTTAGAAAATCTAAAAATGGAAATGTTGTTGCTCATTTCATTGGCACCTCGATTTTGGGTGCTAAAAAGAAATCCATTTGGGTACCCAAAACCTTGGTCACTAACCTCCAAGGACCCAAACAAATTTGGGTACCTAAAAGAGCTTGATTTTCTTTTGTAGGTGAACTACAAAACCGGTGGAAGGCATTGCGTGTTGGATAGCGGTTGCACTCAACACATGACCGGAGACCGGAAGATGTTCACCACATTTGAGAATGGAAGCAACGACAAGATCACATTTGGAGATAATAGCAAAGGAAAGGTATTGGGATTGGGTAAAATCGCTATCTCAAACGACCTTTCAATTTCTAATGTATCTCTAGTTGAAACATTAAATTTCAATTTACTATCCGTTGCTCAATTATGTGATTTAGGCTTAACATGATCATTCTCAAAAGAAGATGTTCTAATCTCAAAAGATAATAATAATGAACTAGTCTTCAAAGGCTTTAGATTTGGGAATCTCTATTTGGTAGATTTTTCTTCAAATGAGTCTTGTTTAAAAACTTGTTTAATTGCAAAAACTTCTTTGGGTTGGTTGTGGCATAGAAGGCTAGGTCATGTGGGAATGATTCAACTCAAAAAGCTTTTTAAGCATGACTTATTAGTTGGCTTGAAGGATGTGAAGTTTGAGAAGAATCGACTTTGTAGTGCTTGTCAAGCCGGAAAACAAGTCGCTAATTCTCATCCTTCCAAAAGTATCATGTCAACTTCTAGGCCATTAGAGCTCTTACATATGGATTTGTTCGGGCCAACAACCTATAAGAGCATTGGAGGTAATAGTTATTCTTTAGTCATTGTGGATGATTACTCTAGATACACATGGGTCTTCTTCCTAAATGACAAAAGTGAAACCTCCGGGATTTTCAAAAGTTTTTCAAAAAGGGCCCAAAATGAATTTGATTTTAAAATAAAGAAAATTAGAAGTGACAATGGTTCCGAGTTCAAAAATACAAAAGTTGAAGACTTTTGTGATGAACTTGGAATAAAGCACGAGCTTTCCACTACCTACACTCCGGAGCAAAATGGAGTTGTAGAGAGAAAAAATCGAACATTAATTGAAATGGCTAGGACAATGCTTGATGAATATAATACTTCCGACAAGTTTTGGGTGGAAGCTATCAACACTGCATGTCATGCCATAAATCGCCTCTATTTACATCGACTCTTGAAAAAGACTTCCTATGAGCTTCTTGTTGGAAGGAGACCGAACATCTCTTGCTTCAGAGTATTTGGTTGCAAATGCTATATTCTAAGAAAAAGTGTTCGGCTCTCAAAATTTCAAAGTCGATGTGATGAAGGCTTCCTTTTAGGGTATTCCTCAAATAGTAAAGCCTATAGGGTCTTTAATAAAAATTCGGGTTTAGTAGAAGAATCGTGTAATGTTCAATTTGATGAAACTAACGGCTCTCAAGAAGAGCATGAGAACTTGGATGATGTAGGAGATGAAAGTCTTCGCAAGGCAATGGAGAACATGAAAATCGGAGACATCAAGCCAAAGGAGGATCCAACGTCACCAAGCTCATCAAGACAAGTAGAACCACCCTCCTCTTCCACAACAAACGATGTTCAAGTTATAGAAGATGAAGAAAAGGATCAACCGCAAAATATCTTCAACATTCACAATGCAATAGCCAAGGATCATCCAATTGACCAAATATTGGGTGACGTGAGTAAGAGTGTTCAAACTCGCTCTAGAGTAGCTTCATTTTGTGAACACTATTCCTTTGTATCTTCACTTGAACCTAAGCGTGTAGAAGAAGCATTAGATGACCCAGATTGGATAAATGCTATGCATGAAGAGTTGAATAATTTTGCTCAAAACGATGTTTGGACTTTGGTGGAGAGACCCAAGGAGCACAATGTTATTGGCACAAAATGGGTCTTCCGGAACAAACAAGATGAGAACGGATTTGTGGTAAGAAATAAAGCAAGGTTAGTAGCTCAAGGTTATACTCAAGTCGAGGGCTTAGATTATGATGAGACCTTTGCGCCCGTTGCTAGACTTGAATCAATTAGAATCTTGCTTGCTTTTGCATCATGCTTTGACATTAAATTATTTCAAATGGATGTCAAAAGTGCATTTCTTAATGGTACAATTTCCGAATTAGTATTTGTAGAACAACCCCCGGGATTTGAAGATGCTAAATATCCTAATCATGTGTATAGATTATCAAAGGCGCTATATGGTTTAAAGCAAGCTCCTAGAGCTTGGTATGAGCGCCTTCGTAACTTTCTTGTATCAAAAGGCTTTAAAATTGGTAAAGTAGATACAACTCTATTCACAAAAATTATTGGAGATGATTTCTTTGTATGTCAAATATATGTTGATGATATTATATTTGGTTCTACTAATCAAGATTTTTGCAAAGAATTTGGTGAGATGATGTCTAGAGAATTTGAGATGTCAATGATTGGTGAGCTAAGCTACTTCCTTGGACTTCAAATCAAACAACTTAAAGATGGGACGTTTATAAGCCAAACGAAGTATGTCAAAGATTTACTCAAGAAATTCGGAATGGAAGAAGCTAAACCCATCAAGACACCCATGGCAACAAACGGGCATCTAGACCTCAACGAAGAAGGTAAGTCAGTAGATTTAAAGCTTTATAGATCCATGATTGGTAGTTTGCTCTATCTTACCGCATCTAGGCCCGACATTATGTTTAGTGTTTGCATGTGTGCTCGTTTTCAAGCTTCTCCAAAAGAGTGTCATTTAGTGGCCGTAAAGAGGATTCTAAGATATTTAAAGCATTCCTCAAGCATAGGGCTTTGGTATCCCAAAGGTGCAAAATTTGAATTAATTGGATATTCGGATTCCGATTATGCGGGATGCAAAGTGGATAGAAAAAGCACCTCGGGTAGTTGCCAATTTCTAGGAAGGTCTCTAGTGTGTTGGTCATCCAAGAAACAAAATTCCGTAGCACTTTCAACCGCCGAAGCCGAATATATTTCCGCGGGAAGTTGTTGTGCTCAATTGCTTTGGATGAGGCAAACATTGTTGGATTATGGGATTAAATTCGAAAAAATACCTCTTTTGTGTGATAATGATAGTGCTATCAAAATATCCAACAATCCCGTTCAACACTCAAGAACCAAGCATATAGATATACGTCACCATTTCTTGAGAGATCATGTGAGCAAGGGAGATATTGAAATTAGCCACATCCGAACCGAAAATCAACTAGCGGACATTTTCACCAAACCATTAGATGAAAACCGCTTTTGCAAATTGAGGAATGAATTAAATGTCATAGATTACTCAAATGTAGCTTGAAATCTCATTTCATCCTTTTCTGCTCATTTGTTGTGCTTATATGGAATTTCATTGAATTTTCCTCTCCTTTGGTAAAAAATTTGATTATTTTCATAAAAACTAGTTTCAAAGTGTAGCTCTAGCTCTCTTGATGCATAATGATCCTAAATGAGTTTAATTGGGTGCAAAACTAGGGATCATTTGCATATTTACAAGTCCTAAAGTTCAAATCCAGAGAAGTTCCAGAAATTTCAGAACTACCGCAGTGCATTGTGCGGTACTTCCGCTCTTATCAGAAAAATCGGAACTACCGCAGTGTAAACCGCGGAATTTCCGGAATTTCTGTGAAAACGGAACTACCGGCGTGTTGATCGCGGAACTTCCGTTTTCTGCGGGAGTTAATGCCCGAAACCGCTGTTTCTCGGCCGTTTCTCCTGTTCTCTCTCCCGCATTTAACCTCTCTTATCTTCCCTCTCTCTCTCTTTCCTCTTCCAAACCGCAAGCCTCCTCCTCCTCCCTTCGTCTTCCTCTCTCTCTCAAGAATCCATCCCTCTCACCTATCTTCAAATCCGAGAGGAGCTCGTCATTCTTGGGTGATCTTCTACGCTCCCAGGGTTCTCCTCCTTCGTTTGATCGAGGTAATCACGATCAAAACCCTCGCTTTCTCGTCTCAAGAACCCTAGGGCTAAAACTTTGATTAAATTGAAAATGTGGTGTTTTTTTGCTAAATGTTATTAGGGCAAATAGATTATAATGGGTATTGGTATGTTTCTACAAACATGCGTTGGATTCAATCCAAGAATTAACCCAAAAATATCAAAGATTGATCATGCCCTAAAAGAAATCAGAAAAATCGGAACTACCGCTCGAGGAGCGGAACTACCGGGGTCCCGGAAGTTCCGCAAGTTTAATGCCGGAACTACCGGACCTCCCGAAGTTCCGCTGTTTTGCCGTCGATACTTCCGATTTTCCTGAAACAGCAGCAATTTCATTCCTTTTCAATTCAAATCAATTTCAATTTCGCTCTAGCTCTTTCCTCACTACTTTCATCTGTTCTTGAAGATGCCAAGGATGAAGAATGTCTCTGTCAAGTCCTATGGAGGAACTGCAGGTCAATCCTCCTCCTCGACTCCTGCCCTTCCTACGCCGGAGCATGCGGATAGGGGCAAGGGCCCCACCTCCGACTCCGAGAGTGAGTCAGAGGACTCCCATGAGAGCGAGGAGTACGAGGCATCTGAGGAGTCAGATGAGGAGATGCCTGCTGCAGAGGAGCCTGCTGTTGACTTAACACAGATCACCGGTGAAGACTATGCTATTTTGCGTCGCCGCAGCCAATATGTGCTTCCAAGGAACTCGCAGAACCCAAAGTTCCATACTCAGTTCCAGGAGCAGGTGTACACTCAGTTGTATGGCCCTGCCAGGAAGTTTGCCCAGCATAAGTACGTGGACTGGGACCACTTGTCACAGGTTGACAAGTTTGATGGAGCATACCAGTTCTTTAGGCGAGCGGGTGTTCATCAACTCGTCGCTTTCCAGTCCAGCTACAATGAGGAGATGATCAGGCAGTTCTACGCCACTTTGTACATCTCTCCCAACTTTGAGCATCTGCAGTGGATGACGGGACAGCAGCCGGTGAGCAGCACCAAACATGATTTTGAGCTAGCCCTGCACACCGAGTCCAGCGCATATGAGAAGGTCTTCAGCCGGCCAGCTCTGTCCATTGCTGCCTACACTGAGTATTATGACCGGACTATTGGTTTTGTGCCAGGGACGACGATCGGTTTGCTTCCTATCCCCAGTCTTGTCAACAGGATCATCAACCACACCATCCTCCCAAAAAGCGGGAACTATGATGCAATTCGCGGCCATGCCTGGAATGTTATTGATTACATCATGCGTGGCAAGAAATTTGATGTGGTGGACTTGATCATCCGGGAGATCGATGCCAACAAGAATGATCATGTGCGGAGGATCAACTACGCACCATACATTATGGCGCTGATCACCAGGCAGACCGGGTATCGAGGAGCACGTGGGACAGTTCACAAGCCATACAAGCCACGTGCCGAAGCTCCAATCCCAGCTCCTGCTCGCCCTCGTGCTCAGCCTCAGGCAGCTGCTGATCCTCCTCCTCCTCAGCCCCAGGGTGATGGCGATGTTTCTTTGTGCCAGATTTACTCCGCCATCCTGAGGATCGAGGACCGCCAGTTTGAGCTGATCTCCACAGTTGCATCGCTTGGGGATCGTGTTTCTTCCCTAGAGAGCACCGTGGCCCGTCCTCCTCTCTACTTCTCCCGTCGTCGCCGTTCTCCTTCTCCTCGTGCTCCTCAGTAGTAGATCTCTCTTTTTGGTACCTTGATGCCAAAGGGGGAGAAATCTAGGAGAAGAAATTTGGGAAAGAACAGAATAAACCTTTTATATTTATTCTACTTTATGCTATGGGTTGTAATGAACTATGTTATGTGGTTGGTTAGTTTATGTTTATCTATGTGGTTGGCATGATGTGATGTAATGAACTATTGTGATCATGCTATAAATGCTTATTTATGAATGCTTGTTTATGCGTCCTTGTGAATTCTGAAAATTTAGTGAAATACTCTTATCTCTTGTGCAATAATTTTATCATGGATGCATAGATTTAGGGGGAGTTATCCTTGTTTTTCTTAATTCTCGAAGATGCAAATACTCTCTCCATGCTCTTAAATGACAAGACATTAAAATTATTGTGATATACATCTTTCCAATAAGAAGTATATCCACAAAACTCTTTCTTCTCAAAATTGTGTATATTGTCATCAATTACCAAAAAGGGGGAGATTGAAAGTATCTAGGCCCCTAAAATTATTTGTTTTGGTAATTAATGACGTCATTTGATTATGGGACTAATATGTGTGTTGAGTGTTTGAAAAGATTGAGTCCCAAAGACAGAAAGAAGAGGCACATACAAAGAATTCACATGATTCAAGGAGATCCAAGACGGCAAGGTAAATAGTTTAGGGTTTTTTACTTTTACCGGTCTTAGGAGAAAGGCGAAAGACCGGATTATTGGATAGATGCCGTACTATTAAGAGGGATCATAGCTAAGTGCGTGATCATGTGCAAACATGCCCCATGGATCAATTTAGGATCATGCTGGACTTTGATTTAAAATTAAATTAAAATTTGTGTATTCCCAGAAATTTCAGTAGTACCGGCATGTACACCGCGGAACTACCGCAAGGTCGGAAGTTCCGGGCCCCGTGCGGAACCTTTTTTCCAGAGAGCGCCCGGAACTCGACTTAGCCGCTGGAAAATCGGAAGTACCGGCGTGTACACCGCGGAACTACCGCAAGGTCGGAAGTTCCGGGCTCCTAGCGGAACCTTTTTTCCAGAGAGCAACCGGGTTTCACACTTCGCCTCATTGAGATCGGAAGTACCGGGGATAATTCGGAACTTCCGGGCATCCGGAAGTACCGCATTCACAACGGCGGTAGTACCGCATTTATTGTCGAACGGTTACTTCTGACTGTCTGACATAGCCGTTCTGACCAGGCGGCGGAAATCCGGAAGTACCGCGGATATAACGGCGGTAGTTCCGATTTCCCTGATTTTTCAGGATTGTTTATTGCAACGGCTAATTGAGGTTGGTGGGGGTATAAATTCGACCTCACCAGCACAAGGACATGTTGTTGAACCCTCATTGATCATTCTTGAGCATAGAGCAACCTCTCACACCTCACTTTCACACTTTTGCATTCAACTGAGGTAGTTGAGTGAATTGAAGTGCATTGCATCCGTAGATTGATCCATTTGGCACTTGCGCGTGATCAAGCCCTGCGACGATCTATTCTCTTGGAGTTTGCCGACTCCTAGACGGCTTGGCGGGAAATTCGGTGATTTTCTCAAGAAGATTGTGAGAAGACCCGAAACGGTTGTGAAGGCTTGGAGCTCACCTACCCGGAGCGGGAAAGGGCTACCAATAGTGATTGAGGTGCTTAGGCTCAAATTCGTGGAGCCGGTCCGATTCGTTCGGGCTTACCTCAACGTGGACTAGGGGAGACCGGCAAGTCTCCGATCACCACGGTAAAAAGTAATCGTGTTCATTGTGGTTTGCTCTCTGGTGTATTACTCTTTTCAAGAAATTACTTCATTAGGATCTTTTGACTGCTTGTGCAATTAGAGTAGCATACCTTGCTTTAGCTAGAAGTATATTTGCTCTTAGGATAATTTTCTTTGTGCTAGTGTTCTCTTGAGTCTTATCATCTTAATTAGTTGTTGCCTTGGTATCTTGCCATTGTCAATTTGTTAAAGTGTAATTGTTAGCTAAATTTAGAAGAAAATTTTTAATCCGCCTATTCACCCCCCTCTAGTCGGCCTCCTCGATCTTACAGGGCGCTTGCGGCGTAGGCCAAGGGCGCTACGCACGCTGAGGTAGGGAGGCGTCGCTGCCGTTCCCCTACCTTGAAAAAGGGGTGCCCGCGAAGAGCGGGCGCTTGCGGCGTAGGCCCAGGGCGCTACGCACGCTGAGGTAGGGAGCCGGCGCCGCCGTTCCCCTACCTTGAACAAGGGGTGCCCGCGGAGAGCGGGCGCTTGCGGCGTAGGCCGAGGGCGCTACGCACGCTGAGCTAGGGAGGCGTCGCCGCCGTTCCCCTACCTTAAAAAAGGGGTGCCCGCGAAGAGCGGGCGCTTGCGGCGTAGGCCGAGGGCGCTACGCACGCTGAGGTAGGGAGGCGTCGCCGCCGCTCCCCTACCTTGAAAAAGGGGTGCCCGCGGAGAGCGGGCACTTGCGGCGTAGGCCGAGGGCGCTACGCACGCTGAGGTAGGGAGGCGTCGCCGCCGTTCCCTTACCTTAAAAAAGGGGTGCCTGCGAAGAGCGGGCGCTAGCGGCGTAGGCCGAGGGCGCTACGCACGCTGAGGTAGGGGCGTCGCCACCGTTCCCCTACCTTGAAAAAGGGGTGCCCGCGAAGAGCGGGCGCTTGCGGCGTAGGCCGAGGGCGCTACGCACGCTGAGGTAGGGAGGCGTCGCCGCCATTCCCCTACCTTAAAAAGGGGTGCCCGCGCAGAGCGGGCGCTTGCGGCGTACGCCGAGGGCGCTACGCACGCTGAGGTCGGGAGGCGTCGCCACCGTTCCCCTACCTTGAAAAAGGGGTGCCCGCGAAGAGCGGGCGCTTGCGGCGTAGGCCGAGGGCGCTACGCACGCTGAGGTAGGGTGGCGTCGCCGCCGTTCCCCTACCTTAAAAAAGGGGTGCCCGCGCAGAGCGGGCGCTTGCGGCGTAGGCCGAGGGCGCTACGCACGCTGAGGAAGGGAGGCGTCGCCGCCGTTCCCCTACCTTAAAAAAGGGGTGCCCGCGAAGAGCGGACGCTTGCAGCGTAGGCCCAGGGCGCTACGCACGCTGAGGTAGGGAGGCGTCGCCGTCGTTCCCCTACCTTAAAAAAGGGGAGCCCGCGCAGAGCGGGCGCTTGCGGCGTAAGCCGAGGGCGCTACGCACGCTGAGGTAGGGAGGCGTCGCCACCGTTCCCCTACCTTGAAAAAGGGGTGCCCGCGAAGAGCGGGCCCTTGCGGCGTAGGCCGAGGGCGCTACGCACGCCGAGGTAGGCAGGCGTCGCCGCCGTTCCCCTACCTTAAAAAAGGGGTGCCCGCGCAGAGCGGGCGCTTGCGGCGTAGGCCGAGGGCGCTACGCACGCTGAGGTAGGGAGGCATCGTCGCCGTTCCCCTACCTTGAAAAAGGGGTGCCCGCAAAGAGCGGGCGCTTGCGGCGTAGGCCGAGGGCGCTACGCACGCTGAGGTAGGGAGGCGTCGCCGCCGCTCCCCTACCTTGAAAAAGGGGTGCCCGCGAAGAGCGGGCGCTTGCGGCGTAGGCCGAGGGCGCTACGCGCGCGGTGGCAGGGAGGCGGAGCCGCCGTTCCCCTACCATCGAAAATAGTGCCCGCGAAGAGCGGGCGCTCGCAGCGTAGGCCGAAAGGCGCTACGCGCGCGGAGGTAGGGAGGCGGAGCCGCCGTTCCCCTACCTTCAAAAAGAGTGCCCGCGAAGAGCGGGCGCTTGAGGCGTAGGCCGAGGGCACTACGCACGCGGAGGCAAGGAGGCGAAACCGCCGTTCCCCTACCTTCGAAAAGAGTGCCCGCGAAGAGCGGGCGCTTGCAGCGTAGGCCGAGGGCACCACGCACGCGGAGGCAAGGAGGCGAGACCGCCGTTCCCCTACCTTCGAAAAGAGTGCCCGCGAAGACCGGGCACTTGAGGCGTAGGCCGAGGGCACTACGCACGCGGAGGCAAGGAGGCGACACCGCCGTTCCCCTACCTTCGAAAAGAGTGCCCGCGAACAGCGGGCACTTGAGGCGTAGGCCGAGGGCACTACGCACGCGGAGGCTAGGAGGCGACACCGCCGCTCCCCTACCTTCGAAAAGAGTGCCCGCGAAGAGCGGGCGCTTGAGGCGTAGGCTGAGGGCACTACGCACGCGGAGGCAAGGAGGCGACACCGCCGTTCCCCTACCTTCGGAAAGAGTGCCCGCGAAGAGCAGGTGCTTGAGGCGTAGGCCGAGGGCACTACGCACCCGGAGGCAAGGAGGCGAAACCGCCGTTCCCCTACCTTCGAAAAGAGTGCCCGCGAAGAGCGGGCGCTTGCGGCGTAGGCCGAGGGCACTACGCACGCGGAGGCAAGGAGGCGAGACCGCCGTTCCCCTACCTTCGAAAAGAGTGCCCGCGAAGAGCGGGCGCTTGAGGCGCAGGCTGAGGGCACTACGCACGCGGAGGCAAGGAGGCGACACCGCCGTTCCCCTACCTTCGAAAAGAGTGCCCGCGAAGAGCGGACGCTTGAGGCGCAGGCCGAGGGCACTACGCACGCGGAGGCAAGGAGGCGACACCGCCGTTCCCCTACCTTCGAAAAGAGTGCCCGCGAAGAGCGGACGCTTGAGGCGTAGGCCGAGGGCACTACGCACGCGGAGGCAAGGAGGCGACACCGCCGTTCCCCTACCTTCGAAAAGAGTGCCCGCGAAGAGCGGACGCTTGAGGCGTAGGCCGAGGGCACTACGCACACGGAGGCAAGGAGGCGAAACCGCCATTCCCCTACCTTCGAAAAGAGTGCCCGCGAAAAGCGGGCGCTTGAGGCGTAGGCCGAGGGCACTACGCACGCGGAGGCAAGGAGGCGAAACCGCCATTCCCCTACCTTCGAAAAGAGTGCCCGCGAATAGCGGGCGCTTATGGCGTAGGCCGAGGGCACTACGCAGGCGGAGGCAAGGAGGCGAAACCGTTGTTCCCCTACCTTCGAAAAGAGTGCCCACGAAGAGCGGGCGCTTGAGGCGTAGGCCGAGGGCACTACGCACGCGGAGGTAAGGAGGCGAAACCGCCGTTCCCCTACCTTTGAAAAGAGTGGCCGCGAAGAGCGGGCGCTTGCGGCGTAGGCCGAGGGCACTACGCACGCGGAGGCAAGGAGGCGAGACCGCCGTTCCCCTACCTTCGAAAAGTCGTGGTGCACTCCCTAGTGCAGCACGCGCGAGGGCGCGATATCCAAGTGGTGCGCTGTCTAAAGCGAGGCACTCCCTAGTGTCTCGGCCGTGTCGCAATTTACGACTTAATTTATAGTCCGTAGACTCGCGCGCGCGCGGAGGCGGACCTCGACGCTACGTCTTAATTTATAGTC
This sequence comes from Dendrocalamus sinicus, assembly GCA_036346575.1. Classification (NCBI taxonomy): domain Eukaryota; kingdom Viridiplantae; phylum Streptophyta; class Magnoliopsida; order Poales; family Poaceae; genus Dendrocalamus; species Dendrocalamus sinicus. Next base: position 19,580,374 of record CM070658.1, on the reverse strand, counting down.
CGTAGACTGTCGCTACGTCTTATTTAAAGTCCGTAGACTGGTGTGTGCGGAGGCGTACCTCGACGCTACGTCTTATTTATAGTCCGTAGACTCTCGCGTGCGGAGGCGACCTCGACGCTACGTCTTATTTAAAGTCTGTAGACTGGTGCGTGCGGAGGCGTACCTCGACGCTACGTCTTATTTATAGTCCGTAGACTCGCGCGTGCGGAAGCTGAGCTCAACGCTACGTCTTATTTAAAGTCCGTAGACTGGTGCGTGCGGAAGCTGAGCTCAACGCTACATCTTATTTAAAGTCCGTAGAGTGGTGCGTGCGGAAGCTGAGCTCAACGCTACGTCTTATTTAAAGTCCGTAGGCTGGTGCGTGCGGAAGCTGAGCTCAACGCTACATCTTATTTAAAGTCCGTAGACTGGTGCGTGCGGAGGCGTACCTCGACGCTACGTCTTATTTATAGTCCGTAGACTCGCGCGTGCGGAAGCTGAGCTCAACGCTACGTCTTATTTAAAGTCCGTAGACTGGTGCGTACGGAAGCTGAGCTCAACGCTACGTCCTATTTAAAGTCCGTAGACTGGTGCGTGCGGAAGCTGAGCTCAACGCTACGTCTTATTTAAAGTCCGTAGACTCGTGCGTGCAGAGGCGTACCTCGACGCTACGTCTTTTTTATAGTCCGTAGACTCGCGCGCACGAGGGCGTCCCCTCGTTGCGTCTTCTTTTAGAGTCCGTAGACTGGCGCGTGCGGAGGCGGACCTCGACGCTACGACTTTCTTTATACTCCGTAGAGTACGCCGACGCTCGAGGCAATCGTGCGATTTAAATCGAAAACGAGGATTAAAACAGAGGCACGAAAGAAATGGCCAAAGACTTGCGACAATGAAACGCTCGAGCGCAGCAGAAAATCATTTGCGATGACCCGAATGTGCCAAACCGGAGAAGCAAATATGGCCAAATCGAGTGCTCGAGAGTAAAACTGCAGCCTCAATAAATAATGCGATGAAAAATCATCTCTTTAAGGCCGAACGTGCAAGAAACACAGGGGCTGCTACTAAAAGCATCATACGTGATCACATGTAGTACGTACCGGGCACGATGGTGGGGGCGCGGAGTAGATCCCGTAGGTGCAGAGACCTTGACTTCGCATAGCTCACAGCAACGGGTTAGCTCAGACTTCGGCGAGGCGAAGGCCAAGGTCGACTCGGAGTCTTCGAGGCCAGTTGGGCTTCGTCACGCGCGGAGGAGGCGCACCTTCGTGGACTCCAGCTTGGAGGTTGACTGTGAAGGCTTGCGAGGAGCCGAGCACGCGAAGGCGAGGCGGTGCTGAGGCCAGTCGAGGCCGGTCGCGAAGGCTGCTGTCCCGCCCGCGTTGCGCCGCCTGCGAATCAATTGGCGGTTGCCCCGTACCGCCACGGGAGCCGTCTGCCCCGCGCGAAGGATCTCGGCCAAGATCGCCGCAGCGCAACCCAGCCAGAGCGTTCGTCCGCTCTATACGCACACGCATATGCCGCGCGGAGGCAGGAGGTCCGCTCCCAGTGCGGAGGCAGGGGCTGGGACATGCATGCATGGGCCATGCATGCAGGGCTTTGCACGTAGACCGACTACCTTCGCGCATGACTGCAAATAGTTCATCCGCATACACTGTCCCCCTTGCTGTGCCTGTCGACTGCTCGGCGAAGACCACTCCGATCGCGGCGGAGGCTCCGAAGAGGTTGGCGGAGACTCCGGGGGTGTCGGCGAAGGCTCCGGAGAGGCACGGCCGACGGAACACGGAGGTCCCGGTCCCGGTGCCGACGGTGGCATGTGCGGAGATGCGGGGTCCGAGGTCCCAGTCGTACGGTGGCGGAGGCCGGCGAAGTCGTCCCGAGGCTGAGCCAAGCGCCGGCGACGTCGCCGTAGGGCTGACCTGGGGCCGGTGAAGCCTCGCCGTGGTCGTGCGAAGGCCCGGAGGGAGCGAAGGCTGCGACCTGCTGCTCGTCGCGGAGACTTCGCAGCGGAGGCAATGGCGCAGAGGCGACCTCGCAGCTGTGAGCGGGTCCTGAAGACGACGCCCTTGACGTCGCTGGCCGAGGTATATATGCCATGCAATGATGCAGCCTGAGCGCGCCGAGCCGGAGACTTCGGGCTAGAGACTCCGCACCTGCATGTAGTCCCGCGCTTAGACGCCGAGGGCGCGAAGGCTGGAATTATGGTGCAGACTCCGGCAATGTGCGAGTCGAGACGAAGTCCGAGGCAGGTCGTGCTGTCTGCGCGAAGGCCGGAGACAAGTCGAAGCCAACCGCCGCCGATGCCGCACCTTCTTCCCCTGCGCCAGTTCGCGGCTCTCCCCCTGGGCCGGCGCTGCCTCCGAGGCCGATACCCGCAGCAACAACGCCGCCGTCGCATATGCCGCGAGCCTCCGTTTAGCAACCGGCGGCCGCCCCATTGGCGGCGCGCTGACCGGTCAGTAAGCCGCTGGCCTGCTGCGACTCGAAATGCTTGGCGTTGTTTTCTCGGGGCGGCGCACGCAGATGATGTTTGGAGCGGAGGGGAGCCGAGATGCTTGACGCTTCGGGGAGTTGTCGTATGTACGCATGGACCGCGCGGAGACGAGCGGTAGTGGACGTAGGGGCCATGCGTGCATGCATGATGCGAGCGGCACTCAGCCTTCGCGCGTGCGGCATGGCCTCCGTGTTGGAAATTGATGCGACCTACCAGGATCTCTTTACGACCAGTCGTAGTCGTTTACGACTTGTCCAGATCAATTACGACCAGTACAGATTGTTTACGACTAGAACTGTTCGTTTACGACCAGTACAGAGGAGTTACGACCACTTCGGAAGCTTTCTGATATCGTACCTTCTACGACCACGCTTGTCGCTGCGCGATCGCTGATCTCCGTGGTCGAAGATTCCTTCGATCACGATCACTTCTCTTCTACGTGGTCGGAGTCGCTTCCGACCACGTTATGATCTTCTCGGCGTAGTCGCTGCTCCTTACGACCACCTTAAACTGTAGTCGTACTTCTTCAACGTAGTCGTAGACTTCTTCGACTACGTTCAGCGATTTTACGATGTGATCGTAAAATCACTGTACCTTTGCCGTAATCGTAACACCTCTCGCGTATCGCCGACTTTGCCTTGTCGTGGTCGTAGGTTCTTACGACCACGGTTGTCGTGGTCGTAAGCAGACTTCGACCACGTCTGCGAGATTGCCAATCACACAGAACTTGCTCTTTTCTCCCCTCTATTACTTGCAAACACTTTGCGTCTTTACACGACTTGGTTGCCTTGCTCGGCCTTGGTTCTATATTTTAGATTACATGACTACTCCTCCTTATATACCCGGCTTTACATCTTGTACTCGGGTTCGACTCCGAGTAAGACTAAAAACTCCGACTCCGATTACGAGTCTTATTTTATGACTCCGACTTGAACTCGGTTTCGACTTCCGATTACAACCCGACTTCGATACGATTTCTAAAAACAAGATTATTTCCAACATTCTCTCCCTAATCTTGTTTTAGTAGCTTCTATCATGTTGATCTTCTCCTTCTCTTGTTTCTTCCTTGGATGTCTTCCTCCACCAGCTGCTTATTTCACTGTTGTGTGATCTTGCTTTCGACCACCGTTCTTCACGTCGTGCTTTCTCCCGCCAACTCGGGATCCAAACTCCTGGCTTTTGACTGCTTCGACCATCCGGGCCGATCCTGGGACCTGTTTGCTGTGGTCGAACGATTTCTCGTCCAGTCTTCATTTGCTGTGGTCGTGACACCTCCCGACCACGTCTGATTTTAGTTTGTCGTGGTCGAAATTTTTCTTGACTACAGCCAAAACCTTCTGCCAACCTTCTCGTTACGACTTCCAACTCTTCCGACTTGTTGTTTACGACTTCATGCTGTTTTTCAACCACCAGGAGATGAAGTCTTTCAGGCTCACGTTCCTTTAGATCATTCTTCATGCCATCTGGTCTCCAAATTTTCAGCGGTATTTTGTACAACCGATTTGCTGATTTTTGTGCTCTCATCAATAACTGCTCTCTGCTATCAAAAACCCTCAGATAAACTCCTTTTAATTCAACTCGGCACCCTTCTTCAGTCAGTTGGCCCAAGCTTATCACGTTGCTGCAAAGACTTGGTATATAATATACATCTGACAACGGTCTTTGACTTCCATCCTTGCACTTTAACAAAATTGTACCTTTTCCTTTGATTTGAACTGTTGAGCCATCTCCAAACTTTACTTTACCGAGCACTCTCTCGTCTAGTTCATGAAACAACGAGTGTGTGCCCGTCATGTGGTTGCTTGCTCCGTTGTCGAGATACCAATCTGTTGACTGGTCTTGAGTTTCCTCTCCCTTCTCCATCAAACTAGGAAACACTCTCTCTTCATTTAGCATCACCATTGTTGGTTCAGCTACAGTACAGTGTGACAGCGGTAGAGTCGGTTCCTTCTGAACCAGATTGACTTCCTCCTCTCTCTTCTTGTTTCTGCAAATCGCTGCAAAGTGCCCATACTTTTTGCAGTTGTGGCATTGTATGTGGCTTCGACATTCGGCAGCGTAGTGACCGAATTTCTTGCACTTGTGGCATTGTATACTCGATTTGCCGTTTTCAGAGTTACGCTCACGACTGCTCCCGTCGTTGCGTCCTCCACCTCTCTTTACATCGTCGTTGTGACTTTCATGGCTCTTGTTCTCGTTCAGTGCTTCCCACTGAGCACGAGATAGCAGCAGCTGATTACCTCCTTCCTTGTCCTGATGCCGTCTCTTCTGACTTTCTTCGAAGATTCGCAAGCGACCGACTGCCTCAGTCAGCGACATCTTCGTCATGTCTCCAAATTGCTCGATTGTGCTTATGATTTGGAGAAAACTGTCAGGGACTGCACTGAACAACCTTTCAATGACTGTTGAATCTGGCAAATCAACTCCCAGAGCTCGAATTTCGCCAACCAAACTCGTGAGTTTTTGCGAGAACTCACCGACGCCTTCAGTCTCTCCCATGACTAAGCGATCGAATTGCCTCTTCAACACTTGTGCTCTTGCCTTCTTGACACGTTCTTCGCCAATGCGCATCTCCTTGATAGCTTCCCACGCTTCTTTTGCAGTCTCCTTCTCTGCGATGGTCATCAAGACTTCGTCGGGGACAGCCTGTGATATGATGGCCAGAGCGCCCTGGTCCTGAGTCTCTTCGACCGGTGCATCTCCTTCAATGGCCGTCCATACTCCCAAAGCGCGCATGACGATCTTCATCTTCACGGCCCACAGGCCGTAGTTCGTGTCGGTCAGCATGGGGAATTGAATCGGCACCGTACCTCCTCTCATCGGTGCTCGTGGTGGTGCCGGTGTTTTCTTTTCGCCGGAGCCTTCTCCTCCCGCAGCTTTCTTCTCAGCTGACTTGTCCTCCATCGCCACCTTGCTCTGATACCAAATGTTGGAAATTGATGCGACCTACCAGGATCTCTTTACGACCAGTCGTAGTCGTTTACGACTTGTCCAGATCAATTACGACCAGTACAGATTGTTTACGACTAGAACTGTTCGTTTACGACCATCTGAGGAGTTACGACCACCAAAGCTTTACGATATCGCACCTTCTACGACCACGCTTGTCGCTGCGCGATCGCTGATCTCCGTGGTCGAAGATTCCTTCGATCATGGTCACTTCTCTTCTACGTGGTCGGAGTCGCTTCCGACCACGTTATGATCTTCTCGGCGTAGTCGCTGCTCCTTATGACCACCTTAAGCTGTAGTCGTACTTCTTCAACGTAGTCGTAGACTTCTTCGACTACGTTCAGCGATTTTACGATGTGATCGTAAAATCACTGTACCTTTGCCGTAATCGTAACACCTCTCGTGTATCGCCGACTTTGCCTTGTCGTGGTCGTAGGTTCTTACGACCACGGTTGTCGTGGTCGTAAGCAGACTTCGACCACGTCTGCGAGATTGCCAATCACACAGAACTTGCTCTTTTCTCCCCTCTATTACTTGCAAACACTTTGCGCCTTTACACGACTTGGTTGCCTTGCTCGGCCTTGGTTCTATATTTTAGATTACATGACTACTCCTCCTTATATACCCGGCTTTACATCTTGTACTCGGGTTCGACTCCGAGTAAGACTAAAAACTCCGACTCCGATTACGAGTCTTATTTTATGACTCCGACTTGAACTCGGTTTCGACTTCCGATTACAACCCGACTTCGATACGATTTCTAAAAACAAGATTATTTCCAACACTCCGCATACAACTTAGTGTGCGAAGCTAGCCATCTCCGCGACCCAATGCATGGCTTCACCTCGCGGGCGCTGAGGCTTGCGGGACCGCGCGGAGGCGCCAATGCGGGGACAAGCCCGCCGGCTCCGCAGACTTGACGACCAGTCGGCGTCCTCAGCTACGGGCACCATTGCCGGCGAGGCGAGGCCACAGTCTTCGGGTGCGTGTGTGGTTGAATGAGACTCCGTCCGGTCTCGGGCATGCCTCCGTGCATACATCCAGTGCTCCCATGCATGTACTTTGCGCGGAGTCCGGGTCCTTGCTGAACAAGCAGAGAACGCGGAGTTCGGCGCGGGCGCGCACGAGGCCTTCTCGACGCACGGAGACCCATGGCCAACAGAGGTCGTTGGCGAGGTCCACCGAACTCTGGCGGAGCGAAGCCTGGGGGCACTGCCGCGAAGGTGAGCCTTTGTCGAGGCCGGAGCAGACGTCGCTGACGTGGAAGAGGACGCCGCCGTCGTTGGCATCGTTGTCGCGGAGGGTGGCCGCGAGTCGAAGTCGGCCTTCGGTCATGGAGACGAGGAGGCCCGATGGCGTGGCGCGGAGCAAGGACGTGCGGAGTCGAGGCCACCGGCCAAGATCTCGGGACGGTGCTGGCTTCGCCTAGCCTGGGCGTGGAGTTTGTGCCGCGCAGAAGCCGAGACACGATTTCCCTGGGCGAGGACGCCATCACCGAGCTACAGCCAAGGCCGACGTGAAGGCGACTTCGGCTCATCCATTACCTGCACGCCAGGAACCCAGACGACGGAGAGAGAGAAATGCCTATATGCCTGCATGAGTGGTATGCGAACGAATTCTTGCGCGCAAGGGCGAAACTCGTGGATATTTCATGCGAAATTACCGCATGCATGGCGGATGTATCAATGGTTGTTTGCGTGCGGATGAATACAGGCGAATAACTATTTGCATGTACGGAAGGGTACGCGAGTCAGTATGCCTAGATGGATGGATGTGTAGGTATGCACACGTAAAACTTTCTTGAGGCATGCATGTTCTAGATATTTTAAACATGGATGGATGTTTGGATGGATACCTCGCGCCGCGAACGCATGCATGTACGGAGGATAATTTATGTACGTATGCACTCATGGATACATGTGGGGATGGATGTTTCATGCCTGTCTGCGTGTGGTCCGCGCGGAGGGACGCGACATCGAGCGGAGGCTTGGCGCGAGGACTGGCACCGTGCGGAATCCCGACATCGCGCGGAGAGGCGTCGCGGAGGCCGCAGCACGAAGGCATGTTTGGCGGGGTGCACTCCGCGCGAAGCTCGGCGCGGACGAGTCGAAGGCGTGCGTGCATACTGGCGTCATGGCGAAGCCCTACGCCGTGTGGGGACTTCGCAGAGAACGGAGGCCGGAACCTGCAGCGCGGAGACGAGCGGAGGACAGGTCCTGCCCGGAGCCGGGCACACGGGGGCGACGTAGGCTGCCGCTCCGCCCGTACCGCTCCTCCGCTGCAGGGAAATGATGCCTTGGATGATAGCAAAATGATTCGACAAGATCTATTCCTTGCTGCACCTGGGCGATTCAACTAATCTAGTCAATACTGCAGCTACAAAACAAAGTAAAGTATATCGACAAAGCCTATACATCTTCCTAGTTAGGATGGTTAAATTTTTTGGCAAGCGAACTACTTATCTGTAGTGCAGATGCGACGAACGAAGTAGCATGCTCCCAGGAGCAAAAAAGATCCACATAGCTGCTGCTTTTGTTGAATATTGAAGAAATCTCTTCCATACGTAACTTCCAGTCGTCCCCACGGACGGCGCCATCTGTTATGGCTACAGGCCAAATAGGGGAAAAGGGGACTAGTAGAAGAGGAAGAGAGGAGCCAGATCTGTGTGGGAGAGTTGGTAGAATGAGAGCCTCCCTCCCTTTACCCCTCCTGGGGGTTTTATATATATGAGTGGGGTAGAATGGGAAATCCCCATTCTACCCCTTAGTACTTACAAGGGATGAGGGTACATTGGTATATTTACACTGTTATATTCCTCTACACTAATGGGCTTATTACATGTTGGACCAGTTGCACAGCCCAGTCACGGGGGGTTGGGCCACCCCTACAACATGGCTCATTTTATACAATGTCATAAAAGTGATGATGTTACAAATGTTGCTGATTTGTTCTTTAAAGAAATTGTTCGCTTGCATGGTATTCCGAATACGATAGTTTCAGATCGTGATGCTAAATTTCGTAGTTATTTTTGGAGAACCATGTGGGGTAAGTTGGGAACTAAGCTGCTATTTTCCACTACTTGTCATCCCTAAACCGATGGACAAACTGAGGTAGTCAATAGAACATTGACTACTATGCTTAGGGCTGTGCTTAAAAAGAACTTAAAAATGTAGGAGGAATGTTTGCCTCATGTGGAATTTTCTTATAATCGTTCGCTGCATTCTACCACAAAGAAATACCCTTTTGAGATTGTTTATGGTTTCATACCTCGTGCACCTATCGGCTTGTTGCCTTTTCCAGCTTTTGAGAAGGTAAATTTTGATGTGCAACAATGTGCTGATTTGATACGTAAGATGAATGAGACAACTAAAGAGAACATTGGGATTATGAATGCTAAATATAAAGTTGCTGGTAGTCAAGGACGCAAGCATGTTACTATTGAACCTGGTGATCTTGTGTGGTTACACTTGCGTAAAGAACGATTCCCTGAACTGAGAAAGTCTAAACTCATGCCTCATGCAGATGGTCCTTTTAGAGTGCTTGAACGTATTAATGATAATGCATATAAGTTAGACTTGCCTGCAGATTTTGGGGTTAGCCCCATTTTTAACATTGCAGATTTACGACCTTGCTTGGGCGCGGAAGATGAGTTGAGTCGAGGACAACTCCAATTCAAGAAGGGGATGATGATGAGGACATCCTTTCCATAGATACAACTGTGCCGACTCCACAACAAACTGAAACTATGATAGAAGGACCAATGACTCGAGCGCGAGTACGTCAACTTAACCATCAGGTGAATGCATTCCTAAGTTTGCATACAGATGTTTCAAAGAATGGCATACTACTTAATTCTTGTGATGGTTTAATCCTCCTTAGGAACCATGGGGAAGAACCACGCGAGCTCAAGTGTAGAAGTGGAACCGTCAAGCGCAATCCAAGTCCTGTTCGCGAGTTCGACTCAGATTCGGCATGTTTAACAACGTCTACTTCAAACGGCCATAACTTTTGATCCAGAAGGTTCTCGGGGCCTGTGAGTACTCTTTGGAAAGCTCTTGGAGTCTACGTTCAGATGGATCTAATCTCACCTCCAAACTCCATCCGAGCAGATCAGAAACTGCCAAACAAGTCACGTCACTTTTCTAGTCCAAGTCAAAGTGGGCCTTGGGCCTTGTATCACCACTTAGGCTATTTGGGCCGCCGCCGTATTCATGGGTACTGTTTACATGAACAGTAACCATGAATAGTACCGCACCCTTTTCCTTAGATAAGTGCGGCTTTTCCCTCCCCTATTTAAGGAGGTCGCACCCCTTTAGTTTTCTCTCGGGTTTTTCTTAAGAGATTATTCTGCTTAGCAGTTTCACTGCACATTTGGTTGAGGAACCCCAACTTGTGAACTTAATCTTTATTCGCAATACAATTTCAGATTGCATCTTATACTCTCTTGCTTGTGTTCTCGATTCGCTTGCAGGAGATAGCCTTCTTGGCGAGGTCAACCGCGTTCGGCACGGTTGATAACCAACGGAGCAGTGTTGTAGTGATTGCGAGGGGTTCGATCTGTTTTGGTCGGAGCCTTTGGATCATCAACATCGTGTTCTCCACAATCGACTTATCAATACCTTTTGGAAGATCGGGCCATCGTCACATTACTTTGGTTGTTGGACATGTACGACCACATCTAGCCAATCACAGAACTCACCTCGTAGGGTTCGATGTGATGACAGGTTGCGACGGTCTCCTAACCACAACTCCAGCCAAAAGAGAGCTCCTCGAATGACTCCAAATCGACGGGTTCATCAAGGAGGTGATCGATCACCACTTCGGGTAAGCAATCTGCAATAGTATATGGAGTACAGGGAGTACTACCCTCGTACGGATAAGGCCTATTACAGGTTGGGTCTATTTACTACTAGCATTACCGAGTGCGATCACCTGGTGACACCAACTACCCTTTTCGCAAAGAAGGCATCAAGAAATTGTTACCAGATGTCGGGCATCAGGCCTGAACTTTGAGCAGTATGCTGGCCACAACGGTTTCGACTAGTAAACATGGGAAAGTTTGATGAGCCCCAAATCCCATTGAATTCCTCCAGATCGACACAACTACAGTCCAGGTCGTAGGAGGAGGCTAGCACATCATGGCCAATTATCTTCCAATGGTGCTCGAAGGATCTACTTAGTTATGGTCACTCATCAACCATTCGAGTTGATCTACTCATGGTGAAACCTCTGTGATCTTTTATTGGCCAAGTTTTAGGGCATATACAACCGTCCTGGGAAGGAGGATGACCTGCAACGAATGCAGCAGGGTAGCAATGAGACTCTACAGCAATTCATCCCACGCTTTAGTTAGGTTCATAATTCAATTCTAGAGGTCTCTAACACTTCTATCATCAAAACATGCAAGCAAGGAGTACATAATAGGATGTTCATAGAGGACATTACCTTGAATCCTCCAACTACTGTCACCGAGCTTTTTGAGATGGTTGATCGCTACGTGACTACTGCTGAAGTGGTTAAATGGACTAAGTCCATCGATCAGCATAACCATGGTTCCAAAGAGCAAGGTGAAGGGAGTAAGAGGATGAAGAAAGCCAAGAAGTCCAAGAATAAGGCCAAAGACCAGAAGCCTCATGTTAGAACTTCGAAGGAAGTCTTGGACATAGGCGATAAAGAGCCACAAAACTTCAAATAATACTCTGATCGGGGCAAAGATAAGGCACCCGCTCAGAAGGACAACAAGCCTTGGTGGTGTCCTCTTCACAAGAAGGAGGGGCACGACCTTCGCATTTACCAAGTTTTCCAATGAAAACTCGAGGATTACTATTCTGGCAAGGGACCACTTCTCATGCTTGAGGAGGTGGGACAGTCGAGTGGTTGAAAGCACTTGGACGAGGACGAGGGCATACCTTTCCAGGATCTAAAGCACACTATCAAGCACATTTACAGAGGTTCATCAGCGTATGTGTCAAAGTGGCACTATAAAGCCATCGAACGTGAGATACACTCTATTGACCCTTCCCTTGTCAATAATTTTCTGAAGTGGTCAGAAGTCACTATTTCCTTCGAGAAGAGTGATTGCCCTATTCTTTCAACTCGACCCGAGTTTCCGATCATGGTTGAGCCTACGATCAACAATTGTCGAGTAAATCAGGTATTGATTGTGGTGGCAGTTCTTCAAATATTTTATTTATTAGCACTCTAGACGAGATGCAAGTGCCTCGTCCTAGAATAAAGCCTATACGATATTCATTTCATGGAATCGTACCAAGGTCTTTGGCCAAACCTAGCCAAGTTTCTCTGTCTGTCACGTTCGATTCTCTGAGCAATTTGGAGACAGAAAGTCTCCTTTAATGTGGTCGACTTCGACATGGTGTATGGCACCATACTCGAATGACCAACTTTGGCATGTTTTCTAATAGCGCTCACTATGAATATCAATGTCTTAAGTTGCCAGCTCCCAAGGGAGTCATTACAATTCGCTATGATAAGACAATGGCACTAACATACGACCGCAAGTCCCTCGAGATGGTTGGTCAGCTACCTACTCGAGAAGCTACCAAGGTGCAGCCTTCGAGCAAGCACCTGAAGCCTAAAGCCACGTTGAAGTCGAACGAAGTAGTCAAGGAGGTTCCTCTGGACCCAGCAGAGCCTTCGAAGATAGTTTGCATCGGGGTTACCTCCAACCCCACATAGTAAGACGCCCTCATCACTTTTCTCTGGGTAAACACTGATGTATTCGCGTGGTAGCCATTCATGTGCTCTACATCCTGATAAGAAGCCCGTAAAACACAAATTTGGAGATTTACACTAGATCGATGAGACGCTATCAAATCAGAATTGGACAAGTTACTAAAAGTAGGTTTTATAAGAGAAGTCGATTACTCACAGTGGTTGACTAACCTTGTAATGGTTAGGACGTCTAATGGTAGGTGGCATATGTGTATAGACTACACTAATTTAAATAAATTTTGTCCAAAAGATGATTTTTCGCTTTCTCATATTGATCAATTGGTTGATTCGACTATTGGTGGTGAAATGTTAAGTTCTCTAGATACATACTCTAGTTATCACCAGATTAGTATGTGTTTAGAAGATGAAGAGAAGACCCCATTTATTACTCCATTTGGAGTATTTTTCTATGTCAAAAAAGCCATTTGGCTTGAAAATGCTGGTCCAACTTTTCAACGTTTGATGCAATTGAGTTTTATACATCAAATGGGCCAAAACATGGAATCCTATGTTGATGATTGGGTCATCAAGAGCATCAAATGACTTAATTACATTTCAGATCTGTAGGAGACATTCGACAACCTCAGAAAGCACCGCTTGAAACTCAATCCTGAGAAGTGCGTGTTCGGAGTTTGTTCAAGAAAGTTGTTCGGGTTCCTTGTTTTGGCAAGAGGTATCAAGGCAAATCCTGAAAAGATCAAGGCTATCGAGCAGATGCGCCCTCCAACCACAAAGAAATAAGTTCAAAAACACATAGGGAGCATGGCGGCTCTAAGTCATTTCATTGCACGACTAGGAGGGAAAGAACTTCCTTTCTTCAAGCTTCTAAGGAAACATGTGTGTTTTGAGTGGTTGAAAGAGGCTAACGATGCCTTTGAGGATGTCAAGAGATATCTCACAAGTGCTCCTATTCTGGTTTCTCCAAGACCAAGTGAGACACTCTTCGTATATCTGTCCACCATGCCATAGGCAATAAGTGCTATATTGGTCGTAGAACGCGAAGGCGTCTAACGACCAGTATACCATGTAAGGGAAGTTTTACATGGTCCTAAAGAGTGCTACCCTCAGGTCCAAAAAATTCTCTGTGCCCTCCTCATGTCTTCGATGAAGTTGAGGCATTATTTTCAGACGTACAAAATTGTTGTGCCGTCTGAGTTTTCCTTAGGCGAGATCCTCCATAATAGGGAAACAGCGGGGCGCATGACAAAATGGTCGGTAGAACTTGGGGAGTTCGACCTCCATTTCATGTCCCAAATGACTATTAAATCCCAGATCTTGGCAGACTTTATCATTGAGTGGGCAAATCCTAAACCTGTTTAGAATCCCCAACAGTATGATCCCCACTGCCAATGAACGATGTACTTCAATGGGTCACTTACAATAAGTGGCTCAGGGGCTGGGTGGTCCTGGAATCTCCTGAGGGAGATAACTTAAAGTATGTCATCCGATTACTCTTTCCAGCCACTAATAACGTTGTTGAGTATGAAGGTTTGTTGGTTGGCATACGAGATGCTAAAGTGCTCAGGATTCGTCGACTACTCGTGAGAGGTGACTCTCAACTAGTCGTGAATCGGGTCAGCAAAGAGTATCAATGCTCGAGTTCGGCCATGTCTCAGTACTTGCTAGAAGTCTAGAAGCTTGCGAAGCATTTTTTTCATTTCCAATTAGAGTATATCTCTCGGAATGATAACTTTCTCGTGGACCAGTTTGCTCGAATAGCTTCTTCCCGATAACAAATACCACTAGGAGTCTTCTTGGAGCAACTCAAGAGTCATCTCTGGTTGAAGTACCAGAGATGACTCCTAATGAGGCAGCATCTATCGAGTACGAGGATACCTAGATGGCTTCCATCTATGAGTATCTTCAAAAGGGTTCTATACCCAATGATGATCTCAAAGCAGATCATTTATCCCGTACACTACAACAAAATGAACATATTAAGACGTTTTGTTTAAGACGCTTTGAATCATGTCTCTTTTTTTAGAACCACAATTGAAATAGAGACGCAGTTTGAGACGATCTAAAGGGTTGCACGCTATTAAATTCTATTAAAACGGTTGCTGAGACGTTTTGGAGTACGTCTCATGTATAGAGACGAAATTTTAGATGTCTTATTTATCATTTGAGATGTCTTATCTATTATCTCCATATAAGAATATTAAAAAAACAAAATGGTGTAAGTAACGGTATATATATAAAACATAAAAAAATATCAATATCAAAGTTCGAACTCACACCTGAGACTTTTCTTTCGCTTTTGTCTAGTGGCTGAAAACATAAAAAAAATATCAATCCCAGGGTTCGAACTCTCAACCCAAGGTTTAGAATGTTCACGCATTAACAGGGGCGGAATTCGGCCCCTGGAAGGTGGGCTTTAGCCCAGGGTATAAAAATATATGTAGTATATAGCCTAGGTAATTTGAGTCCAGCTCGAGATAATATTGGCAAGATTCAGCCCAGGTCCGTAACGTATTTTACTGCTGGCCGTCATTGTCTCCGCGACTCCGCGCGCTCGGCCCACGACTTCAGTCTTCAATACGTATTTTACTGCATTGCCCGCTGCGCTCCATCTTCTGGCTCCCGCCTCGGCCCATTGCTCGTCGCCTCTTGGATCTCGATCGGCGCCGTCGGCGGCTCTCCCGCCCGCCTCGCCGCGCCGCCGCCCGATCCGCCCCCTCCCGGCGTCGCGCCGCCTCCCGATCCCCCCTCTCGGCGCCGCCCGCTCTGGCGTCGCCCGCCTCGAGTCCGCCCCTCTCGACCCCAGCCTCCTAGCGTCGCCCGCCTCTGATCCGCCCCCTCTCGGCGCGCCCGCCTCGCCGGCGCTGCCGGGCTCGGCCGGCCGCTCCCCTCGGCGCCACCTCGCCTCCCGGCCAGCACCGCTGGCTCCCGCCTCGGCCCACTCGCAGCGCTCGGCCCACCTGCGCTGCCGCTTCACGCGCTCCTCGCGACGCGCTCCGCGCGCCGCCGCAAACCCTAGCGTGCGGCGCGCGCTCGCTCGTCGCCGGCGCCGCCTCGTCACCTCCGCGGCTCCACCTCCGCCTCGTCGGCGTCCGCGCCTCGTCTCCTCCGCGGCCGCCTGCGTCGCCTCCGCCTCGTCCGCCGCCTCGTCGCGCGGCTCGCGCGTCCACCTGCGTCGGGCGTCGGCCGCCTCGTCCGCCGCCTCGTCGCCGCCGCCCCCGCCTCGTCCCCGCCGCCGCCTGCCGCCTCCGTCTCGATCTCCGCCGACCAAATGAACCTCAATGCCCTTCTCAAGACCAAACTCATGTGTGGGGTTGTCGGAGGACTTCTTGATCAAACCGACAAGACATCCGATTGTTGCATAGGTGTGATTTGCAGCATGACACGTGATGGGAAATGCTTCTCTTGAGCCATATCCATGTTCCGACATGAGGGTCTCAGAGACCAAAGAGTCCACATCACACCGAGATGAATGCCATGGTAAGTGTTGTTCTTGGTTTTAGATAATTCACATATATGGTGGTTTTTGGATTTTGCTTTGTACATTAGTCATAACATTGTGAAACAGTTCAATTTTTAGATTACAAGATGCTTTTAAATTTCTAGACAGTTACCATGTGAAGTATTCAAATTGAGTTTTACTCTCTATAAGATCCATATGGTTAATGGGGGAACATGTTACAAAAATATACACGATTGCTTTCTCAAGGCCAATGTTACCTTCCGTAGGCATCAACCAAATTTTCACTTGTCAAAGGATCTCACTTGCTAGTTAAACATTTAGTTTTGACACCAAACATATGCGGTGATGCTTTACATGTTATCACAAATTTAATTGTTCTCCTTCTGAAATTATTGCTACCTCGGATAAAGTAAAGAAATTCGGTTTTTTCCCTGAATTAATAAGGGTTTAAATGGTTTTGTAAGAAAGCTAATCCAATCCTTTTATGTGAAAATTACTGACCTTATGTTATCCACCTTTACCTCAACATCATCCAGTTCTCCTTCCATTGTTTTGTAGGCTAGCTGAATCACACCTTCAAGTTGCGATAAGTGAGTGAGAAGAGTAGGCGCTCATCCCGTGTTGCTACTGCAGGATCTTCCATGCCCATGGCAATAATCGGGCAAGTCTGATTGGACCTTCCAGAACCCACTCGCCGAGCGAGCATATGAGAACAATCGATGGCACCCCAAACGAGTGGTGTGAGGTTGCAGCTCAACAATCCAGCTTAGTCACTGCAAGATTCATTGTCCTCATCCATTGGTCCTCAAGGTTTGCCCGAGCATTTTGACAAGGGTCTTTGCAGCATCTCGCACTTTGAGCGCCACTGGGTTCTCGGTGAGTCCAGCATCCACAAAGAAAGATCATGGGGAGCCTCATAGATGCAAACCAGAAGGCAAGGGACAGAAAACTATGTTGAACATGTTCTTGAAGTTGCCGTGAAGTCGTGCCCGGGAATCGAAAGGACAATTTGTTGTCAGTCCATACCTCAGCACCCAGTTCACAATATCAACAAACAATTTGTATCATATCTTGTTCGTTTAGAGATTCCCGTGTCTTCGTTTTGTGGACTGGTTTTGACGCCCGAGAGAAATCGCGCATGTGAGTTTGCAAAAATGGAGAAGGTGAGGTAGGATGCCGATGATGCACAATTTTGTCATGATTGCTCATATCTGATATTTTGTTGTTAATATTGCTATGTTTGCAGGATATGGAGGACTATGAAAAGAAATGCAGTGGAAGACACGATGCACAATTTTTCGATTGAAGAAATAGACACGATGATTTATTATAGCAGTTTAAAAAAAGATGTGTGTCAAATTGGAGGGTGTTTTACCGACATGTGTTTATCGCATATTAGATTTTTATTTAGTTGTGAACTCTGTTGATTTAAATGGATGCTATAATTATTTGTAAACCTCTCTTATGTAAACTTCTTTGGGGTTTGGAGGGTGCAATGATGATGAATTTGTCAATTGCCAATGGTTTACCCGGGGTGTGGCTTGGTTCCAGTTGTAGTTGGTTTACTTATCTTATAATAGTACTATATCTGTTGTGCTACGCCCATTCCTTATATTTTATAAAATATGTACTCAATATTATGGTGTCGTTTATAAAATTATTATATATACATGTATATATAATAAATATATGGAATACTATATTCTCACTGAATCGTATTTGTGTGTATAGAAGAAAATATATACCAATCAAAATAAAAATACATACTACATAGGACATCTTGAGACGGCACATAACGTCTCAACGCACGTGCCTATATTAATTGAGACGTGGTGCGGCCGTTTTATAAAAGCGTCTCTAACTTTATAGGATACGATGCGAGATGTCTCTAATGAACGTCTCAAATAATATAGGCATGCCTTAGAGAGCGTCTCTATATTTTTGAGACGGTTCATGTAGAGACGTTTCTATGACGCTTTATAAAAGCGCCTCAGTTGTCTGTGGGAGACGAAACAGAACGTCTCTAACCTACAAATATGATGTCTCCCCACGGATGTTTTGTTGTAGTGGTAAGGCCAAGATGCATACCTTGACTGATGGGGTACTTTATAAACAAAGTACTCAAGGGGTTCTCATGTGATGCATATCGCAGAAAGAAGGATTACAACTCCTTAACGGCATACATAGGGACATCTGTGGAGCACAAACTTCCTATAGAACGCTAGTCAGTAAGGTCTTTTGACAAGATTTGTACTGGCCGACAGCTCTCAATGATACCAAAGAGCTAGTCAAGAGTGTGTGCAATGCTAGTTTCATAGCAGGCAAATACACCAACCAGCCCAAGCCCTCCAAACTATTTCTCCATCTTGGCCTTTTGCGACCTAGGGTCCCGATATCCTAAGACCATTCCCAAAATGGATTGAGGCCTTCTATTCCGTATGTTCATACACTGAGTCTTCTAGAGTTTCCCTGAATCCAAACAAATTATACGTAATATCGGTATTAAAACACCAATAAGACTATATGAGAATGACAGCCAGAGGGTGGCGGCCAGGGGGTGGGCGCACGCCTCTATGGTTACAAGGCCCATAGGCCCAAGTGGAGGTGGTGCAACAATGGTCCATTTTAGAATCAGATATAGTAGTAGACTATTTTTGTAGATAATGGTGCACTCAGATAGAGTTTTGAAAATGGGTCAAGTCTATTGGAAAGAGGACAAGATAAGCTTTCAATCAAGTACTCGTGGAGCTCAAACGGAGTATGTATGTGAAAGTTATACTCGTTTGAAGTCGGTGCTATCTCTGGAGGCCGAATTGTATTCCAAAATGGGTCCAGCTCAAACTCTTGCTCGTCTTGAACCAAAAGTGATGTGGTGCTGCACAAATATATATATTACCATCCTAAGATAGTATCATATAGTTAATATAATATAAAGGCAGTCCTAAAAACGAGCTCACTTGATAATTTAAGTGAAGTGCACGAGCTCTTGTAACTGGAATAGCAAACATAGCAAATATGGTTGTATCCATAGGGGTCATGTCCTCATCATAGTCACATGCTATAAGGATAATACATAAGCCTCAACTATTTGTGAAACACATTCACAAATAATAGCATCATGCCGTGGAGGGCTAAAGCAAGCAGAATTGAGCTATCAACACATAATGAGACTCAAGCTACTAGACAAGACCTATCTTAATAGTACGATAACCTATACTAGCAATCCAGTCTCCCAACCAAATACTGAGATCAGTAAAAAACTAGGAAAATATTTTTAGCTTATGCTAATTATACCTTTGCCTTGTGTATCCACTTGGAGCTTTCACTTGATGATGATCATCTCCTCTCCAAGTCCAGATTCCTATCTGTCGGACCCCGGAGTAATGACTCTTGAATTCTCTGTGTAAATCACACTAGTCCAGGATCAGCTAGTGCACACAGTGGACAACAAAGATAAATATCAACTATAATGACATTTATTCATTAACTAAATATGGGCCTGAAGGCCAAAGTTTACATCCACGGCCCATAGGCCAAATTTAAATAATAGCAGCGGAAGAAAAATACCAAAGCGGAAGAAGCTCACTAAGCCTACCCACAGGCAAACGATAGTAAGACGCGGCCTACTTGTCCAGGTCATCATCATAGTCAAAGCTATCCTCATCTGAGATGAGATAGTAAGGGTGAGTACAAACTTGCACTCCACAAGTTACACGGGAGAATGCAATATAACGATAAAGATAACAAAGGAAAGCATATATGGTTATTTGAGCATAAAGCAGCATTTAAAGAAATACAATAAATAAGTATGAAAATGCTAAATTTAATACAGTAAATAAAGAGAGTAATTTGAGAAAAATAATATTATTGGTGCAGGCACTAACCTGACACCAACCTAACCATGGGTATCCTATCCGGACCATTTCTCCAAAAAAATCTCATATAGATTCCATCCATCCATAAGCATTTTATAAACCATTTTTGAAAACAAAATATAATCTGTGAAAAACTTTACTCAGAATGCACATGACCATGGGCACGGCTATTTAGGATAGTTTATACACTCTGCAAAGGTTGTACAACTTTACCCATAAGACATGATCAACTCATATTGCCATGTGATTAGCACACTTCTTGGGTGTATGGCGAAGAGATCATGCTCACTTTCAACCTACAGCGAGACTTAGGTTCAGACCCACAAATTAGTCACCCAAGACTATCCCATACTAGCCTTGTGGTAGTACGAAAAGAGATTTGTAGCAGTACCTCACAGACTGGTCCTTAATTGACTTAGGCACTACCCACATACCCCTCGTGCCTAGCAATCAATATTGTGACCGAACAACAATGCATACCAGCAAGCACCCACCATCTAATCATTTGCCCTAGTCTAAAACAAGTTTGTATTTTCTTTCAAATATTTTATAGACTTTCTTGACTCACCGAAGTCAAGAATACATTTTAAAAGTTCATCATTTTATGTGAAAGAGGTATCCCAAACCTAAAGTTATAACTATGCTGGTCTAACCATTTATACAAAAATTCTCTAGCCACACTAGTATACTAACTAGAGTTTTATTCTAGTGTGATAAGATATCAGAGAATTCAATGTCAATGGAGGAATTAACAAGTAGGCAATAACTAAATTTAAAACTGAATTAAAATACATTTGATAAAATTAAGCATACAATATAATTCAAAATAAGGTAAATTTATTTGTAAATTAGGTTCAACATGGTTAAAGTGTGTGATTTGTCTTGCTCTGCGGATTGGTGCAAATTGTCGACATAGAATTTTTCAAAATCAGTGCAGTCTACATGTAAAAATTCCGAAGCAAACTCAAATAAAATCCAAATAAATTAAAATAAACTCCAAAAATTCAAAAGGGGACAAGAATAGATAGATTGAAAATTTTGATGAATTTAGAAATTTGAATGGCTCGATCGGAGCTAGGATGAAGGAGAATGGGCATCTGGAAATTTAAATTCTAAAGAAATTGAAAAACTAGAATTATTGGAATTATTTTTTCTAAAGGAAATGGTAATTATGACATTAGCATGGAATTTAGATTTTTGGCTGAATTATTTTCTACTAAAAAAAGGGAATTATAATGTCATGCTAACGTTATTCCTAGGGTTAACTTTTCAATCCAGAGACTGACATGTGGGCCTGGTCTATCGTGGACCAGGTCCACGGGCCACAGGGAGGCTAAGGTGGTGAGTGAGATGGCGTGGCGCACATGTGGTGGCAACTAGGCTTACAATGCTGACGTGGCATGCTAGCTAAAGACATGTGGCGATGACAGGGCAGGGAGGCCTCTGGTGCTGACATGGCGGATGACGTTGCAGGCCATGTGGTGCTGACTTGGCCAAAGTGGCTGACATGTCTGCCATGTGGGTGCTTGCTTGGCATGGTTTGCTGACATGGCTTGGGACCTTTGACGTGACTGTTGACTGTGTCGATTTTGCTTATGTGGCATAGGCATGTGCAGCCACGTGGCACCCGGGCGCTAAGGTGGCAAGTCCAGCGAGGGGACACCGGCGGTCCAGTGACTAGCGGCAAGTGGTGGGGGTGGAAAAGAGAGGAAGTGGTGGGGATTCCATTTACCATGGGCGTGGTGCTCGAGGAAGACCGGAAGCAGCCGGCGACGTGAAAGCCGACGGTGTGAGCTCGACCATATGGTGGCGTTGGAGTTCCACCGACGGAGGGGCCTGGTGAGGGGCGAAAAGGGTTGGCGAAGATCCAGTGATCCTGTGGGAGCACTACTACAGAAAAGGTCATCACAAACGATTCAAAAACGTCATCACAGACGGTTTTGTGAACCGTTTGAATTTATGGGTCAGTGATAATCGAAAATTATCACAGACGGTTTTTAAACCGTCTGTGATTATCAGATATCACAGACGGTTTTTAGTTAAAAACCGTCTGTGATATTCTTTCCTACCCCTAAAACTATTCCTGTTTATTGGCTAGCCTCAGGAAATGCTAGCCATGCCCTCTGAAACAAGCAGATCAACATGTACATGTATACATACAATTCACATCTCAATTCATTTCACAAACATAAAACATCCAATTAACATCGCACTTCATTTCACAAACATAAAGCATCCATTTCGCAAATCAATTCATTGAAATGAAATAAAATATCCATTAACAAATACACAATTACAAAAGATCTACATTGCATTTGCACTTAGATGGTAACATTGTATTTTTTATTGCTCTATCAATCCGGAATCGACGTCTCGCGAAAGGAACAGATCCATAATCAATGAACTTGTCAGACTACATAAGCTATACTTGGATGGTGCATGATTGCCATTCAAGTATTGCTTATGCAGCCGACAAGTTCGTTGATTATGGATCCGTTCCTTTCGCGAGACATCGATTCCGGAGTGATAAGAGCAATAAAAAATCATTGTGCGCAGTGGAACTCTCCATCTGCTCTTATGACTTTAGTCCACAAAAACCAAGCGCACTCTCCTCGAATTTTTGCAAAGTCCGGCTGTTTCAATGCAGTTGTAGAGATGGGCGCAGCCTATCGATAGGAATATCAATGCACGTACATATATAAGCTGAAAAGTATGAAATAAATGTGGGAAGATTGACAAACCTTAGAATTGGTGCGTACTGATAACTAATATAAATTCTTGGAAGATGATGGCGATAATGGGATTAATAGGATTGAATCAAATACTATATGGATGAATTGAATTTCTGAGAATATTGGAGGAATAATAATTATTATTGGGTTACAATCTTGATAAAGTGTATTCTCGGTGGATGTACTTGATCATTGATATTTTTGGTGGGGGTACACTAGTGAATTAGTTAGAGATAGATAAAGGTAAATAAGGTTGATTATTGGAAAAAGCAAATTATGGTTGTGGATCAATAACAAAGGATTGGATTGTTAGGAATTTAGAATACAAAAGATAATGGTGGATTAATTAAATGATATTAGATAAATGATGTCACTAGCCGTTTGGAGTTTTAGGCGGCAATTATTCGGTGGATTATAAGAATTATGATACTCGCTGTTTGGGGATTTAGGTAGTAATTGATTGGTGGACTGTATAATTGTTGATAATCACTGTTTGGAGTTTTAGACAACACTGAATATAGAAAGTGTGTGTTCGGTGGATTAATTAAATGATGTCACTCGCTGTTTGGAGTCTTAGACAGCAATCAATAAACAAAGTGAATTTTTGGTGGATTAAGTCAATTATAATAATCGCTAGGCGGAGTTTAGGCAACAGCAATAACACTATGACTAAATAATAATAATGCTACCAAAAGCGATTTTGGCAAATAAAATAACCCGAGTCTCTTCGTTGATAAGCCATGCATACTATTTATTTGCATTCTGTGTGTTGGCTCGCGGAGCACAGTGGTTTGTGCTCACACTCGCTTTCACAACAAATCCAGAATCAGGAATCAGATCACTACGCTCCAGCAACACTATTGGTCATGGTAGCAAAGAAGATGAAGATGTCAAGGGCTAGGTCGCGAACCTCCAGTTGGCTGCCTGTGGGCATGTCCTGAAGGTCCCACTTGCGTGCTTCGTTCTTCCGCTGTTGTAATTTAATGATTTCGGCCTAATCGGCCCAAGAGTAAGTTTACTATTATATTTACGCTTCCGCATGATATGTACTTTGATAATCAGAACTGTAATCTGTGAGCATTATCTACTGATCCAGGGAATAGTACGGTGGAATAACAGAGGAATCCGGATTGTAAAATCTGGGTCCTGACAGCTGGACTGGTTTCGTATGTCCGAGTTGGGCACGGGGACACGCGCCGCCCATAGTCAGCCTGTGTACACAAGCTTGGTTTGAAACATGGTGTTTCTTACGACGTGATTTTCAAAATTAGACCTCGCTTGAATATATTTTACCTTAATAAAAATATCATATGTTATATATTTCATTGTAAACAAAATGATTCACACATTACACTATAAAGTTCCATTAGTTTAATGATAATGTTCTAGAAAGTATATTTTGAATTGGATAAAAGGAATGAATCGAGTGAATGTTGATTATTCCAATAAGTAAAATGAAATATTTCGATGTTCCAACAATTCATTCAGAATGTTCCATGCAAAAGTTATAAGGGAGGATAGGTCAATGTTCCATGCGTTTGGTTTCGATGTTCCAACAGTTCATTAGCGGTGTTCCAATGATAAAGGCAAAATGCGAAAAAATTCAAATCTATTAGTGAACCAAAATCAAAATGATTAAATTAGATGAAAAAATATTGCTGGAACAAATCAACGCAATTAGTTAACAATAAAAAATAAAAAAATTGGTGAAAAAGTAATAGGAGGTGGAAAACACCTACTTAAAAAACATCTAGAAAAATGATGCAATTACATGAAAACACGACGTGCAGGATTTGTCGTTAAGCACACTCAAGCCGCCAGCCCTCGGCCACGGGCCGGAACGAAGAATTCCTGCAACGCTCTAGAGTTCTTGACACGCTCATCGTCCTTGCTCCCAAATGCCTCGACGTTTTGCCAACGGGAAGAGGCAGCAGGACGACAGCACAAGCGCGTGGGCACATCCGCGTCGTAGCCTTGTTCATCTCCTGTTACTGCATGTGGTGCCGCATGCGGATGTGGAGTGTTCCACTTTCCAACCACGGTGTGGAAGAGTGGACAAGTGGGATCCAGGCTCGGCGTCCGCACGTACCGACCGACCACAAGTCTGCCGGTCGCTCGCATGCTTTGGTTGCTTGCACCGCCAACGTCAGTGCGCTGGCTAGCCGACCATCGGCAAATTTTGGTTGCAGTTGGGCTGGATTGGCTATCGTCCATGCTATGATCACATGCGCTCGCAAATCAGCCTAGGGACCATCGGAATTAGCCTTCGATGAGCCCACCTCTGCTGCACCCCGGTTGCCATCTCCGCCCCTCGTGTCTCCCTCCACAGGTGTTTGAGATCTTGAGGAGGAGCTTGGGATGGGTCACCACTAGCTAGGGTCATCACCCTGCATATCCATTCGCTCCAGATTTGGGTGAGAAGAGAATGGAGAGGAGCAGAGGAGGAAGAGCTGAAGATGGAGCTCACTCGCGATTTGTAGCCACCAAGAGAAGGGGAATGAGATTGTCGTCTGTTAGCTAGGGCAGCAATTAGAGGAGATGTACTGGGCCAGTTTGGGCCACATTTTTTTTTCAAATTGGGCCAAAATTTTTTGGCCCAGTTTGCCAACTAATAAGTGCAAGTTAGTAAAACCGATTTTCACCAAAAATCGCCAAATACCGGCCAGTAATTTGAACCATGGTCCATATGCACCCATAATCATCCATTATTTTCTGAGATCCATATGGGGTTTTTCTTTTCTTTTCCTTTTGTATTTCTGGAACTACATCCGATGGGACATAAAAGGTACATGCACAGTAGATGTGGGACCCACTCTATCCCCTCCACCCAATATCTCATACCCCTCCTCTCTCTCCTCGGCCCCTTGCTTCTCACACCTGTCTATCACTCTTTCTCCACCCGATTTAAGAGAGGTGACTGGACGTAGCGGCACGATGACGCTAACCATGACTGGTGAGTGCGGGTGGTGAGCCCCATGACCAGAACAACGACAAGATCTGTACCTCGTCGAGCGTTGTCTTCCTCTACATCGGCGTCTCCATCCAGCGTGACTACCGCCACTGCCAGATTCAGCCATGCCCAACCATGTCGGCATCGTAACCGCCTTCCCCCCCCCCCCCCACACACCATCGACGTTGAATTCGGTCTTCCTCGACCACATAGGTGTCTAATCCACCTCCCCCAGCTGTAAGGATGATGAGGCTGACTAGAAAGGGGGTCAACAGGTGCTTTTTAAATTCTCTTTGGCCAAAATGGTTTTATATGTACAATTTTGCACAATAAAGGTCTGCAATCCCAAGTTGAGAAGCAATCAATTCAATTCTAGAAATATAAATTGCACAATGTAAATAAACACATGTAAGCAAATAACAAAATGACATGATCTTTTTACCATGGTGTTCGGAAACTTGCTGCTCTCGCCTAATCCACATTGAGTAAGCCAAAATGAATTGGATCGGCTCCATGAATTAAGCTGAACACCTCAATCCACTAGTGGTAGCTCTTTCTTCCTCTGTGTAGGTAAGCTCTAACCTTCACAATACATCGGGTCTTCTCATAATCTTCTTGTGAAGATCATCAGACCACGATGCCTCCACACCGTGTAGGTGTCGGTAAATAGTAAGAGTAATAAGTTAAAACCCTTGCTTGACTCTCATCAAGTGCTATGCAAGTGTTTGACGCGAGAAATCGCTCACGGATTTCTTGCCCCAGGGTATAAGGTGCAGGTGTCCAAGTGTACTAAAGTATACAAAATAAATTGTTAGATCATGTGGCTAAGTCTATGATATTTTGGTGATGAATAATTGACAATGGTTAATTTGTTATGATGAAGAATTAGTGATTTTGTTTAGTGGTGTTATGCGAGGTGTGTGGTGCGTGCGTGAACTAATGTTGGTCAAGTTGGGACGAACTTGTGCCGAAAAAATATTCTTTGGTCTTTGCATGTGCAGGTTGAGCATGGAGATGATCATGGTCGGTGACGAGGTGGACCGGGACTAGGATGGGGAGATCCGAGGTTCGGATGGTCAAGGAGGTCACGAGACGGTCGGGCTCATGCTTAGGGCGCATGGAGATCAAAGGTGGATGATACGTGGAGAAGCTACGGGAGGTGCGGTCCTAGAGGCTTCGACACGTGACGCGTTAGAAAAGTCGTGAGTGTGAAAAACCCGTGTTAGGAAGGGTTTCGGGTCCCTTGAAATTTAGTGGGCCAAAAGCCTAGTTGAGGTAAAAAGGCCCAGGTTTAGTTGGATGAGTTGGATTAGGATTCTGAGTAGAGATTGAATAGGATTCGTAGTTGGCTGCATAAAAAGAACGGAGATGCGTGTACTGCGCATCGGTGTGTGCGCGAGCAGAAAAAGAAACAGAGCGGCCGGGGAGATGAAAAAATACGTGTTTTTGGGACAGCGCGGTACGGGTGAACAAAAAAAGGCGTGGCGCTAGATATGAAGATGCGCTGATGGATGGAAGGATGAATAGTGACTGTAGTTTTTGAATAAAGTTTGTGAGTTTTTTAATTCGCATATATTATCTTTTTTCCTGATTTTTTGATTCCTATGGATTCTCTATACATTGATCTATGTCTAAGTGTTTTTTTGCTTACATTCATGAATTAGTTTGAATTAAAAATTGATTGCTAGATTGAAGGAAAATCGATGTTTTGCTGTTCGATCGGAACATTTTTCTCTCTGCTACAGTAAATCGCTACGGTAATTGCTACAATAGAATCAAAAAAACTCTTTTTTTGTTTTTGTTATTTCTGGTTTTTGCAGATTTAAAATTTAAAAGGCAGAAAATTTATTAAAAAAAATTTCGCTGTGCGCTGCAATCATTCACTCCCTCTGATTGCCTTCAACGATCCTACAAACATAAGAAAAAGGTAGGGAAATATGCGATCGAAAATAGTCAAAGATCGAAAGCCAGAAGCCATCAACAATCAAACATAGTTGGTGGTCAACAGTTGGAAGCCATCGGTAATTAGAAATAGTCGAAGGACGAAGACCGAAACTCGTCAACAATCAAACATAGTTGATGGTCGAAGGTCGAAAGCTATTGATAATCGAACGTAATTGCTGGTCGAAGCAGTCATGGTTGAAAACCATCAAAGACGTCTATGGTCAAAAGTCATCGGAACAAGCCCGCGGTCGAAAGGCATCTGAAGAAATCCGTGGCCGAATGACATACTTGTAAATGTACTGCATGTGGTGCCGCACGCGGATGTGGAGTGTTCCACTTTCTAGCCACGGTGTGGAAGAGTGGGATCCAGGCGGTGACGACAATAATTCACTACATATTCTCATATTCACATTTGATTAATATCTATGCATCAACTAAAATCTATAGTGTTGTTTGGTTGGCGTCACAACACATGCCGCCTCAGTTATATGGCCATCTGTCGTTTGGAAGAAAAATCCTTAAATTTTTTAGGGAAAAAAATCACTCTTGGTCGTCTTTTGACTAGCCTGGAGGCACGCTCACAATTTTCAGTACCTCGTGGTTTGACATTAATATCGTGGCTGGACTGAAATTTGATGTGATATCATTTGAGACTTTTCAATTGCCACATGATGGAACAAATATGTTGTAACGAACTAAAGATCCTTCCCATTGTCCAACTACCTATGCACATGTGATTAGGGTTCTTCCCTAAGAAGACTAGCCAACGCATGTGTCGTTGACGAATGGCACCCATTGCTATACTTTTACAACAAAGGTTGATGAAATAACAAGAATGGATCCTTCCCATTGTCCAACTACCTAAGAAGACTAGCCAACGCATGTGTCGTTGACGAATGGCACCCATTGCTGTACTTTTTTTTTCTGAAAAGGAATCCGTGGGACTAAGGATGAGTTCTTTTGCATTTATGGTTTGGATTTCTAAAATAATTAGTTTTCAAACATAGTGTCTTCTTAAGACGGAGTCCATAAGTCAATTGTAGCAGAAATTATCCTAACTTCATCTATATCGGCTAAAATCACACGCGAGTATTTCTCTCTGTACTCTCTCGCGAACAGGCAGAATTCAAAAGAAAATCGTTTTAGGTTATCTGCAGTTAAGTTTTATAAACTTTGGCTCTTAATATCTATTTTAAATATTTGAAATAAAATATAAAAATGATATATATATATATATATGACTCTAAAAATACAATTATAGTTTTATAATTTTATTAGGTTATATAAATATATATTACAATAGAAATAAATACCTCTATAAATAAGCAGACCGCCGGTCAGCGCACGGACGCCCCGTGATTCCCGTCGCTACCTCTATAAATAGAGACCGTCGGAGGGAGCCGGCCACAGCGCCACATTATATGATAGCTACACAGGTTGGTTAAGCATATATTGCGACCAATCAGCAAACTGTGACTTGTTTATAAGCGATCGATATGGCTGCGAGCAACGCCGTTGCTGCTCCTGCTGCTGCTGCCCCCAACCAGGAGACGGGCGGCCCAGCGGTGACCTCCGCCGCCTTTCTGCCCTCCGTGTGGGGCGACTACTTCATCACCTACAACCCTCCCCTCTCACAGGTAGGCAGGCGCACGCACACGCACACATGCTACGTATATTATTAGTAGTAACATATAATAGAGAGATATATACTATATGTACATCCGTTCAAATACACTACTAATACTCGTTTGCGACGACATGCGTGCTGCCTGCATGGGTACGTACGTACTTGTTACGTGTCGTCGTCATGCAGAGGTCGGAGGAGTGGATGAGAGAGCGGGCGGGCCAGCTCGTGGAGGACGTGCGCCGGATATTCCAGGCCGGCAAGGGCGCCATGAGCGTGGCCGGTGCGGTGACGTTTGTGGACACGCTCGAACGTCTCGGCGTGGACAACCACTTCCGCGAGGAGATCGCCGCGGCGTTGAGCCGTGTCCGCGGCGAGGAGCCGGAGTCCGGCGGCCCCGAGAATGACCTCCACGTCGTTGCCCTTCGGTTTCGTCTACTTAGGCAGCACGGGTTCTAGGTATCTGCAGGTAGTTACGTACAGGCTCAGCTAACGGATCGTCCTTTTAAACACGATCGAGTACATGCTTTTTGCTTCGTTCACTGCCGCGCTTTGCTATATTCAAGTTAACAGTCGATTTTTCAAAACAAAGCATGCTGCATCGATCCGACAACACATATACTCATGCAGCTCATACTAGTTTTTAATTGTTGTGCATGCAGATGTGTTCAACAAGTTCAAAGATGAGGTAGGTAGTTTCGACACAAGCTTAAGCAGTGACCCAAGGGGGCTGCTGAGCTTGTACAACGCTGCTCACATGGCGACACCCGGCGAGGCCACCCTCGACGACGCCATTGCCTTTGCGAGGAGCCACCTCGAGGCCATGAAAGGCGAGCTCAGGTCACCAGTGGCGGAGCAAGTCTCCCGAGCCCTCAACATCCCTCTTCCACGGTTCGTGAGGCGGCTAGAGACGATGCATTACATTGCTGAGTATGAACAAGAGGAGACGCACGACGGTACATTGCTAGAGCTCGCAAGGCTGGACTTCAATCTCGTGAGGTCTCTTCACCTCAAGGAGCTCAAGGCCCTCTCCTTGTAAGTTGATTATTTTTTTCTCTGTTTCATGTCAATTCGCTTTGTCTTCACCACTGATACAAACTAATTAATATGATTTGTTGGGGTACATTTCGATCCAATTTGCAGGTGGTGGAGAAATCTTTACGACGACGTAAAGCTACGCTATGCTCGAGACCGCCTAGTGGAGATCTACTTCTGGGCATGCGGAGTGCTCCATG
This sequence comes from Dendrocalamus sinicus, assembly GCA_036346575.1. Lineage (NCBI taxonomy): Eukaryota > Viridiplantae > Streptophyta > Magnoliopsida > Poales > Poaceae > Dendrocalamus > Dendrocalamus sinicus. Next base: position 19,550,442 of record CM070658.1, on the reverse strand, counting down.
AGGAGGAGTACTCTCGCTCGCGAATCATATTTGCAAAGACATTTGGATTCCTATCCCTGATGGATGACACATATGATGTCCATGCTACCTTGGAGGAGTGCCACAAACTAAACGAAGCCATTCAAAGGTAGGATAATCTATATATCTACAAACATATGGTGATATTCAAGGTGTTTCTTTTGTTCTTGATGTCTATAAAATCTCACAATAATCCTTAAATTAGAAATAGCAAAATTCCTAAAAATGCTTTGATTAATCGAGAGAAAAAGAGGTAAAGATCTACACAATTTATTTTGGTGGGACTAGATTATAACGGTGCAAAGTAACTATATATAAACAAAAAATTATCTCATTAATTAAGAGAAAAAGAGAAGATCTATACCACTTATTTTGGTGGAGGCAGATTATGACAGTACAGATTAAGCGTGTATAAATATTTGCAACTGTTACAGCTGCAAAACAAATACAACTATATTTTTTAAAAGAATTAGAGATATATAATTAATGAAATATGTTTAATATCTAGCTGTGTATAATTACACCAAAAATTCTGCTAGTTTATTACTAAATTCAATGCACATAGGCTAAGAGTACTAGTGCATTGAAACCGGAGGTTGTTGATCTAGCTAATCCATCTTCTTACATATATCATAATCTGCAGATGGGATGAAGGCGTGGTTCCTATTCTACCAGAATACATGCACATGTTTTACATCAAACTGTTGAGCAACTTCAGAGAGTTCGAGGATAGTTTGCAGCCAAACGAGAAGTACCGCATGTCTTACTTCAGAAAAGTGGTACAATTACTAGTAAATTAACAGCGTCGATATATACTTGCAAATCTTAATCCGTTCAATTCAGGTCGTAACCACTGTTTTATTTTATAGGTAATTAATAGCGTTTTACCTTTGTGCAGTACAAAATGCAGTCGGAATACTACCTCAAGGAGGCCAAATGGTCCAATAAGAACTACCAGCCAAGCTTCAAAGAGCACTTGGATGTGTCGGCCACATCGTCAGGCCTGCTGACGGTGTCAATCGTATCGCTGGTGGGCATGGGAGTCGAGATAAACAAGGAAGCACTGCAATGGGCAATTAGCATACCCGATGCCATCAACGCCATTGGAGAGATCGGTCGCTTCCTCAATGACATCGCTGCTTACAAGGTGCCTATCCCAATCGAACTGTATATAGTCGAAATTGAAATCTAGCTAGCATTTCCAGATCTCAGATCTTTCGTGATGGCCAAAATTCGTCACGAAGAAAAAAAGACTAAACTGCCAGAAAATATTTCCTAACGGTCACCCATCTGGCAAATACCGCGAATAGTAGCTTGACGCGAAAAAAAGCAATTGCCTTGCGGTTGTCTCAGGCTAGACCAGCTACTCTTAGATTAACTCTTAGGCTAACTCTATTTTTTTATGATTTTTTCAAAAAAATTGCATAACCTTTAGTTGCCAGGCCTCGGGCTACAGCCCGGTAGCTCGAGGCCTGATTCCGCCACTTACGACTACAATTTCTGATGGTGACCATCAGGAGAATACGTCTCCGACATGTTTTATTGGCAGAACTGTGAAACATATTTTTCACAGAAATTTAGTAGTGTAGATTTTTTTTTAGATAATGGAAAATAATTTCCGGCCTCTGCAAGTGCACACAGCCATTTAGTAGTGTAGATAGCAACTAAAAGATATGATAGCCACCGATGACAAATGGGGTCCCAAGCAAAGATCTCCTCAGCCACGTAGTCAAAGTCGAGTTTCTAAGTCAGATCCATTTTATTTTTACAAAGAGTGAAATCGCGTATCAATTCGTAAATTCAACCAAATTTATAAAAGAAATACATATTATTTATTATCTATACTAGGAAAAAGGGTTGCTGAAAAAAAACAGGGATCACCAAGATTTCTAGTTACCGCCGCTAACCGGAGACCTTGGTAAATAAAAACCGGTCAAGAGTTTGAAACCAAAATTTGAATTCGAATTAGCAATCAGCCAAAAATTTCGGTAACTGGACAAAAATTCCAACAATCAGCTTGAATTCAATTTTAACCGTTTTAATTAATTTATTTATTTTTGCCTTTTCGTTGGGGTTGCTGAGAATTTGTTATTGTATGCACGCTTAAAAAATGATTGTATGCATATTTTTATATATAGTTTACTAAAATTAGCACTTACAAGTGAAAGGCAAAATTTCGAAGATAAGTTGTGTATAGAACCAATAGAATCGAATCGAATCGAATCGAAGTTGAGATTGAATCAGAGCTGATATTCAAGTGTACCGGGATTCTGCCCAAACTGATCTTAGCTGTCGTTTCTTGATCCAATGCTAGAGAACTACCTTGCTCTTTATTACACGGAAGACACATACGCAAATATAAATAAGTACCTCCATGCGTGTGCGCATCTCACCATGCATTTGTGCATATATACCTACACACATATGCAGCTGGGGAAGAACAAGAAGGACATGGCCAACTCTGTGGAGTGCTACATGCAGGAGCACGGCGTGACGGGAGAGGAGGCCGTGGCGGCGCTCCACGCGCTGGTGGAGGACGGGTGGAGGACGATCAACCGGGCGCGCATGGCGGTGAAGCCGGCACTGGTGCCGACGGCGCAGTTGGTGTTGAACCAGGCGAGGATGCTGGAGATCATATACCTCGGCGGCAGGGACGCCTACACATTCGGCAGTGACCTCAAGGACCTTGTCTTCTCCCTCTTCCTCAAGCCCGTCCCCTTTAATTAAGTAATACGTACGTACGTATAAATGCCTTTGTGCATGCAACTATTGTCCATATCGACGAAGCATATATTGCTGCTAGAATAATTTGTAATCCATTAGCTGGATGCTACGTGCTCCTGAGTCGTGATCATCAATTCAGTACGTACTGTACTATATCCACGATCCATGTAAACATTCGTTAAACTAAACATTCGTGAAGAAACATGTTCCACGGACCCTCTGGACCGGGCCAGGCAAATTTTGGTTTCAGTTGGGCTGGACTGGATTTGTATGTCTGAGTTGGGTACGGGGATGTGTGCCGCCCACAGTTAGCCTATGCACATAAACTTGGGTTGAAACATGGTGTTTCTTAATATGTGATTTTCAAAATAAGATCTTGCTTGAATATATTTTAACTTAATAATAATATCATATGTTATATATTTCAATGTAAACAAAATGTTCCACGCATTACACTATAAAGTTCTATTAGTTTAATGATAACGCTCCAGAAAGTATATTTTGAATTGGATAAAAGGAATGAATTGAATGTTGATTATTCCAATGTGGAGTGTTCCACTTTTCAGCCATGGTGTGGAAGAGAGGAGCGGCTCAGGTGCAGGGGCCTCTGCATATAGCTATGTGCATGGCGCCTAGATGGGCGACACGTGACAGTAAGCGGCTAGATTCACGACACGTGACAAAAAAATAAAAATGTATTTTTTAAGTACTTAAAATATTTTTATTTAAAAGTGTTTTTTAAGTACTTAAAAATACTTTTTAATAAAAATATTTTTTACGTACTTAAAAATACTTTTAAAAAAATTTAAGTATGTTTTGATTTTTTTTTTAAGTATTTTTTGGATTTTTTGCCATGTGTCACGAATCTAGCTGCCACGTGTCGCGTATTTAGGCAGCCTGCACATAGCTATGTGCAGGGGCTCCTGCACCTGAGCCTCTCCCGTGGAAGAGTGGGATCCAAGCGCTGATGAATGAATTGGTCGAGCCCACACGTAGAGATCAGCTCGGCGTCCGCACGAACCGACCGACCGCAAGTCTGCCGCCTGCTTCGGTTGCTTGCACCGCCAACGTCAGTGCGCTGGCTAGGTGGCCACCGGCAGCGGCAGCCATTTTAATACATGCTTCCACGACCACGGCTCAAGTTGGTTAATTGGGAGTCCTTCAAAAAAAAAAGTTGGTTAATTGGGAGTGTGAAGCGCCCGGGTCCCTACTCCCTAGCTTTGATTTGGCCGCGCGCGGAGTTATTTTTTCTGTGCGTAGGCTTACTGTATGTTGGCCAAGTGTACGTGTATCTGATGTGCACAAACTACAAGTGTTGAACAATAGCATGCACGTCCCATAATCTGTTTCATTTCTTTATACTGTCTGCCATATAGTGCCAGTTATTCCATCGATACATACAAACACGCATGTGGATTTTAGGAACCTATGTCCATTTTTGATAACCAGTTTCAAATTTTTTTTACAGGAGGTCATTGATAGAACTGATTATAGGGATTTTTAGAAAATTTTGGTAGTTTTCGAGGCAAAATTTTCAAATGATATTCAAATTTTAAATAAAAATTAGCCTAAAATCGGTGAAAATTGGCCAAAATTGGTTGAAAATATCGGAGGAATTTCATATGATATTCTCAAACACATGCGCGTACATTCATAAACACATCCATGTAAAATTAGAAAAAACAATCGGTTGTAAATATGTTCCTTGACAGCAGCAAGCAACTTATGAGCTGTTGCATGAATTCTTTGACAATATAGTAACTGCAATTCACAGAGTTGGTGTCAAGTGTCAACTTGATATACCTGATATACCATTGCCAAAGCCACACCATGGCTATGCTTTGGCCACGCCACCATGCGCACCAATCCGCTGCTCGCAGCTACTCCGCACCTCGCCATCCGTGTCATCGTGGCCGCCTCTGCCTCCTAAACCTTTTCCTGCCCTCTCCCAGGCAGCCTCATCACCATAGCTCTCCACTGTCAAGCTCTTTGGTGCCACCATGGGCATCACCGCCACAAAAGTCCATCTGGGACCACATTGGGCTAAGCCACCACAACCACGAGATTCCCTAGGTCCATGCCATGATCATGCGCTCGCAAAATCAGCCAAGGGCCATCGGAATTAGCCTCCGATGAGCCCACCTCTGCTCCACCCCAACCGCCATCTACGCCCATCGTGTCTCCCCCCACAGGAGCTTGAGAGCTTGAGGAGGAGCTCGGGATGGGTCGCCACTTGCTAGGGTTGTCACCCTGCATATCCATCAGCTCCCGATTTGGGTGAGAAGAGAATGGAGAGGAGCAGAGGAGTAAGAGCTGAAGAAGGAGCTTGCTCGTGATTTGTAACCGCCAAGAGAAGGGGAATGAGATTGTCGTATGTTAGCTAGGGCAGAAATTAGAGATGTAGTGGGCTAGTTTGGGCCACGTTTCTTTTCAAATTGGGCCAAAATTTTTGGGCCCAGTTTGTCAACTAACCGGTGCTGGTAAGTAAAACCGGTTTTCACCAAAAAATCGCCAAATACCGGCTAGTAATTTAAACCATGGTCCATATGCACCCATAATCATCCATTATTTTTCTGAGATCCGTGCAGGGTTTTCTTTTTCTTTTCCTTTTGTATTTCTATAACTACATCCGATGGGACATAAAAGGTACATGCACGGTAGATGTGGGACCCACTTTATCCCCTCCACCCAATATCTCATACCCCTCCTCTCTCTCTCCTCGGCCCCTTGCTTCTCACACCTGTCTATCGCTCTTTCTCCACCCAAATTAAGAGAGGTGACTGGAGGTAGCGGCGCGATGATGGCGGCCATAACGGCGAGTGTAGGTGGTAAGCCCCATGACTGGAATGACGACAAGGTCTGTACCTCATCGAGCGTTGTCTTCCTCTACACCGGCATCTCCATCCATGTGTGGTTGCCGCCGCTGCCATATTCGGCCATGCCCGACCATGTCGGCATCGTATCCGCCTTCCCCCGACACCATCGACGTTGAATCCGGTCTTCCCCGACCACATCGGTGACGGATCCACCTTCCCCAACGGTAAGGATGAGGAGGCTGACTAGAAAGGGGGGGTCAATATGTGCTTTTTAAATTCGCTTTGGCCAAAAATGGTTTTATATGTACAATTTTGCACAATCAAGGCCTAAAATGTCTAATCTCAACTATGTGCAAAAAAAACCTAAGTCTATGTAAAGGTTTGTAATCCTAGGTTGAGAAGCAATTAATTCAATTCTAAAAATATAAATTGCACAATGTAAATAAACACAAGTAAGAAAACCACAAAATGACATGATGATCTTTTTACCATAGTATTCAGAGACTTGCTGGTCTCGCCTAATCCACGTTGAGTTAAGCCCAAATGAATTAGACCGGCTCCACGAATTAAGCTAACCACCTCAATCCACTAGTGGTATATCTTTCTTCCTCTGGGTAGGTGAGCTCTATCCTTCACAATACAACGGGTCTTATGATAAACTTCTTGAGAAGATCACTAGATCACGATGCCTCCACACCGTGTAGGTGTCGGTAAACAGTAAGAGTAATAAGTTAAAACCCTTTCTTGACTCTCACCAAGTGCTATGCAAGCACAAGTGGATACACAAGATCCTCCTCCCTTTGCTCAATTGGTACACACATGCACATGTGAATAGAGAGGCTCACACTAGCTCATGAAAATAAAGTGAGGTGCAAAAAGGTTCTCTCCCAACTGAACAATGGGGTATTTATAGCCCCCACCACAAAAAATAGTTGTTGGAGATGAAATCAGCAATTTTTATCATATGTAGTCATACCACACTTTACATAACAATCATATCGTGCTATAGTACTAACAGCTATAAAATTTAGCATTAAACACTAAAAAACTAGCCGTTAAGAAAGGGTATGGTCATACCGCCACACAAAGTGCAGTCGTACCAGCCTACCAAGAAGAAGAGAGCTTAAAACATAGTTTCTAGAAAAAGCTAATGGTCATACAAAGCTCGGACATACCAGAGACCTTGGTCAGACCCGCTGGATATACCGAGCAGTCATACCACCAACTAACAACCGGTCAGACCGGCCCAGACAGTCATACTATCCTTAGAAGGGTGGTCGGACCGGCCCTATTTTTCAGCACAAATGACACTAAAAAAATGGTCATAACCTTTGACTCTGATATAGGAATTGAGTGACCTTAGACTCAATAGAAAGTTTATTCAGAGAACTACACAACCCAACTAATAGCATAATTTTAAACATACTAGATCAATACATAAATTGCAAGAACTCTAAAGATCCAACACAGAGTTTTAGTTTAAGGAAAAGAGCAAGAATAAATTTTAGACTATGCCAAGAAAAAATGCATAAATTTCAATAATTTGTGAAACATATTTGCAAACCTTAGTGTATGCCACAAACAGTAGGTACATGTTGAACTATAAAAACACATTTGCAAACGTGTCCCGATCCTTCGATGAGAACGAGAATTTGATTTGAGGAGACAACTCTCATGATTTAGCTACCAATCATACCAGACCAATATGCCCAGCAATCGCTGAACCAACTCCAAGATTGTTATCAACCTTGCTAGAATCACGATTGACCTAATCACGAAGATCAATTCCTGCAAGTAATCAAAGAATATGCAAGAACACGGTAGATAAGCAATCTAAAATTATGAATAGGAATTAAGAATTGTATTAAAAAGTGAGGTTCTGAAGAATAATGACGCTATTGTACTCGTCAAATAAGAGGACAGTGTATAAAGTAGCAAAGCTAAACATCAATCTAACAAAACCCAACCCTAAAGTATAACACACATGAGACTTGACGAGGATAGAATAATCCTCAAAATTATTATGTCACTATATTCCTCGAATATACCCCTTATCGTAAGGGAGAAAATTTCTTAGATGATACGACCATCCCTTAGTCGTAAGTCTTTCTACGACCACATAGTCGTAAGATCTTTCTATGATCATATAGTCGTAAGCTCTGCTACAACCACATGGGCATAAGTCCCTCTACGACCATGTAATTGTAAGTTCTCCTACGGCCATCTCATGGTAGTAGACCTTCTTACAACCACTCTATCTCCGATCAACTTATCTAACGACGTCTTGCTACATCGTAAGGTTGTCTAACAAGGCGGTTAGAATGTGCACTCATCCCTGATAACTACACATGATCTCTCTCTAACAACAACCGCTGCACAACGAATGGGCCACTACGTCTCTCTGACAATAACCAACATCAGACGGTTATTGTCTGAAACATTGATGCGACTTTTGGTACAGGACAATGGCCACCGCTTCATTAACTACATAAATGTTGCTTCTGGAGAGGGAGTGGAGGATCAAAGAACATTAGATCAGGAGATAGTACTAGGCATTTTACATTATTACTGTTGTGGCTACTGACCAAATAGTATATGAGGAGAGTAGTGGAGTAGAGGTGATAGACAATGCTTGCCCCTTCCCGATGTCCAGGGCGTGTATATATATTTCCACGAAGCATATTTTACGATCATGCACTTACATTCATGTGCCCTTCATAGGGGTATCTATGTCATTACACATGTCCCATTTTGGGCTTTACAACTCTTTAACAGACCGGATGGCTTAGGTGGGGGCCACCCCTACCATAGGAGCCTCTCATGGTAAAGAGCTTCTCACGGGCCGAAACCATGTCGTCGAGCCCTTTTGCCCCCTCCATCCGTGTGGCCTATGACCTTTTACGTGGTTGGGCAAATAGGATGATGAAGTTGCTCCAATCCACTCGGTTTCCGCGGACGCTGGCCTGCAGGACAGCCCACTGGCCCACGTCCCACAGGAGTGGCCGATGGCGCCAGGAGTTGTACCGTCCGTTGGCGCGCAATGGGACATGGGGCAGGACGGTACTGGCGCGTCGTGCGATGTTAGTTGGAAGCTTTGGCCTCCACCGGTTGGGCTTCCCGATCGTGGGGGAGGCGAGGAGGCTTTATAAGTGTTGTCTCCATCATCCCGCTGTTCCTCACCGCTTACTAGCTGCCATAAGACTACTTTTTGCTCCCTGCTGCCATAAGGTTAGCCCAAATGAATTGGACTAACTCCACAAATTAAGCCTTCCACCTCAAATCACTAATGGTAGCTCTTCCCCGCTCTGGATAGGTGAGCTCCAACCTTCACACATATCGGGTCTACTCACAAGCTTCTTGAGAAGATCACCGGGAAATCTCCACCAAGTCGTCTAGGTGCCGGTAAACACCAAGAGTAACATATCTCAAGCTTCACTTGACTACAACTAAGTGCCAAAGAATCAATCTATTGGATGCAATGCACTTTTTGGCTCAACCACCTCAAATAAATGCACAAGGAGTAAATGAAGTGTGGAGTGAATGTTCAATGAGGTCTATTCTTACTGTCCTTGAGCAGAGGTATGGGTATTTATACCCTTACCAACCAAAAGTAGCCGTTAGAGGGAAATTCCAGAAAAATTCATGGCGAGCGAAAGTACCGCAAGCCAAAGACCGGTACTTCCGCTGCAGCTCTGACGTGACAATAACGGCTATGTCAAAACATCTAAACTAGCCATTAAAAGTCGGCGCGGAACTACCGTCGTTATAAATCTAGTAATTTTGTTTTCCGGTAGTTCCGGGAAGTCGACGCGGTACTTCCGCTTGGGCTGAAACCAAAAGTTTGTGCTCTTTGGAGAAAAAAGGTTCCACCCTTCCTACCGGAGCTTTCATGCTCCGGAAGTACCGCTTCTAGTTCCGACATTGAAACTCTGGTACTTCCGGATTCCGCGAACTCAAAAATCACCCCGAGGGTGCTCTCTGGAAAAAGGCTCCGCTCGGACAGCCAGAGCTTCCGGCAAGCGGAAGTACTGCGATTTATACGCCAGTACTTCCGGTTGCCCGGACAGAGCACCGAGCACATCCAGAGGTGCTCTCTGGAAAAAAAAGGCTCCGCTCGAATTTGCGGAGCTTCCGAGCACCGAAAGTACCGCTCAAGACTACGAAACTTCCGCTCTGCGGTAGTTCTGTCGTTAAAACTCTGGTACTTCTATTTTTCCAGACAGAGCACAGATTTGTCTATAAAATTTGATTTTTGAAGAATGCATGATCCTAAATTGATCCAAATGGCACAAGAATTATGTTATCAAGCTACTTGTCATGATCTCTCTTCATGGTACGACATTTAGCCTATAATCTGGTCTTCCACCCTTTCTCCTAAGACCGGTAAAAATAAAAAGAGGGTCCTAATCTAAGTATACCTTTGCCTTGAGCCGCTTTTGATCTTCACGTTGATCTTTACCATGCGTCTTGTCATCCACGTAGGGACTTAACCTTTTAAACACTTGTCAAACATGTTAATCCTATATTCACATAAATTCATTCATTATCAAAAACCATTTTAGAGGCCTATATACTTTCACACGCTCCCACGCCCTCTGCCCTCCGTCTCTGACTCCAGCGCTCCTGCCTCCGCCTGTCTTGTAAACGATGAACCCTAGCTACCGGCCCACCCCGCCTGATTCTGCCGCCACCGGCAACGCCGCTCCCACACGCAACTCTGGCCACGCGCACATGCCCTCCGTGGCTCCGCCCCCTCTGCCTGTCCCTCACTCCCTGGCCACATCATCCTCGTCATTTCGTCAACCAGCCAGATAGCCACAAGGTACCTTCTAAAATTTAAACATATGTGGAGAGTTTTCTTCCATTAGAGGCAGAGCATGTAATGTTGCAGTTGGAAATCGACAAATCGTGTACTGAGTTGTTTGTGCAAAATTGTGAATTACTTGTTCAATTAGGTTTGTGCAGTCTGCTTTGTCAATTGTCTAGACTCTAGATACATGTAACATGTTCTTGTTTCTTGATGGATCAATGTGGGAGAATTGATCGTCTTTTCATGAAGTGATTTCACTGATCTCGATTCAGATCGGTGTAAAGATTAGTTGTTTTAGTGTAAATATTCACCATATTGTATTGGCAAAGATGACATGCCTTGAGAATGAACAGAAGTGCAGAACATATACAGGGCCGACCCTGAGGGGTGGTGAGAGGGGCGGTCGCCCCGGGCCCCCAAAATCCAGGGCCCCCATATACTATGTAGAGTATATACATGCAACAAATAGAAGGCATGGTTAAATACTTTAATACTTATATATAGAATGAAGGGTTTGCTTTGAGTATGATCGTTGCCAAAGATATTGCAGCTCAAATGAATGTAGAGCCATCATTTCCAATTAAGCGGCGTGTTCTTAGGAAGAAACAGTTTGATGAAATTGATTGTGATGAAGCAGTTTTGCAAGCAGAGAAGGAATTTGAAGTTAATTATTTTTTTGTTATGGTTGATATGGCAATCAATTCATTGAAAAGTAGATTTCAAGAACTCTAAACATTCGGAAGTATATTTGGATTTATAATGAATTCAACAACATTGAAGTCATTGGATCGAACTAAATTAAAAGAATGTTGTACAAAATTTGCAGAAACTTTCTCTCTAGATGGTTCATCTGATGTCGAGTTAAATGATCTAATTTCTGAGTTAAGTGTTATGCAATTGACTTTATCAGATAAACCAATGTCTACTATAGAGATCTTTGAGTTTGTCAGAGAAGCGGATTGTTATCCTAATATTTCTATTGTTTATCGGATTTTATTTACTATGCTTGTGACTGTGGCATCAGCTGAAAGAAGCTTTTCAAAGTTGAAATTGTTGAAGAATCATTTAAGGTCAACAATGTCTCAAGAGTAGTTAAACGGTTTGGCAACTTTATGTATTAAGAAGAAATTATTGGATGAGATTGATATCAATACCATCATCAATAGCTTCGCATCTAGAAATGTTAGAAGAAAATTTTAAGTTAATATCTATGAACTCTTTGATATGAATTTATCTTTAATACATAACGCATTTTAAGTGTTTGTTGGTAAAATTAGATATATATGTGTGTGTATGTAGATTTATATTTAGATATTTATACTAAGGCCTCTATTTCTAGTTTCGCCCCGGGTCCTTAAAATCCCAGGACCGACCCTGAACATATATCATGATGCAATAGGTCAAAAGATGACTTGCCTTGAGAGCTGAGAATGAACTTGGCATTTTCTTCTGGTATGTGTATCTTGAGTCTGTTGAATGTGTTCTAATTCTGCTAGTACATTGCTATATGACCCAACCATTGAAAAGGTTATTTCCAAGGATTTGTCAGGATTCAGCCTCGTTGTACTGTGGTTTAACTGACTAACAATCTGAACACGTGCTAGCTTCTGATTATTTTCGTAAGATATTGTGATTCTCTTGTGTTAAGTACGAATGAGATTAATAGTTTAATACAACTAATTAGAATTGTATGTTGCCATTTGTTAGGATTATTGCTAGATGATAGCATTTTGCGGTGTTTTCAAAGTATGAAGACGCGTTGGAGCAAACTACCTATTGGTAAAATTTAGCGGTACATTTTATATTTTTTCATTTACCATTAATATCATGTCATTTCAATTTTCAATTTATGATTTATATAAATGCATGGTTTATGTTCTAGAATATCATGTTACCTAATGTATAATGTTAATACTCATTTCCTTTATTTACTGTATAGTATCCATACGGTCATATCTAGTTTGGTACTTATCCTATCCATGATGTCATTGTGTTATAAGTTAGTCCTTCTCATGTCATTTCTGGGTCTACCAATGTTTTTAGAAGCCAAAAAACCGTTTGGAACACGTTAGCTTTTTAATGTGATAATTTTCTTTTTCTTTTTGTTAATTGTTTCCTTTTTTTATTATCCGTAGAGATATAATGATATTTTTCTTGCCCCTATTTTTTTTATTTTTTAATTAAATAACTCAGAAAAGGTAAACATTGGCTTACATAGCCATTTCTACCAAAAGCACAGCTAAAGGTCACGAGCAGGGCCATTATCTCGGACGACGGCGACGTTGACAGGCACGTCAGGAGGCGGAAGAGGTGATAGATCGGGCTCGCTGGTGGAGTGGTGGGGCACTGCCGATGCTGGAGATGGCGATGACGCAGCCTGGGAAGGATAACCAGTGAGGTGGCGGCGGGCTAATGTTCTGGGTGAGGGGAGAGGACGGGGGTATATGATTTGAGGAGGAAGTGATCTTTTGGATACTAATATGACGATCCAAAATTGAAATATCTTTTAACAAAATAGTACCTATGTTTTGCGTAAACACCCCCTACAATTAAATGCATTAATGTCATACAAATTTTATAGAACCTACACAAAATTCCTGTAGGATCCAGGGGAAATTCCACCTTTTTGGGGTGGAATCCACGGAAAATTCCAGTGTTTTGTAGGGTACCAATCCACCGGTCCGGTCCACGCTGCATCAGACGGGCCAGCAACAGCCCGCCCAAACCCCTAGACTGCAGCAGCAGCAGCAGCCGCCGCCGCCGGCGGCGGCTAAACTCCGAGACCCACTCCGCGCTGTGCCGCGGACTGCAAAATCGCTCAGATGGAGTCTGCGGATGGCGCAGAAGGTGCGGTCGGCGGCGGCCGAGAAGAGCCGCAGCGGCCCAAGACGCTGGTTGACTGGGCGCTGAAGATCCTCGACACGGCCGACCCCGACGAGAAGGCCCGCCTGGGGGACCTCGCCGCCACCCAGTGGCTCAGCGGCGCCATCCCGCTCCCCTACGATCCGTCCCAGCCCCCGCGCGCCCCGCCGGACCGCCCGGCCCGGAGCGCGGCGGTGCGGCTGCTCCCGCCGTCCCGGGCGCCGAAGCTGGGGAAGGGCGGAAGTGCGCAGAGCCGGCTGGCGCTGCTGCACTCGCTGGCGCACACCGAGAGCTGGGCCGTCGACCTCTCCTGGGACATCGTCGCCCGCTTCGGCGCGCAGCTGCGCATGCCCCGCGAGTTCTTCGACGACTTCGCCCGCCTCGCGCAGGACGAGGGCCGGCACTTCACGGTGCTCTCAGCGCGGCTGCGGGAGCTGGGGTCGCACTACGGCGCGCTCCCCGCGCACGACGGACTCTGGGACTCGGCAATCCGCACGTCGCACTGCCTCCTCGCGCGCCTCGCCGTCGAGCACTGCGTCCACGAGGTGAGGATCCTGCCTCTGTAGTCTGTCCTACCTTTATTTACTTCTGATTCATGGGCGTATCAGTATGAACTATGAAGACACTAATTAGCGTATCGTTGCCAAAATCGAGTCAATACGATTATTAGAGTGAACTAGAGCCTAGAGGTTATCTATATGCGAAACAATTGTAAGCTTAAAGGCGTAAACAGCCAAAGCCTTGAAACCTCATGCCTTTCTCGAAATTCTGGTGATAAACCACTCATCGTTTCATTTTCTTCATTTCTGGTTGGTTGCGGATTTCGCATTTTACGAAAATTTTATATTTGGAAGGCCAATGGTCTACTTGAAACCTGGAAGCTTGAATCGCATAGGCAGGAAAGCTTACTAGAGAACTATAACCTTCTTGTATCTTCATACTATCGTACCAGTAGGTCTAACTAATGTCTAATATATACTTTGTTGTGACTGGTCCAGTATAAAGGATTATGAAACCTGTCTATCTTGTTGTGATCTTAATGCAAGAAAATGTGCCATAATCCCAGGGACCTCCTAATGGTTGGTTAGAGCAACTCCAGCAGTAGCCTTCAAAATAGGGCCCCTACTTTTTATTTGAGGGCTCTCCCTATTTTTGAGGGCTCTGTTTTTTGGGTTACACTCCAGCAGGAGCCCTCAAAACAGGACCCTTAAATTCATTCTTAGAGGGGATGACACATAGGACCCACCCTTATCCTCATCCTACTTTTGAGGGCCGAGGGGCAAAAAACTCACTCCAGCAGGGCCTCTACTTGAGCCCTCAAAAGTAGGGGCTCCCTCCAGACCCCCTAGAAATGAGGGCTCGAGGGGGAGATTTGAGGGCCCCCTACTTTTGAGGGCTCAAGTAGGGGCCCTGCTGGAGTGAGTTTTTTTGCCCCTCGGCCCTCAAAAGTAGGATGAGGGCTCAAGTAGGGGCTCTGCTGGAGTTGCTCTTATGACTCTTCTGATATGCAAAACTTCCAGGCAAAAAGTTAGAATTGGGATGGCCACAGATCTACTGAATTAGTTTGCACCTTTTACTGTTCGGTGTTCGGCGATTATGGTAGTATGAACGGAATCGAGTATTGAAATAGGTGAGCTGACTGTGGCTAATAACCAAAGATAAGGACTAACTGATACACTTTTTATTTCTGTCTTTCGTATGTTTCAATTCTGATTGGTTCACAAAGTATATATCAAGACATTTGCAATTTGACATGGTGCTTGAACTTTGGGCTATGGTGTGGGACGGATCTTGTTGTTGTAAAATTTGCGGTATAAGCATATTTTTATATTTAATTCTAGTCAATTTAAGCATGTATTCAACATATTTCCAGCATAACATGAACGGCACATAAAGCATATAAACATGAAATGCTATCTTGCCATTCATATCCATATATATATTCAATGAATATAACTTCAAGGCTGCTGAAAACAACATGTAAAACAGTCCTAACAGCAGTAAAACAATTAAATCTAGCATACAACAAATTAATTGTTTTAACATTGCTCTCAGAACAGAGTTGCTCAAGATCATAAATCTTGGCCTTCTCATGCCAATGTCATAACTCTTCATGAGTGATCTAATAACAGGAAATCAAGACTTGAGCTCTAATTGTATTTCTACTGTCAGACCCGAGCAACAGAGAATAGTTCATTTAATTTCTGAACGTTTAACTGTTTACATGCAATGGTATAAGTGACAGAGATCTTATATAGAGTTCAGAAACTAAGCAGTAAACCGAAACTAAGCAGAATACAGAAGTAAACATATCTGAATTAGAACTGGACCAAGAGATTACTGCATATAAAACCTAATCTGAACAGAATTAACAGAACTACTGCACTATTGACAATTCCAGTTGCAGGTAAACAGATCTGATAAACAGAAATTCAACTAGCTACGGTATAGCCAGTAGAAGTCAAACCCTAGAGCTCAAGTCTAAATATGTTATCTAGATCAAGTTCAGTATATAACAAGTTCATCACAGAGCAAGCACCGATCCCACACAACATATAGCATTCCAAGTATTTGAGCTTTAAAACAGTGATTAAAGAACAAATACAACTGCTGCTAGATGAAGATAAACCGAACACTCACAGTGCAGACGGTATTCAAAACCGTCCAGGAGCAATCAAGCCGTAGAAGTACTCAAAGAAATAGGGCAAGGCACGATGAAATCGTTGTCCCAGAAAACCTATCGCCCCTCTGTGCCGATGAAGAAGAGGAGTGTGGCCTTCGGAGATACAAAGTCCTCTCCGACCTCGGAATCCCGACGCCGGAGTCGAAGGTCAGGAATGCCGCACAAGACCGCGAGAGTACTCCGGCCGAGAGTACCACAAGCACAACAGGGAACTGTTGGTGCCTCCGTCCTCTCCTCGAACCAGCCTTCGTCTTCCGGATTTCCTCTCACCACAAAGGGCGCACGGAAACCAAAAGCAAAGACCCCAATCGGAGGTGGTGCCGAAGGCCCCAAACCTCTGCACAACCCGAGGAACTGAGAGGAAGAAGATGCAAGAGAGCGAATCAGAGCGGATTAGAGATACTCCAAACCATGGAGAGCCCGAGCTTTTGGAGAAGAGACGGGGTCTGCGAGGAGGTGACGCGAGCGGCCGGCTCCGAGGAACTCGGGCCAACCCGCGCCTCCGTCGCTCGCCTCTTCGCGCCGCCTACCCCACCAGCCGCCGAAATCGGCCGCCGCTTCGCTAGATCTGGGCGAAGTCCAACCACCCGCCTCTCCATCGCACGCGCACGCGCACGGGACGCACCCGAGAAGCGCACGGGAGGAGCCTTATCTCTTCGCGTGGCTCACTGACAGGTGGGCCCCGCCTGCAGTATTATTTTTTTTCTTTTCTCAATTGGGAAATTCCCAAAAAGCCCTCACAGATACAACACTTATGACTTTCCATATCGAGCTTTTGGAATGTTCTTGAATGTTAGTCTACACAACATCCACTCCAGGGAAACAAGGAAGCCTTGCAATGCAGTTTCTTCAGTAAACTTACAAATGATAAGTCTCCAAGCTAAACATTTCGTCGTTTTGTTGCAATTGAGATGCTTTTTTTAAGTTAACTGTCCATCAGATGTTGCTTTCCATAATGTTAAGCTATCTGTTCTGTATGATATAATCAATATCCCTCATTTCTTGCATGTGATAAACTCTGATTGACCATACGTGCATATTCATGACTGATAAATGCCTATCGGAATACAGGCTAGGGGATTAGATGTCCTTCCAACCACCATATCAAGATTCCGTGCTGGTGGGGATGAACAAACAGCCAAACTACTAGAAGAAGTTATTTATCCTGAAGAGATAACACACTGCGCAGCTGGTGTTAGATGGTTCAGATACTTGTGCCTCCGGTCCCGCAATGGTGATCCAATTGCACATCCAGTTCCTCAGTCTAAACCCCAATGCTCTGAGCTGCCAGAAGATGGTACGTGTCATGGTAAGATTTCTCGAACAGTGGAAGATGGATCGACAGACAAGCTGGCACAAGGCGGTCATGATAAGGCAGTTCAACAGGTAGAGGATGGACTGGCAAAGTGCAAACTAGGCAACAACAGGGACGATGATGAAGCAGCAGTCATCAGGACCTTCCACAACGTCGTCAGAGAATATTTCCGAGGGCCCCTGAAGCCTCCCTTCAACACAGAGGCGAGGGAAGCCGCTGGCTTCGAGCCTGCCTGGTATGAACCCCTGGCGGTTAAGGAGGTAGAGAGAGAAACAATTGAGTGAATTGTAATGTTTGGCTATTTACTTGGTAGGCTAGAAGCCACACAATGGATATCACACATGTCGGTTGAACCTGGTTTTGGTTTCCTCTCTTTGGCACACGAGTGGTGAACTGGTGATCCTGTTTTGTTTACCATAGGCAGACTGAATGGCCTATGGACCAACCAAATCAAACGAAACTAAGGAATGTTTTACAAAAAAATTTGCATTTCACTACGTGTACTTCACTGCGATTTTTTTTTGGCAGTGAAGAGTATATTGTTTGTTTGGTTCCTGTAACACAGTTTTTTTTTTTTGAGAGGTACAGTCTGTATGACAGTAAAGAGCCTTCCAGTTGCCAGCCGCGTTGTCATAGGCTGCAGATAGTCATACCTAAACGGGCCACCTGTGCGTGACTCCAGTTTCGGCTGAATTGAGCCATTTCTTCGGCCCGCAAGCAGCAGGCCGTTGTCAAGGCAAGGTAGGATGCTGCTGCTGCGGTTAGCCGGCCACCGCCGACAGGAGAAATCACACATGACTCACCGTCATAGCCGTCTTCTCCTCCTCGTCATCGGGTGGGAGGAGGAGAAAGGGCCAACGGCGGGGCGAGACGAAGCCCTAGCCCCGGCACGGCGAGATCCGAAGCAAGAAGAAGGCCAACGCGAGGCTGGCTGAGGACAAGAAGGATCGCGTTGTGGAGGCACAAGGGTCTCAGAGACAGGAGCATGAGGCAGCAGAAGAAGCCGAAGCAGATGGTGGCGTGGAAGTGCGCGAGCGGGTGCGGCACGTGCCGCAAGCTGGGCAAGGGCGCCGACTTCCCCACCTCCAAGGAGATCTTCGCCGACCGCACGACCACCTCCCGGCGTCATTTGGCAATAGCCAACAACGGAATCAGTTCTTGTTCATATACGCAAAACTTCGGTCAATACAACCTAGCATTTTTTTATTGTAAAAAATGCGAGCAACGGAACGATGCTGTCGGCCTTGCAATACTGTTATGCGTAAATCAAGAAACCGATGCTCATGATGATTCATGGTGCATCAACTATGATAAGTCTACCCGCACCTACAACATCTGCTAAGGTAGTCGCAAACTTAGGAATCCTTTTTTACTCTCTGCGCAATGCACATTTAACTTGACGCCATTCTGGCTAGTTTGTAACGATTGTAGACCGGCAATTCTTCTGCAGGGTGGAACCAAAGGTTTTCGATGTGTTCTTTGGTGTGCCATGCAGCAGATTCAACAAGGAAGCTTGTGGGTTTGCTCTCCTGTCCTGGTCCATGCATGTGCAAGTTAGTTCTTCAAGATGGTGATTGATTTATTTGCCTATTGTTTCCGATGCTTGTGTGGGTAACATCAAGATATCATGGTACTTTGCAGGGATTTATCTTCGAGTCCTTCAACCCAACTCCACAAAATATAACCACAATATTAAGAGCTAGACACTCAAAAGCCTCAATAGCATCGCAAATGCATAGGAATTTACCAGTGATCCGCAGGGATCTTGATTGCCCACTCTTGTAAGTAGTAATCGTCCTGCTCAACATAAGGGCTCCTCAGCACCCGCAGATAACTGTCATCTGCAGATGCAATCAAAAGTAAGTCATATGGACAAGTTGCGTTTACGTAAGTCATACGCAAGGATATTGCATCTTACCATTTGGGGGGACGACGCATGCTTAAGCATCACACGAGCTTGTTCACAGTTCTATGTTGCCATCATTAGCCTGAAAAACCGATCACTTTGAAGCTGATGTGAAGAACAAAGGATTAATGACTGCTTATCAACAATATGCATTTATCTTCTTGCAAGACATGGCTCAACGGAAGATAAGTTTATGGGGTCAGTGAAATATGAGTTTATGGAACACATAAGAGACTGATGGCTGCATTCAATTCAATTTAATTTAGAAACACTTATTGCAGTTTTAATGCAATGAAAGTTTTAATGCAATGCTTACACTGCGACTACACTGGCAACCTAGAAGGTGCAGGAATACGAATTTATGCTTTCCTAAACAAATGATTTTGTAATAGAACATTTCTCTCATGTTTCTTTGGAAGAACACTCAACGGCCAGGTATAGGTAGGAGCAGATTGTCCCTGAAAACATCATAACTGCTCTGCACAAGTCTTATCTGCCTTCACACGTTTGTCTACAGCCATTCGACCGAAATCATAGACAGCATGTGAAATGAATTTACTTTTGGTATGAAATCCTTGAATATGAGCGTGATCTGCCCCAGAGCTCATGCAGAAAACTGGTCAACAACTCCCAACTTCAATAGTAATGGTGTCTGTCAAACGTCAATTACTTGTTATTGGATAAACAGTTCTAAACAGCAACCCATAATAAACTCACTCAAGAATAGAGTCCCCATAACCTTTGACAGCGAAGAACTCTAATTGACTTTTCATTTGTGGACACTTAAAATTCTCTACCAAACTTGCATTGAGCAATGGAGGACAGGGGCATGATATCTATCGTGGCATACAGGTTGCAACTTGCAAAGCATGCTACATATGCTGCACACTTGGCAGAAAATCTGAGCCTTGAGCATGATTCTGATTTCTGAATGATGGTCAAATATTTTCGCGTCCTCTCGAAATTTCTGGCAAGTGAAATTAGTGGAGCTACAACACTTGCCAAGCTCTAAAACAATCGCAAGAATGAGCACAATCTCCTCTAAGGATTTACTGGAACAGCAGAAGGCAGTCTCACAAATTAAATATGAACCAAAGTTTAGCAGCAACCTGGAGATCTTGATCATCAAAATCTTCTACCGACGGCATTTGAATGTTCTCTCGGACAGCACCAACAAATTACTGTCATGGTGGAGGCATCAAGGGAAGATTTCTATGAATCACACAACAGCTGAATGCTACTAATTGCTCACCAAAATATCCTCCAACCGATGAGAGCAAGATACATCGTCTGTGCATAGCTCATCAACAAGTATAGCACAAGCCAGACTGCTTAAGTCAAATCCAATTTTGAACATTGTATTTAGGACCAGCAGTGCATCATCCACTCGCCCAGAGGTGGTCAGCGACTCCACCAAAGAATTGAATGTCTGTTCCCGAGGTTTCAGATTGTTCTTCAACATGCCCGCCAACCATGCCATGCCATCCTCAGCCCTCCCGACCTTACAGAACCCATTTATGACACTATCATTGCTCCGCACCAATGGTTCCAACCCCTTAGCCTGCATCAACCTAAGCAATTCGACTGCACCATCCACCTCTCCTTCCTCACACATGGTGTCAATGAGCGGCATGAAGGTCGACACACTTGGCTCCAAACCAGACGACAGCAGGCGCCCATACATCTCCATCGCCTCAGCCAACATCCCAACCTTGCATAGGCCCTGAATCAATGTGTTGTAAGTAATCACATCATGCGCGATCCCCTTTGTAACCATTTCCTCAAACACCCCAGCTGCTTCGTCCACCCTCCCATGGACACAAAACCCTGTGACGATGATGTTACAGCTGATGGTGCTCTCCTTGAATCCCTTCCCCAGCATTTCGTCATACACCTTGCGAGCCATCCCGAAATCACCTGCTTTACAGTAGTAATCGACGAGAGAGCAGTAGGCATACTCACTGGGCTCCATTCCTTTGTCCAGCATCTCATCCCACATCTGCCAAGCCTCGGCTATGCGGCCCGCTTTGCACAGACCATTGATGACCGTCGTGTACGTGATTGCGTCTATGCTGTAACCACGCAGCTTGATCTCGTTGAAGATGCGCAGGGCCTCGCCGCCCATCCCATGCACAAAGAGTCCGTGGATGATGCGCTGGTAGACAACCGCGTCTGGCGGACACCCCGCGGCGATCGTGAGGTGGAGCGTCTCGGACACCTTCGCGAAGTTGCCAGCGGCCGCGAAGGCCGCGACGAGGTCGGCGGCGGCAGCAGGTGATGGAGGGGAGCCGCGTCGCGCGGCGTCGCGCAGGAGGCGTAGGCCATCGAGCGGACGGCCGTCGGCGGCGCAGGCGCGCGCGAGGCAGGCGACGGTGGCGGCGTCGCCTGGGAAGTCCGGGGAAGAGGAGAAGGTGGAGAAGAGGCGGAAGACGAGGTCGGGGCGCGCGGCGCGGAGGGCGGCACGAGATGCGGCGTTCTGTGCGGGGAGGGAGGGATGGAGGCCGAGGTAGGAGGCGAGGAGACCGGCGGCGTCGGCGGCGAGAGGGGGCGGGAGCCGAAGGAGGAAGGCGTCGAGGCCGCGGAGTGGCGGCGAGGGGTCGGGCGTGGCGTCGGGGGCGGGGAGGTGGGAGGAGACGAAAAGGAGGAAGCGGAGGGAGGGGACGGG
The DNA here is from genome assembly GCA_036346575.1 of Dendrocalamus sinicus. Classification (NCBI taxonomy): domain Eukaryota; kingdom Viridiplantae; phylum Streptophyta; class Magnoliopsida; order Poales; family Poaceae; genus Dendrocalamus; species Dendrocalamus sinicus. The sequence goes on along the minus strand of CM070658.1, from coordinate 19,528,643 downwards.
GGAGGGGAGGAGGCGGGAGAGGGTGAGGCGGACGCAGCTCGGGTGGAAGAGGAGGGCGCGGGGGAGGAGCGACAGGAGGCGGGACTCGAAGCGCGGGGCGCGGAGCACGGCCGCCGCCGCGAGGGAGGCGGCGGCGGAGACGGCGGTCGGCGTCGGGGTGGATTCGGAGGCGGAGCTGGAGCAGATGTGTTTGACGAAATGGCGCGGCGGCGGGGGCATGGTGGTGGTCTGCGGCGAGCGGCGGCGGCGGCGGGAGGAGAGTGTGATGCTCTGTTTTGTGCGCACGGGGAGGGGAGGGGAGGGTGGTCAGATTCGGTCGCTACTCGCGACGTTTGCACTTACGAAGCGGGTTGATTAGGCCGTGGCCCATGAGGCCCTCGCTTCCTCAAGTTAAAAGCTATGTCATGTGATATGAGGCGGCCACTTGTGCCATCTCTCCCTTCGGAAAATATCCAAACCCCATAGAAACCCTAAGCAAGGCCACGGTTGCTCTCAGGCGCGGCGCCTCCGCGACGATGGCCGGGTACCACAGCCGGAGCCGGAGCCCGCGCCGGCGGTACAGCCGGAGCCCTCCCCGGCGCAAGCGCTACGACGACCCGCGCGACCGCTACCGCGGCGGCGGAGCCCGCCGCGGGTACGGCCGGTCGTCGGCGACGTCCGGCCTCCTCATCCGCAACATCTCCCTCACCGCCAGGTGCGCTCTCGTCTCCCGCTAGGCCTGGATTTTTGGTTCGTCTGACCTAGGGTTCGTAGCGCTATCTGGTTCGGTTGATGCGTTTAAACTGTTAATCATAGCCTCTCTGGCGAAGTGTGTATGTGAATCTGTATATTGTTTCGTACTTGCTGCATGCAAGTACATTTTCTCGATGATTCGGTTGTATGATTCTATGGGCATCGGTCTTACGTATTACTTGATGGTTTCTATGTACAGTGGAGAACAAAACAAAACAGGTTTGTTTTCAAAGTGTAACTGTGGCCCAAAATCCAAATGCGATGATGAGTTGTTTGGTGGTTTATATGCCAACAAATGCTCGCTGGAAAATTCATGGTAGTGGGCTGTTTCACAATTGATGATTTGATGTTTGACTTGAAAGCGTATGCATGGATAGCAAATTATAGTACCGAGAATGTGCTAGTAGACAATTAGATCCATTTTTAACAGCAAATTCGTGTAAGCAATTCACTAAATAAGGTTGAGCTTGATGATATGATGAGCGTCATCCATATTCCATAATCCTAAAGAACGAGTTTGCATTTTCACATCAGACGCACTTTGTCCCAGCCCTGTTTTGGCAATTGTCTTCAACAACTCTAGATTCAGATGAGATGTTTCAAAAATCTTTTGGGGTTTTCTTTACGTTTGAGGAGTTAAGACTCTTGATTGTTAGTACTGTGATGGCCGAGAAAACAAATAGCTGTACCGCTGTGTTCTTTCACATGCTCATAGATATAATAATATGAGCCTTTTAGCTTTGTTCTGTTATCACAACCATTGATTTATGAACCAGAACCATACAGGTCATCCTATTACTGCTTATGTGTGTGAAAATTGCATAGCAGTTGCAAACAATATTCTTCAAGCAGATTGAACTTTGGAGGTTACCATATAAATATGTTAGTGGTTGCGACCTTTGATAATTCACATATAAGGCTTGATGAGTCAAGATCATTCTTATCTAGTAAATGCTTCCGTTTGCAAAAAAAAAAATGTGTTGATTAAGTAGACATCATACTACTGTTGTAGCTATATATTTTTGGTGTTTTGGGATGTCCATCTTGATCTTGTGTTTCACCTTTTGCTACTGTGTCAATGAAATGTGGTAGTAAACTAGTAGTCACTGTAAAATAATTCTTGTATACAATGTCCTACATACACAAGATGCAGTCTCTCTTTTTCTGCATGTGGATGACATTACACTGTAGCTAACTGATTATGTTCTATCGTGTTTGGCTTTTCATCTGTTGCAGGCCAGAAGACATTCGTGTTCCATTTGAGCAATTTGGCCCTGTAAAGGATGTCTACCTTCCAAGGAATTTCCACACAAGGTAACCGTAGTTTATCTTAAATTTTGTTGCATTTGTGTACTTATTATATTAAATTTTGAGTTCCATCTCATGTCAAGCACATAGCAGATGAGCAATTCTTTGAACAGTATGAAAAAAGTAGATGAATTAAGTAAAGATGCTGAATAATTTATGCTAGAAAGCTGATACAATATGTTGCTTTAGTGATAATTTACGAACTGCATTCTTAGACCTTATATTGTTGCGATTCATGTGGATATAAGTGATAATGTAATCTCAACAGACTGGAGTTGTCACTGAAAAGTCATTGTTCCTTTGACAACAAAGGTCATGTATGATTTCATGGCATATCTTGATTAACTATCTAATTCTATGAGCATATGTGTAGAAGTTTAAGGCAGTCGTATGTTTTGAGTGATATGTGTTGAATTGAATCAAATTAGGATCATGTATTCTTCTCAAAAGTAGGGTTGGTGAGTGTTTGTTGCATATTATCTGCTGTTGATTAACAATTCTTTTATGTGTCTTTACCGATTGTGCATTTTTAAATAGTGATTGTTAAAAGCCAATTGTTGGAACATGAATTATCTTTGAGCTGTTGATTTTTTTTACTGAATCACAATAAGTTCCTTGATCATTGGTTAAATTGGTCGATTTTTACAGGGAACTACGTGGTTTTGGGTTCGTGAAATTCCGTTACCCTGAGGACGCTGCAGTGGCCAAGCAAGAAATGAATCATCAAGTGATAGGCGGTCGAGAGATCTCAATAGTTTTTGCTGAGGAGAATAGAAAAACCCCACAAGAAATGCGCATGAGAACAAGATCGAGGTACATAAATTCTTTGTTTTTTTTAATTGGGCATTAGGAATATGGTAGTAAATTTCAAATTTTGAAGTAACCAAAAGAAATATTTTGTGCATCTATTGATGTAGCGGTAGGTACGTGGATGGAAACTACAGAAGGCGGTCACTATCGAGATCCCCGAGGTCTCGTTTCAATTGTAAGTGTAAAGCAGTCCATTTAATTCATATCTTATAGTCTTTCATCTCATTGTTAAATAAAATCTCTTTCCTGGCAGCTTATTCACCCTCACCTTCTCCAGTTAGGCGTCACTCCAGGTTTGATCTCAATTTTGTTAATAGACATTATTAATATGTTGCGTGCCCTTCACTCTTATTCGTTATTGTTTCATGTTGCTTCCATTTGAACACCTCTGGATCTTCTTTTTTTTGTATTTGCACTTTTGGCATATCCTGAGTCACAGTTGGCATTTATGCTTTATTAGTTTCTTGTTTTGGCAATTGAGGTGAATATATTGTTGTGATGACCTAAGTTGGAGGATTATATGCTGCACTAGCTACAGTGCTCCAAATAATTTGTTTTAGTACATCTAGGTTTGTTCATTTTTTAAAATGTCCCATCACCAGCTCAGCTCTGCTGAGACAAGATGGAAGGGAAGGGAATGAAATAAATATATTTGACTTCACCTTGTCTTGAAGTTTTAGTTTTGAGGTGAACAGAAAGTATATGGTTGAATGTCATTAATCCCATTCATCATCATTGTGATTATTATATCCTCCTGAATGTTAAGTAAGGGAAAAGGAAAAGAATGAGAGTTAATATTAATCTCTAAAATATATCTATTGCCTTTTTTCCACCCCTTCTATGATCTAAAAACAGTCAGGATCAAGTGGATTTCCTTCCATCCTTTTTTCTTTTTCGCTTAAATCAATGAGAAACAAGTTGTTTTTTCTTCGTCAAACTATAAATCAGCTTCCTAAGTTCCTCATAAATTAACTTCTTTCATAGAAATCTTCATCTTGATTTGATGGCTAAAAATCCTTGCTTGATTGAGTGGTTATTGTCATTTTCATTAGCTCCTTAGTCAGGCTGGGGGGAAGTAACTTTCAAGAGGATTCATAATTTATGATTTTGTTGCTCAAGCAGATTGGTAAATTCATTTTTAGCGAACAAAGCGCATTAAATATTAATAAGAAAATGGCCAAAGGATCTTTCCTGTGTTTAGACTTGGATGTGTATTCCACAAGCTGCACACATCGTAATATCTAACATTACAACATGGTTCTATTTGACTATTTGATAATTTTTGTTGAATTGCTATTACCTATTTTCTTCTTGAAGTAAGGCTATTAAATTTTACTCTAAATCGTGTTGCTTTGGCTTTGTATATTATCCAGTCAACAACGAATCTAAAGTCTAAAAGCCCAAAAGAGAATCATGATGTTTGGAGAATAAAGACCAAAGTGAAAGTATCATGACCTCCAGAGTTGGAGCATGTGAAAGGCATTACTGTTAAAGATAAAGCGGTACTATCACTGAGTTTAAAGATAATCTTGGGTAGGAAACCTGAGGAAAAGAGTTATTTTTCAAGTGACCTGATGCTGTTGAGCCAGCAGTCTCAACACCTTAGTGCATTGCACATTTCGTGTTTGGATCAAAGTGGGTTACTTTTATTGGGATGGAACAGGTAAAATCGATATCTCACACTTCAATTCAGTTGGCTTGAGGATAGGCATGCCCAGCCAATGGTGCTGTAGCTGCTCTAGACAAGTTTGCAATTCTCTAAAATTTTGTTTGCTGATGATGCTACTTGTCTGTTAATGTATGTTTTTTTATTGTATTTCTCCTTGCATCCTGTGTGATATTCGTACTCAGGAAATTAAAATATATAATTATTTGCAGGGACAGGGATCACCGTGATAATTATTCGCCTGGGGAGTCATACTCCCCACATGCTCGGGACAAGAGGCACTACAGGTCAAATGGTCGATCTCCTAGCCTAGATGGAGAGCATCGGGCATCACCATCCAATAATGGACATGGTCCACCGGTTGACGGGAGGAGCCCATCTAGATCTCGCTCCTAAAGGTTGCTGGCTTAATTTGTTGCTTTTATACATTTCCTCTGTAATAATTGTATATTTATGCGCTGACTGTTTCCTTCATATGCAGTCCGAGAAAACAACTTTCAGTTTGGGATTCCTGGACGGGGAGCTGGGAGCATGAAACATACACCACTGTGTGATATGCTGTGGCAATGCTTTCTTTTCTGCTATGTTTTCTAGAATAGATCAGTAGGTTTTGTAGTGAACACGTTTGTATTCCAGAGGCAGTTGTTGAGTATTGATACGGTAGTAGGCACCCAGCTTCTTTTTTTAAAACTGTTTTAATGCTTTTCTAACTGATTTTGGCTAGTTTGCTGGCACCATTTGTGACATCTTGTGGATTCCGTTTGCTTATGTTCCATTCATCGTTTGTGTGTTCAGGTTTCTACTAGTTTTCTTGTATTTTTGGAAGGGCATATTTCGTCAGGTGGTTGAATACATAATTCATCTATTCCTCTCAAGTCTTAGCAAATTGCAGGGTGCTAACATGCTGTCTCGATGACATATTTGTTGAGCGGGATTTGAATGGAAAATCGTGGTATTGATTTTTGAGTTGTGTACTTCGGTTTGGAAAATTGACATAGAAATGTGCTGGGATCACAAATGCACAGTCGTAATGTCCATTAATATTACTGTTGTCAGCTTGTTGGCTGATGATGAAAACAGTTGATTTGGCAGCAGTCCAGCAGGGTGCTGCGTAGTTGGGCTTCAATTTGCCTTCAACGTTTTGCAGTGGGCAGGATTCAGCCAGCACAATGCCAACTTGTAGCATGATGGTTTCCGACTGAGGGGTATTTGTATTGGTTTTTAGATGTAACTTTTAGCTAAAAATAAATATTAATGATTGAAAGAAGTGATTTTAGAAAGAGGGGGTGAGCGATAGAATAAAGTGAGGGCGAGATTGGGAGTGAGAGAAGTAGGGGGTGATGCACCTGTGATCCTTGTTTTATTCTCGGAGCGAGATAGTGTGAGAGAAGTAAAAAAAAGTCGCTTCGAGAAGTTAAGTATTTGTATTGGCTTTTGTTAGCAGAACCTAGTATGAAGAGGGTCTAAGGGTCTAATGCTACTGATTTATTGGAAGTACAAAAACAAGGTGATAGCAATGGCAGCGTTATAGCTTGGATGGCTGCCTTTGGAAGGGTTTAGACATACAACTAGTTTTTAAATAGTGTGTATTTTAAGACAGGGTCATATGATTTTATTTTCATCTATGTATTATCTTTCGTAAAGAACTAAAATTCAAAAACCATCATGCAAAAGCTAAAATCACAATCCAAAAGAACTCACCCGATAATAATCAATTGCAATGTCACAACTTACAGATGTTGACATAAAAGTGAATAACATAGGATTCTAGAAAACATAGAAGAAAAGAAAGCATTGCCACAGCAAAAAAACATAGGATTCTTGTCTTTAAGTCATTTGTTCGTTTTTTTCTGAAGTATTTAATTAAAGAAAAATAAAAACAAAATAGAGAAAAACGTCGTTATATCTCCACGGATAATGTTAACAAGCCAACACGTTCAAATAACTTTTGATTTCTGAAAGTGAAGTCATCATTGCTTGAAACGAGCCCTTTTGTATACCCTAATTTAATTAATTATTAATTTACTTTCCCTAAAAATAATTATTGTAAATTTTAATTAATATCATTATAACAATGTAATTTATTTATCTCAAAATGAGCCTTGAAAATACAAAAATGCAAATCCGTAAGTAAATGTGGGTGCATGTACTATCTTAGCCTCTAGAGTGTCTTAAGATTCATGTAAGAGGGGATAGGATGGTAGTTTGAATTTTGAAAGTTTATATTAATCTTGAGGCACATTTGATGGTATCATCACTATATTAAAGCTGGGGAAACTCCGGCCTCCCACTGTGCCACGTCAGCATATTTACAAAAAGGCTCCCGAGATTTCCAAAATTACGTAAAGGTTCTCAGTTTTTGCAAAAAAAAGTCCCTGGTAGGTTTTTTTCCGAAACCCCCCTCCACTTCACTGAAATTGCGTATTCTTTTGCAGGATAGCACCCTACGGTTTTTCAAAATTACGTACGAGTACTCATTTAGTTACGTACAAGTCTTTATAGGTCCTTTTTTTTTGCAGAAAAGGTCTTCTGTTTTCTCGAAATTACGACGTGTCCTTAATTTTTTTTAGAAAAACTTTCTCGTGAATTATTATCTCTTTTACTTTAGTCCACAAGATAGCTAGCGCGATATGCCGCCGCGCTGCGTGAAGAAAACTATATTCTTGGAAATAAGTAATTTTTCCTCACAAGGACTAAAACCTCAAAAGGAGCACGACTCGCTTTGTTTCCTCCCAAGTCCGGACCCCGAAGCAGTTTCCTTTGACTCGATCAAACAAGTCCTGGGAGGGATCGGAGTGGGGAGCCAACGGGGAGCCGACGCGGCGGAGGGATCGTCGGGGCCGGGATGGACGTGCCGTGGCTGCTGGTGGCGCACGGGTCGGTGACGGCGCTGGTGGTGGTGTCGTTCCTATGCGGGCAGTGGCCCATCTTTGAGGGCACCTTCGTCCAGCGCATCAACCACTTCCTCACCTTCGGCGCCTACCACCACTTCCTGTGCGCACGCCCCGCCTCCTCCCCACCTCCTGCTCCTCTCCTAGCGATGGTGGCTTCTAGTTCTCCTGATGAGCTGTTTTGAGGGTTTTGCGCAGGCGGCTCGTGCAGGCGGTGTGCGGCACCGGAGCCAGGGATCTCGTCCTCGGCGTCGAGGAGTACTGCTGCGACCGTCCCAACCCAATCCTGCAGGTACTTCTTTACTGGTGTTTATAACGAAAAGGAATTTTATGAAATGTTAGTTTGTTTGGTTGATGCTATGTGATGCGAGATGGTAGCCAATTGTTGCTTGGATTGGCAGGCAGGTGATTGCTATCTGATGCTGAGTTGAATCAGCAAAGGTGGAACTTCTACGGAATCGGAATGTGGTGGATCTAATTTATCGGGGTATTGGGGTTCTGGGTGACTGATTTGGTGGTTGCTTGGTTACGCACGGCTACGATCCACTGCATTTTCAGAACAATGGACATGGAGAGGGGTATTGAGTTGTGCCAATTGAGTGAAATTGTAAATTGCTCTGTGCTAGCTACTTCTCTGGTGTAGCTGTGACATGTATGGCACATTGTTTTATTGGGGGTTGGTTTGTAGTGAATTAGAAGTAATTGAAAAATGTTATAAGACCATACTTGTTTGGGATTTACCATCCGATGCATGCAAACTACGTGTGAATGGGTGCGTGGTGGGCATGAAGCCTGATCAGTCATTATTGGTCCATTAGAGTGAACGGAAGGCATTTCAGACCTGGAGTTGCATGAGCGTGCAAACTGTGGAAAAGTGGGGGAAGAGGGAGAAAGTAGGGATTGAAGAAAACAAGAGAGAGGGGAAGAGAGACCCATAGTATGAAGGAGAGAGGAGGGAGGGAAGACCAAAAGTAGACAATGATGGAAAACAGAGATGTGTCACTTGATGGTGTCACTTAAAATGGAGAAATCTCATGGTTGAGTAGTCGAGCTGACTTTAGATTCTTTGATTGAATAGGGCAGATCAGTGGTTACTATTATGAAGTTATGATACAGACATATAATGCACGTAGCCTAGTCGTGCCTTTTACAGTTATATGACCGTGTGAATTTTGGCTAAACAACTTTTCTCTAATACCCTCCAACACATAAACCGGCATAAAATACTTAGCATGGCAAATCAATAAATCACAGATCAAATATGGAGCTTACTCTTGTTGGGCAAGTCTTACTAAGCCATCGACCAAGGTTCCAAATACCGGAACCGGAAGAAATCCCGGTTGACGGCCGGTAACGGTAACCGGACGGTTACCGGAAAAACCGGTCAAAATTTGAAAATCAAAATTTGAATTTTGAGATGTTTTGAAACCGGTAACCGAAAAACCGGCCGGTAACCGGAAAACCCGGAAAAAACCGGCCAAAATTCGAAAATCAAAAATTGATACTAGCCGGTTTTTTCGGTTACCAGTCTCTACCAGTAAAAACGGTAACCGGCCGGTAACCGCCGGGATTTTAAACCCTGCCATCGACAGCTATATGCTCTTGAGTTTCTCCTCCTAATTATGTTAGCTGACTGTTTTGAAAAGTTAGACCTGCCCTTTATTTATGTTGATTTTCTTTATAGGACATGATATTGCCCTATTGTCGAACCCTCTGCCAAGCTATTTATTTTTCTTTGTATGTGACTTACATTCCCTTTTTCATTTACTCCATGTGCTTTATTTATTATCTCTTTGGAGTCTTATGATCATTAGATTGTTTAATTAGAAAATCATTTATTTATTCAACACAAATTCTTACTTGTGATTTTGTTTCTTCTCTCAACTGCAGGTCTTTTATGTTGCCATAATTGGGGTAACATATTTTATAATAGTGCAGACATCTTTCAAATACATTCCTGGGTATTACGTGAGTGGATTGCACAGGTAGCTTGTGACTATTAACCAATTTGGGAGACATTCCTTTTTCCACTTCTGACAATGAGCTCTTTCTCTTGCAGATACCTCAGCATTGTAGCTGTTGCTATTGGTGCTATACTTTTCATGCTCACTAGCTTTTCTGATCCTGGGACAATTACTACTGAGAATGTTTTTCAATATCTATCTGCCTATCCATATGACAACGTTATTTATGTTGAGAAAGAATGCTCTACTTGCAAGATTACCAGGTACATTTTACTAGTATTAGTTGTTGTATCCTTGAAAGTTAAAACATGCAAAATATAATCTAATGGTAATTGTGCAAGTATCCCTACACAGTTTCATAAACTAGTTAGCTATGAGTAACCCAGCACAAGTGTAATAGATAAAACTATTATTTTGAAGTTCTTGTGATTGTGAGCTGCTGTTAACAATGTAAGATAAATATCTACTGTTCTCATTAATGAATGCTTTTCCTATCGGTCAGCTTTATTTCATGCCCTAAGAATGGCTCATTGATGTGCAGACCAGCCAGGGCAAAGCACTGTAGAATATGTGATAAATGTGTTGCTCGATTTGATCACCATTGTGGATGGATGGTACTTGTACTTGCTACTTGATTGTATTGCTTTTACTTTGTTTGTATCTGAATTTTTCTGTGCTAATGCAGAATAATTGCATTGGGGAGAAAAATACTCGCTATTTTGTGGCCTTTTTAGTTTGGTGAGTTCTACTCAGGTTTCTTTTTGTCTTATCTTCTTTCTATATTTTTCTGGCCTAAATAGATAGTCCCAATTGTCAATGTAGTTTCTCGTAGATAATTTTTTTTGTGCTATTGCAAAATACAACATGTACATGTGGTTACATATACTTAGTCCTCCAAATTGCCTCAAGATTTGTGCAAGGGATATTGCAATGTTGCAATAATTAGATGGGATGGTGGTTTGAAAGTTGAAAGTTCGCATCAATCTCGAGGCACATTTGATGGTGGTGATAGTACATGTACCCACATGTACATGTGGAAAAACAATATTCGTGCTGTTGAATACATTTTTTGTCATTCTTTGCTTCATCATTACTGTACAGGTGGAAAAACAATAATACCCCAGACTCCTGAATTTTTATTAACTCTCAGTAGCCAATGTCACCCCAACTACAAACACCAACCATGGGGACATTGATAATTGTGACAAGTCCACCAGGCATCTCAAAATAGATATGTGTAGCTGACAACTTATTGGGAGCTAAAACATCACAGCAGGAAACGTTCTGCATTGAGGACATTGACTTACCTTCTAGATTAGCCTTTTTGAATTTCATAGCATACTTTATGATATATATTGTCCAAATGCAGTTGCTTAGATATAGTATTTACTGGACTATGCTCTAGTGGTGCTTCCATTTACTCCATTTACTAGCTGACTGTGGTGTTGGGATTTGGCCATAGTTCCTTTTAATTTTGTATTATCAGATTAGTCTAGGAAGATTGATCTGCTACTCTTATAAAACCTAGGGTAATGCTAGCCTTTTGTTATATTGCTTCACTATGTCTGGAATGTAAGTAGCAACATAATGAATCTGAGGTAGCTATTCGGTAGCTCACAGATCCAAAATAATAATATATGGTTTTGTTATGGTACTCTTTTCATTTACATCTTCCCTTGATTTTTTTCTTGCCTTGATGAAACATTATTTATCTTCTCCTCCCTTGTTCATAGCAGGCATTTTCTTTTATGTGTGTATGGAGCAATTGTCCTCGGCTTCATTCTTGCTGGTGAATTAAAAGAGAGGAAAGTTGTCTACATACTGACAGGTTATTCAATGTCCTTTTTACGTGGGGGTATTAAATCCTTTTGTTCAATTGTTACATGAGAAGTTAGAGCTATACAGGAAATTCATCAACTTGCTGAATTTCATTTCTTATTTGAATATGATCAATTTGAATACACTTTGAGGAGAAATAATGTAAACTGTGGCATATAAATAATGAAACAACTTTATATGTTTTTTCCATTTCATATTCCAGCACTATATATATCCCTTGATAAAATCGACTTATATTTTCCCATTTCTAATGAACTGTCATTTGAATTTGGCAGTTTATTATGGCATCCATAATACATTCTCTGGCTTATTTCCACATGTCGCCCAGGTATAATAAGAGGAAGGCATTGAATCTTCATCAGCACTCTATTAAATATCTGTTTTGACTCATTTCATGGTCACTTTTGCAGTGGTTGCTTGCTGTGCATAACACACAGATTCTGTTGGCTGTATTTTTGGCAATAATAGCATTGCTCCTTGGTGGATTTTGTGCTTACCATGCACATCTTTGCTTAACAAATACGACAACCAACGAGGTAAGACTTTAACTACACACCTAAACGTAATAGCATGGTCCTTAGATAACCTTGTGAGATTTGTCCAATATTTGTTACTTATCATTTATGTTTTGTACTATATTGAGGATATACTTTGTTTAAATAAAGCGATTCTGTTTGATGAAAGTTCTATCATTGGATTGATATAGTCATCAAGTGTTTTGATCAAAGCACCTCCCCTTAGTATCTGGAAAGGATTTTTGATAGATAATGGAAAAAGAAATAAATATTTTCTAGGTGAAACATGGTGACAATGTATATACCCTCTCTTAAATAGAGACAAAGTGGGAGACTATGTCGAGTAATGAAATCAGTGATTCCAAAGAAAATAAACCAAACTTCAAGCATGTTACTAATACCAAAATTCCTTCTTGGATCTTATTTCCAAATTTCATATTGTGAAAATTCTGCAGACATTCAAATGGCAAGACTACATCATGTGGAGGAAAAAGGAGAACGAGGCAAAAGCTAGTGCAGCTGCACTGAAGGCCAGCATCAGCACAGCTAACGCTGAAGTGCGCAAATCACCACCAAGCAAATGGAAGGCGTTCTTCTCTAGGTCCCGAACCCCAGCTGAGGAACCTGTTGTGAAAAATAACATATATGACAGAGGCATAATCAGAAACCTGTGCGACGTGATCATCCCTTTATCAGAGCGGAGATCATTTACCCGCAGGAAGTCTGATTGAACTGAATGTTGTTGCTACTGTTGTGTCACTGCACTGTTGTATATCCGTGTAGAATTTTGGAAACATTTTTCCGCATATACTAGGGACGCAATTGTCTTATGATCATCGTGATCAGGAGTAAAGCATCAAATATAGATCAGAAATTCTGAAGTCGTTTTTTGCGCATGCCCTTCCAGAAACAATAGTTTTGAATGCCGCATCTAGTTACTGCTACATGATCCCTCAGGTTGGGTGCTGCATATTTCGGTTTATTTTTCACTGTTTAGCACTGTAACTGGTTTATTTTATATTGTAGCTGTTGGTGGGTTTTGGCGTAATTAAACTTAAAAAATTTAAAAATAGAAAAAACAAGTTAGCTCATCACAGATAAATGCAAAAGAATATGGGAAATCAAAAAATGACAGAAGAAAATACATCTTAAGGGGATATAGAGTTCTCACCACTTCGACGTACAGAACATCTAATCCATTGGAATCGATAATCTTCTGAGCAATTGCATTAAAGAAATAACACAATTTCATAATTGTCACTCGAATCTTGTTCAACAAAATACTTCTAATTGCAACATGAAGTAATTGTATCATTAGCATATAACAGTCATGAGACTTCATACCAATTAATTTTAAATCTTCTATGGAAGTTTCTTTATCCTGGTGGAGTGATCAGACGGAATTTTCACACCATACAAGTATTGGTACAGTTCAGTTCTCTCAGACTTAGAATAGTAAGTTGGAGTAATGTACGTCCGGCCTTTATCTATCTCTTTTGGTGCTAATTCAGTCCTGATATTTATAACGATCAAGTCACACCGTACGTTGATGTTATCCTTTATTTTATCACGAAATGTTCAATGAAAGACCAATCAAGCTATCATATACATTCTTCTCTACCTGCATGATTCTGATGCAATTGTGAACTTCTAAGTGCTCCCAATAAGACAAACATTAAAATATTGACTTCTTCTTTTACATATTCTTCTAACGGGTTCTCAACATGTTCATTTCTAAGTATAACATCGATATCCTTAACCATATCGTAGACATCTTTCCTGCTAAAAGACTTTAAAGCTTAGTCTTTCTCTTTTGTTCTGCCAAATTGTTTTTCATCTTGTGGTATGGGTGATACCTTGGAAGGAACCTACGGTGACGCATGTACACAGTTTTGCGCGAGTTGTTCAACCACATACTCTCGGTATAACCTAAGCAGTGTGGACAAGGTTTAATTCCTTTTGTACTCATCCTCGATAGGTTACCAAGGCAGAAATATCATTGATGGTGCAGAACAACATGGCGCGCAGAGTGAAGTTCTTTCGTTTGTCCGCATCCCATGCATATACCCCTTCGTTCCACAATGTCATAAGATCTTCCACCAATGGTGTTAGATACAAATCAATATCGTTTTCAGGTTGCTTCGGCCCTTACATAAGTAGTGACATCAAAATGTACTTACACTTCATACACAACCAAGGAGAAAGGTTGTACATGCATACATTCACGGGTCAGGTGCTACGTAGCCTGCTCACGTTACCGAAAGGATTCATTCTATCTGTACTCAACTCAAATCTTATATTTCTCAGTTCTGTTCCAAAGTCTACAAATATACTATCAATGTTCCTCCACTGGGCAGAATCAGCAGCGTGTCTTATCATTCTATCTTTCTTACACTCCTCCGAGTGCCAACGCAGCAATTTTGCATCCTTTCGGTTTGTAAATAAACGCTTCAAAAGGGGAATTACAGGCATATACCACAACATATCAGCAGGAGGTCCTTACTTCACCTCGATGTCCTCGCCGTCATCGGAATCATTTTTACGCTTTGTATCAAGATGCTCTGCATACTGGACAAATATCTAAGTTTGTATACTCTTTACGGTAGAGGATAAAATCATTCAGATATGCATGTATTCTTTCTACTTCCAGTCTCAATGGACAAAGAACTGTCTTGGCTTGGTAGGTGATTCTCGGTAACACATTTCCCTCTAGAAGGATGTTCGCTAGAAGACCTAACAACGCCGTGAAACTCTTATCGGACCAACCATTGCTTACCTTCAATTTTAGTAGTTCAAGAACGGATGACAACCTTGTATATTATGGCTTGTAGCCTGGGAATAAAGGTTTCTCCAAGTCCTCCATCAATCCTTCGAATTTACCAAATTCTCTATCACTATAGTTCCATTCTGCATCGCGTAGCATCTGATCCAGATTGTCATCACGCGACTTATCCTCATCGAAAGCACAGTTTATAATCGGCATATCGTTGTCTCTCTCAATGATGTTATAACTACCTATATAATTTTCTCTTCATCGTGGCTGGTCCAACATATATACCCTTTTTTGAAATCCCTTCGAATCAAGTGAGCATAGATCTATACTGAGTTGGTAAATATCTTCAGATTATCGCAGTCAATGCATGGACAATATATATATTCCATTCCCTTCTTCAATATATCCTTCTCAGCCGCTCTTTTAAAATCCAGACACGCCATTAACGCACTTCTCACTCACACGATTCTCAATGTACATCTAGTTTTGGCCCATCTATACTACACATGTAGCAAATTAGTGTCAAATTAGATTATTAATGCTACTATAGCTAGCTATAACCTAATACTTACACATAATTATCATTCACCTTATAATAAATTGTCCATATCTAATTAAAGTAAGTAGCTAGCTACGTACTATTCATGAAGTAATGTATATATCAAGCAACAATATATTAAAGTAAACTAAGAGTAGTGATCCATTCTTAAATTAGAGCAAACTACCAATTAAGCTAGATCTAAACCTAGCTATCATCTCGCTTTATTACAAGGCATATAATTAAAAGCAAATACTAATATCTAATCGCAAAGAATAAATCAATCTACAAGCAACTAGATCTACAAGCGGAATGATTTCATCAAACTCCCCAAAGCTGGCCTGGCTAGGTGTTAATTAATAACACGGTGTATCCCAGACACGTCCAACCACAAACCATCTATAGTACACAATTATCACAGACAATTCTCAATAAGAACTGTCTGTGATAATTACTTATCACAGATGGTTATTATTACGAACCATATTAATAACCGTTTGTGAATATACATTATAGACGATTGTAAAGTAGAACTATCTATGATAAATGCACTATATATTGTTCTAAATGCATCCATATATATATATATATATGTGTGTGTGTGTGTGTGTATGTGTGTGTGTGCGCGCGTGCAAATTCATACATATTAATATACATATACATATATATGACACATTCTCATATACATAAATGCAAATTTAGTAATGCCTCAAGAGTAAATATGTAACTTTATTGTTTTTTACCGGTCAGTAATGTTGTCAATCATATTGCTATACCGAGACCGTTTACATATATAGAAGACAATCAATACAAATTTAATTGCTTGTATTTACATACGGCCAAAAAGCGTGGCCAATCGCTTCTTACAATAGACAAAAAAAGTAGAAACCTAACTGTTTCAAAGTTTTCTAGTAGTAGAGGTAGCATGATATCTCTATCTTCAAAACTTCCTAGGCGACATGGTCGGTATCGGACAGTTCGGGATCATCAGTGAACGAAACACGAAATGCATCCACCCGCTGACGTGCTTGTTGGAGTGTCTCCCGAACACCCTCTGACTAAACAATCAAGTCGAATTGAGCCCATAACCTCTCTTCCCTTTCTTGAGGGGTCTCAGTAAGGTTGACTAGGTCGCCCGTCGCCTCGACTATGCACTCCAAGAGACGACAAGCCTCCTGGAGACATGCAATATTGTTGTAGAGGACCACGTCAATAGTGAGATTAGCTCGCCGGAAGCAGGAGGCCAACCTGAAGACGCGGCAGAAGAAGATGTCAAGACGGCTTCAACTGCTTTGGCAAATCCTTGAACATAGAAGGGGGACACTGTTCGCATAGTTCCTTTTGCAGCATCCGCTAGCGTACGATCGGCGAGGTGCTCGTATAGTATGGCCAGGTTGGCTATCAATGCCGACGACAAGAAAGAGTAGAAAGCTACTTATTTGTTCTTTAGAGACAAGGAAGATAGGCGGGCGACCGACGAGGTGCTCGTACAAGAGCAATGATATGGGGATTAATCTCCAATGGCGGATGATCTTTTTTATACAATAAAGAATACATCCGCGCATGAGACAAAGTGATGTATCGGAGAGCCAAAACAATCGAAGAAGAGCATATCAGGGAGACAAAACGCCACTCATACGTACAAATACATATCACAGATAGTTCCAACCACATGTTATCTGTGAAATGCAACTATCATAGATGGTTCGTATTAATAACTATCTGTGATCTATCACATACAGTTCTAATTCAAAATCATTTGTGATCTCTGCAATTATTACAGACGGTTCGTATTAATAACCGTCTGTGAACTGTCACAGAGGTTATTAACAACCATTTGTGATAGTTGCGTTTCATAGACGGTATACCGTCATACTTGAAAAATCCTCTGTAATAATTACAGTATAGACAGTTCCCCATGAACTGTCTGTGATAAGGTGTCTAGTATAACTTATTTTGTAGTAGTATATATTGTACCATTATCTCATTTGATAACCATTTGAGTGGAAGACTACCAAAATCGATAGAAATAGTGATATGTCGGAATCCTAAGAGTCCTTCGCATATTTGACACTGTAGTTTTTTTTAAATTTAGTCTTCGAGTAGCCCTTTTGCAAATATAGCCCTCTCTTTGAGCTCGGCAGACGACATGTGTCGCCTACCGTGCTATCGTAGCTGGGTAGGACATATCGAGCAACCAGAGCTCAGCAAGACGATGCATGGAAATGGTAAATTGTAGGAGAATGCATGGGCCGGATTATCCAATAGTTAGCTTTTGGCTGAAATAGTTTTGTAGCGATTGTTAGTTTTTTTCTTAAGTATTCAATTAAAGTAAAATGAAGAAAATAGAAAAAATAAAAAAAAACACCATTGTATCTTTATAGATAATACAAAGAAAAAGTGAAAAAGAAAAAATTCATATTAAAAAAAATCAATTTGTGACTTCCAAAAGCAGCCATGATGTTTGGAACTAGGCCTACACTATACATTCATTCCGAATATATGACACTATTTACATCTGTAATTATAAAAATAGTAGTACATGTATCGTATTTATAAAAATAACGTTTTTGTCATTCGGTGGCTGGGCGACCACACCGCAAAGCTTACGCGTGGATGCGCCACTGGCGGTAGGCAGCCTACCGCCTCACCACCAGACGGCAGTGGTCTGCCGTCCCATGGGTAGACGGCAAGTAATTAAGTAGGCTAATTAGTAAGTACATTATGTCGAGAGACTGCATATAAAATTTCATACTTTTTCGAGCTCATTTGCTATATTTAAAAATTGAAACAAACAATATGCAAAAAAAATTAAGACAAATAATTAAGGGCTAATTAGCTGGCTTAATTATCTGCCATTTGCCCATAAGGCGGTAGGCCGCTGCCGTCTGGTGGCGAGGTGGCAGGTCCACGCGCCAGCTTTGTGGTGTGGCCGCCAGGCCACCGAACGGTAAAAACGTTACTTTTACAAATATGATATGCATACTGTTATTTTTATAATTATAGATGTAAACAGTGTCATATATATACCAAAAACTCCCGTTTACACCAGGAGCATACATACATGGGTGAGGGATCTGCAAGCCAAAGCTACTTTTAGCATTGTTTCGTGCCGTATTTACAAAAATAACAGTATGCCAGGCGTATTGACAAAAGTATCGTTTCTACTGTCCGGGGGCCGGGCGGCAGCGCCTGGGAGGCGACATGTGACGCTGCCGCCGGGGGTAGGCGCTTGCTACCCCCTCACTGGAAGGCAGGCAGCCTACCGCCCGGGCGCAGACGGCAGGCAAGCCTGCCGTCCAGCCATGGGGCAGCAAGTAATTAGACCAGCTAAAGCCGGCCTAATTACCTACCTAATTTTTTATTTATTATTTGTTTGAATTTATAAATCTAACAAATGAGCTCAAACAATTACGAAAATCTATGTACAGTCTCCTGACACAACATACCTCATAGTGTAATTTTTGAGTAATTTTATTCACTGCGAATGTCACTCAAAAATTCATATAATTTCAATAATTTTGTGAATGTTTACATATAGAAAACGAGCTCTAAAAATCACAGAATTTTATTTGGAGCCTCTCGATAAAGTAATAGTTATTGTGTAATTTTTTGGGAAATTTATGTGCTCCGAATTTGCCACATTTATTTGAGTTAACTTAATCATGAATTTAACGATTGTCACGCATGTTTTGAAGTGCCATGTGTCAGGCAATCGTTGTATATATTATTTGCTGTTGTCCGGTTTGTACAATTGTCACTCTCTCTATATGTGCCCCTCTCACGCGCTCTCTCCTTCGCACTAATATCATTTTTTGAGTGCCGTCCCCCCTCACCCGCTCTCTCGTTTGCACATTTGTCATCGTTACGATGTCGTCCCCCCTCACCCGAAGCACTGCTCGTGATAATGGATCCTTTCGCTCGAGCGTAAATATGCACCTCTGGTCAGTGCGTAACTCATTAGTTCAAGAAGGTAGTGTCCCAGTCGCTCATCGCAGAAAGTCATTGTCGCGGTTGTTGCTGAAAATTGAGAGTGTGTAGCTCATTAGTTCGAGAAGCCAGTGTCCCAGTTGCTCATCACTATCAGACCCCAAGTTTACTAACCTGGAACCCTCTGTAAATCACTGCATTATTCCCAGGATCAGTAGATAATGCTCACAGATACAATGCTGCATCATTTCATACACGTCAAAACCATACATTACAATACCTTCGGCATCCTGATCCTCATGGTAGGCGTAGTGCTCTTGATTCTCAGTTTCTGAATGGGAGTTAAGAGCGAGGGTGAGCACACTTCAACGTGCTCATGAGCCAACACAGAATGCAAGTGTGTGTGTGTGTGTGTGTATATATATATATATATATATATATATATATATATATATATATATATATATATATATATATATATATATATATATATATATATATATATATATATATATATATATATATATAGTGATGCAGGGCTAATCAAGGGTGGCTCGGGTTCATTTGTTTGCTTAAAGCGACTTTTGGAATAACCATAATTTAAAAGTCCCTATGACCTAGCATTTTACAAGAACTTATAATTTAATTATTGAAAGTGTGCAATATTTCATAATGGGTAGGATCCATCCACCGATTTCATGGTTCCATCCACCAATGCTTAATTTTGTGTAGCAGGTTACTTCCACCTTATCACCAACACTGGGGTACGTCCCTCCAGGAAAATTTCCAAAGTCAGGTTACATCCACCTGACAAACTCTTATTCCCAACCTCAAAAGTTTTGAAAAAAGAACTATCTCGAGGAAGATTTCCATGTCCGCCCTTGACCGTGGGCACGACTATTCGAATAGTTGTATATACTTTGCAGAGATTGTACATCTTTACCCACAAGAGATAATCGCCCCGATGGTTCTACATGATTCCTTGGTCATGCAGATCAGGAGGATATCACGAGGCCTTTACAATACCTTGCACTCTAACTATCACTCCTATGGGATTACTTTCATAGGTTGTGCGGGATGTCCACCCTAGGTTAGCGCAGTCGGACTCCACTCTCCACATACGCTATCCTAGGCAACGTCACCTACATCCGGTGTCCCGTTCCAAGTGGGGCTTTCATTACCCACCTACACACGTTCTCCGTGATATGACTAGATGGTCCAGTAAATTATTCGGCCAAGCCTACAGTATGCCAGCTTGTGGTTGTACTGTTGCACACGGAGGGGTCCACACAGAATTAAGTTCTTAATTTGTCTGGGTGGTTTATTTCACATTCCCTGTGTTACATCCACACCCACCGCTCTTTCCACCTGCCCAAACAGGTTTAGCAGATTTTTAGGGTTTTGAGAAGCATAACATAATAAAAACTCAGCCACGTACATCCCATGACTGTCCCAAAACTAGTTTTCATGAGTAAATAATGATCATCAGGGCTACTGATGCCCTGGATTCGACAAGACCAGTATGGCGGTAATATGACTTATAACTATCTTAGTTACAGTTCATATCTAGGGCGACAAATGATCATGTGAGTTCAAAAGTTACTGATGGGGTATGTTGTTGTGAGGTAGATACACGGTTGTTAACTACCTTAAGAGTGACATACTTTTGCGTATAAAGTAAAGCATGCAGATTTTAATAATTTAAACGAACATAGTTTCACACAAAATATAGGCGCAAAATGATCAAAGCATTGACTCACCTGGATCAAGAGCTTGGGGGTCTTGGGCTGCTTCAAGCGGGGGCTCGTTCGCGTCTTCAAACTCTACTCGGGAGATCGAACTGGAAAAACAACACAAAGGAACGAAAGCAAATGAATACCAAATAAAATAAAACAAAACTCAAATAGACTCAAAACTGAACCAAACCAGAACCATCAGCTAGATCTTGATTTTTTGAAAAATTTAGAATTTGGTTTCATTAAATTTGGAGTTATGGTTAAGAGGTTGTAGCATTTCAAAGTTTCAATTTCTGGAAAATCCGAAAAATAAATAAAAAAAGAGAGAGGGCGTGAGCTGCTGACAGGTGGGGCCCAAGGGAAAATAAATGATGCTCGGGTGAATGCTGCTGCACCCCAGCCGACATGCGGGCCCGCTCTTAACAGCAGCGCTAAAATCCTTTAATCGATCGACTTAGGACAACTTAATTAGCGGTTTAGGGCATTAATTAATTAGCGGGGTTAATGAGCTGGCTGCTGTCTCCTCTGGCTTGTCCCGGCCGTGAGGAGGGCGGAGCCGACCGGCGGCGAAGGGGACACAGAGGCACCGTGGCGCCGGCCAAAATGGGTCGCCCAGCCCGGTGCGCGCCTCGGGGAGGAAGGAATCGGCCGGAGTCGTCTCGACGACGACCGACGGTGAGTAGGGCAGCGGCCGGAATAGGGGAGTAAGGGTGCCGGTGACTCAGGCCGTTTGGGCACAATTCCCCAATGGTGAAGCATCCACGGGCCTCCTTGAACTTACCAAAGGCACTAAACGTGGCCGAGGTGGAGCAGGGCGGGCTGGCGGCGGGAAAGGGCCCGGCGGTGAAGAAGAGGACGGCGGCGGGGTCCGGCGAGGTGGGGAGGGTGTTCACGGGGTCCAGGCGTTGCTCCACGCGCAGGGAATCGGCTTATGGTGCGACGGTTCACCGAGGGGACCCGACGCCGGTGGTGGTGAAGAAGTACGTCGCCGGTGGCCTGCGGGGAATGAGAGAGCAATTAGCTCAGGCAGAAGGGAGAGGGGGCAAGGGTGAGCGCGGGGAGAGGCTCAAAGGCCTTGGCATCGATCGGTGGAGCTCGGCGGCGAGGTTCTACCGAAGGCACACGCACGGCAGAGGAGGCGGCGAGTGATTGCTTCGAGTGAGCTTCGGTGAGGGGGTTGGGAGAGAAGCTCCGGCGCCTTTTATAGAGGCGGGGAAGGAACGGGACGCCGAGGGGGGTATGGCGGCATGGTGCCGAGCGTGCGGGTAGCGTCATTCCTGTGCGGCCACAGGATGGGCGGGGCATCGGTGGCTTTGTCGAGCGCCATTGAAGACGGGGAGCAGGGCTTGGCCCGGCAGTCCGGCGTGGGGCGGGGCGGAAAACAAGGCGGCGATAGGACTTGCACAGTGGGTGGCACGGGAGGACTACGGTCATGCAGTGAGGGGAGAAGGCGACAAGTGACGCTCGGCAGGACGGGGGTCAACTCGAGCGGGGCTGTGCAGGAGGTGACAGAGGATGCGACGGCATGGCAGCTGCTGCACTGCGGCCGGGCAACGACAGACGGCGGGGAGAGGCCCGTGCACGGTGGCACTGAAGGCGAGGGTGGGGAGGCGAACCCGAGGTCTGCCGCGACCGGGCACTGAAGGCAAGGGGCGGTGCTGAAGACGAGGGCCGTCGGCGTCGCATTAACTCGCCGGTGCTAGTTGGTGAGGGGAAGGCAACGAGCGGCAGACAGAGGAGGAGGAGGCGCTGCCAGGAAGAAGGGAATGGGTGGCCAGGATTGAAGAGGAAGAGAGATGAGCGGCCAGGGAGGGCTTGGGGGTTTTCCTTTTATTACTATTTTTTCTTCCCTTTCCTCTTTTAAAAAGATAAAACTCAATCTTTTCTTTCTGAAATCTTCTAGTTTTTGAAGATAGTTTTAATTTCTTGATTTAAAAGGTTACTTTTGAATTTCTTCTTTTGGGATAAAACAAGGTTTTTCATTTTGTAAAACTTTATAATTTTTTTTTGAAAAGCACAAGAGCAACAACGCTGGGAATAAAGCCTTTTAATTCTTTAACATAGATTTGAAATTTACATAATGCCAGGCTTTGAAAATGGGGTGTTACTATCGCAGAAGGTCATTATCGTGGTTGTTGCTGAAAATTGGGAGTGCGTAGCTCATTAGTTCGAGAACCCAGTGCGTAGCTCAAAATTGGTAGTACTGATTTTTTCTCTACAAAGACAGGTAATTTTTTATTGTATGCTTTCGATGTTATTCCCGTAATCGTAGCCAATTAGTGTTATTTAGTTAGTCATGATTAATGTATTTTGTATTACAAAGTAAATATATCGTAGTAATTTAGACATAGTTTGTACTGTTTTGTGTACATACGGTATCCATAATTTGTTAGTTCGAGGTAAATAATGAGTTAGTGCTAAGGAAGATGGTAATGAATGGCTTGCCATTTTTTCGGATGAGAAATCAAATTATCGGTAAGTAGTGAAGTATTCACGCACGCATGTAATCACTGACTTGTAGTATGTTGCTGTCATTGTGAATATTCGCACTAATATTCTGTCTGTCCCATTACTTGCAAGGTACTATCAAAATTAATAGTGCGTCGCTAATTATTTGGAGAAGGTAGTGCATAAGTCATTGAGGACGCGGCAGTGCTAAGTAGTTCTCCCGACAGACAGGTAATTTTTTATAGCATGCTTTTAATGTTATTCCCGTAGTCATAATTATTGTTATTTAGTTAGTCATAATTAATGTAAATTGTATTATAAAGTAATTATTAATGTTCATACTAATATTTCATCTGTCCTATGTACTAGTAGGTATGGCTATACCGGAGCTTCTGGAACACTCGTACGATGAGAAGTACCGTTGCCACGCATAGATGACGGGTGACATGGCTGGCCCTTCGTCGTTCAAGCTGCCGAGGGGGGAGGGATCCGTGGGCGCTGGACGAGCGCTACGTCCCAACCCTGCGAGCCACGAGCTTGTTGCCCTTTGCGAGGCTGGTCTCCACTAGGCAGAAGTTCGCCATTGATGGCAGCCTGCTCGTGTCACTAGTGGACAGGTGGAGCCTCAAAACGCACACATTCCACTTTTGTTAGGGTGAGATGACGGTCACTCCAAAAGACGTCACGTTCTTAACTAGTCTCGCTCTCGGGGGTGACACACTTGTTCTAGCCCCTGCACCAACCAACTAGAAGGAGAGGCTAGTGGACTGGTTCAGCTGGCCTATCCCGAAGAGTGCATGTGGCTTAGCAATTTCAGTGTGTGCCCACAGGTTGCAAAGCCGGAGGTCGTCAGGACGCACCTCGTCGCATTCTTTATCCAGTTCTTTGGTTGGAGCATGTTTCTAGCCACACACGGCGATATTTGCAACACCGAATTCATTGACCTCGCTGAGTCTTTGGTGGATGCAGAGTTTAGGGCGATGCCTCGGTACAGCTGGGGATCAGCGGTTCTGTGTGCCACATATCAGGGGTTATGTGACGCTTGCTAGTGCATCACTGCTGGTACCCCCAATCTAGCCATCTGCTACGTGCTCCTACAGCTGTGGAGTTGGGAGCACTTCCCTGTTGGATAGAGTCTCTGGACGATAGATTTCATGCATTGTGTATCACCGCATGAGCTATCCCTGCATTGCCTGGAGGATGGAGAGATATGAACGACGACACACCATCTGGTGTTCTCGTATATGGTGGAGGCTTACGCGCCACAACGCGTGATGCGACAGTTGGGTTTGCACCAGGCCGTACCCCTTCTGGATGGCAGGTTCCTATTGCATGCCATGCACCGATGAGTCAAACTCCATCTGACTATTGTGTACACTTTCTATGTCTTGCTACGTAACGTCGATGATTCTGTAAATGCAGGCAATCGAGGGCTGGTCAGCATGGTACGGACTGACGGCTAATGCAGCACCAGTGGACGACAACATGGACAGAAAGGGCACACATCGATGTCATCATGGAGCAGCGTCTGTACGACGTCAAAACGTACAACCAGTACCTGGAGTGGTATGTACCCCGGTCCACCAGATTGGCCCCGAGCACATCACACACGAGGAATGTCTGGACCGTTCCATCGATCCCCACAGCGCTTCGCGGTAGCATGACAGCGTAACACAGTTCAAATATCTTATCGTTCCTTTCAATAAATTCGTATTGCTCGTTGCTGAAGCTGTTTCATATGTCACTTCAGTTGGAGTGGGCACAACATCGCAAGTGTGTCGGAGGCCGCCATCAGTAGTCCGGAGACGCCACCGGCCCTGCAGAAGACTATGAAGTTCATCCTAAAGCAAGCCAAAAAAATAATGCACAACTTAAGCTGCGGCCGTTCCACATATCACAGTGCACACATGAGCCACCTAGTGGGGGCACCGTGCTCACCCACCAAGTCATCGTGACCTAGCGAGTCCGGCCGGCCATCACAATTTGTCGAGTCTGCATGGCGTCGTCGTACTAGCCGCCGATCATCCATGCGTTGTACCAACGAGGAGGTAACTTATGTATGAACTTACATTTTTTCCTATTACGCCTTGAGTTACATTAACATCGTGGCATTCTCCCGCCGTAAGTCTGTCGTCGAGATGCATCCCTTTTGCCGTCCGCACCACCTACACAGACTACTGCTCCCCGTCGTTCGTCTTCGCTGCACATTTGGGAGGTATGAGATTCGCATTGTACATCCGGAATATTTGTTGCGACTAATATCATTTCATCATGTAGCCTTCAATTCAACATGGAGGTGACGACGAGTCCACTGATGACGACACGGGCCTTCCAGATGCTTCTAGAGAGCAGTATACGGCGCAAGGGTTTGCACCTATGTAGGGCAAAGCTCAACGTCCTCGGCATACCAAGGGTATGGACACTTTGGTGGGTAGAACTCCTCCGACTTCGCTGCCGCATTGTACGATCAGGGCGACAGCTCCTTCGCACCACAAGGGGGATTTCTAGAGTCCTTCGTACACGACATTATTGCGGGCGGCTCGCAGTTCGGCATGTTTCAGCTGGACGACTTCGACCCTTACCAGACCCAGCATACTGTACCTCAGCGTACTAGACCACCGTCGGCCACTGAACAGACAGAACGGTCTCCATACCTCCTCTGACCCGATAAACAACCTCCAGACTGATTAACGTACCCAACAGAACATACTCGTGCGCGACGAAAGACAAAGCCATGTACGGGCAGGCAAGCGCGGCGAGAAGATAGCAGTAGCTCAGATGAGTGAGCCATATCGCATCAAATGTGATGCATTTTTTGTACTACTATAATTACTTTTAATTATAAAAATTCCTACTGTATAAAAATGTAAATAAACATGAAATATTAGTAAATTCATGATTAAGTTAACCCGAATAAGCGTGGCAAATTCGGACCACATAAAATTTCTAAAAAATTACACAATAACTATTACTATATCGGGAGACTTCACATAAAATTTTGTGATTTTTAGAGCTCATTTGCTATATGTAAAAACTCATAAAAATATCAAAATTGTATAAATTTTTTAGCGACATTCGCAATGGATAAAATTACTAGGCTGTATGTAAATTTTTGTAATTTTTTCAGCTCATTTGATATATTTAAAAATTCAAACAAACAATAAATAAAAAAAATTAGGCAAGTAATTAGCCGGCCTATTTACCTGCCGCCCCATGGCTGGCAGGCTTGCCTGCTGTCTGCCCTGGGCTGCAAGTTGCCTGCCGTCCAGTGAGGGGACGGCAAGCGCCTGCTGCCGGCGGCAGCACCACGTGTCGTCTCCTGGGCGCTGCCATCTAGACCCCGAACAGCATAAACAATATTTTTTATCAATACGTCAGGTATACTATTATTTTTATAAATATGGTATGAAATAGTGTCAAAACTGATTTTGGCTCTGGGATCTGCTAGATGCCAAGGTGGCAAGGTCTGTACGTCTGGCGCGAGCGGCGGCAAAAACTATACGTGGGATCGATCACGTGGTCTGTGTGGACATCAAAAGAACTAGCAGGTGCGGAGGCGGCGATGCCGCCATTTACAGGCTTGCAGCAGTGAGATGGGCAAGAGATCTGCGGTGTCGCTCAGTTTAGGTTAAAATAAGTTAATTTATAGCTAAAATTATACTATAATTAATGATAACTTATTTGATGTAACTAAATTTAAAAAAATTAAAAATAGAAAAATATATTAACCCATCACGATCAACGCTAACGAATACGGGAAAAAACAAACGGCAAAAAAGCTAAAAATCTGAAAAAAAGACAAAATTTAAAAATAGTAAAAATAAGTTAGAAGTCAGAAGCTCAAACGAAAAAAGTGGGGCCATGAGTCAGGTGTGTGTAATGCCCCTGGACAACACACATACCAGCGTGAGGCCACTAGTACTGCAATGGCGGAAACCGCGCTCCAGTTGGCATAAGGTTAACGTTGATGGAGCCTTCTACGTATCAGATCGTAATGGAGCTGCAGGAGTACTTACAATTTACAGCAGATGATCAGAGCGCTTTGCATGTCGTGAAGGGGCCAAACTTGCTGCAGATTGGGAGCTCCGGAATGTTGTGATCGAAACTGACAGCCAAGTTCGGGTTAATACATGGAAAAACCAGCTGACGGGAGAACAGGTTGGAGATTGCTTGTACCCCGAGCGACATCCAGGAGCTTAATGCTCGGTTTGATAATAATTTTGAGCTTTTGTATGCAAGACAGGAGGCTAATTGCACGGCGCATCTTCGTACTAAGCAAGCTTCTCCATGTAAAGGCCGATGTGTTTGGTTTAATATAATCAAACACGCAAGACTTTCTGATTTCATATATGAACCGTGATTGTTGTGCTCTTTACGAGTAATATAAATGATACTGGTTTATTTTTTAAAAAAATCTCAGAAAAGAGAAAAGTATCACAAGTCATATAGGGTTAACCATCCAATCTCTATCTCATATGCTCTCTTGTTTGCATTTAGGGTTTAAGAGTGGAGCACTTGGTGTACTCTTTGTCCTTCAAGATGGAGTGTGTGTAAAACTTTCTATCTTAAGTAATACATCAATCTTTGTGTATCTCCATAGATCTATCCTGTTTTGATTGATTTGCTCTTGATTTGGTTAGTTTGTTCTATCATCTTTTCTTTTCTTGATCTTGCTATACCAAAAACGAGTAAGAGATAGAGACTACCTCTAGGAATCTATCTCCACCTATGTAGGCACATTGATAGCAAGTTTATCGACAAAACTCGGTTTTACTTGATTGGGCTAAAAGTGTGATTTCTTGATCCGAGGGTATTTGAGCTAATTTCTTTGGTGTTTTAACTTACTATGACATGCAGAAATATATTTAGACCCATCTTGGTCATCATCCACCCACAAGCAAGTCGTATTTACTGATTTTGATTTTGACTCGGTTTTGCTGGAACCTTCCAACAACTGAAAAAGGTCTCAACTTTGGCCATTATTTTCATGATCATTTGTTGGAATATGTTCAAAGTAGTCTATAGAAGATCTCTTCAAAGTTTTATATAATTGGATCTACGGATAAAAAATTCCATCATTTTTTGTTTTGAAACTATGCTGAACACAGACTACTCTTCTCTGTTCCTCTGCTATTTTCAACCATGTTCAAGTTTTCGACCACATTGGTTCTTTTTAACCATGTTGAGTTTTCAACCACTCAATGGTCGTCGATCTCACTGGTCGGATTTCGACCTGATTCGACCACGTCAGTTTTAGATCTCTTGTTGGCCTTCGACCATATTGGTTTCAACCACGTTGATTTTTGATCATGTTGGTTTTTAACCACTCTCTGGTCGTTGACCACTCAAATCAAATTTTGACCACGTTGTCCTTCAACTACGTTTGTTTCGACCACGTTGGTTTTCAACCACTATCTGGTCATTGACCACTCATGTCGAATTTCGACCACGCTGGCTTTCGATCATGTTGGTTTTCGGCTATATTGGTTGTTGACCGCTCCCTGGTCATTGACCACTAGAGTCAAATTTCGATCACATTGATTTCCGACTGGCAGTCGAATTTTGACCACGACTGATTTCTGTTTGGTAATCGAATTTTGACCCCGACTAATTTTCGACAGGTAGTCGAATTCCGACCATGTGGATTTCCGATTGTTAGTTGAAATCTGACTATGTTGATTTTTTATCAGGCCGCGCTTAGCTTGTGTTTCTCTGGTTTTCAAGTAGAATTCCTATCATAATCTTCATAGCCTTATGACTATTGGAGTAAAGGATAAGTGAATACATGGGAAACATTTTAAGGTACCATTGGTTGTAAAACTTTCTATCTCATGTAAGCAATATATCAATCTTTGTGTATCTCCATGAATCCATCCTGTTTTGATTGATTTGCTCTTGATTTGGTTAGTTTGTTCTCTACTCTTTCTTTTTCTAGATCTTGTAGTGCCAAAGACGTGTAAGAGATGAAGATCACTCTCTGGTCGTTGACCACTTGAGTCGAATTTCGACCACATTGGCCTTCGACTACGTTGGCTTTGACCACGTTGATTTTCGATCACGTTGGTTTTCGACCACTCTCTGGTCGTTGACCACTCAAGTCGAATTTCGACAACGTTGGCCTTTGACTATGTTGACTTTGACCACGTTGATTTTCGATCACGTTGGTTTTTGACCATTCTCTAGTCGTTGACCACTCGAGTCGAATTTCGACCACGCTGGCTTTCGACCACGTTGGTTTTCAACTAGTTGGTTTTCGACCACTCTCTGGTCGTCGACCACTAGAGTCAAATTTCGACCACATTGATTTCCGATTGGTAGTCGAATTCCGACCACGTGGATTTTCAACTGGTAGTCGAAATCCGACCACATTGATTTTCTGATCAGGTTGCGCTCAGCTTGTGTTTCTCTGATTTTCAAATAGAATTCTATTCTAATCTTAATAGCTTAGTAGCTGTCGGAGCGAAGGATAGGTGAATACATGTGAGAAAAGTTTAAGGCACCATTCACCCTCCTCTGTTGCCAATCTGATCCTACAACATTTTCACTCATCTTGCAACCGCACATGATTCGTGTGTGTGTGTGTATGTATGTATGTATGTATGTGTGTGTGTGTGTGTATGTATGTATGTATGTATGTATGTATGTATGTATGTATGTATGTATGTATGTATGTATGTATGTATGTATATTTTCACTCATCTTGCAATCACGCGGAGATTGGTCTTCGGCGCCGTCGCGCGTGAGGGAGTCCAGGAGATTGGTCCTCGAGGTTCTTGGAGGGCTTGAGGGTCTAGGAAGGCATGTCGGGGAACCAGATCATGTCGTAATGCAGCGACACGACTGGTCCAACACCAGGTAGGCGGCGGTGACGAGGCTCCAGGGCCCCCCGCGCTGGCTCCGCGCCGCGCCCCGCCGCATCGCCAGGTTGCACACATAGGACCTATTGCGTTCTTCGCAGAGGAGGAGGCCATTACAATGGTCCTCGAGCTCACTCCAGCACCAGTCGGGCATGAAGTCGCAGGTGATGGAGCGCGGAGGAGGGCGCGGAGGGGGCTAGAGAGGAGGTGGCGGCGTGGAGACTGGGCGGCGCCGGGGCATAACCCTAATGAGGGATCGAGAGGGAGAAGGAAAGGGTTGGGCTGTGAGGAGGAAGAAGGGTTTTTTTTTGAAAATTTAGTAGGGCCGAGTGGGGGGTTTTCATATAATTGATTAAGTGGCTAAGAGTGTTCCTCCCACACGCATCTAAGCCACATATTCTACATCCGATGGTTCACAGTCGCATTTGCACCTTATCACTCAATTACCTATTAGCACTAGATATGCTCCATATATATATATATATATATATATATATATATATATATATATATATATATATATATATATATATATATATATATATATATATATATAATCTAGAATTGTGTATTGGATAGGAAGGAGATTCTACTGTTAGTTAAAAATAAAATCTTTAATTGAAAGAAAGCAGAAATTATGTGAGAAGCAAATTCTAGCATCTAGCTGGCTAGTTTATATCCCATACTTCAAATTAGCAAAATCAAAATTTCCAAAATCATAAAAAATGATGAAAGTAACCATTAGGTGAAAGTAGCACTGGTTTATAAGTTCAAGGGGCTAGATATTTGGTTTTGTAGTTGAGGGTGAAGATGGGAAATGGGAAATTTATGATTGGTAAGAGGGCAATGTAAACTTTTTCCTATCCTTTCTTATTCTAACATATATTATATAAGGTAAAAAAAATGATGATGTAGAATACATGCAATCAAACTATCTTAGCTTTGACCAATAATAGCTTTACGATACTACTATGATTTTTGTAAATATATTGAAATATAAATTGTTGGTCAAAGTTGTGCTTTGAAGACCATATCAATGTCCAAAGCATCATTTATTTATTTATTTATTGTGACAGGAGGTAGTAGAAACTGAATTTGAATCTTTAGGATTTTTCCCTAAAAAATACAAAACAATTGAATCGCTTGAATGAAAAAGATGGCCCAAAAGAAAGCAGCTAACCTGTACAAATTCTATCTAAAAGGGACAAAAGAACACATCAACTCTCATCTTCTCTGCTTCCTTCCTCTATATAACTCGTAGCTACATATACTGTGGAAAATACAATCCCATGTGCTTTTCGGATGGAAAAAAGAAACAGCTTGTAAACCCTCGTGTTGAAAAAGCTATTGTCTATTGGATCTTGATGTAATAAAAACAGATCACTTGACATAATCTGCATCGTCAAGAAAATGAGCATACTCTGTCCCGCTTAGCTTCTCGCTCACATCCTCCCAGTTATCAACAAGGTCCGGAAGGGGACTGGTGTGGATCTTCACATGCCTGCTGAACAACCTCCTCACTGGAACTCCGAGAAATTCTTGCACTCGAGACAATGCCTGCATGCAAAAATATGTTATTGAGTAACCTGAGGGCATGGGATCATTAGTCAGGAGTTCAAAGCATTCGTAAGTGTTTACAGTACATTCTGGTCACGGATTACATCCTCATAATAAAGGATCATGTGGCGCGTGCTGCTGAAGCGGCCCAAGCAAGCTTTCATGGACTGTTCAGCATTTCTAATGTTTGGGATTAGAGCTGACACGTCCAGCTTTGGTTTGAATCTTGCTAGTATCTCAGCCTGTCCAAAATAAAAAGGTATGAACAAGATAAAGATACTTCTCAGTAAGAACCAAATAAAAGTACTTTTTAGCAAGAACAAAAGGATATCAAATCAGAAAACATGATAAGATATCATCTGAATAAATAATTGAAATAAGTAGAAGAGTTCTCGCATGGTATTCTTGTTTTCACTCCTTCCTAGAATCATTGACAGTCTCTCCCAGGTAGATAATCCCACAGTTGACAATGAACATTAACGGGAATTCAAGAAGACCTAAGGTAAAACTGAAATTTTGCTGAAACTCAGATGTCCTGAATCTTCTATCTAGTATTAGTCTGACAGCTAAGCATGGAATGAACCCGTTGTGTGAGGATGTCACAATCTGATAGCCTACTACCTTACTGTTAAGGCTGAACTGTAATATGTCAGGACCAATGCAAACTTCTGTAAGCCTCCATGATAGCATGGATTGCATACAAAATTGAATGTGGGCACTTGATAATTGACACTGAGAACATGATCTGATGGATACAGTGTTCGTAAAAATGGTTTGATAGATACAGGCATAAAAACTACACTTATTGACTCACTGATTGAGAACAGAACCCTATTTCAAAGTTTAGAAAAGCCATATTTTCATTACCCTATTGTCTATTAAGGACAAATAAACAAATATATTTGGTACTAGTCATGTTTCCAAGTTGCATAGTTTGATTCAAAATAGAAAATACAAGAAAAAAGCGAGGAAACAAATTGCTTCAGAAAATATATCTAAGATTGCATGTGCATGAGAGTGCGAGAGACCTCCTCTTGTGAGTGAACATGTGATTTGTGGGTGCCATTAAACTGCTTTGTTTTTCTGTCATAGTCGTTGGCCAGCACAGAGATAAGCCTCCTCAATGTATTTCTCCTTAAGAGAAATATCACCATGACACCCTTTTTGTTTAAATAATTAACAATGTCATGATGATGGCCCATAAGTCCCTGCAAAACATGTAACAAACCAATTTAATACAATCCATTGTTTTTATACTTTATATCTAACTTTGTTCAGGTCAATAGCAAGAATAGTACTATAAGCTGTAAGTCATCAAATTCCATTAATGGTCAGCTTGGATTACAGAAGCAAATATATAGATGTAGAGTTGAGTATTGAGTTGCTTGAGTATGTATCCACATGTGCATACACGAGCACACTCACACAAACATATTTACAGAAAATTAGCTCGTCAACAATCTGGAAATATCTAGCCTTGATTGTTGACTAGTTCCTGGCCTTGGTATTATCACTTTTCTTTTCTTTTTTTTTTCTCGAACACGCAGGAGAGCTGCGTATCATTGTATTAAGAAGAAGAAGAACAACCCTTACAAACACACTCAACTATAGCCAAGACCAATCCCCACTAGGGAGACCAAGACCAAGACCAACCCCAACAACCCCGACCTAGCCTTCCTCAGGTGCTAGGGCAGTGAGGTAAGAAATACCACGCGCCCCAGCCAAACCCCAAAGTTTCAGCTCATCTCTAACCTGGACCAATAACAAGGAAAGACTTTTCTTTTCCTCCTTGTAACAAAAGCATTTGTTGTATACTTGTCTGTTGGACCAACAAAAAAAACCATTTTTAACATATGTTATTGTGTTAGCTAAATGGGTCAATTTATGTCAGTAAGACCCCAGGTGAATAATAACTAAACTTGCCGAATTTAGAGCCTTCAAAGACCAAGCAGGGTTAAACTACAGTGAATACCAAGAGGTCGGTCCATGTTCCTATCCACATGACAATCAGATCAGAGTTAAATAGCAAGGAGCAACTAAACAATTTGAACTTTAGAAGCAGCTAACTGAAATGGGGGAAATGCAAAGATAGTGTACCTGATTTAGCATCCACTTCAATCCAAATGCAGCTGTGCATTCATTTTTTGCTGCACTGGTGCGCCAATCCAAATTATACAGCTTGTCAAGGGTCCTCAAGATAGATGAGATATTTTCTCTTCTCTCTCTCATTGAGAAGATTTCACCGTTTGAACTGACATTGGGGTGGCTATTTAGCAAAGTCTCGAACCACCCACTTCCTGATCTTTGCATAGATACAATAACAAAGAAACGAACAGGAGTACATGCGCATTCGCCCCTATGAACAGGAAAAGAGTGCGGCAACATGAATTAGGAAAAAAATTCGTAACATATAGGGTTAACACAAGAGAGGTTGCCTATCTTTAGAGAAAGTTACCTGTTGTAATTCATAGGTTTTGGAAAGTGCACATATTGCATCTGCTCATATGGAGTTGAAGGCCTTCTGCAAAGAATTTTTGTTTTTTCTTCTCCAGTGGTCACTTTTTCTTTATTTTCTAAAGTAATTTGATTAAAGGAGAAGTAGCAGACATAGAAACCAAATAATGCGATGAAGAAGACAAGAATTGATTGTAGAGGAAACGGTGGTCTCTTTGAACTTTTCAGTGAGTATACACTCTGCAAATACGAAATTCACTGGTCAGGTAATGTAAAAATGAATAAGTGGAACAAAGAAATGATATTTCCCATCATATTACCATTTTCTCTTGCAATGTCATATAGTTTATGCTACATCAGCACTGCTATTTTTCCCATCTGTGGCATGTGCACAAGCAGTCAACATCTTCGTCATCAATGATAACACAGCTAACCTTTCATGAATGAATTACACTGCATTGAAGTTGATTTACAGAATTTCTAAGTTAGGTCTTCAGCAAAGAAAGATATACAGATATATACACTGTCACAAGTGTTTGTTTCCAGCAAATGCAGGGGGATTGGGCCCAACTTGATGTAGCTTCAGAATAACATGTTTGTGCTTAAAACATTTAATAAGAAACCTATATGATTCAGGGCTGAAAAAGGCAAAGTACAGCGATCATGAGCACAGCTGTACCACTGTTTGTAAAGAATCCGACTCTATTAAAAAGAAAAATCATTTCAGGCCTGATTGCACAAAGACTGATAACTAATATATAGCATAAACTATTTACTGCACAAGGAGCAATCGTAAGTACAAAAATTATGTTGAATTGCAGTTTCAAGTTTAGGATACACTACTGTGCACAATTTTGTATTCAATATACCTACAAAATTCAGCAGAATGAAATTTGTAGCTTTCATTCCCTGATTGTCAAACCCAACTTTATCACCTAAAGTTTTGTTCGTAAGAGTCAATAGCTTGCAATTCGATGAAGGACTTTTTAAGTTTTACCACATGGCAAGCAAGGTTAAAACACTATCAGAGCTACAGAAACTAAAGTAATTTATTTAGTTCGAACAGAGAACGACAATAAGTAGAACTAAGGATGGCTTAACAAGTTTAAAACTTGGACTGGGAAAATTATCGAAAAGCATTCAACAACTACATTGCATCTGCATCAGAACAATGATATGAAGAAGAAAAAGACCTGAAGGTTTTTCAGACAATGGATAGGCATTCTCGATCCCCTTTAACAACAACTTCAAGAATAGAAACTAACACAATACCAACCTTGAATACAAAATCACCAAACAAAGCTTAACAATTTAACGGGAACCAAGAAGGCAAGAATGTCGAAAAGCACGGAAAATTCCCAGGAAGAAAAAATAGGCTTCAGCACCAAGAATGGAGAAAAATAATCCAGGCGAGAATCCTATCAAATGCTAAAAGCATGCCTTACCGAAACTTAAGTCACGGTGTCACCAAGTATCCCCATTCGCCAGGCAGATAAAGAAATCTGTGGTGCGACGGAACTAAAAAAATGGAATTTATCCAACAGTGACTAGCCAAACACCAGTTCAAGATTAGAACAAACACCAGAATCCCCAAAACCTCAAAACAGCTAGCCAAAACCTAACTTAATAACAAGCGTAGGCGATTAGGCAAAAAGAATGGCGGGAACAGCTGAATCTCGAGTTCCCACCGACCAAGAACCGGACAGGAACCTCGAGCAACGGCGAGACAGGCACCTTATCAAACACAAGCTTCTTCTTTAATTACCTGATGATTCATCAGTGAGGCTGGAAACACAGCATTTACCAGTCTGCCTCCGCTCCAGCGAGCCCCAAGGTTCTTTGCTTCTTGGTTTCAACTTAAAACGGAGAACACGTCGTTAGCTCGGGAAGCTTGGAATTCGGAGGGAGAAAGACTGTGAGCAAGAGGATTGTGACGTCGCAGAGTTTGTTGGGATTAAAGAGAGAGAGAAAAAAGAAAGCGAAGAGAGAAGCGACAGGCCGAAAGGTCAGCGGAGCAGAAATGACATGAGATGGTTTGGTCTTCATGGATCACGGAACGGAAGGGTTTGGTAACCACTTCCAGCTTGGAACTAAGGTTGACATGTCTTATGATTGAGGTAGACATATGTTATAACTAATGATCTTTTCGAGCGGGTAAATACGATAGTGTAATACCAGGGCCGGATTGGGCTCAGCCCGGCCCAGCCCAGCCCACCTGTAGCCTTATAAAAGAGGGATTTGGAGAGGAGAAGAAGCACACAGCCGATTTTGCTTTTTCCCCATGCTTACCTTGCCTCCACCGCGCTCTCCCTCGTGCGTTGATGTCGCCGCTCGCTAGCCCTCAGCCGCTAGCCCGCCGGCGCTGCCGCTCGCTAGCCCCCAGCACCACCGTAGCTACGCCGTCGACCAGCCGTCGGTGCGCCGCTCCTGGTGCTGCTCGCTGCCGCCCTTGCTCGTGTGAGCCGCTGCCGCTTGCGCGCGCCGCCGTCTCTATCCCCTACCGCCGTGCCCCGTCGTCGCCATCCTCCTGCTGCTGCTCGTCGCCGTCCTTGTTTCCCCTGGCCGCGCGTTGCCATCGCAATGGCCGCCCCCGCCTCCCCGCTCTTGCTGTCGCTGTCGCTCCACGGGAATGGAGGTGAGCTGGCCAGCTGAGAGGTGAGCGGGAGGAGCTAGCCGACGGGGGGGGGGGGAAGAGGCGGAGGCGCCCGGGGGTGGGAGTGAGGCAGAGGGAGGAGGGCTGACGGCGAAGAAAAAGGGGAGAGAAGAAAGGGGCACCGGCATGAAAAGCAAAGAAAGGAGAGAGCGCCGGCGGAGCGAAGAAGAAAAGGAGGAAAAGAAGAGAGCACTGGCTGGAAGGAAAGAGAGAGGAAAAGAAAAGGAGAGAGAAGGAAGAGAGGAAAAGAAAGAGAGGAAAGAGAAGAGGGGAGGCTGACCCGGCGCCTAATCCGCTAGATCCAGCCGAGACAAGGAAGGAGGAGCTCCGATCCAATTATTCGGAGCTAGGGTAACGCCCCAAGACCATTCCCCGCTTATTTATCATTTTGCATAGATGCTAAAGTATCGATATTTGATATTAAGTCGTGAAAGGGCCGATTTGTTGAGTAGCGAGATAAATGCGTACGCTGGTTAGAACGTGACTAGCGGCTAGAAATCATGTGTCGAGCGATGATCTTGTGGTCGTGTGAGTAGAACAGGTGAAGAACGCCGGCCATGTGGTGTTGTGTCGACGCATGCATAACCGACTAGTATTCAGTGAATGATTAGTATGGATTAAGGAGTATGGGTTAATTAGTTTAGACTAATTAACATCGGCTCTTGCGGGAGCTCTATAGAAGGTTGGAACGCCGAGTTCGGTGGTATGATTTGGATAATGTCTTTGGGATGGCCACAGTCGAGATGAGATGGCATGGCCTTCGGGCTGAGATCGGAGTTTTAGATGGTGTGATATTTAAATTATGGCAACCAAGAATATGTAGTAGAGTTATGCATGTTATCGGACCAGGAATATTTGCTGTGATAGGTTTCGGGTTGGAAAGACATGGTCGTCCGAGTACCGAAATAGTGGGATGGTATCTAGTGAAAGAGTGGAGTTCGTGTTGGTTTTGCGCATAGGAACGATGCCGTTCGTCTGTGCGTGTATTGCTATAATGTATTGAGTCTAGGTATTGCTTGTTCAAGTGGCGGTTCGAGTCTGGTGCCGTCCACACACCGTCCGCCAGGTTAACAGGCAAGTGCAGGGTAGAACAGTAAATTATGGTGAATGTTTGTTAATTGGGTTTCCATGTTATGATTTACAGTATTTATGATATGTATATGAATTGTGCTAATCATACCTTGATGAGTACCGCTTATGATTAGACATCCATATTTGAAGCATATTGCATCATGCAAATGCATAAGAGCCAGGCCGGTGAGAAAGTCATGACTAGTCCGGAGTGCTCTTGAATAAGAGCAAGGTCGGTGAGAAAGTCAAGTGATTAATCCGGAGTGCTCTAGAGTAAAACCTACAGAGGTAGGCAATTGAGTGGTCCATCGACGGGTGGACGCTCCGCTATACCGATATCAGCTACAGTTATAGGTGCATTGCATTTACAGGAAATGAACAGGTGACAGAGAGGAAATCTGAAGGTTCTGGGTTACAGCTCATAAATGTGATTTGATGGTTACCGATGCATTACAGATGCATTGCACAACATTGCATTACATATGCATTGCATGAAAGTGATAGAGAAAGTGATACAGATTACAGATACAAAATTGATGTACAGATTACAGTTACAGAGTTGATTTACAGTTTACAGTTACAGAATTAGTTTACAATTTACAGTCATAAAGTGGATTTACAGCTTACAGTCCGTGAAATTGATTGAATTGCTAAAGTGATGTTACTGTTTTATCGTGTGCTTGTTGAGTCTTCGGACTCACCCTTATTTTAACATTGTTTTTATAGGAATCTGTTGAAGACGACATGTATGGGCGGGAGTAGCACAGTTGTTCACGTGCCACAATGATTCACAGATCATCTACAGTTGACATATTCAGTCTTGGATAGTCTAAGTACCTTTTCGGTAATTAGAAAACATATATCTCTGCTGTGCTTAGTGTCAAGTGTACCGGCTTTTGTCGTTTAGTGGATGTTTAAATAAAAAAAATTGCTTCGCAAGACCAGCGGTAAAGGTTGGAGTTGGTAACATTATGAAGTAGGTGGTAGCACTTTGGGCTCAGGGAGGGGCCGGGGTGTTACAGATAGTTTATTAAATTTTATAAAAATAATTTATCAAGATAATTTTTTAAAATTGATATTCTGTTTATTCACACATATACTTGTATTTGGGCCAAAAGCCATCAGCCGTAATAAAAAAGAACCCACTCTTACTGGTCCCGTGTTCTGTTCATTCATGGATTGAAACAAAAACGAAATGCATTCTGTAATGGTATTATTACTTTATTAGTGTGAAAATTCTACCCGTAGTAATATAATAGATTTTTTAGGAAACCAGTGGACTGAAACAGGACGTGTGATGTCCATAAGACGCACCCCCTACATTGCGTGAAGCACCAACTGCGCAAACTCCTAAAGTGTGAGCGCCAGATACAATAAACCTGATAATCGAGTTTATGAGATGGCATGTACGCCATTTATCTAAATTGAACATTAGTACTAGAAACGCTGCATTTCCGTTTTTCTATCAGACTTCATAAAGTTGAGCCACGGGCAATGTATAACCATAAGTCAATCCCATTAATTCTCAATAGGTTCATTTTAAACAGGAGTGCTAAAGCAAACAAGTTTTTCTCAATGCATAACAGCATTGGAGCATCGACGGTGTGCAGGTTTTTTTTGCCTCTTAAGAGGAAAGAGAGGGTCTTTCTATCTGACTATCTTTCCTTTTTATACGAAAACTTCAAATTCATATTTTTTTTCGTCAAACAACCTTCCCAAGAACTTGAGACTCACTTTTTTTTTGGGGTGTTTAGAAGCCAATATGGACAAACTGTAAGTCGTCAATTGCTTCCATTATTCTTTTCTAACTCATGTTCGTCCGTTGGTGCATTGCAGAGGAAATGTTGCAATTGTAAGAACAAAGACCACCTGGTTCAGGAACATAAGATTAATACTTGACAATATTTGTACTAAATGTGATCTTGATTTTTTTTTATAGCTCCCGTGCTTAAATTTTTTTTTTATATAAGTTCGTATGTGATTTGTCACAAAGTGTATATGCAAGAAATTCTGAATTTAAATTGCTTTCTACAAAATTCGTATGAGATTTCCATAAAATTTTCACATTTGCAAACACGGACAACCACATTAGCAACTACTCCTCTGTCGTAAGCTTGTACATCATACTGAATATTTCACACCCTTTACTTGGTAAGGACATAAAGTTGGGAATCTCTTTCTACATAAAAGCTTTGATTTCATTTCAATTTCTTAAACGCATGATCTTTCCATGTTGTTTTCTTCACCGACGCCAACTTTTTGTATTTTCTCATGCAAAGCGTCACTATAGGAGGTCCTGTTACAAGGCTGTGAAGCTTACCAAATGCCGTGTTTGCTATATTTTCCATAAAAAAATGCAGGAACCATTCTACGACTTTGACACCTCAACTATTTTATACTACCAGATCTTCTTCGCCACAAAAATATTCCCATCTGATTTACTTATCAACTGGACGGCTTTGATATACTAACATAGAGAGATCTGTGCCTGACTGCCTGCCCAAAAGATTAGAAAAATGCGAGGAAAAAGGCTCTGTTTCTTTTGAGCTTTTAGCTATATTTTTTAAGCTGCAATTGATGGTTTTTAGCTGTAGCTAATGGACTTTGTCTGCGCCTTTCAAGACGTCAACGGATAGAGAAGACGCTGACACGGACGAAGCATACAGTTTTGGTCTTGAAAAACTGTTTGGAGAATCCATTTTAAAAATCTGTCCCCATTTATTTCTACTTTCGAAAAAACCAAAAAGATAAAGGACCTGTTCTTTTAGCCTTTTGCTTCTTCGAAAAGGCCTTTGGCTTTTGGCTTTTTCAAAAGTCAAAATAAACGGGATAGTTTTTTGAAATAGATTTCCCAAACGGTTTTTTGAGCACAAAATCATTTGCGCCATCCACATCCATGTTTCCGTCATCCGCTACTATCTCGAAAAATACAAAAAAAAGCTATTAGATATAGCCAAAAGCCATCGGCCGCAATTCAAAAGAACGTAGCTATTATAACAAGTACGATCAAGAGAAATTTTTGTCATCTTTTGTCTCAAGAGCAGTGCTGACGCATAACAGGATGGAGATAGACAAGTCACTCAAACAAAACCTAGAAAGATAGAACAAGAGGGTGTTCGGTTTAGGGCATTAGTTTGGCATATATTTTTCGCCACACATTCTTAGCGTTTTATTCTACCTGTTTAAGGGCTACGCTTATGCTAAGATTTGCCTAAGTTGTGGTGACCGATTTGGTCTCTTCAAAACGTGTAACTTGCTACGCTTCGCCACAACTAAGTACAGTAAAATTTGGAAGCCCTCAGAGCAACCCCTAAGCTCATCGATGAATCATGGCGAGACCTGTTTCTTCGTACGTGTAGCACAGAAAACAGATCCAAGCTGACAGGTACTGGCAACAAGCTTCTCTGGTAACGCCATGAAAAGGACAGTACGTGCAGACCTTTTGGCACGCGTTCATACCAGGATTTAATCCATGGATCGTTGCTCCTTCCAAGACACTCGAATCAGACCTACCAACAACGAATGACAGAAATTTTCATGCACAAACATGAAGCATAGTTCATTATCGGGTGTGAGGAAAGAAGAAAGCACAATCAGAATCTAAGGGTGTATTTGATTTGGAGTCAGGTAAGAATGGAATGAATCTATTCTTGTTTTTAAGAATGGAATCGTCCCCATCCTCTATTATCCTTGGAACCAAACACACTATTGAAGACAGGTAGCGAGGAAGAGGGATGAACCCATCCCCTCATTTTTGAGGGATAGAGGCATCCTCAATTTAGGGGAATATTCCCGGGATATTCCCCAAAGGGGATGGACTTTATCCCTGCTAACTCCAATCCAAACAGGTCCAAATCTAGGATCGCCCCATCCCATCCCCTATTGTCCCTGGAACCAAACACACCCTAACTGAACCGCAAAACAAACTCAGATTAAACTCTCAACATATTTCACACATAATGAATTAATGATTATGAATCGGATAATTCACCTAAAACAAGAATTGTACCAGTGATAGCCAGGTGTTTCAGTAACTGATAAGCAATTAGTAGCGTATGAATATAACGTGGTCATCACATTAGGTCGATCGAATCCATTATTGATCTCACCATGCTGCCCTGGTACATAAAAGAAGCTGATGCTTGGTGAGATCATCACTCATCAGCACAAAGGCTTCGGTAGGTAGGAAAGCACTCATCGGTTAGATGGTCAAATCAACACTTAATGCAATGCATAACCGTTGCCCAGCATCCATAACAAGAGAGACTGGCGAACCGTATCCCACGAGAGACAAGCTTAGAAGCTACATAATCCACAAGAGAAAAAAAAGAAATTAATGTCCTTATAAGCATCACAAGATCGCCCAGAAGGCAAAAGAGTCTGCATCACGAGGACGACATGAAATCTTCTGGCCTTGCGATGGAAACATCCTCGAACTCATTGTCATCTGATGCAAGAACAAAGAAACAGTCAGTTATCTGTACAGAAGTTGCAACAGCTATTGTGAGCAGCAGCCATGGACAAGCATGTACAACCCGGTTAAAAAGTCTATTCTTATTGACTGTTCTTTAAACAAAAGAGCACACACATGTAAATTCCAAGCTTATGAATTGGGCAATGTAACAGCTGTAGGGACGCAGAAAAATTCATCCGCTTTGTTTAGTCCCGGGTGTTAGTAAACTAGTCCATTAAAGGTAATCATCAAGATATCTGTTTGGCTGTGGCCGGAATGAGCCTATCACTGTACGAGTTGGTGGAGGTAAGCTTTCGTTACCAATGTATGTGAGATTTGATTTTGTTCCAAATTGATGATGACTATTTTGCAAGGAGTGGTAGCAACTTATGTCTGTATGAATCTAAGTTTCACAAAATGGAATGTGTTCTAGCACTGCAGATTCATGACATCAGAGTAAAACAGAGTTATCAGAGTAAAACAAAGTTATCCCAGATAAACTTCAAATCACCAAGAGAAGCAGCGCTCCTAGAAAAATGAAGCATTTTTACAAAATAAGCAGTTGATGACAATAATAGTTGCCATATTAAATTTGCCATGAAAGGTTGCAACTAAGAAGCCCCGATAGCAACCACAAACAAAATAATGCAACAGATAGAGTTAAGAACGAGCATATTATCAAAATAAATTTGAGCGGAAAGCCAAACAAGTAATGCTGTTACACAGTCAGAATAGAACAAAACCTTTTCTCAGTGTTAAGGCAACAATGGCATCATTTTCAACCTGTGGACAGAATCAGACAAAATTTACTGAGTTATCAGACAGGAAAAGATATTCAGAAAAAGATAAATCTGCTATAGCTACAAAATAACAGCCAATGTAATCACAAGTTTTTGGTTGACTTGACATATTTTTGGTATATACGAGTGTATCGTGGTGGCTATTGAGCTTGTGCAGAAACAGGTTACACAGTTAATTTTTTGAATTATGGACAGATGGATCCACTATGGGCTTAATATTGGTGCAATGGTACCTTCTGATTTGCCAATGTCTTTGAGTCATCCAATACATCATTTGTTGCTACCAAGATCAGCCGTTGATTACTGGCAGGCTGATCAATAAGTGAATGCAGTTTTTGTTTAATGTTTAAAGTTGTCTCTGTTGGATCACATTGTATGAAGTAGGTAGTCTTGTTTCGCTTCACTCGAATATACATTGCCTGCATAAGAGAAAATGGCTCTCCAATGTCAGTAAACAGATTATTTGAGAATGTGTTGCTGACACCAATCCATCCCTTTACTCCAATAGATGAATTAGGTCCGGGCACCCCACCTGTTTTGTTTGGTACAAACATATAAGATGGGAACCTTAATGCTAACACATTTAAACTTTCTTCCAGAAATTTATATTTCCTTTGGACACATGCTCCTGAAAGATACTCAAAGGTGAACAGAACTAGTCTGTATCCAATTGTCTGTTAATATGCGGTCCATCAGCGAGGGTACAATAAGAAAGATAGCATAACAGAGCAGAAAATACATTCTGGTACACTTCACACAATAAGCAGCAACCATCAGCAGGCACATTTATGAGATGTTAGTACTAAATTGACCGTATATACATTTCCATTTTAGACATTGATTCTTGAAAAGAGGGTTAGTACAGAGACAGAATGAGGAACAGCAGATACCATTTATGGGAAATAGAGGAAAAGGCAAGGATTAGAAAATTGTGTCTTTTCAGCTTTTCAAGCTTACATACTGTGGAGCAATGCCAAGTTTGCTTATGGTGTATTGTGGCCTGAAAGCTGAATCTAGGAGTTTGAGAGTAGAACCTAGTACCCAGATTACACAATATGCCATATATAATTCTCAAATTTGTATTTAGCGTGAAAGATGAAGCAAGTTTTGTACCCCAAATGGCAACATAGCAAACAGATTTAAATGATACATAACTTACGTAAAATAGGATTAACAGCAAAATATCTTAATCATGAGACGCAGCAAAAATCTAGACATGAGAACCATGTATATTTGAAGGCTATAGCAGTTGATACTGCATATCTATAAATTTCTTCATACTTTAGAAACCCTGCATGACTGCAATGTACACCCTATGATACAACATCAAGGTTCTCGAACTATCGATGAACTCTGATGCACCAGTACTTTAACATCAATGCTGTTGTGGTTACGTGTCAAACAGTATAAGCAAGGCTACCAGGTAATTGTCTGGGTTGCTTTCCCCGGAGCCCTGCCTCGTGGGAAAATGTGAATTGCCCTGGGAGTTGGGACTAGCTACCTTTTCCTAAAAAATAAGTCGTGCCTTTCCCATGAGGCTCAGGACCTACCTTTATACCCCTGAGGAGATAGATTACAAGGGTGGGTCTACAGTTACAGGGACAATTATGGCATTTCCTTACCCTATAGTTACATGAATACCCCTATCTAGGCCTATGTACTTAGGGGTAGAATCAGTACTTCATTGTATGGCAGGCCTATGCTGGGCTGGCCGCACCGCGCTACTGGCATATTGGGACGAGTGGGCTCGGTGGGGGCCATCCCCCAACAAATGCCATATCAATACAAACTTACACCAGTACAGATTGTACAATCCATTGTGCAAGAAATGTATTAAATTATTTGGAACACAAT
This sequence comes from Dendrocalamus sinicus, assembly GCA_036346575.1. Lineage (NCBI taxonomy): Eukaryota > Viridiplantae > Streptophyta > Magnoliopsida > Poales > Poaceae > Dendrocalamus > Dendrocalamus sinicus. The sequence goes on along the minus strand of CM070658.1, from coordinate 19,483,794 downwards.
AATACCAACTAAATAATTTATAACTATCAAGATTGTGCAAGAGAATAATGGATAACAAAGAACAACAAGGATGCAAATCGCAGATTTCCCAAATGCACGCTAGAAATAAGACTGTGGCATTTAATCTACTCCAAGAACAAGGAGGACATATAGAGTAGTAAGCAAGAGTTATGTTGTCTAAACGCATTGGAAAAAATATGACAGCAACAGCTTTGATGCTACAATGAAGGAAACCCAAAAGGCACCAAACAGAATAAAACATAGACATGGCGGAAGGCGATAGAGTGGCTAGCAATGATTGGTCACACAATATGGGTACCAGAAGTTGCTATGCACTGGCACTGAGAAAAGAGATTTCTTTCTCTGCTATGTTACTCCTATTTCTTCACTAAGAACATTCCATTTCCAAAGAATGAACATCGAGGCAAACAGTCCTTCAAGAAGCTTATCTTTAGGGTCAGTTTCTCTGCTTCTGTGCTATGATGTTTGGATGAGGGGGATTGGACTGGGATTTACTTTAAATTTGTACAAAATCCCAACCAAAGCCCCCTAACACATGGTCTACATTATCACTCTGCATGAAACCTTTATAAATCTATCTTTAATTGTAATTAGCATTGACAATTGGAGACAGGTCAAAAGGCACATACACCCCTAGTACAAGAGTTAAGTACCTTCCAAAACCTCTAGTACTACCCTTGGTACAAAGGGCATCATTTCCATTATAAATCGCTCTCCTTTGATCAACATAGAATTGAAGTGCTAAAGGTGCCAGACAGGTAACTAATGCATAGAACAGGTGTGTTTGGGATAAAATTGAAAGGATACAGATAAGGATGCAGAAAGGACAAGGATACATGTATCTCTGGCACAACTTAACTCCTATGGATGTGGGTGTCATCTTGTTGGTAAGCAATCATAAACCCCTGCTACTTACATGCTATACTCGACTATAAACACAGAAAAAGTACAAATTTCAGGTCACCCTTAGCGCACATAGGCGCCATCAAACAGCACGCTTTGTGTATTCATAAACGCAGAGCAAGTACAAATTCAGGTCACCCTTAGCGCACATAAGCGCCATCAAACAGCGCGCTTTGTGTAACCGTCCTTGGTAGACATAAGAAGAGTCAACCAGAATGCCTTGCAACTCCAAACGATGCAGAAAGAAATCCAAGCATCTGAACAAGTAGATGCAATAGGATGGGCCGCATGGAACAATCCTCCTGCGCTAGTCGATAGCGCGTTGCTCCCCCAGACCGCAAACCTAAGCACGCAACCAGCTCTGCCCTCAGAGTCTCAGGTAAGGTAATCTCAGCCACAGCCAACACACCCTCCCTAGGGTTCCGCTAAACAGAATCACCACCCTGTCTTTCACAAGAACCAGCGGCTCACCGTTAATCTCAACTGGTCCTGCCTGCGTGAAGGGTGGTCGCATGACACCCCGCCCACCCACCAGGCCACCTACCACTCTCCTACTTTCTTTCGCACAAGCATGGTCAGCTCCCAAACTCAGCGAGCCAACGAACCCTAAGGATTAGACCAGCGTAAGAACCGACGACAGCCAGCTGGCACCGATGGCCCGATGCGAGCGCGGACGCTAGCCAATGGTCAGACCGGGGGGAAGCAAGGCGCGACTAATCGATTGAGGCTTACCGGACTCTTCCTCGCGCGTGGTGGCGGTCCCGGAAGCGATCGCCGGAGGAAGAACGGGCGTCGTCGCCGCGGTCGCCTTTCGCTCTTCTTCTCGGCCTTTCCCCCGCACGGATCCGGACGGACGGAGTCCGACGGACCCGACCACCGGTTAGAGTGTGCGGCCGTTTGGGGGCTTCGGCCCGCTTTGGAACGGGCCGGACATTGGTCTGCTGGGCCTCCAACGACGTTGCTTCGTGCCAGAGTCTACAGAATGCTTTTGGGCTAGAGCCTGCCTGTAGTAATTTAGTAGCATTGACGCTTACTTTTCCGAGGTCTGACCGGTGATTACTTTGTCCGCTCTATTTCGATTTTTTTAGCTTACTTTGGTTCCTTCAGTGATTACTATTATTAGACTAATAAGTTATAGCTAACAGTTATAAATTATAGCTTAAAAGAACATTTCTTTAGCATTAATGTTTGTCATGCTCACTTCCTCTCTCGCCTGCGCTGTGCGCATGCATATATTTTTTATGGTTGTGCCATCCACGGGAGATTCCGAGAACAACAAGCATCATCGCTGCTGCTGCTTCCACCACCGCAGTGTTGTAGGATATGTTCTTTTGGGCTGTGGTTTTTTATTTTTGGCTGAAATTTTTGAATTTTGGCTGTTCGCGCAAGAGAGATAATCATGTACAATTTTAGCTAATCTAGATGAAAATACCACAGTATTTACTTTAATTGACTTATAGACATATCTTAAAAAAGCACTTCATTTAAAAGCTAGAAGCTAAAAAAGAATTGACTGTAACCCATCTGTATTACATCCAATCTCCACCTAACAACAACCATTATATGCTACTACAATTCACTTTAAGCAAAAAAAAATGTGATTAATCCTACCACACAACTTCACATAGGCCATATAGACCATCACATTAACAAATCGGGTTATTACACTCACCCCTTTAAGGCCTAACGTTCTCAACAGCACACCGCATATACAGTAAATACCTAGAACTACATGCCCATGCCGCTTGCACTCCACGAACCACAAACACATGCACCCATGCAATGTAGATTTATATTCTAATATCATATGTAACATCCTGATTTAAAATCCACTTAAAGCCTAGCCCAATGCGGAGCAGACCCACACATATATAACACTCTGAGAAAAATGTTACTATTCACTAAATTTGTATTTTTTTTAATTTCTCCTAATATACATCACTTTTTAGTTGAATTTTTGCAGGATGCTTGATTGCATAGTGACTTATCTAACAATTTTTTTTCAAAAAATTTCATGACAATTTAAATATTTTTTTTGATGTGAATGTATGGGAATACATCAAAACTGAGCATACACTATATATGTTGTCATGGATACCCATGCAAACATCAAAACGCACATACTACCTTGAAAAAGTTGTTCCAATGGCACTCGAGCGAGTAGGACCCGTTTAAAAGTATTATGCCTTTTGGTCTATAATAATTGTTAGCTTTTTAGGTATTTAATTAAAAATAAATAAATATAAAAAATACTTTATATCTCTATAGATAATGCAGAGAAAATAATAGAGGATGAAAAAAACCTATGTTAAAAAACCAACATATTCCAAATAAATTTTAGCTTTACAAGCGAACCAAAAGCTATTTAGAGGAGGGTCGATCACGTAAAGGGATATTGCGAGTTCTGTATAGTGCCCGACGAAGATGCTGCTAGTGCTTGGTTTGCCAACATATATACACGTTGTGCAGTGGTTGGCACAAGCATACGTACGTGGAGCACTAATATAGTTGGGATGATGAGATCAATTTTATTCATATGTAATAAATTGATGAAAACATCTCATATTTCACTTACAGCTCCTTGCCTTGCCATGCACCACAGTCTATGAGGATTCCAGGGCATGCATCATTGCTGTGATGTACATCTCAGGATCAAGTCGTGCAGTAAGTTAGTGATTTGCAAGAGTAATGAATTTGTTTATGTAGGTACGACCAGCCAGTCAACCATCATGGCGACGATCAGAAATGCATGCATTACATATGCAACCGACATTCGTCCATTATATGTAGCACCCTATATAATCATATATGATACTACTATAGAACATCATCGCCAAATTGAAGAATAAATAAGAACAACAAAAGAAATCACAAAGAGTTTAAAATTTTAGTAACACTTTAATAGATAACCAACGGAAGCTGGAATAAATGTTTAAAATATGGGACCGATCCACTTCTAACCAAATAAAGAATGAATGAAACAACAAAACAGTGGCAAACCACGGTGCTGAAAACTCGAGTGCTCCCACCCATGCATAATGCTATCCCTCCACTGGCTTTTTACTTGAGACTGAAATGAGCAAGCGTGAGATTTGAAAATATCAGCAAGTACCCAACAACGATCGCAACGCAGTGAGTAAAAGTCAGGTAATGCAAACAAGATATGTAAAGGATAGGCAAAGCAAGCAAGCTAGCAAGGAGTTGATACAGATTAAGTGCAATGAGGCTATGTTATCGAAAATACCGATACCGATTGGAGATAAAGATCATAGGAACAGTGACATTAAAGAAAAATGTTATCTAGCAAGTTATGACAATGGCACCGGCGGTCACTTCCCACATACCAGGTTATACGAGAATAGTCAAGCACGCCATCGTCCTCGACTGTATAACCGCAGACGGGGTGTAATATCCTATGTAACGAGAATGTACGGCCCCCCGTACGTTACCAGGTGGGTGGTAATCTCCCCTATATGTGGATGACCCCAGGCCAGGTAACCGTCATTTTATTAACATATTATATGATGTGAATTTAAGGAACTAAGAGCAAGATAAGAGATAATTAGGTAAAGTGAGGTGATCTGCTAAGGTTGAGAATGAAGACACATAATTCCCTATATGGCTATATGAGGACGATAGAGGATGATACTATGGTGATAAGATAACCGATACATCATGGACAGATTATATAAAAAGAACTTAAGGAAACTAAGAGATAGCGAGGATAAGGCTATAATACGGTTATGAGAAGTGAAAGATGTGTTAGGGTTGAAAATGGAAAGATATAATTTCTGATATGAGGACGATGGGGAATAATGATAAGGTGATAGTGATATAGTAATCAACCTAAAGAGGTATTATAATATAGCTCACACAAGGTTATCAACCAATCAAGTTTTATTATGTGATAAGTGATTATTAGTCAGATTAACAGGTTTAATACATACATCCTTCATGGCTCAAATACAACATCATACGATTATTGGAACATAATATTAGAAACTAAAACATAGCAGCCTTAATAACAAAAGAGTATCAATAATTTAAACCTAAGTTAAACATATTCGTATGCTACCCCCCATTGACGATTTAAGCAAAGATTCTAAAACACTAATTAAAAGCATGAATTCTAGGACATCTTAATTGAGCATCCTAATAACATAAAAGCATGTGAAACAAAATAACCTAAATATCATGGTATGAGTGCAATATTAAAAGTCTATAGCCAGGCAACCATGAACGATATGATAATGACCAAACAACATTAGTGATATGATATTGACCAGATAAGCTTTAGTGATACGCTAGGAGCCAGGTAACTTTAGCGATGTGATATTAGCCAAGCAATATGATATTAGCCAGGTGACCTTAATGATATGATTTTAACGATATGATATTAATTCCGCAAGCATGAGTGACATGATAATTATACTCAATGACAAGGTGACAAGTAAACTGAAAACACGTGATATGTGAAACGAAAAGGGCCACAGCCGCGAGGTACTTGCCTTGAGCATACTCGGCGGACTCGCTATATGAAGGACCTGGAATGCACAACTGCATGGACACTCTCTCAACCGCTGCGTGAGAACATTCGGTAAGATTCGCAGCGCAAATCGCTATTCGGCCACACGAAAATGACCTACTGCAAAAGTTGGCCAAAACCTCCGTGCGAACGCGTGATTCGGCCACCCAATGGACCGGCCATTGTGACTGTGGAAATAAATGGCCACGGCCACCACCATCACCGTCGGCCGGCCGGCCACCACCGTCGGCCCGTGCTGCGCAGTTACCAACCGCGGCCACTCGCTTCAGGCGTTGAGCTTCCCCAGCCACGGCGCCATGTGTCGGCTGGCCGTGCGGCCCCTCGTCGCCGGACGCCACCATGGCCGCGCTGCAGCACTTCATCGGCCGCCTGGCGTCGCACACCCCCGTGCTACCTCGCGCCGCCTCGCCACGGCCAACTGCCACCATGGCCACGCCGCAGCATGCTCGCCCACGTGCCGCCGTGCTTCGTCAGTCGCCTGGCACCGCGCATCGCGCCACTCTCGTCGCCAGCCGCTGGCGCTGCCTCCTCCATCCGGCACCACCTCCACTGCCTGCCGCCGACACCTCCCGGCCTGGGTGCCACTGCAGCCCACCGCGCCGCCTCTAGCCTCCACGGTCTGCTGCCGCTCGACCACCTGCGCGCCACCGAGCTCGCGTCGCGCACAAGCTGCCATGCCCGCATCGCGTGTGAGCCATTGCATGGCCACGTCGTCACGTCGCCCTCGGCCACTCAGCCCGCGCTCTCCATTGTCCGCGCCGCCAGGGAGGAAACGAGCGAGGGAGAGATGGGTGCGGAAGAAGAGAGAGGTTAGGAATAGATGGAGGGAGGAAGAAGATGTGAGAAAGAGGGATAACGGGGAGGCTAGATGAGTTGGTTATGTTAGGGATAGGAGAGAAAGAGAGGTTGGTTAGGGTCTTTTTTTTAGGGTGCTACATTATATATGCATGCATGCGCTACTACTGTATTGTATGCAACTTAACGTGGTGCCATGTATTCCCTACAGCGTACACACAGAAGACTAAATAATACACTCGACCAGGCGATTTGCCACATCACGTTCACGTGTAACATGCTTTCGACTCTGGTCCTGTTCTTTTCAGCTTCTAAAAGTTGCTATTCGACTTTTCTACAGTAACTAGCTTTTAAACGGAATATCTTTTCATGATAGGATCTACTAGTTAATTGTAGTACATACTTTACCAACTTCATTTGTAATGGCAAAAGCCGTATGTGAGTTTCTGTTATTCTGTAATCTCTCGCACAAACAACCAAAAAGCCACAAGCCGCAGCCAAAAAGCCATAAGCTCTAGCCAAAAAGAACATGCCCTCTAACTAATCGGATGCTTCCTATATTTCTACTCGACTTCGTACATTAGCGTGGGAAATTTTTAAAACGTGAAGCTGGCCCTGCCATAAGCGGCGCCTTCCCTTCCCTTCCTCTCCCCTCTCCTCCCTGTGCCATTTCTACGGGGCTGTTTATATTTAACTATAGCTGATGGTTTTTGACTAAAAATGAATGGTAGTAAGTGAAAGAAGTAGATTTTAGAAAGTAAGGACGATCGATGGGAAAAGTGGGGGAGAGATACGTGCACGAGACGGGAACGAGAGGAGTTGAATGCGTGATGCATCTATAACCTCCTGTCTTATCCTCGGAGCGAGACAGAAGTAAGAAAAATGGAGAAAACACTGTGAGAAGCTAGGTGTGCCTCTTCTTTTCAGCTTCTAAAAGCTATTTTTGGCTTTTTTTTTATAGTAACTAACTTTCAAAGAGAGTGTCTTTTAAGACGGGCTCTACAAGTTGATTATAATACACATTATAGCGGCTTAATTTATATCAATCAAAATCACATGTAAGTTTCTGTTACTCCGTACCCTCTCACAAACATCCCAAAATTCATAAGCCGCAACCAAAAATCATAAGCCGAAACCAAAAAGAACAATGTTGGGCCAGCACCTGACAAGAACGAACTCATGGCTTCTTGGAACACTAGCGCTCACACCAAAAGATGAACAGAGATTACTTTCTTTGGCCGGACGATGAACTCTAGCCTGACAACGTTTCACCTTCGCTTTGTTATTCACTTGCCTCAATTTACTCAATAGATTACATGGCTTAAATAGATATAACCGGGCCGCACATGTAGGCCACTCATCCACTACAGCCACATGACTCATACTCTAACAACTGACAACATGTGATTCGGTTTTATTGGCCTCATCTTCCACGACCTGTGCACACTGCGCTAATTGAAGACTACTCGCTCCTACGGCCTCGACTTCTTCTATGACTTCGAGTCCTTCTACGACTTTCAACTGCATCCCTGATATAGTACTCTTAGGAGTACGACTTAATGACCATGACTGCTATACTATTCATAACTGTTGTAGTACCCGTAACTGCTATAGTAACCATGATGACTATAGTGCTCTTACAAGTAGACTGCTGCTTCGACTACGACACTTTGACTCAACGTTTCGACCATGGTACTTTGACTCGATGCTTTGACCATGGTGTTTCAACTACTACTTAGACGCTCCAACTTCTACACATACTTGAACATAACGAGTACTTGACATGAATCAAGATTAGTTCCAACAATTTCCTCCTAATCTTGACACATCAATCTTCGATGCGTTCAACTGCACTGTCTTGCTGCACGCAGAAACTTTCTCTTCTTACCACATGCAGCGGCTTGTCCCTTGCCGCCGGTGACATGACTTGCCGGCAACTCTGACCTTGACGACTTGGGCATTCAACAATGTGGCTCTTCTTGTGACGATGGACTCCACTACGTCACCGCTACCTCTTTACCTCCAATGGACTCTACTGCATCACCGCTACCTCTTTACCACCAGTGACACAACTTACTGGCGATCCCAACCTCAATCTCAGCTACAATTGTCCTTCACCGGTTATACAACTCGATAGCGACACAGACTCACACTAGAGCTTACACATGTGAGAACTTGGACACACACTTACAAGAACTCACTCTCACTCACATGCATCATGCACTGACTCACCTATATGCACGATCATGACATAAATACGCGTACGTATGTAACACACCTCCTACGTGCACTCTCTCTAACACACATTTCGACGATGCCGCCGCCGCTTTAGACATCGTCGTGTTCGCGACACCTTACACCATGACGCTGCTGATTGTGGAAGAACGTCATTCGCCGCCAATGCCGCTCATGCCTTGCAGCCCACCTGTGGCGCTCTAAGCCATCGCTACTCCCCTCATGGAGCCACGTTGACATGCTACCAATTGGTGAGCCATCACCTAGTAGTATTTTCACACTTTGCACTTTGCTCTGATACCAATTGCCGCTCCAAGCCATCGCTACTCCCCATATGGAGCCACGTTGACATGCTACTGTTCAGTGAGCCATCACCGGGAAGTATCTCCATACTTTGCACCTCGCTCTGATACTAATTGTCAAATCGGACCCTGGCCGTATACCTAAGTCTAACCAAGTTTACTCCTTAGGCTCTAGGTCCAAACGGACTGAATTTAATTAAACCCACGAACTCATACAAACCCTAAAGCAACAGCCTTATAAATGGTATTGAGCCTTCTCCCTTAAAAAAAATAGTCTAAAGGTAAATCTCTCTTACACTTATAAATTATGTTTTTTCTTTTCCACAATTAATATAGACTATTCCCAGTCAAGTCGCGAATACAACACCCCTATATCATCCCACGCCTTCCCACCAGGCTAACCACCACCACCACCACCACCACCATCTCAGCTCATCCCTTGCGCAAAGGTAGCTTCAGCCAGTAGCAGTCCATCCGATCCGTGCCCGTACGTACGAGATCTTTGGCTGATTCTTTCTACGACGATGCCGAGGCCGTGGAGACCGGTGCTGGCGTCGGCGACCAAGTGCTGCGCGGCCGAGGACGCCGTGGTGGCGACCAGCGCCGGCGCGGGGCTCGCGCTCTCCCGCCCCTCGCAGTCCGAGTTCTCGCGCCGGTTCGCCTCCTTCCGCCGCCGCTCCTCCATGACCAACAGCCCCGCGACGACCACGGACGGGAAGGTCGGGGACGAGGAGGCGGCAGCGGAGGCCGGGGGGATGAGAGTGGAGCCGCGGCAGCTGCACGCCTTCAGCCTCGGCGAGCTGCGCGCCGTCACGCACGACTTCTCCAGCAGCTACCTGCTCGGGGAGGGCGGGTTCGGGCCTGTACACAAGGGCTTCGTCGACGCCGGCATGCGGCCGGGGCTCGAGCCCCAGCCGGTCGCCGTCAAGCAGCTCAACATCGCCGGCCTCCAGGGCCACAGGGAGTGGCTGGTACTACACACACATCATCGATCAATTCTTGCTTGCTTCCTAGTTCCTACTAGTAGTAGTACTTAACGGGATGTTCCATGAATGGGCAGGCCGAGGTGATCTTCCTTGGGCAGTTCCGGCACCCGCACCTGGTGAAGCTCCTGGGCTACTGCTGCGAGGATGAGGAGCGCCTCCTCGTCTACGAGTTCATGCCGCGCGGCAGCCTCGAGAACCACCTCTTCAAGAGTAAGTACGCATGCAGTATTCTACATCTCATCGATCCCATGCCATGCGAGCTGCATCGGCATGTGCATGTGCATGTGAATTGATCGATCCATCTGCGCGTACGAGCGTACGCAGGGATATCGGCGACGCTGCCGTGGGCCACGAGGCTGAAGGTCGCCATCGGCGCCGCCAAGGGGCTCGCCTTCCTCCACGGCGCCAAGAAGCCCGTCATCTACCGCGACTTCAAGGCCTCCAACATCCTCCTCGACACGGTATGCTGACGCTTGCTTTTCTGGCACACATTTGGAGCAAGAACTCGAGAGTGATTGTTGGATCAAACGATCAACGCTGTGATGACATGATTTAACTCGATCAGGAATTCACGGCGAAGCTGTCGGACTTCGGGCTGGCGAAGATGGGTCCGGAGGGGGAGGACACGCACGTGACCACCCGCGTGATGGGCACCCACGGCTACGCGGCGCCGGAGTACGTCACGACGGGCCACCTCACGATGAAGAGCGACGTGTACAGCTACGGCGTCGTGCTGCTCGAGCTCCTCACGGGGCGCCGCGCCATGGAGCACGTCCGCGACAATAGCACGCACGCCGACCTGCAGGTCAAGCTCGTCGACTGGACGCGGCCCTACCTCGGCAGCAGCCGCCGCCTGCGCTGCATCATGGACCCCAGGCTCGCGGGCCACTACTCCGTCAAGGGAGCCCGCGCGGTGGCGCACCTGGCCGCGCAGTGCACCAGCGCGCAGCCTTGGGACAGGCCGCGCATGCCCGCCGTCGTCGATGCGCTCGAGCAGCTGCAGGGGCTCAAGGACATGGCCGTCAGCGTCGGGCTCTGGCGGTCCGCGCCCGTGGCCGGGAGGAACGCCATCTCCGCCAAGATCCGTGCCGAGGTCAAGGGCGCCGACGCCGACGCACGGCGGAGGAGCGCGTCCGCCAAGCTGGTTTGATTGATTATTAGTTGGCCCACGTACGCCTGCCACGTCGACTGCGTATTGTATGTGCGCGTGTATATGTATGTATGTATATAGTAAGATCAACTTACGTGGTGATCATGGAGCTTAATCATATCCATATGGACTACATGCATATTTAGTTTAGGTGCCATGAGGCATGCATGCAGATCATGCACACATGTATTATGAACTGTACGTACGATCGACCGATTGCTCGCGCATCATGGTGTGATCGTTTTGCGATGAAATTTCTTTTGCTTCTCATAGCATTTCGCACAAGGGCTTTTGCGTGTACTAGCTCAAAACACCCCAAGAATAAACGAAGCATCATCTGTTTGGTTCCGCCTTTCGTTTTTACAACCGCACCGGAGGCAGAGCTACCCGACATTCCAGTGCCAATCGCGAAGGTGACCTCGCAAGTACACGACGATTCGCACGGATCGATCAGTACGTCCCTGTATCTTCACTTGCGTACTACTCTGCTTCAGCTGTACCTTTCTCGGCAATTCAATCGAGACCGTCATCTCCGCCGATCGGTCGTTGGCGCACGACAGAAGTCGATCTGATCTTTCAATCGAGATCCTCTGAAGAAATTTCATCGATCTGTGGACGTGCGGAAATTTTGCTAGCTTAAGGCCCTGTTCGTTTTAGTTTCAGCTTCTGACTTATTTTTTCACTATTTATAAATTTTATTTTTTTAATTTTAGCTTATTTTTAAGTTTTTTTGCCGGTTTTTTCTCTGTATTTGTTTGCGTTGTCCGTGATGAGCTAGCATATTTTTTCTATTTTTAAATTTAATTACACCAAATAAGCCACCTTCAGCTACAGTAAAATTTCAACCGCAATAGTGCAATTTCAGCCATAAGCCACAGCTTTTCAGCCCAACCGAACGGGGCCTAAGGGTCCGTTTATATTGGATTTTGGATTTAGCTTATAAATAGTAACAGTCTATAGAGAAACTTGTAGAGAAATAATCTTGTACGATTTTGGCCGATATAAATAAAGTCACTACAGTGTGTACTACAATCGACTAGTAAACTCTGCCTTAAAAAGACAATCTGTTTGAAAGTTAGTTATTATAGAAAAGTCATCTAGTAGAAAATCAGCTTTTAAAAGTCAATATGAGCATAACTTAATTCTTATATAGCTCTCCTTTCAGAATGGGTCCCGAGAGGAGGACTCATAGCTAGAGCTAGCTATCGAGCTTAACGAACTATTATAGAGTTTCTTTTAAAATTGACATAGTTTAACGTAAAATCATTTTATTTATCGTTTATGTGATTACTTTAAATTTGAGTTAACGGGCCATTATCGAATCGTGTCCCATTAACCTTTTTTCACTCGAAATAGATTTATTTCAATTTTAAATTCATTAATTACTGTAATCGAAATAATTTTGATTTGAATCTTAATAAGCTTTTTGACCGGCTTGCCGGCCGGCCAAACTCTGCTTTCTAGCTTAGCTTGCCTCCCCAGGATGGGGCATCTCGCAACTTGCAGGTCGATCGCAGCCGGCGCCATCGCCGTAGACGACGTCGGCATCAGCTGTGCTGCTTGCTCCACCCAATACAATGTAGACGCCGTTCTACGCTGGCTACGCGCGTGGTGACGGCACGGTTGCGTACGTATTCCCGCTGCGTTTGGAGAGCGAGGGATGCGTGCGACCGAGCTGGGAGGAGACGGATTAGCAGCAATACGGCGCGCGCAGAGCCGTCCAGCCATGTGCTGCATGCCGTGACCGCTAGCTGCGAGTGACACCGGTGCATATTGAATTTTGACCTGGTCCTTCGAATTTGGCTTATAAATAATAACAGGATGTAAAAAAAAGTTGATAGAGAAATAATTATGTGCAATTTTAGCCGATATAAGTGAAGTTATTATAGTGTATACTATAATTGACTAGTAAACCTTATCTTGAAAAGACAATTCATTTGAAAGCTAAATAATGTGGAAAAGTCATTTAGTAGAAAAGCAGATCTTAGAAATCAATACGAATAGAACCTAATTCTTATAGATCTCCTTTCGAATTGGGTCTCGACAGAGGACTCGTAGTTAGGGCTGGCTATCGATCTTAACGAGCTATTATAGAGTTTCTTTTGAAATTGATATTGTTATGGCTACAGACCAAATAGTAAAGTGAGGAGTAGCTAGAGGGAGCCGACGAGTAAGAAAAGGGTCGATGCCTCCCCCTGCCCCTCTTTAGGGGTTTATATACATGAGTGGGGTACATTGGTACATTCATTTATACTATTGAGCCTATTACATATTGGGTCAGTTGCAAGACCCAGTCACGAAGGGTTGGGCCACCCCTACCACAGGACTCCCTCGACAGCAAGTGTGGAAGTCCTGATGGGCAAGCTAACGTGACCAACTGTCGCAGCCCTCCGTCCCCCGACAACAAGTGCGAGGGTGCCGACTGGTGAGCCAATGCAACTGGCAACTTGCAGCCCTGGTATAGGGTTCTTCTTGCACTGGCCGTATAGCAAGGGTAGAGTCTGCCGACAAATCATGTCAGCGGAGCAGGAGTGGTGTCGTCCCTCCGAGGTGACGCCTACGAGGAGATCGGCGAATTCATGCCGTCCCACTGAGGCGATGCCTCCTAGGCAGGTGGTGAAGTCATATACGGAAGCAACCGACGGCGGGTGTTTGCCTACGACGAGGATGACGAAGTCGTGCTGCCCCTCCGAGGCGATGCCACCAAACCAGGCGGTGAAGTCTAGACTACGACCACGGCGTGCTCGGACGAAAGCCACCTTGCCCTTCGGACTAAAGTCGACAAAGCCAGCAGTGAGATGAAGTCTACGGCGCACGCTCCGTCCCCCACCGTTCGGACAGGCATAGACAAAGTCGGTGGCGGGGCGAATCTGACACACGCGCCGGACGAAACGACCATGATGTTTGTCAATGAAGCAAGTGGTGGGACGAAGCTGACTTGTGCACTGGACGAAGTCTTGGCCGCCAGGAGGATGGACGAAGTCTACAACCATGAGGTGGTTAGACAAAGCGACTACGATGTGCGACTATGAAGTCTACGACCATGACGTGGTCGGACAAAGTCCACGATCGTGAGGCGGTCGGACAGAGTCTACAACCACAACGTGGTCAGACGAAGTCTATGACCGCGAGGCGGTCGGACAAAGGTCACTCGCCCTTCGAAATTGATGTCGATGAAGGTCACTCGCCCTTCGGACTTAATGTCGATGAAGCCGGTGATGGAACAAAGTCTACGGCGTGCACGCTCTGTCCCCCATCATTCAGATTGGCATCGACAAAGTTGGCGGTGGGGCGAAGCTGACGCGTGCACCGGACGAAGTCCTGGTCGCCAGGAGGTCAGACGAAGTCTACGACCACGAGGCGTTCAGACGAAGCAACGACGACGTGAGTTGATGAAGTTGGCGGTTGGGCGAGGCTGACTTGCACGCCCGATGAAGTCCTGGCTGCCAGGAGATCGGACGAAGTCTATGAACACGAGGTGATCGTACAAAGCGACCATGATGTGCGTCGACGAAGCTTGTGGTGGGACGAAGCTGACTTGCATGCCAGACGAAGTCCTGGCCGCTAGGAGGTCAGATGAAGTCTGCGACCATGAGGCAGTCGGACGAAGGACCATGATGTGCATCGATGAAGTTAACGACCACAATGAGGTCAGACGAAGTCCACAACCGTGAGACGGTCGGACAGAGTCTATAACCACAGCATGGTCAAACAAAGTCTACGATTGCGAGGCAGATGGACAGAGTCGATGACCACGATGTGGTTGAACGAAGGTCCCCCACCCTTTGGACTTGATATCGACGAAGCCGGAGGTGGGACAAAGTCTTTGGCGTGCGCACTCCATCCCCCATCATTCGGACTGGTGTTGATGAAGTCCGCGGCGAGGCGAAATTGACGCATGCAATGGAAGAACTCCTGGCCGCCAGGTGGTCGAACGAAGTCTACAAACACGAGGCGATTGGATAATGTGACCACGACGTGCGTCAACAAAGTCGGTGGCGGGGCGAAGCTGACACATGTGCCAAACGAAGTCTTGGCCACTAGGAGGTCGCATGAAGTCTACGACCATGAGGCTACTGGACGAAGTGACCACGACGTGTGTCGACAAAGCTGGTGGCGAGGCGAAGCTAACGCACGCGCTGGATGAAATCCTGGCCGCCAGGAGGTCAGACGAAGTCTATGAACACAAGGCGGTCAAACGAAGCGACCACGATGTGCATCGACGAAGCTGGCAGCGGGGCAATGCTGACTTGCACATCGGACGACGTCCTGGCCGCCAGGAGGTCGGACGAAGACTACAACCATGAGGTGGGTTGGATGAAGCAACCATGACATGTGTCGATGAAGTCTACGACCATGGTGTGGTAGGACGAACTCTACGACCGTGAGATGGTCGAACAGAGTCTATGACCACAGCATGGTTGGACAGAGTCTACGACCGCGAGGCAGTCGGACAGAGTCAACGACCATAGCGTGGTCGGACGAAGTCTACGATCGCAAAGCGGTCAAACAGAGTCAACAACCATGGTGTGGTCAGACAAAGGTCCCACACCCTTCAGACTTGATGTCGATGAAGCAGGCAGTGGGATGAAGTCTACGATGCATGCACTCCATCCCCCATCGTTCAGACTGGTGTCGACGAAGTTAGCAGCGGGGCGAAGCTTATGCATGTGCCGAACGAAGTCCTGGCCGCTAGGAGGTCGGACAAAGTCTGCACACACAAGGCAGTTGGACGAATATACCACGATGTGCGTCAATGAAGCCGGCGGTGAGGCAAAGCTGACTTGCATGCTGGATGAAGTCCTGGCCGCCAGGAGGTCGAATGAAGTCTACAACCATGAGTTGGTCAGATGAAGTGACCACAACGTGCGTTCATGAAGTCTATGACCATGGCGTGGTCAAACGAAACCCACAGCCACGAGGCAGTCAGAAAGAGTCTACGACGATGGCATGGTCGGAGAAAGTCCATGATCGTGAGGCGGTCGGACAGAGTCTATGACTGTGAGGCAGTCGGATAGAGTCAACGACAACGGCGTGGTCAGACGAAGGTCCCCCGCCATTCGGATTGCATGTCAACGAAGCCTGCAGTGGGACAAAGTCTCTAGCGCACGCGCTCCACCCCCATCATTCGGACTGGCGTTGATGAAGTCGACGATGGGGCGAAGCTGACATGTGTGCTAGATGAAGTCCTAGCCGCCAGGAGGTCAGACGAAGTCTACGAACACGAGGCCATCGGATGAAGCGACCACGACTTGCATCGACGAATTAGGTGGTGGGGCGAAGCTCACATGTGTGCCAGACGAAGTCCTGGCTGCTAGGAGGTCGGACGAAGTCTACAACTATGAGGTGGTCGAATGAAGTGACCACGACATTCATCGACGAAGCCAGCAACAGGGCGAAGTTGACGCGCGTGCCGGACAAAGTCTTGGCCACCAGGAGGTCAGACGAAGTCTACAACTATGAGACGGTCAGACGAAGCAACCACGATGTGCGTCGATGAAGTCTACAACCACTGCGTGGTTGGACGAACTTCACGACCATGAGGAGCTCGGACAGAGTCTATGACCGCGAGGTAGTCGGACAGAGTCAATGACCACGGCATGGTCATATGAAGTCTATCACCATGAAGCAGTCGGACAAAGTCGACGACCATGGCATGGTCGGACGAAGGTCCCCCGCCCTTTAGACTTGATATCGATAAAGCCGGCGGTGGGATGAAGTCTCTGGCACATGCGCTCTATTCCTCATCATTCGAACTGGCGTCGATAAAGTTGGCGGTGGGGCGAAGCTGACGCGTGCGCCAAATGAAGTCCTGGCCGCCAAGAGGTCGGACAAAGTCTACGGCCACAAGGCGGTTAGACGAAGCGACCACAAAGTGCATCGATGAAGTCTACGACCACGGCGTGGTCAGACAAAGTCCATGACTGCGAGACGGTCTGACAAAGTCTACTACTATGACGTTGTCTAATGGAGTATACGATCGCGAGGCGGTCGGACAGAGTCGACGAACATGGCGTGGCCGGACGAAGTCTATGGCCGCGAAGCGGTCGGACAGAGTCGATGACCACAGTATGGTCGGATGAAGGTCACCTATCCTTCGGACTTGATGTCGATGAAGCTGACTGTGGGACGAAGTCTCTGGTGCGCGTGCTCTGTCCCTCATCATTCGGACTGGCGTTGACATATTAGGCCTATTACATATTAGACCAGTTGTAAGGCCTAGTCACGAAGGGTTGGACCACCCCTACCACAAATATAGTTCGATATAAAATCATTTTATTTATCGTTTATGTGGTTATTTTAATTTCAACCTAACGGGCCATTATCGAGCCGAGTCTCGTTAACCTTTTCTACTCAAAATATACTTATTCCAATTTTGAATCTATTAACTATTATAATCAAAATAATTTTGATTCGAACCTTAATAAGCTCTTTTACCGGCTAGCTGGCCGGCCAAACTCTGCTTCCTAGTTAGCTTGCCTCCGCAGGATGGGGCATCTCGCAACTAGCAGGTCGATCGCAGCCGGCGCCGTCGCCGTAGCCGACGTCGGCATCAGCTGTGCTGCTTGCTCCACCCAGTAGAACGTAGATGCCGTTCTACTCTGGCTACGCGCGTGGCGACGGCACGGTTGCGTGCGCATTCCCGCTGCGGAAATTTGGACACTGTTGGACCCTTGGACCCCAAAAATTCCGCTTTTGGCTCTCAGACAAAAATTCCAAAGCGGACCCCTCTCCACCGCGCGATCAGTGCGGCGCCACTGCCACGGTCGTGCGGTCGCCGATCGCGCGTCCGCTCGCGCGCCCGAGCGCGTCCCTCCTCGCCCGCCCGCGCGTTTCCTCAGCCCGAGCGCGCGATCGTCCTCCCCGCCGCGTCTTCCCGCGCGAAGCGCGTCCTCCCTCCGACCGCATGAATGCCGCCCGACCGCACGACCTCCCCTCCCGACCGCGAGAATATGCCCTCCGACCGCACGTCTCTTTACGCCTCATCCATCCGCCCAAAGCGTCGCGCGTTGATTTTTTATGGTCGTGGCACACGCTGTCGCAGCCGAGTTGCATGGCCCTCCGCTTGGACCAAGAATGCAGGTTTAAATGGCAGAACACCGGATGCATACGATACAGAACCTCATTTGCATCTACAAGTGAAGACCGGAGAGCGAGGAAGGCGGTGAAGTGAAGGAAAGTGAGGAGGAAACACGTTGGTTTGAGTTGTTTTCGCTCAAATCCGCGGATTTGCCAAGTTCAAAAGTTGTAGATCGTCTCGTGAGCTTCAAGAAGAGGTAAGTCTTGTGCCCGTGAAAGTAAATTTTTATGTATGTGATTAGTCATAATTAGTCGATTAGCACAAACCATCGTTTGGTAATGTTATTTTATGTGAATGTGTGATACGCCAATGTGTCAAACGGTGTGTATGTGTAGGTAAAAATACACATATGCTGCATGCTTTATTGTAGTGTAGATAATGTCGTAGTTTATGTTGAAGTTACGTATTGTAATGTAGTTAGTTTTTTTTGAAGAAAAGTGAGGAGCGAAAGCCGGAAGAGTTGAGTTGTTTTCGTTTGGAATCAAGGGATTTGACAAGTACAAAAGTTGTAGATCGTCTCGTGAGCATCAACAAGAGGTAAGTATTGTGCCCATGCAACTATAATTTTATATATGTCATTAGGCCTTAATTAACTAAACCATCTTGTGTTATGTTATTTTATGTCAATCTTTTATACGCTATGTATGTATAGCAAATCTTGCATATGTTTGGTAGGATGTATTGTAGTGTATATAGAGTTTTCCTTTTTTTGTTAACATAATGCATCAGAAAGTAGTTTCGTAAAAGAGGAAAATATGAAGTTGTAGTGTGTAGATGTTGAGAAAATACATATTTATGTTACACTACAATTGTAGGTGATAACAATAGTACTAGGATTAGAAGCATATGATTAGTACAAACAACGGTAGGTGGTAAAAATAAATTAGAAATAAATTTGGTAGATTAGAATTAAAAGTTAGAAAAGACTATATTAAGTTAAAGTTAGAAAAGATTGGAGTGTAAATAATGTGCTTTGAGCTGAAAAAGTAATATTTATGTTGGAGCATTTGTAGGTGGTAAATTTGTAGTAGTTAGATTAGAGACAATTTGTATAATTAGTATGCTTAGTGAATGACCGTAGTATGAAGGTCATTTGATGGAAAAAATGATATGTATATTTAATTTGATGTATGGTACAATTAGAAAGTGAAATAGTTACAAATAAATCGTAGATTTAGAAATACAAAACATATAATAATCGAACTCGTTAATTACATGATACGATTGTTACATGCTGTGTACTAAAATGGTTGATTATGCACTTATGTTAGGTACGCAATGGCTGGCATTGAACAATTGATGGTGTTTTATGGGAGTGGTCTCGTACGTGATGGGCCGTATGGGGCGGACCTGTCAAATTGCGAGCGGACCGTGATCCGGGCACCCGGTCTGAGCGCCATGAGCTTGTCTGAGCTACGGAGGTGTGTCCGTTCGGCGTTCGATCGAGAGACCGCAAGGAAGAAGTTACGGATCGAGGCAATCTATGCCACAATGGTGGATGATGAAAGGCAGAGCATATGGCAACTTCTGAAGGTGACCAATGACGCCTCATGGGCGAACTACATGGAGGTCGTGCGCAACCCTGATGCTGCCATATATGGGAGGCCAATGGTGTATGTCGAGTTCGTGGAGAGGGCAGAATCATCAGCCATGGTTGGTTCAGATGCCGCTGGTGGAGATGAAGTGGCCGGCGGTCATGAAGACCCTTCTGCGGGAGAACATGTGGGCGAGGAAGTGGGTGATGAAGACGACAGGAGGCGTGCGCAGAATTTCCAGCGCAACGAAGGTGTGCACGACAGGTGGTGGGCCGCCCGTATTGACTGTCATGAGTATCTTGGGGACCGGGTGGAAGAAGAGGACAGCGAGGAGGATGAGGAGGTTGACACGCACATACTCGAGAGGACGAGGATGGCGAAGGTGCAACTGGAGGGGTGGTAGGTCGTGTTGTTACGACGGACGGTGCATATGTGTCGTCCAGACTGGACGACATCACAGCGGCAGCCCTAGTTCTGCCACAGGAGGAGGGAGAATGGGGGTTCAGCGAGGGCGCACTCTTCCTGGGGCAGTGCTTCCGTAATAAGAGTGCTGTCCAGCAGGCTATTGCTAGACATGCCGTCAACATAAGCCGGACGATCGGGTCCACAAGTCAAAGCCGACACGCACGTTGTGAAGTGTGTGGACGGGTCATGTGGTGGCAAAGTCCGTGCACAACGGTACAAGGGCGTTGGCACGGAGTTCCGGATAACGGTGCTGCAAGATCACACTTGCGAGCTTGCGGGGCCAGTACATAGACACCGCAACATGACATCACGTTATGTTGCGGAGGTGGTCACGCACTCGCCCAGCGGATGTGTCAATTACCGAAGGTTCGATGGCGGCGAGAGCGAACGAGGCGGGCTACGGTGAGCTACAAGAAGGTGTGGCGCGGCGAAAGGTGCTGACGGTATGTATGGGACGACGAGGAGGCGCACGACCGGTCCCAAGAATGCTGAATCAAATTGCACAATCAAACCGTGCACTTACATAAACAGCGTGAGAGGGTCCATCATACGGAGGGCCCGAATCGTTTCATTCTTGACAGAGTGTTCGGGCCTTCCATCAGCGATACAAGGGTTCGGTGGTGTCGCCCGGTGCTAACCGTAGATGGGACGTTCCTATCCGGCAAGTACAAGGGCACTATCCTTACGCAGATTGCAGCGATGCAAATGACCGCATTACTCGATGGCATTTGCAATTGTGGAGAGCGAGAATACAGAGAATGGCTTTGGTTTCTTTGCAATTTGAAGAATGCAGAGTGCAAGACAGGCCCGGTGTGCCTTATCTCGACCGCAATGCGAGCTTGATGTCCGCGTTGGGAACGCGTTGCGAGAATGGGACGCAGCCCCGCCCGATGGATCGATGTGAAGAACGGCGGTGCATGAGGCATATTGCAGCGAACTTCCACGAAGGTTCCGTAGCAAGGACCTCATGAAGATGTTCAAGAAGCTATGCATGCAACTGAAGCGGAAGTTCGACGCCTTGCGGGAGGCTCGATCAGAGGCTACGAAGCATGTGCATGCGTAGCGGGGCCGTGGAGGGGGGCTCCACAAGAGTCGGGGTATTCTCACAATGGGTTCAGTCGAATGCACCTGACTTGGAAATGTGGTCTTTGTTGCACGACACCGGTGGGGCGAGGTATGGGATCATGACAACGAACATGTCGGAGGTTTACAATGGTGTATTGAAGGGCGTCAGATCCCTGCCGATCACGGCAATTGTGGCCGAGACCTGGAACCGTACCGTCGGGTACTTTGTGAATAGAGCCAGGATGGCGCAGAAGCACGTTGAGGAAAACAAGCAATACTCTGAGGTCATGCAGGCCTTCATGGACAGGAAGATGGAGAAGGCTCGATCCCACATTGCTCAGCCCATTGATTTTCTAAGGAGAAAGTTTGAGGTCCGCCTAAGGCAGAAGTATGTCATGGGTCACATTAGAGGGGAGCGCAAGGTGTATGCACGCTTGGTGATGAAGCATCTTGCACTGCAACAAGCCCGGCTTCCGCACAAGCCATGCTCCCATGTGTACGCGGCTTGCGCTGTATGGAACCAAAGCGTCGACACAAGACATCTCCAAGTACTACGACATGCAAGACTTGTATGCAACCTGGAGTGCAGAGTTCCATTCCTACGGGTAGACATGCACTACAGGAATTATGGCGGGAGATAAAGTGGGTGCCCAACGATGCAATCAAGCATGTCGGGCGTGGTAGACGACAAAGCCGTCGCATCCGCAACGACATGGATGAGAGCCGAGGGGATCGTGTTCGCGCCCAAGTGTAGGCTATGCAAGACCTTTGGCCACTCCTCGCGGTGCCCAAACAGCCGGCATCAAGCAACGCTCCGTAGTACCAACCACAATCCATATGTAATGTATTATTCAGAGGTGTACGCTATTTGTTGGCTCGATGGTGTAGCTATGTATTGCACATTACCATGTTATGTATATTTTCGCACATTCCATATGTTTCCTTGTCGTGTGGGTCATATTCGTGTGCACATTTTACGTATGTTTTTGTACATTCCGTACGTTTCCCTGTCATAACATTTGTTGTGAGTTATGTTGTTATTTGTTGCACATTTTGTTGTAATGTACACTAACTTGTTATCCTTCTTTGGCAGACATGGCGTCGAGTGCTAGAGCCCCGTTGGGACGAGCACCACCGATGCCATGTGTGGTTGTCGGCACCCGCAGAGGGGCCTCCTTGCTTCGTCCTTAGGGGCCCCCGAGAGAACTGGCGTCTCGACCCTCGGTACATCCCACTACTACGGGACACCGGTCTGCTGCCCATTGCCCGCATGTTGGATCTACCGCATGGGTTCCAGTACGATGCGCCACTGTTGTCAGCTCTCGTTGATCGATGGAGGCCGGAGACTCACACCTTCCACTTCCCTTGGGGGGGAGATGACGGTTACGCTGCAGGACGCCACGATGATTACAGTCTACCCTCCGTGGTGCCGCTTTGGTGCCACCCAAGGCAGATTGGAAGGTCCGTCTGGTCACCGGTTCGGTCATGCGATCCGAGACAACGCAGCTGGGGTGCCACATGGATGGCTTCGTCGCTTCATGACCTGTCCTGCAGACGCAGATGAGGTCGCGGTGCGGACGCACTTCGTTGCATACCTGCTATATCTGTTCGGGTACGTCTTGTTCCCTAGCACGACCGAGACTCCGTGCACCTAGCTACATACCGCTAGCGAGTCCTTGGCGGATGGTCGGCCCGGTCGCAGCCACAAGATAGCCGGGATCGCAGATCCTTAGCTCAACATACCGAGGCTTGTGTGACGCCCGCAGCGCACCGCGCCGGCGAGCCGATCCTAGCCGCCGCTACCTTCTCCTTCGCTTGTGGTCATGGGAACACTTACCCGCTAAGCGTGCCCGACTTTGGTCGTCGTGTACACCCTTATGACCTCATCCCGCGCTTGTATGGTGGTGACGACCCCATTGATGCGCCCACAATGGGTACACGTTGGACGCATGGTCGCTTGAGGTGGTCCAGGAGAGACCGAGACGCGTGCGTGCTCGGATTTCCACCAGAGGTTCGGCGCCCGGCGCTTGCCGACGAGGCGGTGGCCATGGTACGCCGCATTAATTGCGAACACAGCCCCACGGGTTGTCATACCAAGGCGAGCGAGATCGAGGTACTGGATGACGACCGCCACTTGGTGTTCGCAAGATCGCGCCGAGCCCGCAGCCCACACCGAGTCATGAGACGATTCGGGCTGTACCAAAGATGTCCCTCCCATGCCAGACGCCCTCTTGCGAGGAGTTCCACCGTATGTCAAGACACCCCAAATTTAATTACTGCATTAGTGTCAATGTCGCACTGCATCGATTGTGTAATGTCTCAATGGACTTGCGTGCAATCGAGGAGAGGGCGAGCGCCAAGATCGAGAGCCACACGGACGTGGGACGGACATGTGGTCCGACCATGCGCATACGATGGTTGTGGATGAGACACGCCGCACGACACCGACGACCCTCGCGTACGCAGGGCATACCTTGACCGGCACGCCCACGGACCCGCTGTGGAGGCTTACTACTGTGGAGCCCCACGCCTCCACGCCATGCTTTTTCACGGGCGGCTATACAGGAAGGTCCAGACCGTCATCTAGCGGCACGGGTCGACGAGGCGGTACGAGAGTACTGTGTCATTACGCAATGCAGGATTACATTTGAACTGACTTTTGTTTCACTGCAGGTGGACCGGCTACATCGTATCGACATCGAGGCTAATGAGGCTATACGACATAGGAAGTCAAATACCGAATCTCGGTGGGTAAGTTATATGCGCAGCATCAGCGAAGGTGTAAGGGGTACGATACGGGGCTTGAGTTGTGGTCGCCACCGAGATGACGTTGTTGCTACACGCGGTGGCGACGTGGCCACACGACCACCACCTCCTCCGCGCCTCGTCGGCACCAGATCAAGACGGCCATCCTCGGCCTCCACGCGCTTCGGCCCGGCGGTTCGACAATTGGCAACTATTTGTGTGTGCACTCATTTACCATTTATGTCTAACCACATGTTCGTCTTGCAGCAATTGCGACAGGATAGCACGCTGCTACGGAGGGCGACGTCATCACGGAGGTCGACATCGCCGCACGAACCAGAGGGGCCGTCCGAGAGTCGGCAAAGCTACGGCCGCTCGGCCTCCACGCTTCGGCCCCCGCGGTTCGACGATTCGCAACTATTTGTTCATGCACTCATTTACCATTTGTGTGTACGCACATGTTCGACTTGCAACAATTGCAACAGATAGCACGCAGCTACGAGGGCGACGCCATCACGAGGTCGACATCGCCGCACCAACGGAGGGGCTGTCCGAGAGTCGGCCTGTTACGGCCGCCGCCTCCACGCGCTTCGGCCCCTCGGTTCGACAATGGGCAACACATGTTCATGCACTCATTTACCATTTATGTCTAACCACATGTTCGTCTTGCAGCAATTGCGACGGGATAGCACGTCGCAACGGGCATCGTCATCACGGAGGGCGACGGACGAGCGACCGCGCTCTCCAGGACGACGGGGCCCACTCCAGACGACTCGCCGGACCAACCAGAGGGGCAGATGCCCTCGTATCTCCCGGGACAGGTGCAGACCAACCTATATGACCGGGATAGGTGGGTTGTGCCGACCTATCAAGGCATGACATCGCACGAGTACATGGGGGACTTCCCGTCGACATACTCATTTCACCAGCCACATACCCCGGTATGCACTAAACATGTGTATTTCATTATGAACAATTCTCGTACTTTCCATTGTCTAATTCAGTTGTACCATCTAAGCAGGACGTAGGCACCACCTCCGATTGGGTGAGCTCTATGCTTTATGACCACCGCCGTCAATCGTCCGAGGAGTTGTACCCACCGCGCCTCGGCCACACCCTCGCAGACGATCTTCGCGATGCACCCCGCTCCCTAGTAGGTTCACCTTCTCTCGAGGATCATATGCGCGCGAGGCGGCGCCCACGAGATGATGAATGAATATTTTAAATTGTGCTTTTGTAATATTTGTGATGTTTTTCAAGTGCTTGATGGTTTGATGTTCAAAGATGGTTTCAGATAAAAGGGTTGCTCTAAGTTCTTTGATTTAGTACGCATACAACCACCGAGAGATGACAACACGGGGTAGCGGAGAAGACATAGCTTGATGACAATTTTTTTGCCTTGTGATAACAACTCCACGTACATAACAACCAATTCATCACATGCTTAACAACGTTGCACATTACATCGTTATGGAAAGAGGGCACAGAATATGAAGGTCACAGAAAATGAAGGCGTCATGCACTTACAACACGAAACAACACATGCCAGCTTTGCGCAGTGATATGACATATCGGGGCAGCTTTGCTCACTTAGATGACAACACATGCCAGCTAAACTGCCTACATAAAGACTACGATCTGAAAAGCCTTCATACGAACATTTATTGCTACTCTGAAAAGCCTACATAGGAACATTTATTGCTACTCGAAAAGCCTATCGCTACGTAAACCAACCAAATAGGGCGAGGTCGTAGCCTTTACTGATGAGTGTTCACGCCATAGGCATGTATCCTTTCCATGCGTTTTCATGTCACCTTTCCTTGTTGTTTCATAAATACAGATACTGTGCTGTTAGACAAAATGTTACGAGCGATTGGGTGGGTTAGTTGCATATCATGCTATATGTTATGCATGTAATAAAATTGTACGCTGCATGTTATGAAGTTTATTTCTATTCACGTAAGGTTATTATCTCGTGTGTTCGCATTTAATGATTCAGATAGCAAGTCATTTAACAATATTAACATACTCTTGGTACACTAATTCTTAGTAACATAAAAATATCACTTACCAATGTATATATCAAATAAAAAGGGATTATCCGTACAAAAATTCCATAAATTATTACCAACATATACGAGGAGAAGGCATCAGCAAAGACAACACGAACAACTCATACATTTCACGTACATGACATGTAGCAAGTAGTACAACCACCAACACACCAACGAACACAAGAACTAAAATACAACACAACCGTACATAAAACATTACCAAAAGAGCTTGACGACAAGATAGCATAAAACATTGCGAACATACACGAGGATAACCTCCAGCACTACAACTTGAGGATAACAATAAACACAAGAAACAAAATAGCACACAACATTAAATTTATCTTCCACTCTAGTCTGTCGAAACGATGCTGCATCCCGACGGGGTCGCAACCCCCCACGACAACTCTCTCACGGCGAACACTGTCATTCCTATTTCCCATTTCATCCTCCCACACCCAGAATCGGCAACCACCATGAGATTCCTGCGATTCCATGACAAGAAGATTTTTAAACATACCACCACGATTTGAATGAGCCCGAAACAATATGACTAACCGAGTGATTGGGGCACTTGTAGTAATGTCGCCCGGGATTCTTGGCCGTCTGCGATGTCCTACGTCTAACCACCAAGTTGCAATTTGGACACATCACCGTGGGTGCCCATGAAGACGTGCTGAGCTGACTCATTGCCTAGTCTTGGGGAGTGAGCACGAAATAAAACTACACAGATTGTGAACAATTTACTCAGGAGGTGACTGATAACATGGCCAGGGAGTATGTGAGGGATGGCTCCGTTTTATAGGCTGTGTTGGGGGTAGCCTCACGCACAAAGACCACAGACAATACAAATCTTGACCCCACACCATGCTCAGTGAGGAGACAAAACATGCCAGCTTTTGATGTGACCTCACAAAAAGGCCCAGCTTTGCTCAGTGACATGACAAAAGAGGTCAGCTTTTGCTCAGTGACTAGACAAAACAGGTCAGCTTTTGCTCAGTGACTAGACAAAACGGGCTGCTGTTGAGCTACCGCCTACCGAGCTGCTTGATGACTCTGGCTAGGCCATTACGACATATACATATTAGGGTAATACTTTAACTTGGCAGAATGACGTGTGGTAAAATTTTCTACGTACACGTAAGAGAGTGAATGCACAAATTCCTGCAGGTCTTCAGGGGAGGAGCCTATCTCATCAATTATCCATTTTCAGTCCCTGAGCTAGTGTCAAAGTCAATAAGTCATTCCCCGAAAGTCCCAAGTGCAATGATACACATCACATTCAATAAGCAGGACATCATTTCTAGCTTGGGTGACTGAGGCCATTCAAGAGAGCTAAACACCTAAACAATGCCAAAAGGCATGAGTATAGCCAATTCGTGATTACTAAAGAGAGCAGTTGTCCTCAGTGGGATGCCAAAAGATGGCAGCTTTGGGTAGTGACATTACTAAAGAGAGCAGTTGTCCTCAGTCAAATGACAAAAAGAGGCCACCTTTGCTCAGTGAGATGACAAAACATGGCAGCTGTGCTCAGAGACATGACAAAACGGGGCAGCTTTGCTCAGTGAGATGACAACACATGCCAGCTTTGCGCAGTGAAATGATAAAACGGGGCAGCTTTGCTCAGAGACATGACAAAACGAGGCAGCTTTGCTCAGTGAGATGACAACAGATGCCAGCTTTGCGCAGTGACATGATAAAACGGGGCAGCTTTGCTCAGATACATGACAAAACGGGGCAGCTTTGCTCAGTGATATAACAAAAGAGGTCAGCTTTGCTCAGTGGGATGACAAAAGATCCCAGCTTTGGGCAGCGACAGAGTGAGTGCAGTACTAAAGAGGGCAGCTGTGCTCAATGACATGACAACAAGAGGTCAGCTTTGCTCAGTGAGATGACAAAAGATGCCAGCTTTGGGCAGTGACATGACAAAACGGGGGCCTTTTCTCAGTGATATCGCAGCACTCCCATCTTTACTCCACTGCAACAACCCCGGGGACATTTTTTCACGGACCGAGTACAGACAAAACGGCCCCTATAAATTGGTATGCATTCCATTTCCCAATGAACATTGCACATCCAAACCCCATACTACATCGCGCTTCCTCACCCAACCGGGATGGACAAAGGCAAGAAGAAGCAATGGGACAAGATGGTGAAGGATTGGGAGGAGACCCGTGACATAGCACGGTCATTTGCAGCCCGCGATGCCGCCGCGATGAGAAAATCGAGCGATACAGCCCGGTAGAACAAGCCCATCGTGCTACGATGAAAGGTCCCCCCAGCGCCGCGTAGCAACAACCCCATCCCGAACGCCCCACCGAGCGTTCGCCACAACTACCACTGAGGGGAGACACCTCCCTTTGTTGGTGCGGGACGTGTGCAAGTTCTTCAAGTCTAAGCACCGCATCGGTCTAGGTATGCGATGATCGGGTTGCGCAAACTACTCCGATGACTACCCCAACCGCTGCTTTGACACCGCAACCTATCGGCGGCCGGTAACAACCACATGCACAATTTTCCCTATCTTTTGTCCTTCACAAAGACGCACTAACAATATCTCTCCTTTATTTACGGTCTCGGAGCCCCTATGTGCCTACCGCAAATGGATCGATCTTGAGATCCACCTGCGGACCAATGGACCTCGACTTCGAGGAGTGGAATGTCACAAAGGAGAAGGAGTTCGGAGGAGGAGCGCCGCAAGCACGAGCACACCTGCGTGATCTGCCGCGAGACGCAAGCTCATCTTGAAGCGCACGCCGAGGATCGGGAGGCTCGCGAGATGGAGCGCGAGAGAAAGAGGGAAATTGCGGCTAAGGCAAAAGAGGCCGCGGAGGAGTTCAACGCCGAGCGGGCAAGGAAGGGAAAGTGGCCCGGTCCACACGAGAGGTCGCATTTGAGCGGTTGGGTGGGTTAGTCGCATATCATGCTATATGTTATGCATGTAATAAAAATCTACGCGCATGTTACTCCCAATCTGTATTATGAAATTTAATATCTAGTATTTTCGCATTCCATGATTCACGTAGCACCTCATTTAACAATATTAAATGTACCAAAATTTATGTATCGCATTCCATGTTACTCACCTTCACAATATCACTTACCACTTTATGTATCGACCGTTCTACGGTCAATCTTTCCTACAAAAATTTACCAAAATTTTTATGCATCTACAACTTACAATGAACATAATCTTTTATTACAACTTTATCTGATTTTTATCCAGTTTATAACTACAAAATTGCCAAAACTGAAAACAATCACGGAGATTGCAACCCCTAAAAATACAGCAAACCTTAAAAGTCACTTACCACTATTTGTATCGATCATTCTACGGTCAATTGTTCCTAAAAAAAATTTACCAAAATTTTATTGGCATCTACAAGTTATAATGAATATAAACTTTTATTACTACTTGGTCAGATTCTTTCCGAGTTTACATTTACAAAATTGACAAAACATACAAATAACATGGTGATTGCAAACCTAAAAACCATACGAAACCCTAAATATCACTTACCACTTTACTTAAACGATCGTTCTATGATTAATCCTTTTAAAAAATATTTATCCAATTTTTTTACATCCGCAACTAACAATGAACATAAATTATTATTGCAATTTTATCTATTTTTTCTCAGTTTATAACTACAAAATTGCGAAACCATACAAATATTCACGAGTATTGCGGTCGGGACATGCGGTCGGGAGCAACGCGCGCGCTCGTGCGACCGCGGGACGGGACGCCTTGTACTGGCGGGATCGGCCGCGGCGGGCGAGCCGGCCGCGCTATTGGGAGAGGCGGTCGCGCGGTCGGCGCGTTGGCAAGCGGGTCGCGCGGTCGGGAGGCAATGGCGCGGTCGGGAGCGGCGCGAGCGGTCGTCGCGGTCCCGATCGACGACGGCCGCCACGTGGCGGCTCGGGCGATCCGCGGTGGGAAGGGGTCCAAAAGTGGAATTTTTTTGTATAGGGGGCCAAAAACGGAATTTTGGGTATTTTAGGGTCCAATAGTGTCCAAATTTCCCCGCTGCGCTTGGAGAGCGAAAGATGCGTGCGACCGAGCTGGGAGGAGACAGATTAGCAGCAAGACGACGAGCGCAGATCCGTCCAGCCGTGTGCTGCATGCCGTGACCGCTCGCTGCGAGCGAATCTCTCCGATGCTGGAACGGGACAACCGGTTGGTTTCTTGACTCGATCCGCGCGCAGCCGAGGCAGATTGGTTGATCGATCCACCTGCGCTGCTCGATCAGGCGACTCGGCTCGGCTTTGGTCAGTCCGGTCATCCATCCCCGGCCTTCGGCTTCGGCCATGGCTGCCTGGATATGCGATACATGAAACGGTTGGCTCCGTTGCCTGCACGTGCACTGGCTAGCTACGTGGTAAAATTCCATGCTGTCCATTCACACCGTTGGCTTAAAATTGCGGTAAAATTTCCACCCAGATAATCCATCGATGGAGTACACAAGTTGAATTTTTTACAACAACTAGCATGGTAGCCCACGCATCTTCGCAGCCATTATTCTTAGAACATATTTAATTGGTTTAGTGACATATATGTAATGATAACAAAAAAAAACTACAATTGAAAAATAAAGAGTTACAAATCACATGAAAAATTAAAATATTAGAATTTTAGAGCGCTACCAGTTTGATTTAATTTCTATATTTGTATAATTGATTTTATTTATGATATTAATATATAGTAGTATATGTTAAAATAAAGAATATAGATTATATATTTTGGGAGAAAATACTTGTACTTTATAATTTTTAATTGGCATCCCTAATAATAGAGACAATAATTGTATTCATATTAATACAATTAAAAATACAAATTATAATAGATATTATAGGCAAGTTTGTTCCTGTACGTGCATCACTTGAGTTCTATTCTATCTCTAGCATCTCACATCTTAATTTCATACAAGAGTTCTTTAACTATATATATGCATGCATATCACGGTGTAAATCAATTTTATACGCACTTTCATAGATCAAAAAAATTATTGGTTATGATTCGTTAATCATAAGAATGGTCAATCTAATTAAGAATTGGATACTTTTTTTTAGAATTTTTAGCAATTATTCTCATTTATTAGGTAATATCCATCGGTTATGGATTGTTGCACATAATTAGGGTACACCAAATTAAAGGCAAAATGTTTCTTTTTATTTTAGGAAGAATTTTACAATTTTTCTCTTTTTAGTCAGCTGATGTAATTAACCATACTATGCCTTTATTATATGATAAATAACACCAAACGATTGATATAGTTCAACTTGAATTATAATCTACCACACCGATAGCGATTCTAAAAAAACAAAGTTGTGAAACAGACATAAGTGTGCATATAGAATAGATTTTGTCTTTTTTTTATTTCTCTTTTTTCTTGCCGAGTGTCACTTTTTTTTATGCATGGATTTTACTTATTTTTTTACCCGTTAATATCTTTCTTGTAAAAGCCATGCATAAGAAAAATAAGAAAAAAGTGTATTTTAGTGTGAGTATTCTAGAATAAAACTCCTATACATATACGTTAGCGTGAGTTGAATTTTAGTGTGAGTATTCTAGAATAAAACTTCTAGAATAAAAGCCATGCATGAAGATGGAAATAGCACTTTGCTTCAATCTTCGTTATGTCTATACGTATAGGAGTTGGATTCATTCGCATGTATAGCTTGACAGCAGGAAGTTTCACGCGACCTTCGTCTGCTTAGGCTATAGATCACGTCTTGTATGTCAATACGGATCCGACGCCGACAAGGGTGGGTCTGTGGGGAGAGGTGAACTGGGACACATCGGGTGACTCTGTGGCACGGTAAGGGGTTAGGCGGCGCTTGACGTTGCGCAGGGTGGTGATCGCGATTGAGTTTGAATTATACTTGATATGAGCTCTTTCTTTTAATCTGAGCCCTTATATGAGAATTTCTAGCATACTTCTCTTTTTTAGCAACTCTAAATGATCTATCATAGACTTCTAATAATAAATAGTTTACAACCAAAAGCTTCAGTAAAAAACCATCAGCTCCAGACCTTTGGCTGATTAAATCATCCTTTCAGTGTTATTGCGCATTTGTTATTATCGTCTTCCTATCTTCACTCTTGTCCGTCCGCTTCGACCTAAATCCCTCTTACTCTTAAACCATGAACGTCAGCCAATAACGCTTAAAGAAAAACATGGCAGAATCCAAACCGCAAACGTCACGTCACACACCTCTAGTCCCGACTTAATTATCCCAAAGCAACCATTAACCCGACCGCAGCACTACCGTTCGGCTTTTGATTTTTGCTATTTTGGTCGGATTGATTGACAACCATGAGCCTAGCAAAATAAAGAATCGTAAGGTCGCAGTTAAGTTTGAATTATATTTAATATAAACTTTTTTTAAATCTGAGCCATTATAACTTGTGTCTATCAAATTAAGGGTTAGATATTTTGCTTTTTTGTAAGAATTTCTAGCATATTTTTTTAGCAACTCTAAAAAAACCTATCATCAACTTTTAGTAATAAATAGATAGATTTTTATTAATATTACAGAAAAGAAATAGTCTCCAATTCATCTAGTGACAGGCTGATGTGCCAACTCCTATCACCAATTCGCTTAGCAATATGACCTGTCGCCAATTTAATTGGCAATAAAACTTTTGATGTAGGTTAATGGCCAATTCACTTGGTGACAGGTTAATTGGCCGATAGGAGCCTTGCCGTAGATTTACATGGCCAACATCGTTCAATTAGCTGAGAGGACTTTAATATCAAATCATTTGGCGACAGGACTTTGTCGTCATTTGAAATGGTGACAGGTGCTTTCGTAGTCTGTCGCCAATTTATTTGGCGATAGAAGCCTAGCTACCATTAATTTAGTGACAAAAAATTATTTCTGAAAATCAACTATTATGTTTATACTATTAATAAAAATTGTTATTTTACAAAAAAAAATCTACAAAAGTTAAGACCTAAGGGCATGTTGACTTTTCATAATCACTTTCTCTTTTTTTTTTCTGACCAAGTACACAGAGGGAAGGGCGGGCCTCGCGCATTGGAGTCTCTCCATTGTGCGCTGAAGGTTGTGGATTCGAATCAGCCTTTCTGCAAAGCAGAGAAAAGGCTGCCTAGAAAATCTCTTTCTCCAGACCTTACACAGTGTGGGAGTTTCGACCCTGAGTACGCCCTTTTTTTTTTTTACCAAGTACACAGAGGGCTAACATCACGTACATTCCACTCATGCAGCACACTCACACCCGTGTGCGCCCACCTCACGCTAGAAATTTTGAGAGGCTCCTGTGCCTCACGGAGCACGGCAAGCAATTTACCACTAAACGTACACGCGCGTCTACTAAATAAGCATACCACACCGATTCTAGTGATCAAATCCAGGTGAGTGAAAAGGAAGACGCTCGCTCCCACCATTAGGCCACTGCCCTGTCCTTGTTTCTTTCTTTCTGCCCTGTCCTTTTTTCCTTCTTTCTTTTGATATATAATTTTTTTCAGATAATTTGGCACCATTTTATTCCTCGTAACATTTCATTACAAACGACAGATTCGATTGATGTCAGAATATCCAATAACCAAAGAACAGAGTTAAGAGTACTTAGCTAGTTGAAAGCATCTTTTCGAGCATAGGTCATTCTTTTTTTTCTTGCACTTATAGCTTTTAGGTCATGACTTGTGACTTTTAGACTATTTATACGAGAGATTATAGAGTAACAGAAACTCACATATGGTTTTTGCTAATATAAATAAAATCAGTAAAATATGTACTACAATTAACTAGTAAACTCTATCTAGATAAAAATACTCCGCTTAAAAGTTAGTTACTGTAGAAAAACCGAAAAACAGCTTTTAAAAGCTGAAAAGAACAGGGCCATAACAGCATAACCTTTCGATTAACTCATTGATGCATGAATCTGGAACCTATATTTGCGAAGTGCCCCCTAGGGTTTTGGATCTCGTTTCAAGACCAAAACCGAACCAAGGACGGCTCCCGATAACCGAATGGCTTAAAGTTTTTTCGCGTTTAGTTTTTGAGTTTCCTCAAGATTAGATGTTTAGGGCATATTTGATATGCGATAGCACACACACTTAAGGTAAATTACTCCCCGTTTCGTTATATTTGTCCACATACCATCATAGTTGCGTTACATTTGGCCACGGATCATCATACGCACAAACCAATTAAGCACTAAATCAAAGAAAAAAAATGATATATATACTCCTATTAAATGATATACTACTACTTAACCTATTCTAAAGCATTCAAGTAGACATCTTCTAGTTTCCGATTTATTTTTTCAGCTATTTTTGAGCTTTTTTGCCATTTCTTTTTCCCCGTGTTTGTTGCATTATACGAGATGGGATAACATGTTTTTACTATTTTAAATTTTTTTAAATTTAATTATGCTAAATAAACCATCCTCAGATACAATGTAAAATAAATCAGCTACAATAAAAATAAGTCATAAACCAAGCTTATTCAGCCCAAATGAGCACAGCGAGAACGGTCATATTTGGACCAAGAATTCCGTACGGTTTTCCGAACACATCTGACCCCAAATGACAGCGAGAACGGAACTGCACCCATCTCACCATTCAATCTTCGGAAACACAAGAACGAAAAAAAGATGGTACAACTAGACACGTAGCACATCAAACTTAGCTTACTGTCGTGGTATGTATGAAACAGGAAAAAAAAACTCCTAGCAACGGATCACAACGCTTGTGAAGAAGAACAGCACGGTGAGAAAGAAAGGCGGCACCAAGGCGGCTAAAATGATGCCGACGGCGTCACCTTCCAGAGCTACCACTGAAGTAACAGAACCCAAAACTAGAGAACGGAGGCTGATGCAAACACACTGCGCACGCTAATGTACAACATCTCGGCACGGACCGCGGTTGGATCGGAATTCGGAGGAGCACCGGTGCCGCCTTTCTTCACCAAGGAGTTTCGTCGCCTGGCCCAGCAAGGACGATCTGCAAAAGGCAATGGAGCAGACAGGAGAACACATGTAATTGTGGTATCAGACTGAGAGCATGGCAGAGTGGTGGGTAACAACTGTCCAGAGCAGGCACGTACATTGCAATCTATGGCGAATCGACGCGCGAGCATGATCGCCGAGTTCCGTTCTCTAGCTGTTTCGAAGGCCAGAACTAAGCTGAGGTCACTTCTGGGCCGCCAAAATATCGCCTGCGAGGCTGCTTCACCACCGCCTCTAACACCACATAACTGAAGCAGAACAGTTAAGGCTGTAAGAGGCAGGCATTAGATGGTACACACGAGTGTGTCAAGATGTTTCCTGTCGTTCAGCCTACATCTGGGTCGTTAGCAGTGCTGAACAACGGCGACATGCCAATGCCAACTGATGATCATAGGACAATAAAAGTGTATGGCCCTGATCGGTTCGGCTTGAGCTTTTGGCTTATTTTTCACTATTCATAAATTTCGTTTTTTTCTGAACTTTTGGCTTTTTGTTGAGCTTTTTTGCCGGTTCTTTTTTCCCGTATTCGTTTGTATTATACATATTGGGCTAACATATTTTTTATATTTTTAAATTTTTTTAAATTTAATTATGCTAAATAAGCCTCTGTCATCTACAGTGTTTTTTTCAGCCAGCTACAGTGTTTTTAGCCATAAGCCATGAGCTTTTAAGCCCAACCGATCATCACAATATATGCATATGCCAGGTGAACTACTTAGTAACAATAACGTCACTGAAAACCTTGCTGCAAATCTTGAAAGCGAACATGTTATATTGACGTCAGAGCAGCTGCTTTGGTAAGGAACATTATTATTGGATTTATTGATCATATACCCTCCATTTAGATGGAAATTCAGGATTTACCCTCCTGGTCCACGTGTCAGTGACTTATGATGACCCCACGTGTCATTGAGATGAGGAGGGTAAATCCTGAATTTCCCAACTAAAGGGAGGGTATATGATCCAATCCCCCATTATTATTTATTTGAAGGTATTGTCTAACCATGAAAGATAAGATATGCTGTAGCTATACCCTACCTGCATTGATGAGGAATAGAATTCCTTGGCAACCACTGTTTTTCCCTTAGAAAGTCTCATCCGCAATCTTCCAACATTGAAAACATGAACAGACTCTTTCGGCTGATCAATTCCATCAAACTGAAGCACAACGACCTGCCATGAGACACAAAACATTGGGAACTTAAGAAAAGATAATTGAAGATGATCACTTGGTGGTAATGTTAAAATACAAAGGCCTCAAGAATCTAAATTTTGTGCCTTGATGGTGATTTGAGATATGGCTAGGTGCTCAGCAATCTCATTTCAAACTAAGAGCAGCAGATGACATGTCAATGAGTAATGTATGTATGGACCGGAAAGCTTTGACAGTGGTCATGCCAATACAGACTACTTATTTGGTGAAAATGAAACGCTAGAAAGATTTCTGCAAATTGCATATATGTGCAAAAGAAATGCCAGAAAGTGGCAAAGGATGGTATAATCATACATTGAACTCAGTTTCAGGTTTCTTTACTAGTGTCGCTACGTAATCCACCAATCCAGCATCTGCTAAGAACTCATGTTAGTCATGCAATAAACAAGAGACGCGAAAATTTTGCACAACAGATGCGTTAGTCAAACAAACCGGGGTCTACTAGCCCAACAGTCTTCACTATTGCAATTTCGCCACCAAAATTGATTTCAGCCTGCACATACCGTCCAACATCATGTGGCTCTGGAGCATATACTGGCCTCGTGGCACCTACAGAAGTTCCATAACAACAAATTTCAGAAGCACCGCAGGTCTGATGTGTTGAAGATTAAAATGGTTGGCAGATATTATAAGCACGAGACAAAGACCAAAAATTGATGATTACAATTCACCAGGTAATGCTTGCCATTTGCCTTTTCAATAGCTTATTGGCACTAAAAGAAAAATATGTACTAACAAGTTTCTAATTTGTTGCACAACTCTGTTTTAAGAGAACAGTAATCTGAATTTGAGTAAGAGAGAGATGCCTTTAGGCCTTGCAATCAGAGTGCAGCTTTCTTTCTTTCCTTGTGTGTTGTGTGTGTGTGTGTGAGAGAGAGAGAGAGCATGATTCCACCTGAAATGATCTCTTTGTTGCTTCCGTTTGGGTGTATCCGGAACCACTGGATTGAAATATTCGAGAAATCGATGGGAGTACCACTGAGAGCAACTATGCGTAATATTGAACCTAAGCATTGGAGACCCTCCAAATTGAACACAGGGATATCGTTTCCCTTTAGTCTTTTGTGCAGTTCCAACTGGTAAAAAACAAACTTAGAAATCATTAATATATCTCCATGTTTTCTAGTCTACTCTACAAAAAACTCTCGTCCCACTGGAAGTATTTTAGATGTTGAAATCAAAGAGCTTGAGATTGTTAGCCACATATAAATAACAGCAGAATCAGTTTGATCCCCATGCCACTGTTTAGACATACATAGTTCCTTTTTCTCGCTGATCCAAGTAAGCAACAAAACTGTTTTACCAAATAACACAAATAATCTATATGCATCATATTCAACATTAGTCAACAACCATGACAAGGTCTTTGAAAGGAAATAAAACAGTCACTGCCTAATAAGATTTTTTTTCCCTTTTTTTTCAAGTCTGCTTGAAAGGAAAGAAAACAGTCACTGCCTAATATAAGATTTTTTCCTTTTTTTTTTCAAGTCAGCATTCTGCTTACTTGCTTATTATGTTCATAGCATTTCAAAATTTATACAAATAATCACATACTTCTGAATCCAACGGTGCCTAACACATCTATGCTTTTGTATTCATTAATTTCGGTACTCTATTGAGTGCACTGGTAACACATACCTCTTTCAAAAGATTAACACAATCTGTGGACTTCTCAGCGAACATCTTACGCAAAATTTGGATTTCATTTTCCAGATCCATTGCCTGGAGAAGTGCTAAACGTGTAATAGAGTTGACACACTCCAATTAGCGTACCAAGCTGTGCAGTAACTAAAATCAATTCTACCTTGCTAGGGTAATGCAGCATTTTGATTCTTCGGGCTTCTCTAACTTCTTTCTTTAGTTCCTCCATATACTTCCAAACAGCAAATAGACGTCACATACTCACATACGCATTGATTTTTTGAAAACAAAGTAAAAGAAGGTTTTGTAAATTGTAGGTTAGAAATGATGTCAACCTCTGAACCTCTGGACGTATGTGAAAGAGTATATGCAGCTGGAAGTTGCAAAGAATAGAAGGGGACGAGATTGAGTATTGGGCTAAACGGAACTGAAGGCTTAGAAAGCTAACTAAGATAAACAAGAATAGGAACAACAAACAAAAATGCAATGTACTACGCGCACAATGCTGGAGAGTATTGTCCAGGTTATCCCAAACTGCACTGGTGTGCACGGAATTGCTTGCATGTACTTCAAATTTTATAACAATATATGTATGGGTAGAGAGAAATGAGCAGGTCATCAGAATTGACCAGAGCAATTTATGCACATAAAACAAATTCAGCTAGGAATAATAGCTTGCTAGAAATGCAAAGAAGAACAGGAACAACTAAAAGAACTATTAAACTACAATGCAGGAAACAGCAAACTGAGCTCATGCACTAGCTTGTAGTTAACTGATATGTAATGAACTAATGAAGGCAAGAAGCTAATAAATAATATCTACATACTTGCTTCCCATTTCTTTGGGACATGTTTTCATGCTCCTGGAGTGCTTGTTGAACTCTTTGCACAGCAGACGCACCATCGATCTCCGTATGAGCATTAGCTCTTTCTTCTTCAACAATTCTCTTGGCATCTTCAGAAGCCTATGAGCAAGACAAAAAAGAGCAAACCCTCAAGTGTGTAAACAAATGACAATGTACAATAGGTGTAGAGGACAGTTCAACCCGTAGAAGCATGTGTATGCTTTTTTACAAGTGTCGAATGACAATGTTTAAAAATGACTCAAGAAAATTCAACCCGCTTGAGATAATCCATGCGCTATGCTTACATGAGCAACTAACGTTTTTGTCTGAGGCATATTAGGAAAATCAAGTCAAATATTCATACGTCTTATTACACAAGCCACCATGGATTACAAAGGGCTGCAATTACAAGGTTCAATTTTTAGGGAAATCACCACCAGCCACGCAGATCCATGGTGTAAAGTGTTGCATAGTTTCTTTCTCTACAATAATCAAGTCCCCTCAACACATACTTTCCCAAAAATTCAATTGTAAGAAAAAACTTACCATACTCTAATACAGTAACATAGGCAAATGTTCTTCCCAACTAAAATAATATCTTTGGTTAGCACTGAATTCCCTAACTTTTTATGATCAATGGGCATATTTCTCAACTGAAAATGCAATTCTTTTGTGTTTTCCATACACCTATAAAATTAGGGAACTTTATTAATTCCTAGCTATGAGTTATTTTCCTGAGGACTTCATGAATTAACCACTAAGCTGCACCCCTTGCAGACATCTCATAGAGAGCTAGATTTTTCTCTAGTACCATAACTGATAATTAAGAAAGCAAATAAGCATGCAAGTTGGCAGTGAATTATGAACAGTACAAAATGAATTGTTCATGACACTAATAACTTTGGCATTTTTCAAGTAGATAGATTGTGATTCCTGAACATATTAAACCTCCTGTTTATAAAAGTTAATGCTACAGCACTGCAAACAAACAAATTGGCACATACCAGCTTTAATGATTTTGCTAGTTTTGTGACCTCCGCTTTTTGCTGAAGCAACTCAGCGTCCCTTTTGGAGAGCTGAACTGCAAGAATCTCCACCTACAAAAATAGTATTACTATAATCAAATGCCAACATTAGAAAGGATTGTTACCTTCGCAGGTAGATGGAAGTTTCTCGACAAAATAAATGTTAAGAGAATTGAAGCAACAACTTGAAGAATTAAATTAGGCTGTGTGCAGTGTAATATTTTATTTTATAAACATACGCTATTAGAAATAAATACATGTCAAGACGTAAGAGAAACCTAAATGAAAAATGCCTTAAGTATAGGATATGAAGAAACCAACCATAGAAATAGACTCCTCGATTTCATCCTTAGTTTTGCCTTTCACCCGACCTCTCAGTGACTCTAATACACTCTTTAGATTCTTCACAAGGATATCTCGCTCCAACAAAGCCACTTGTCTCCATTTATCCTGGGTGTTTGAGCAGGTCAAATAAAACATACAATGTTCTATTCAGTCATACTTACAGTTTCTAATAAACTAAATTCATCATGGAGTAGATAAGCCAACACACTGTAAAAAGCATACACTACAAATGTAGAAGTAACAAAAGTGGCACTCTGTAACATAATTAATTAAACTGATTAGCACATAGGCAATAATGCACTAAAATGTAAAGGTCTGAACCTCTTTAGGCAACAAAGTGGCAGTGTTGAGACCCTTGTCAAACTTCATTGCAAGCTCACGTACTGAGAGACGCTGACAACGATCAAGCAGATCTGCAGTCTCCTTGGCGACAATGTCCTTGAGAGGTGGCATTTCTGGGCCATCAGCCAGCTTGATCACTATACCGTTTGAACCATTCTTGTAAGTAGGAAGTTTATTTCTGATGATGTTTGTTGGACGCAATGGCCCTGGCCGCAGGGCCTCAGTCTGTGTCTTGCCCCCACAATCAAGAGTTGCTGCCCGGGTCATCTATAAAATACAAATACCCTGCAATAGTAGTTTCACAAAAGAAAAGACATTATTATTGCACAAATAACAACATTTACTGCATTAAATATGTCATGCACATAACTTACTGACATTTGATGATTTCTTCCTGCTCCAAAACAGTGAAAAGCAAAGGAAGAATGGCAGCACAACGAAACTTGAGAGATGGAATCCAAGAATGTAAAGGTGGAAACAAGCTGGATGAGCAATAAAATATGACTAATTGTTTTTAGCACCTACAGCTTGTGGGAAGCAAATGATAAACATCACATGATCTTATCTTTGAAGTGACAAACAACCAAGAAAACAAATGGGGAAAATTCTCTTGAGAAAAATTAGAAATGTGCAAACAAGCACCAGAATACAGGAAAGAAAAATGGCAAAAAAGACTAGACCCTCACCAAGAATAAAAAAGGTTGATTACACACAAGCAAATTTTTGGAGCACAAATGAATGCAGCATCAATTCATCAACCTCCTGTATTGTTGACAAAACCCTCCACAGCAAATTTTGCACTAGGAATGAAATTAAGATCAAAGTGGAACTGACTATTTTTCACATCGCTTTCTTGAATTCACAAAAAGGACAATTAGAGGATGCCAGGAATGCAACTTTATGGCATCTTCAATAGTGGCCACCTCAACTGTCTCTTATGTGCCACATCACTCAAAATCCTTGTTGAAAGAAAGAGTAGATAAAGAGAGAGAATGTGTTATCTCTTATGCAAGAGATAACTTGGACATGTAAACTATCGCAAATAGTAAGAGAGTGTGAGAGGAGAAGTTATGGTGAAAATGATAAGAAAATAGTTAAGGAAATGATTTTAGAGACGAATTGTTGGAGATGTTATCTC
Organism: Dendrocalamus sinicus; assembly: GCA_036346575.1. Classification (NCBI taxonomy): domain Eukaryota; kingdom Viridiplantae; phylum Streptophyta; class Magnoliopsida; order Poales; family Poaceae; genus Dendrocalamus; species Dendrocalamus sinicus. The sequence continues at coordinate 19,442,385 of CM070658.1, read as the reverse complement.
TAAATGAGTTGGAGTCATTAGAGACAGCCTAGACTATTGTGGATTCCCTCAGTGAATAACGAAAAGCATTTCCTCTTTACAGTTGGGGTGGTCCACCATTGTTGGTTAGGCAAATGGAGAGCTACAGAGGTGACTCAAAGAAGCAGCACAGCATCTAATTCTGGTTAATTGACCCTGAAGATAAGAATTTTCTCACGGGGCAAGTAAAACAACAATAATGGCATAGCTAAGTAACACAGTTCTACTACCACCTCAAACAAACAAAATCTGCGATTACCTGGCTAGATAACTAGTAAGACTGTTGTGAGAATTATATACTGTGGCAACTTCAGTTCTAAAGATATTTGTCTTGAAACATGTAGTACTACGTTACAAATACAAGCTACAGTACAAGTGCATAACAAGTTAATAACAAGCTATCAGCTCCTCAAATTACTACTGTTTCCTAAACCAGGGATCCACTTCGATTTTTTTTTTAAAAAATAGACTCTCTGCTAATTAGCGAAATGAAGCCAGAAAAATATGCTTAAGAAACATTGCGCCATCTAGGATTATACTAACTTCGACAGTTCGACCCAAAGATAGATCGTGTATGTTAGACCAAACAACATTGAAAAAAAGTGGAGTTGAACTTACGCCTACTAGTTGCCCAATGCAAGCATTGCAAGCTCTACACGGCCCCATCACGAGATAAACAATTGAACTGCAGCTGTATTGCTCCATTAATTTGGACTCCACACGGAATCCCATTTTATTTTCCGAGTCCTAGTACTACTAACCACCCAACTGCTCCGTGCAAATGTAAGCCCGCGCTTCAATCTTCTCCCCACCGAAACACGAAACCAAGAAAGGATTGAACAGCACCTAGCTAAATCTTCTCCAGAATACGCTTGAAGAAAAAAAATGCAAGAAGAGAAGAAATTTATTCTGTTTTTACCCAACAGCACAGCGAAAACGATCCAAACTTCCACTACCCGAGCAGGCGGTGCCTTAACAACAACGGCAAATTCAACAAAAAAAAAAAAGAACATAAAAATCCCCGGGAAAGAAAGGACGCCAAGAACTCACCCACCACAACGCGCGCGTCTCGGCCGATGCTTGGATTCGAGACCTCCTCCACACGAACCGGGCGCAGAATCACCGATTTGCGCCGCAATGGGGGCTGATCTGGCGAGTAATTCTCTGGGAATTTGGGGATCTTACGAGGGGTTCGCGTCGAGGGAGGGTACTCCTCTGCGCGTAGTTTGCTCCTCCCTCCCTCCTCTGGGCGTAGCCAGTGCCCGATAGGCGATAGAGCTGTTGGCAGGTCTGAGGTGCCGCTCGAATGGACTAAAATAAGTTAAGATTATAACTAAAATTATACTGTAACAGGTAAAAGTAGCTGATAATAATTTATTTAACATAACTAAATTTAAAAGAATAGAAAAATAGAAAAATAGATTAACCTATTAAGGACAATGCAAATGAATAAAAAAACTCAAAAAATAAAAAAAATCAAAAAAAAGAAATTTATAAATAGTGAAAATTAAATTAGAAGTCAGAAGTTCAAATCAAAATAGTAGAGCCTTAGGCATCTTTTTTCGCTAGAGCCACACAACGCGCATCTTCTTGGTTGACAAGGCTTTGCACTTAGGTTTTTTTTCTCCACACATCAATTACACATGACGTATATTCTTGCCTTAACTATTCTAATAGTGTACTATATAAAATATAATGATTTATTTTTGTACAATATAGAGGAGTAATGTGTTGCATGCTATAAATTGCACATGTGTTGTTTGGTTAAACAATGATACACCAATCTTCAAAGAAAATAGTAGTGCTATATAGAGATAACGTATTGTTAAAAAGAGGTATGTAAATTTTAACTAAATTTTTAGTAAAATTTTTACGATCAATTAATAGTTCAACGTTATTGTAACAAACTAGCAACCGGGCATGTATACATATGGAGATTTTTACGAAACCTGATTATTAATGGCTTGTTATACCATTATAAAACTTGTCATGGGGTTATATTTGAATTATCTACAAAGTCATGTTTTCTTTATATATATATCACTCGATAGGGTATACTTAGCTATTTTTTAAATTTTGACCCAAAGTTTTATACTATAAAATAATAATCCATTAGCATATAACTTGATACAAAATCAAGCAAGTAACAAAAAGACAGAACCATACTCTGCTGAGTGATGATTCCTGCGTTGGGTGAAGTACGGCTATCTCTTCTTCTTGGGTAAAATACTTTGGGACGCGAAGGTTCACTCCCCTTTGTAAAACAAAAGGTCCGACCAATTACCGAGCAATCTCGGATCCACTGCAGCGTTTCACGCTGAGGCCCGGCGTGTGCCTACTCGCATCGCAACGCAACGGAATCCATGCATTGCTCCACCACCTCCGCAGAAGATCCCGGCATGGGATTCGACGAGCGAGCAAAGCAGGACTGGGATCCTGACAGCTGCAGCGGGCGCCGCAAATCCCATAGCAGCCGGTCCCCCTCGGCCTCGGACGATCACAGCCGTCCGTTTTCGATCGGGCGGACAGAAAGCCGCTCCGCTGGTGGCGCGAGGTCAGTTACGACATTTGCTCGTACGCCCCTGCACGTTTTCGATCGGGCGGACAGAAAGCCGCTCCGCTAGTCATACTTTTGTGCGGTATGATCGCAACTTGGAACGGTCGTACTGCTGTGCGGCAGTACCGTAGTGTGGTGGCTGGTCATACTGCTGAGCGGTAGGACCGATTTTTATTTGGCAGTAGTTTTTTTCAAAAATGTCAAATTGCGAGGTGTGGCCTGTGGGGACGGTAGTACCGGCCGAGGAAGAAATTCAGGGATTTTGAGAAATTGAGTTATGGATTAAGTTGGGTTAACATAGGTCAGTGCATTAATGTTGCATAAAACAAGTTTTGACTAACATAGGTCAAGTTGTGAAGAACTTGTGCCTGAAAACAGTTTCTTTGTCTCTGGATGTGCAGGTAGTTTGGAGTCAACTATGATCAACAGCAAGGATCAGTGCTACGCTCATAGAGGAGCCGAGTCCCAGAATAATCAAGAATGTTGGGTGAGATGGTGAGCTCAAGCATGGCATGAGAAAGGCGAGAAATGTTGAAAGCAAGATCGAACGGTGAGGTTGCACCATGTGTCTTGATCGATCCAAGTGAGGCATGGTTTGGTCGAACTGGAGCAGGAGAGACTTGTCAACGCGTGGTAAGCCAGTGGTGGATCTAGACGTGGCAAGCATGACGATTGCTTGCAATGAAAGATGAAGATCGGGTCAAAACAGGGTAATTTGGTAGTTTGGCCAAAATATAAAAAACTACCTTGCATCAAAACCGCGATGCTTGGAAGAAATGTTTAGGTCAAGAAGAAGCCAGTTTGATCAAAATGGATCAAGACTAAGAATTTACTGGATTCGCGTTTATGCCTTTGAAAAGTGTGCATAAGTGAACATGTATGAGTAAAACCCGTGTATGAGAGTTGTCGGGTTTCTCCCATTATTCTAAGTGGATAGTATTCACTAAGAGTTAGATGTGGTTGGCTAGCCCATCTATTTTAAGGGGTTGAGATAGAAACTTCTCTTGTGCTCTCTTAGTGTAATAGTTTGAGAGTTGAGTAGTTGGTATACTCTTTGTCCTCCAAGATGATGTGGCTATAAAATTTTTCTCCTTAAGTAGAATAGAATCAATCTTTGATTATCTCCATAGTTATCTCTTCCTTTGATTGATTTGCTCTTAATTTGATTGGTTTTTCCTCTCCTCCCATCCTTTTTTGATCTTGCTGTCAAGAACGTATAAAAGATAGAGATAACCTTTGAAAATTATTCTCCATCCATCTAGACACTTTGATAGCAAGTTCATCAAGAAACTCGGTTTTTGCATATTTTTTAACCTCCAAGTGATTTCTTGATCTAAGAGTTTTTGGTTTGATTTCTTCGGTGTTTTAACTTGCTGCGATATGTGGTAATATATCTAGAGCCATTTTAGCCATCATTTACCCATGAGCAAGTCGTATTCACCATTTTGGGTTTTAATTGATTTTTTTGCAATTTGTCTTTAATTTGAAAAAGGTCTCAACTTTACTAATGATTTTTACGATCGTTTGTTGGAATAGGTTCATAATATCCTAAAATAGATCCCTGTATAGTTTTATTTCATTTGGATCTATGGATCAAAAGTTACATAGATTTCTCATTCGTGAAATAGTGCTAAAATCGTTGTTCATGCTGATTCTATTGTGCAGCGGTAATATCGCGGTACTGTAGCAGTAGTACCATTTTTACTATAGCAAGTGGTAATACCGTGGTACTGTAGTGGTACTACCGCAGTTACTGTTCATCGATCTGATTCTCAGCATTTCAATTTGCTAGGTTGTGTGTTACCTTTTCATCCTAATCTTCTTAGCTTTATAGCTATTAGAATAAAGAATTGGTGAATACTTGGGGAAAATTTTAAGGCACAATTCACCCCCTTTGTTGCCATCTTTGATTCTACAAGTGGTATCAGAGCCATGGTAGCAGACAAGTGTTCAACCAAGTCATCCATTTTCGATGGTTAACCAGTCTTATGAGCCATGGTAGCACACAAGTATTCAATCAAGCCACCTGTTTTCGATGGAGTTGATTTGTTTTAGAAGTCTTGCATGCATGCCTACATCAAGGCTCAAAGGCACGGAATTTGGTTCAAAATAAAAAAATCCTTATGCGGTGCTAGCCAAAGACGATGTGATCTCTCTCGATGTGGAGGCGAACAACAAGACATAACTTCTTGATTAAAGGGCTTAGTTGATTTGATTTTGAGCAAGTTGCTCATTTGGATCTGCTCATGAGATCTGGAAGACCCTCTCTGACTATCATGAGGTATTTACCGCGATCAAGAAAGTGAGACAGAATCAACTCAAGAAAGAATACTCTGAGATCGAGCAAAACCCCGGTAAATCTTTGGATGAGTTGTGAGGTAGGTTCAATAAGATCCTTCATGATGTATGTCAGGACCCCGGATTTCCGAACCCGGACCCTCTATGTATTACTGCACTAGTCCCAGATCAAAGCTAGTGCACACAGTTAAACAGAAATGAATACATAACCAGCAACGCTTTATTACCATATTAAAGAGCAGGCGAAAGGTCTCATTATTACAGTTGAGGTTTCAAGACCTCGCACACTCGAAACACAGCGGAAGCAAAAGATAAACTCGGTGAAGACCCATCAATACGCCACAGGCAATTGACTGGGGAAGCGCGACCTAGTTCTTCGGGAAAAATCCATCACAGCCGCAAGCGAAGCAGTAGTCGTAGTCTCCCTCTTGAGCTTCGCATTCCTCTGGTTATTAGTTTTGAGTGTAGCATGTGAGTACATAAAGTACTCCGCAAGTCTTGGAAAAAATACAATAGATGCAAGGCTTGACAAAGGAAGGCTATATGGTTCTTTTGCACAAAGCAATGTTTTAATTTCAATTACTACTAATTACTTTCACAGGCATCATTTTAATAAAGTAATTGTTTTAACAGAACTAACATTAACTTTCTAGTGAAGGTTCCAACTACCAACACTAGCTAACCAATTACAATTGGTCAAGTTTTAAACTGCGGGTTCCATCCACCCTCTCTGGCTCCAACCGCCAGGATACCCTTCCGAGAGTTCCCTCCACTCTCGGAATACAAAACTTTGATTTTAAAACCAAAACCAGAAATTTACCATGTGAATGCATTCCTTGCCCGCCCTTGACCGTAGACACGGCTATTCGAATAGTTTTACACTTTGCAGAGGTTGTACAACTTTACCAACAAGAGATAAATTATCCTAAAAGTCAACACGCTTCCTTTGGCATGAGACCCAGATAAAAATATCACAAAGCCTTTACCTTACTCTAATCTAGCTAGATACCACCCGCTGAGGTTTCACCGCAGGTAGGCTAACTGCCCGAACCGAAGCCCCCTCTTGCGCCATATGAGTCTGATGAAATCCTGTCCCTCACTGTGAATAACCAGTCTATCCCTGGCACCCACTTTCCACTGGTGGCACCTAAACTAGACTATCATAAGTTAGTCAGCTAGGTCGTACCCATATAGACTTGTGGTTGTATGGTTAATGCTCAGTCTGGACAAACACAAGCGTCGGTCCTTAATTGACTAGGATGGAACATACACTTAACAAGATCCCGTGCTTGCTGCACCAACCCAAACCAACCATCCACCCTAATCTAAGCCAATTTCCACATTTCATTTTATTTTAAAAGAACAGTGACAACTCCAATTACCACTAAATTTATAAAAACAAGGGTATTACAATAATTCATAATTTCCCATTTGCAAGATTTATGAGGTATTCAATAGCATGGCTAAACATTGTTCTACCATTCTAATACCAACAATTTAATAGATAACTCTCATTACCGGAGGCGACGGCGGGGGTTTGGGCGGCTGGCGGCGGCGCTAGGAGGAGGCGGCGGTGGATTTTGTTGGGGGCGGCGGCGGGATGACAAGAGGCGGCCGGGGCGGCTGCACACTCGGCCGAGGTGGGGAAAAGGAGGGGCGGTGGGAGGCGGTGCCGAAGAAGGCTATGGAGGGGGGTTTTTATAGGCGGGGAGAGGAGGGGGAGGCCGGCGGTTTGGGAGCTCGCCGGAATTAATGCTCCCGCAATTAGGGGAATTAAAAGAGGGGAAACGGCCGGCGGATTGGAGGGGAGTGATTAGGGCTTCCGTTTCCACGCTTTAATCGGGATTTAAGATGGAGAAACGGCGGGATTTCAAAGCTCATTTTCGGTTTTAATGGTGGAGGAGAGAGAGGGTGGGTGGAGGAAGAATGTGAGGTTGAAGAAGGATATGACATATGGGTCCCATGTGTCATAGAGAGTGAGAGTAAGTGAAGGGGTACGGGCCATCGGATTCGCGACACGTGGCAAGTGAGTGGATGAGGGCCTTTGAATGGTTATGAAGGGGTAAGTGATCATGTGTGGCTAGGATTAAAACGTGGAGAGAGGTTGATTTAATCTGAGAGCGACACATGGCAGGATAGGATTAATGTGATTTTTATTTTCGGAATAAATTTCAGCAAATACTAGAAACTTTATAAATACTTCGAAAAAATAATATTTAATGTCTAAAAATTCCAAAAAAATCATAAAATATTCCTGGAATTATTTTAGACTTAGTAAAAATATTTTTAATTTCATATTTGAATTTAATAAGTTTATAAAATACTTTTTAGCTTTGAAAATTGATTTTAAATTTCAGAAAATTCTCAAATATTATTTAAAAATTTAGGAAAGGCTAGGAAAAATATAATTTTCCCTTTTTGGCTTTAATAAAATATTTAAAATACATTTTCTTGCTTTAAATTTTGAAATAAAATCCAGAAAATCAAATAAAAGCCAAGTAAAATTCAATTACTTTAAAATAGTTAATTTGAATTTAAATTTTTCCAGAAAGCCAAATTTTGGGATGTTACAATGTAAAACCCCGGTAAATCTTTGATTCTAAGAATCACGCCAAATCTTTGGTGCTCTTGATGTAAAAGTTTAGGGAATAAAAATTACATCCATCAATAATAACACTGTCATGAGTGAGCTTTCCATGGATAAGCTCTACTCGAGGTTGAAGACGTATGAGATTGATTTCATCTCACATCTTCCCAAGACAGAGTCAATGGCACTTGTGATGGACACTTCTCAGAGCAGTTCTTCAGGTTCCATGGATTTTGGCTCTTCTGAATTTTCTTTGTCTGCCTTGCATTCCTTGAGCAATGGGCAGCTGAAAAGGCTACCTGAGGAAGATTTAGCTCTCCTGTCCACGAAATTTATAAGAGGTTACAAGAAAGTGAGGAACAAGAGAAGAGGTGGTCCGGTAACTTGTTTTGAGTGTGGTGAGCCAAACCACATTCGAGACAGGTGCCCTAAGCTTTAGAGCCAACTATTGGAAGCTCGTCAACAGGGTTCTTGCCACTCTTGAGGACTTTGACATGAGCGATGTGAACTCGAGGTCGACGAGATGACACCCACAGCGAGAAGAAGGCCCATGACTTCACTCGCATGTGCTTCATGCCAAGGGCAGCCATGACTCCAACAAGCCCTACAGTGACCCTGACAAGGTAAGCCCCTCCTTCAAAGCAATGAAATGTGTTATTGTTGCAATTGAACAACAACTAAATAAGCAAGCTAAAATGATTAGGAATCATGATATTATGATTGATAATTTGAATCTAGAGGTTATTAGGCTCAAATCAACTAATCCTGATGATTATGAATCTTACTTGTGGTTGCATGATGAATTGTCAACATTGAAATATGCTCATTCCTTTGTTGTTGATCAACTCAAGAATACTCTAGATGAACTGATTCTCTCAAATAAAGTCATAATCACATTTGCTTATATGCTATTGCTTTAGATGTGATTCCTGTTGATGCTATTCCATTTTCTCTTTCAAATTGTGTTTTGGTTGAGATAAAAATTGGATAGTGCTCTTAAAGAACTGCATAAGTCTAATCCTGATCATGCTTGCTTTCATTGTGAGGATAACAAAATCAAAATAAAAGAAGTGACTAAAATGGTTATTCATTCTAGGACTACATCATATGAAATTGTCTTAGACTCACAATTGAGATAGATGCTCTTAATAACACTATCAATTAGAAAGTTCAAACTAAAAAAATTCATAGCCATGACTCCATCTAAGAAAGTCACCAATTCTATTTCTTGTGCATTTTGTGCTGAGATTGTGACACTACTACAGAAGAGGCTATACTGGACGGCTACATCACAGACGGTTCATACGGAACCGTCTGTGATTAACTATCCTGAGCGGTTTATCTTGCGGCAATCGGTGATATTTTCACGCGGTTATTAACACGAACGGTCTATGATAATGCGACATCACAGGCGGTTCATGTTACTAACCGTCGTGAAACTTCATAAACGGTTATTAACACTAACAAATGCGTGATGTCTAAAATTATCGCAGCGGTTTACATTAATAACAAATGCGTGAAAATATCACAAGCGGTTATTAATCGAAACAAATGCGTGATAATTTTAGAATCACTGAGCGGTTCGTATTACTAACCGTCTATGAAATTTCACTGACGGTTAGTAATCTGAACCGCTCGTGGTATCGTTAAACTACTGAGAATCTATAGAGACGAGTCAAATTCAAGGTAATTTTATTACAAAAGTGCAATAAAAAGACATTCCCAGATTTGAATCTTCTGGGCTTCATATGCTTCTTCGTCGACTTCTGGAGTTGGAGGATCAGCCGCCGTGTTCTCGAATGCCGTCAAGATTGCCCTTGCCTTCTCGACTTCCTCCTCAAGCATGGGCAAATGATCATTAGCATGTTCCATAATCTGAAACAGGATGTCAAGATGCGCTTCCACATTATCGGCCCAATCTGCTTGATCGGTAAGTTTATCCAAGTGTGTCTACAGTGCCGCAAGATCTTCCTCCGCTTTGCACACATTGTAGAGAAGAACGAGGCTTAGGGCGGTTTCCCTATCCTGAGTGGCAATGAGACACCTCCGTCGACGACTGATGATGAGGTCCAGCTGACGGATGGAAGCGAGTCGAGGAAGGAGAGCAGGGCGTGAGCGGAGGAGCTGCTCCAGACGTAAATTTTGGCGCTGTGTAAGGTTGCGTCCGAACAACTCATGATGGATAGATGAGAGGAAGGAGATCAAAAGAATTTTAGAAGTCATTATTGAGAAATCTGGTGATGAAGATGATCAGGGAGAGCATAGTGTGTACGTAGAAGGATTAGGGCGCGCATATATAAGCATTAACGCATGCAGACGCTTCGTATTCAAACCATCTCTGCTATTATGACCAGGGAGAGCATAGTGTGTACGTAGAAGAGCAGGATTAGGGCGCGCATATTTAAGCATTAACGCAGATGCTTCGTATTTCAAACCATCTCTGCTATTAACATCACAAACCGTTCATATTTTGATATTAATATCACGCATCGTTAAATGCGATATTAATATCACGCATCGTTATTAATACAAACCGTGCGTGATAATCGAAACATCACAGACGGCTCGTATTAAGAACCGTCTGTGATAACTGAAACATCACAGACGGCTCGTATTAAGAACCGTCTGTGATAACTGAAACATCACAGACGGGTCGTATTAAGAATCGTCTGTGATATTTATTATCACACATGGTTCGCGTTAATAACCGTCTGTGATAATCACATATCACCAATAATTGGCGTGTGATAATCACGTGTCACCAATAATTGGCGTATACCCAGGATTTCGATCTCACCCGTCCATTCTCTCCACATCGAATGGCAGGCAGCAGTTCCTCCCTCTGCTCGGTCTTATAAATAACGCCCCATCTACCTTTCCACCGGTACTAGTCATGCGTGAGTTCATCCACTGTGAGCATATATGGCTGTAAGTGTGGTAAGTGTGTCTTGTTCAGCCGCACCGTCGTTCCATGAAGAGTTCACTAGCTTGTTATCCTATAATAGATCTAAATGTGTTGTCGTGCTTGCCTCTGTATTTGCATGTTCCTCGGCGATGCCGACTCTCGCGAGATGTGATGTCCACTCCGATAATCCTTCTTTTCCTGCAAAATTCAAGGCAATTTTAAAACAAAAGTTCAAAAAAGACATTCCCAGATTCTTGGTGAGCAATGACATAGCCGACTTCTTCGGTGAGCGACTATCCATCTGCTTCTTCCCACTTCTTTTCTTCATCTCTGGTCTCTGCATCACGTACGCCAGTAGCGATGATTCAGTTAGCTGATCTGATCAGAGGTTAGTATACTAAATTACTTAACATTCTTAGTGATCTGATCAGAGATTAGTACTCAATTACTTAACATTCTTAGTGATCTGATCAGAGGTTAGTAGTAGGGGTAATAATAATTTTTGACACCCATTTGTCACTTGTGTAGCGTAGATGGACCGAAGCTGGATGTATATTGAGAACCGTGTGAGTGAAGAGTACATTATTGGCGTGTCGCTTTTAGAAGGGCGCCGAAGTGGATATGTTGAAGAAGGGGATGAAATATATGTATTGCCCATGTATTGATTGTGATAATCTCAAGATGTTTAGCAACTCAGTATGATTGGAGCTCACTTGATTGAAGGGTTTGAAAAGGGTACAAATGTTGGACGATCCACGGTGAAGAGAAGAGTACACAAGAAGGTAGTTATGACATAGTCGAGGAGACAACGATATGCGGTTGTGGGTGTTCTTTCGATCATGAGGATAGGTCGCAGGATGACAATCTGGATCGGATGTTACGTGATGCGAAGGAACTATAGTGAGAGAGAGTTTGGTAAATTCGAGGGCTTGATGGAGGACTCGGAGAAACCTTTGTTCCCGGCTGCAAGCCGCAATACACGAGGTTGTCATCGGTTCTAGAAGCGCTAAAATTGAAGGCAAGCAATGGTTGGTCCGACAAGAGTTTCACGGCATTATTAGGTCTCCTAGTGGACATGCTTCCAACAGAAATGTGTTGCCGAGAACCACCTACCAAGCCAAGAAGATTCTTTGTCCATTAGAAATGGAAGTAGAAAGAATACATGCATGTCGGAATGATTGTATCTGTCACAGTAAAGAGTATCTTTGGATTACATGTTTGTCAGGTGTGCAAAGCATCCCGATACAAGCGTAAAATGACTCGATGATGGGAAGGGCATCGAGGTGAAGCAAGGACCTCCTGCTAAGGTGATGTGGTATCTTCCTGTAATCCCCCGTTTGAAGCGTTTATTTGCAAACCGCAAGGATGCAAGATTGATGCGTTGGCACTGGTGGACGCCTTAACTCATCTTGTATCGTTATGTAGGAGCCCATGCCTTGCAGCCTCAAAGTCAGGTTTGTTGGCTCTATTCCCTTTGACACCGGGCGCGGCATGGTGTATCCATTCTTTGCCGAGGGCGCGGTGCACGGTGTACAAGTAGACACGGTTTCATAAAGGTCAGTGGACATGATTAATGATATTTTTAAGAGCATCCCTCTTGAGAAGCCCCCAAACGAAGAGATTAAGACATTGGGGATGCCGTCCACACATTCATTGATGGCCCAAGAGGACATCGTCCTCGACATGTCCGTGCCATAATCTTGAGATCCGGTGGCCCAAGAGGACGTCGCCTGGACTGGCACATCGGCTCGGTGGCTCCACCTCCACCTCCAAATCCGATAAAGTCTGTTGCATCGGCTCCTCCGAGACATGCGAGAACATATCATAAGCGAGGCTCCAAGGCCTCCAAGGCTCATGCGAAGAAAATTAAGCGGGTCCGTGCCATGGAAGTTTATTCTAGGAGTGTCGTTAGTGCCCGATTCACAATCACGCCCGACTTGGTATGATTTGCAATAGATTGCATGCCCGGTACATGGAGAAGTCCAACATGAAGCCAAACCGTGAGTGCATTCATTGTGAAATATAACGAGACGCATTTCCTCCACGACTTGGGCTACATCGTCGTGACATTCGAAGATTTATTCTTACTATTCAATCTCGGCGAACTCGGCGCCTCACTTCTACGATCTTTGGACATCGTAAGTGTATCTTTGTACAATGAAGTTCTACATTCACGTTATACAGATAAATGTCATTACTCTTTCTTTATGTATAGATACATGATCCAACAAGCCCGGCAATCGCGACGACCGGTGGGTTTCCTCGACCCTCACTTGGTCTTTGAACAATCTATCAACGAAGATGCATCCTTCGTGCAAGGTTACATAACGAGGGGATTGATTGCTCACACCGACAAGGAGTACGTCATGGTACCCTTCAACCAAGGGTAAGTGCTTCACTAGTTGCCACACATATGTTTCATTTGTACTTTACATGCAGCATGAACTTAGGATTAATCACTATGGTGACACATATGACTAGGAATCACTGGATTTTGATTGTGATTGTACCAAAGTGGAGCAAGGTAATATACCTTGATTCCCTACTTAGGAGCAACCACGACTTCAGTCGTGTGCAAGAAGTACTTAATAGGTAAACTCATTTTCTCCATACAGAACTCTATTGTAATATTTCTTTTGTTTGCCACAGCCGAGGCTAAGTTTTTTGAATCACGTAGGGCATTTGCCGATTATGTTGCCCAAGGAGGAAGACACGACAAATCCAGTGACACGCTACGACACAACACGCGATTTCTGGTATCCGCTACAACACAACAATCCTATATCATACTTTGTTATAATGCCTCTAGAATTGACAATACCGATGTATGTAATTCTATTTTTGCGATGCCACCCAGAGCTACGAGGGCAACGTATGTGGATTCTACGTTTGCCGCCATATGAAGGAAATCATGGGTACTAAGATCAATGATCCAGAGGTTTGTCAAATCCTTCCAATAATTATTACTTTCTGATTATATATATGTATTTATATTACACACACATGCTAATTAATGACTTAACATTGCTCCTAGCGACAGCGGGTGCACTTCGACGAAAGTGCATATGATCTTGACAATTCGTCGAGATTCGTGCAATCATCTCCCAATTCTTGCTAGTAGAGGTCATAAGTAAGAGGGGAGAGTTTCACGCCGGCAATGGTGATAATTAGATGTTGAAACATTGGATTCAACTGTACAAATCAAACAATTCCTTCAATTGAATTCATTTGTCAGATTTTGTGTAACGATTTTCATTCTATATATGTATGTGATCTGCTGGCCGTTTGTTACATTCATCTGTGTATCGAATTTTGTTGTAATTTACTATGAGTTGCAATCAACTTATATCTGTCATTTATCTGTAATCTGCTTGCTTGCTTGCTTTCTGAGGGCATGGCTAGCATATCCTGAGGCTAGCCAAAAAACAACATATAAAATGGATGATGCACTTAATATCACAGACGGTTCGTTGTTAAAAACCGTTTGTGATACAATATCACAGACGGTTTCAAAGAGTGCCGTCTGTGGTGTGAATGATATCACGAGCGACCTTTACTACTAACCGTCGTGATATACAAATATCACGAGCGATTAGTAATAAAACCGCTCGTGATATTGTGTATATCACGAGCGGTCTTTATTACTCACCGTGCGTGATAGGCGAGTATCACGAGCGATTGTTTATAAAAACCGTCGTGATATTGTGTATATCACGAGCGGTCTTTATTACTAACGATGCGTGATAGACGAGTATCACGAGCGGTTCTTTCTAAAAAATCGTATGTGATAGTCTCGTATCACCGGCGGTTTTATCACGAGCGGTTTTATAAAAACCGCTCGTGATCTGAACTATCGAGACGGTTTTTATAAAGAACCGTCGTGATACTCGTCTATCCTGCATCGTTAGTAATAAAGACTGCTCTGTAATGTGAGTTATCACGCACGGCTCGGCAAATGCTGTGATGATGACGGCCCAAATCGTGATAGGGTATCATAGCAGTGTGAGTGATTTAGATAAAATGCATGAGACCTTTAGGGTCAAGTATAAAGAGTAATTGGCTAGGATTAATAATTCCCCATGTGTTTCTTGTGAGGCTCTAAAGGTTGAGGCAGCTATTCATAAAGAGAGGTATGATAGGTCAACCAAGTCAAATGAGTGTGCATGTGAGAATCTAGCCAAAGAAGATGACTATCGCAAAAAGATCCTTGAAAGATTTTCTAGTGGGAAAAAGAAACTCAACATGATCCTTAACCAACCTTAGTAACATTAAATTATTAATTAATTGTCGATTAGTTGAAGTAAAATATTACACTACATAGTGACATCAGCATTTTATTGATAGATTCATAAAAATTGTTCTAGGGTTTAAGGATGAATCGTGAAAAGGTACAAATTAGTTGGATTCCACAATCTTACCTTAGGGAGAAGGCTTGGGTTAGATTGGTGGTAGTGCTGTAGTGCACTGGTTTTTGGTTTATGGATGGCTGGCTTGTATATGAAAAGTAAGGACTATAATCTTATACTAAGTAAATGACATAGAAATCACTCAATCATAAGTTTTGACTTGTCAGATATGGTCTAGTAGCTTCTCGAATCAATTAAATATCTACAGAGTGATGGGGTTCCTGAAGTGGAAATTGCCCTAGGACAATGGGGGTGGTATGAAAAATGTAAAAATCATACTTGACAATGGTAGGTCCACTCTGAATCGGGCGGTAGCATTCTATATTGGCCAATAGATATTCGACAATGTGTGGTCCATAATCTACTGGGTAGATACTAGAAAGAGGAGAGTAGTAAAATACCTCATTTTCTCAACTCAATTGCACGTTATCTGTTGCATATCTATTGCATGATATCGAGTGCTTGCGAAATCTTGTAGGTAAAACTGGACTACTCTGTAAAGTATATCAAATGGTATTCGAATACGCCGTGTTTCTAATAAATGAAGTTGTGTTTAATGAATAATTCCAATAGCAAGGCATAAGTAGCACTCGTAATGTTTCAATCTGGTACACAATTTATTGAAACCTCTCCTTAAGAAGTTAGTACTTTATTACTTTATGTTTAAAACGTTTACAAATAAAATTGCATCCACAAACACAATAGTAGAACCTATATATATATATATATATATATATATATATATATATATATATATATATATATATATATATATATATATATATATATATATATATATATATATATATATATATATAGGAAGCCTATTTACTACACCCAAGTGTAGTTACACCTATCATATCTACCATCCATCTTCATCAAGATACCACTCCATATTTTGGGTTATTGGGTTGGCTTTTAAGGCATTCTTATCGGATAGACCCGTGTGCATGGCAATATAAACGTTTACGTTTACAGATGCTAGAGCATTTAGCGTGTGAATGGTTTTATGGTATGTGCCAGGGATTGCGTAGGTGGTTGGTATGTATTAGGTTGTGAATCAGCGCGCAGATACTTTCTTCCGTTGTTTGACGTTTGAACATACTTGTGATAGCCTTGTGAAGGATGTGGATTTTCAGATTGAACTGTAGGCATACCGGCATAAATGTGGTTGATCATATTATTTGAATACTCGTGATAGTTATGTTCTTGTAGTGGTTTAAGAATTGTACATACTTGTCATAGCGGTGTAGGCATTGGCGTTGTTGAGATTGGAACATAGTCTGACTGCGAAACGTAATTATTGAACGGAGTATTAGGGGATATTGTTTCCTCAACTAATTTCTTGAGGGCAGTCCTCATGAGGCGGAATGTCTAATTAAGTTTCTACTCGGTAACTACTCGGTGCTTCGTAACATTTTTTCCCAAGACTACAAAATGGTAAGTTGTTGAATGGATTTGGTAGTATGTGTTTGTTACGTATCCTTCGCCGTGTTAATAGGCGTTGATTAATGTCTCGTGATTCACCTGTTCCTTGTGTTACGTAGGTTGTTTTTTCACTAGTTACCCTGTTCGGGTAAAATGGTTAGAGCAGTTGAGATACACATCGTCATCTTGTGTGTATGTTACTTCAATTGAATAGAGCTACCATCGGGAACGTCAACCGAGAGTAATGTCGAGTAGTTGTGTAGAGTCGCCGGTATTGGGGGGTGGGGGAGGGGAAGAACCTACAATAGGAGAAGGTAGTGCCCATCAGAATGAAACGGCGGGAGATCTCACACCCCTGGAGAGGTGGTATTTAGATTATTTGGAAAGTTGCACTGCTTGATGTTATTCTGGAGGTATGTGTTTACAGTCATTTAATTTATTTTGTGCTTTGCTAGGGTTGTCGCAGACAGTGAGGCTCTGAACATACTGGTTCCTAGTTCGTATTCGGACCCTGCGATCATGGTGCCCAAAATAGGACAGCTTTTTAATCAAGAAACGGATGCATATACATTCTATAATCTGTACGCTCGGTTTAATGGTTTTGGCATTAGGAGGTTTAAGAGCAGATTTAGGAAGGAAGGCATTGTGAAGACCATGCAAGAGTTTTGTTGCCACCGTCATGGTGCCCAAAAGTCATTTCAATGATGGGAATGTTGATGTCAAGTTAACAGGTTTTGCAAGAAAATGAATTGAACAACTAACATGAATTATTGTCAAGTAGACAAATAATGAGTGAGACAACTAGTCTAAAACAAAATGGCCTGAAACTTAATGGATGTATGACCGGCTTGAGAAACTAGGAGCAACAGTTTTGATCATATTCTTTTATTTGCAAGTAAATGAGTTGAACAACTAGCATGTATTATTGTCAAGTAGGAAAAAATTAGTAGGACAACTGTATTGAAACAAAATGACCTTAAACTGAATGGAGTTATGTACACCATTCATCATTGGAGTATTATATGCAATGGAAGCTTGTAAAGTGATTTAAATGATGGGAATGTTAATGTCAAGTTAACAGGTTTTGCAAGTAAATGAATTGAACAACTACCATGAAGTATTGTCAATTAGGCAAAAATAGTGGGACAACTAGTCTGAAACAAAATGGTCTGAATCTGAATGGAGGTATGACCAGTCTGATACCGGCGGTCAGACCTCCCTGATACCGGCGGTCAGACCTCCTTGATACCAGCTTGCGGAGCGGTCTGCACTGCCTAACCAGCACAAGCGACACAACCGGCAGACGATAGCAAAGACCAAAATGAGGCTCAAACAACAGCTCCTAGAAACGTTCACACAGAACACATTTGGAACAAGCACATGAGCGGATTGCAAACACACGAGGTGTTTGCTCCATGGTGCATGCATGGGGCAAGGCCGCCTAAACTTCCTTTGCCAACCGTGCATAGGAGAATGAGCACACCGCGTAAATGTCCAGCCAAATTGACCTGCAGTTGCCTGTCGGTCTCTGGGCAGCTAGACGTCTTTGATGCACGGTTGCTCGTTCCCTGGGCATTTTGTCGAGCACCTTGTAGGCACACCGCAACGGGAATGCTATCAACATGACTCGTCTAGACATTGTCTCAAACAGCTTACGGGCAAGATTGGTAGTACTGGTTGCCGCAGAATCCCAGAGCACCGAAAAATTCGGCCAGACTGGCATAATTCCAGCGGTCAGAGAAATGAGTAGTATGTGCAGGGGATTAATCTCCTCACAATTGACCAAGAACGTAAGAACGAACCATTATCAAAAAATCCAGCACATCGACACTGAACTACAAAACCTAAGGAGTTCAGAACATCAGAAATCATCATTAGAAAAAAGGATGACATACCAACCAAATGCTGTGAAGACTTTTCCCCACAACTCGGCAAGACGACGCACCAAGCCTTTCTGTATATTCTTCTCCTCACTACTCGGCAAGACGCATGCCGGCAAGCAAACAGCATCCAGGTTGCCAGCGATATGGTAACAGCGATCTGGTATCGTCAGGGAGGAAAAATCGCTGTGCTGTTTTGGTAGATTGCGCATTCTCCGGGATATTCCTGGATTGGGTACCGAAGCTGTTGAAAAAACGCTTGGATGTGGATCAAGTCCTCCTCAAACCCGTATGCGTTCAATGTCAATCTCGTGAGTCTTGAGGCGTGAGTACAATGCATCAAGAGTCAAAGTCGAAAGATCGGTAGTGTCCTTGATGGTAGTCACCTTCATCTCCCAAACGTGCAAGTCAAGAGCAGATAGCATCTGTCGAGCATTATCCGAGTCGGGGTATGTGAGACCCCGCTCGGAGATTGCTCAGAATCTTGTGAAAACGCGCAAAGCACTCATCTAAGGACTCACCGGCGAGCATTTCAAACTTGTTGTAATCTCGCTTGAACTGGTCCTGTCGAACCGTCTTAATCTGGGTGGTACCCTCATGGTATGCATCGAGGGTCTCCCAGATGTCGAATGCCGACGATAGATGAGAGATGCGATCGAACTCGCTTCTGCTCAACCCCTGGATTATGATGTTCCTTGCCTTTGCATTTGCCTCGACATCAAGCATGTTTCCAGCGTTGATGTTCTCATCGGCAGGAACAACATACCGTATTTTGACCTTACACCAGATGGCGTAGCCCTGAGCTTGAATGTAGGTCTCCATCCGGCTCTTCCAGAAGGGATAGTCGATCCCATCGAAGACCGGGGGCTTGGTCGAGTACTTGTCTGTCGCCATGGCTCTAGAGACCGGTTAAGATCTATGACAAAGAGCTAACCGGCTCTGATACCAATTGTT
Organism: Dendrocalamus sinicus; assembly: GCA_036346575.1. Classification (NCBI taxonomy): domain Eukaryota; kingdom Viridiplantae; phylum Streptophyta; class Magnoliopsida; order Poales; family Poaceae; genus Dendrocalamus; species Dendrocalamus sinicus. The sequence goes on along the minus strand of CM070658.1, from coordinate 19,423,352 downwards.
GGATCGAAATCGGCGACAGAGGGGAGGTGAATGTCGCTTGTTTAAAATTACCCCCTAAAGTCTCCACTTAATGAATCTCCTCTCCAATAGCTATGAAGAGCTATGAAGAGGCTAATTTATACTCTCTAGAAACTTGAGCACTCAGAGAAAATAGGCACAGCAAACAGAGAAACCAAAGAGTCAAAACTTCACCAAAAACAGCAAACACACAAGCTGCCAGGGGGATCGGTCTGACCGCAGCTCCTGGGCCGGTCAGACCGCCACACCTAGGCCGGTCAGACCAGTAAGAAGCCGCCGGTCAGACCGATTACTCTGTTAAACAGATTGAAACAGAAAGTATTCAGACTTCGGGAAATCAGAGACAATGATGGATTTCTTCCATTCTTTTCAGACCACAAGCACCAGACCTTAAACTAAAAACCATAGAGACTCCAAATGACAAGGCAATTCAAACAAAAACACAAGATTTTCATATTTGAGCCAAAATCTGAAAACTACAGAGAGCTGACCCAAAAATCAAATTCCCATCCAATCTGAGATTCTTTGCCCATAAAACTTTGAGAAAAGCTAATTAATAGCCTCTGGACTTTAAATACTAAGTTTCATGCCATCTCATGAAGGGAAACAAGATCCACCTCAAACCCTAGAATGGAAAATAAGAACAGAGGAGACCAAAAAGCAAAATCTGGAATTAAACGTGATTTGCTCTTAGGATTGACTAGCCAAATGGCTTTTGAGCATCCCCTAGATCACATCAACCTATTTTGCTACTTCTCAGCAAAAAGAACTCAAATCACAAAAAGTCCAGAAATCAAACAGAGAGGAGAACGAAGGGAAAACATGCATGAACAGGAAATAAACTTCAAAGATTTCATTCCCAGAAGTAAGAGGATCATAGAGGAGTCCCCATGCGCGATTACAATCAGAGGAATGATTACATGGTGGCTCAACTCATCCTCTCCCACTCCCCAAGCTCTCTCACACACAAGAAGAACACAAGAACAAGAAAGCTACAAGAGACACATTCTGCACTCTCTCAACCACTAAAGCCTAAAGCCAAAACAACATCTCTAAATGCTATTTTGACTAAAGCAATACCCTAACAACTCCTCAAACCCTAGAATCCATGCAGCCACAAGGAGACATCCCCTTCTTATATAGGCTTTGGCTAACGGGTCTCCAACCCGTTATGCCAGCTAAATCCCAAACGGAACGCTCCACATGTGTAGCTTTGTGCTTTTATCGAAACGCCCCTCCTGCACCTTCCGGGAAGTTTCCGCGTCTCTTGTCGTCCAAGCCTCGCAACCACCTCGAATCCTCGCCGTCTTCAGCACATCTAGACCGTTCTGACCTCGGCACCACCTGTGCCTAGTTCGGTCCTCCGTGCCTCGCCACGACTCCGCCTCGACGTCCTGCAGCCATCACAGATAAGAAACACATCACATAGTACCGCTCGACATATGTAAACGTAAATAACATCAAGGAGCCATACTCAGGCATGAATTTGCCCAAATGACCAATCGGGAAGCATAATATGCAATAAGTCCGCCTAACCAAACCCGACTGAGCCAAATGCCGTCATGGCACGAAACGAACTAATCAAACTCAATCTTTCCAAAAATCCTTGTCAATTACTCATCACACACATGGAGTCACAACCACATGGTCTCTCACATTACTTATGTAAACAGTTAACAGAAAAGCTATGGGATGTTAATGAAGAACCTGTCGATGAGGAACTTGAATAATCCTACATTGTATTACTCATCACACACATGGAGTCACAACCGCATGGTCTCTCATATTACTTATGTAAACAGTTAACAGAAGAGCTATGGGATGTTAATGAAGAACATGTCGATGAGGAACTTGAATAATCCTACATTGTAGGTGATCAGTAGTTTTGAGTCTCGTCCTTGTTTAGATACACCTGTGGAGTTCTTTTATAATGTGATATAACTTTGGGCTGGATGCCTTGCTATGCTAAAAACATGGCTGTTATGCCGTACTTCTACAATAAAGTTTGGTTCTTATGTTATAAATATGTGTTGATATGATGCATATTTATGTACAGTACTCTGTAGCTAAACAATTCTAGACAGTTGTAAGAATTTCTAACAGTCACAAAAATAGAAGCGTTACACTATTTCTGTGAGAGGGACGCCATTCTGAAAAAGATTGTGTGAGGCATTATGGCCTCCCGATACTGTGAGACTCGTAAGTACTACGAGTTGTGATTGGTTGTTTGAAGGCTATTGTGCGGAGAAATCATCCTGATCGCCTATCTGTCTCCATATTCTAGAGAGGTAGAAACACGCTCCAATCTGAATTTCTGTTTCTAATTAGCAAAAGAAAAGAGGATGTTCACCTTTCCAACCCCAACTAACGGCCTAACATTAGCTCCCTAGTGCTAGGACGACGAAAAGATTCATCAGCGGCTAGCTAGTTAGGCTTGACGTAAAGACGTCGTTTGCGTTGAAACAAGCGGCCCGACAAGCCATGCAACATTTGCCATCATTGCTGGTGTGGTGCAGTAGTGCACAACTGCAGATGATATCTTCAGAAGAACGGCACAATTACGCATGCATTCCTAAACCAAAGCACTGTTAATTAAGTTACTTGGTGCAAATCGGTGATTAATTAGGTATCGCTTTTCTTTTTTGTCTTTTCAGAGTAGACTCTCGATCATGCACCCGGCCACCCGGAAGGACGTCGACATCATAGCTAAGCTCAGAGCATACACGGCCAAGAGAGGCAAGCATGCATTTTGTCACGAAAGATTTAACCAGATAGCCCTGCAGGCTAATATATGTACATTTACAAGAATTCCTAAACCGAATTTACAAGCCATGGGGAGATGAGGTAGCAGGAAGTCAAGCTCGGTTTGGTCGCACTACGTACTGTGATTTCACTAATCTTTTTTTCATATTTAGAAGAGAGACAAAAACAGACAGCTCTGCTGCTTTACAGCCTGAAAGAATTAATTGTAGAGTTCAGCCGAAGAAGAAATGAGAGACAAGGAAAACGCAACCATACATGATTAGCTAGTCCTCTTCTGGCTTTGGCGTTGCACGCAAGTACGGCACCGCGCGGGCATGGTGTGCACCGTCCAAAATCCGGACAGTGTGTGCATGCTACAGTACTGGTACTGGTACGTTACTCTATCTAGCTGCCTGACAGTGGAAGGCTGAAAGCTGCCTGCCTTCATGCATGTATCCCATATGAAACATGAGAACTAGCACGTACTCCGACCATACACCACACAGAATTCACACCATATATGTACGTACGCACACATATGCAAAATTCGTGCACAAACTGCAAATACATGTAAGAACAAAAACAATTACTCTACATATCACCTGTTCTTGGAGAAGCAGGAAGCTAGATACATGGAAAGACAATATATCTGGCACTTGTGCATGCTACCTAACTAAGTTTCAAGCTCAACAACATTTCTGGGTGCCGTCCGTATTCCAGTGTGCCGCAGGCCACGTGATATGTACTGCTGTCATTGTCAACTCTCCAGCTTAACACGCACGACGCATACCTCCCTGATACATACGCATGTACGTACGTATGAAGTATTTTTTTTCTACTCCTGGGAGTACTACGTAAGAGTATCTCGTGCAATAGATAGTATGTACGTATAGTATATAAGTATATAATTAAGTCCATCTAGGTGGTATATACGTTTTTTCAGATGTGATATATATACTTTTATACATACTCCTTTTATGTGTCAATATAAAGGTATTTGCGAAATATACTAAAAACTATAGACTCCCTAGCAATTTTTTATGTATACTGCATTGTAGCATCTTATAATTACTATATAAGTGTTCCTAAAGTAATAAAGGAGTATTTCAAATTTGTTTAGGTGATATATTAGAGGCGAGAGTAATTACACCCGGAAGTAAAATGTGTGTGTGCACACACGCGCGCGTGTGTATATGAGAGCATATCTAGTGCTAAAACCCTCACTACTACAGATAAGGTTATACTGGATGCCTCATCACAGACGGTTCTATAGAATTCATCAATGTTAAGTTGTAGCATAGTTACCTCATGCAGTTTTACTAGCGTGACCCTCTATGTTGCAATCGATGGGTAAGAACCATCTGTGATAATATATCACAGACAATTCGTAATAAAAATCATCTATGATGTATGTACTTATCATGGATGGTTTTTGTGAAAAGCCATCAGTGATATATCACGGACGATTTTTTGTAAAAAAAGTCTGTGATGAGTTACTTAGGTTGTGAATGGAAGCATATGTGATATTTACAGTGTTATTAAATACCCTCGTCTCCACAGATATTATGTCTGTTAAGCAGTGGCTTTGAGGCAACTTGGTGAAAGAAGATCAGAGATTTGGAAGGGTACTTGTGTATCTATTTGTTCTTGGTGATCTAAGGTTAGTAATTGTTACTATATATAATAAAATATATTATATTCTAACTAGATCTACATACTTAGTTGCACGGAAAAAGAGATCTAGCTTGATAATTTTTGCTCCAATTTAAGAGTAGGTCTCACTCCTATCTATTTTAATTCTTGTTGGATTGGTTCATGAATCATAGCTAGTTACTTTAGATGGACAAATTTTACGGTGAATGACAATTATGCGTAAGAGTGTACGTACATGTAATGGGTACCTCGGAGAGCATTAATCTAATTTACCATTAATTTGTTATATGCGTAGCGTAGATGGACCGAAGTTAGATGCACATTGAGAACCATATGAGTGAAGAGTACATCAGTGGCGTGTTTGCTTTTAGAAGACCTACTGAGTAGGATATATTGAAGAGGGGGATGAAATTTATGTAACAACCCACGTCGTTAATTAACCCTAATTAGCAAATTAGGACGTTAAGTAGGATTAATTACATAAATGATAATCTAAAAATACGAGGAAATTTAAACTTTTCTACATAGCCGTATAAATTGAAATCAACGAATGATAAACTAGTACCTTGTTTTCATTTTTATTAACGAGGATGAATATCAAACTATATGGACTGAAATAAGAAACAAAAATTCAATTGCACGACAAATAGAAACTTTCAAGTCAATTAAAATATATATAGCAGTCCGTAGTACACCAGTAGTTAAATTACAATTGTGTAGGGTAAAATCAATAACATACATTGATCGATAATGAGAACTCATATCAAGTCCAATAAAAATATTACAATTTGCATTACATAATAGCGACAATACGAATTACAGCAGATAAACAATTTTGTGTCCTAACCAAATAACTATTTCAAAAATGAAGCAATTACAATAGAGAACGTCAATTACAACTAGAGATCCATCTCATACATAATTATTACAATAGGGAAATGAAGAATAGAAATTTCATTAAATTGTATACCTCAATATTAAGAGAAAGCCCTATTACAATTTAGATCATTTCATACATTAGAAGATGTCATCGAGCTGCCACCACACCACTATTCTAATTGTGAACAAACCAGTAGTTATAATGCTGAAAAAGACCGAACAAAAGAACGAATAAAATAAATAAAAGAAAAAAAGAAAGAATTGCAGTCAGAGCCCTAGCGGTTAACTTCGGGCGAGGTAATCCATTCACGGAGATACCTGACCGTCCGGGGGCCAGTCGGCACCTCTCACAACTATAGGCTCATCACACGGTATGTTTATTAATATACAAACCTGTCTTCGGGTATAGGAACCAACCAAGGCAAAGAAAAAAATGCCATAATCCCATTTTCCAAGCCCAAACCACAACCGAGAAACATCTGTCAAAGTTATGCCCACATAACACCATATTGCCAAGATAGCACACGGCCAGAACCAACATGACGAGATAGCACCTCCAGCCAGCACACCCTCACGGCCAAAACCCCAGCCAAGCCCTCACGGCCAAAACCACTACACTACCAGCTAAAATATCCCACTGCCATATACCAATAGCCAAACCAAGGAAAGAGCGCAAGAGACTGAGAGGCTCGGTAAGTATTCCCCAACACTCCCCAGCCAATCCCCAGACCGCAGAGGAGCCAGCCACCGAGTGGAGCCCGAAGGCCAGGGAGGTGAAGGCACGGCAAGCCGACGGGAGCAAGCGACCGTGAAGGCAGCAGGGGAACCACAGCACAACAACCGCAAGCCAACGACCGCAACCATCCCCAAACCCTAACCATTCTTGCAGCCACCAGCAAAGGTAAACCCACCAGATTCACATCAACATATCACATTCATCTAGAGTAGCAAATATTGAACTAGAGACATTAAGCAATCACCCACATCGGGCCAACCCCAAAAATGTATCACTGGAAGTAGTGAGCGGAGAGGAGGCTTACCGAAGAAGACGGCGGCTGCGGGTTTCCTCCGGCCAAGCCACTAGCTAGCTGCCACCAGTACTCCCCCGGCGTACGACGACAGCTAACCGGCGGCGGTCAGCCACGGTCACCCGCCTCCCAGCCTAACACCTCGAGCAAACAATTAGAACAACTCAAAAATACCAACTAAAACAAATTAGTCATGAAATCAACCGTGGATCCGGTTGAACCAGAGGGAGGAGTGCCAGATCCAGGCCATAGGCCCCGGATCCGGTAGTAGCCACCCGGGCTAAGGGAGGAGGCGGCGTAGAGGGGAGGCGCGTTGGTGGGGGCGACGCCGGAGGAGGAGGCGCAGAGGGAGTGGACGGCGGAGGCACCGAGTTGGGGAGGAGCCGAGGGCAAGGCGGAGGCGGCCGAGCCGCATGGCGCGGCGCCACCGGGGTTGGCGGCGCTTGGGGGCGGCGCATCGAGCAACCGGGCGTAGGGGAGTGCGGAGGCCGGGGTAGAGGTCGGCGCGTCGGGGGCGTGGCGCGCGCGAGGTCCAGGGCGGCGCCAAGTGGGAGAAGTAGGGGGCGGTGTCGAGCGGGAGAGGCACCGAGCGGGAGAAGTCGGAAGAGGAGAAAAAAAAGGGAAAGGGGGAGAGGAGACGTCGGTGAAGAAAGAGGAGGAGAGGAAGAGGCGCTGGCGGCGGAAGACACAAGAAAAAGGGGATCGGGTGGAAAGAAAAGAAAAGAAGAGAAAGAAGGGAAGGGAAGAAGAAAAAGAGAAAAATAAAAGAAGAATAGGATAAAATAGGAAAGTAAAATTTTGCAGATTAAATTATTAAATTTCAAAATACCTGCGCATCAACAAGCATATTTAGAAAAATTCATTTAATTAATTAAACCATAGCATCTATGCGACACCATAAATTATGTTAATAACCTAGAATATTTCTCAAGTATGATAATAAATATAATACCATTAATGGATTAAAACTGGTACGCAAGTGTAGGAAAATTTGTATATCATTTAGACCATATCAGGGTATACTTAACTACTCAAACAATTGGGTTAATAGCATTTAAATTATAGAAATCCACCTCTGATTACTCAGGGTCACTAGAACCAATTACTTAGGTCTAATGAATTAAAATATACACGTCGATTAAACTTGTGCGCGACGGATCAAATTAGAGATCAGAGTCGTAAACCGTTTTGTTACGGATTAAATACCCAGATAATTTGGTGAAGTTCAACTAAACAGTAGAAAACCATTAATTTGTAGTTACAATGACTAGAATAAATTAAGTGCCTCAGTAAGTTAAAACTTAGCCCGTACCGATTCAATTAAGATATTACCGATTAAATCCTTCTAGGTTATAACTAAATACCGAATCAACCTGAATAGTGGAACGTTTCTACTAAATATGTTTGAATATTAAGAATAAAGTAAGTGATGCCATAAGCTGGAAATTATACACAGATAAAAATAAATTAGCAAAATATCATTGAAACCCCTATTGCACATTTAAATGCCTAATTAATTTTATAGTCGAGTATGAACTGTAAAAATCTAATGATAAGTATTCTGAATTATTAGAATAAATTCATAGCTGTCCAAAGAGTTAAAACTGTTTGCGATGATTAGAATAGCATGCGCTGAGTTAAAATAGTATTCGTCAAGTTAAGATTTCGAGTAGTAATTAAAAGCATAAGCGGTGATTTAAATAGCAGTTAAGCTGTAAAAATATGCTAAGGAATACATTAAAATGTATGAATCCTATAAGGACACCAGAATATAGTTTAATTAAGAAATTAAGTAATGGATTCACGAGACCATTTTATTCTGGATCGATAATTCAACTCGTTGCGCGTACTAGTACGAGAAAATGTATTGAGTAATCTTAAGAGCTGAAATGAATTAGAGGTGAATAAACATATACGAACCTTTGAGAAATTAAATAGGCCTAATTGCATACGTGAGATTGGATAGATTAACATTCGTCGTTATAATTGTAAATGCATTTAGCCAACCCCGTGTAATTGAAAAATTGCTAGGAATTAATAAAATGCCGAGCATACTTACTAGATCAATCGTATCTCCTAACGCTAGTGCGATGATGTCGAGCGACGAGTAGTGTACCGAAATTAACCTTGATTACTGCGATCAGATTAAGCAAAGTCTTACCTTAGGAGCACAATCACGTCAACACATCATATGTCATTATATTTTCGTAAATTAAGTCGTAGGCGTATTTAATTGCAGGCAACAACCAAGCTACGGGAACGACTTCACCTGATCCTAATTGAATCCGAGTATATGGTTAAAGTTCAGGCAAGCATTCCTTTGATCAAGTCTTCGGAGTATATTTCGTAAAACAAGTATTTTGGTATTAATCTATTATCACCCTGCATGAAAGAATTAAAAGATATTTAAACTGAACAATTGGGATAAAGAGACATGAACAAAGAAACAGAAGGCAACTGATGGAGCAGTTGGCCATTTCAGTTATGTAAGAAGGTGGGCAGAGGTTGCCAGGGTAGGTGATAAGTGGGCAGGTATGGAACCTCTGCATAAGAATAGAATGTAAGGAATTTACCAACTTCATCCGTGTGAACAGACCGTACCAACCGTATCAACCATCATCCTGTTGCGGCGGACAGACTAGTAGCTCTATCAAAGTATTATATTCTCCACAGGGTTGATTTTTAATTATGGGATGAGCCCCAAAGGAACCGGTAAAAGACTGGAGCGTGAGAACCCACAGGCGGGTTACGCAAAGGCGTTATATTACGCAGAAAGGGGGCTGGGTGAGGGTCAAAAACCCTACCAGCCAACAGTTATTGTCGCTTTCGGTGGGTCTGCGTGAGGGTTTTACACCGCTCCAGGCTGCTGCTTGTGAGTAACTGGGTGGAGATATAATTACTGAGATAGATGCAAACGTACTGTACTCTGATCTGGGCGCCGCATCTAAGGAATTGCGGAGTTCTGGGAAGCCAACAGGATCAGAGTGGTGATGGGTAAAGTGATACAAGCTTGCGCAATGCTATCCAAATCATGAATTCATGCCTGTCTCTGGGAAAGGACAATTACGGAAACTTATGGGGGTTTTTGCTGTTCATACGTATGTTCAGTAGTTTTCTAAATTAATAAATCGAACTTCTTTTAAAACCAACAACCCTTATTTTCTATAAGTCAGGGAAAGGAATTTGAGGATGAAAAGAGTATTAAGAATGAGCATAAGATTGAAGAGAGGAATTAATATTCCTATATGTGTAATTGTTGAGCATTCTGTGCATTTTTGCTAATATCACTTGCTGAGTACTTCTGTACTCACCCTTGCTATAAATCTCCCCTTGCTTAGGAGCATGTCAGTTCAGATAATAGCAAGTCAAGTGGAAATTGCTTGAATGGAAGACCGTGGGCTCGGATTGCAATAGGTGCAAGGTGGCATCCCGTGTGAAGGTTGTGTTAAGTATGAGATATTCAAGCCTTTGAGGCTTTGTAATAAATTGTAGCCCTGTGTGGCGATATTATTGTAATATTGTGTTTTGTCTCTAATTATTGTTCTGCTGCAACACTCTGATGGCTTATTATTCGTTAGAGCGATGTTCTATCAGCTAAAACGAATAATAATCCGTTGACTAGCGTTATTACCCCATGGTAATAATGCGGGTCGTCACAATTTATGTATTATCTTTGTATTGATTGTAAAAAATCTAAAGTTGTTTTCTAATTCAGTGCAGATAGAAGTACACTTAATTTGAAGGAGTTTCAAAAAGGGGTATACATGTTGCAAACAATTTGACAGAAAGAGGAGAACAGTTCAGCTCCTAGGCCTTTTAGAGGAAAAGAGGTCTATGATATGGTTAAGGATATCAATGTTGTGCTTAGAAAGAGATGTAAATTATGGATCCGTCAGAAGAATATCTGGAAGAAGAGATCAATTTTTTTGGGACTTACCTTATTGAGAGCACTTAAAAGTTCACAACTACATTGACGTCATGCATATGGAGAAGAATATATGTGATAGCTTGATTGGTATTTTATTGAACAATCGTGATAAAACAAAAGATGGTGTCAATGTGTGGCATGACTTGGTTGAAATGAATATAAGGACCACATTAGCACCAAAAGAGACTGATAAAGGCCGAACGTACCTTCCCTTAGCTTGCAGCACTCTGTCCAAGGCTGAGAGAAATGGATTGCGCTAGAGCTTGTATGATGTTATAGTTCCGTCTAGTTATTATGTCAGTATGAAGAAACTTGTTTCTATAAAAGATTTGAAATTAATTCGTATGAAGTCTCATGATTGTCATGTGCTGATGACACAAATGTTTCCTATTGCAATTAGAAGTATTTTGCCGAACAAGATTCGAGTGACAATCGTGAGGCTATGTTATTTCTTTAATTCAATTGCTCATAAGATCATCAATTCTGATAGAATGGATGCTCTTCAGGCTGAGGTGGTCATGACTCGATGTCATCTTAAGATGTATTTCCCTCCATTATTTTTTGATATCATGTTCCATCTTATTGTTCACCTTGTGAAAGAGATAAAGATATGTGGATTTGTGTTCCTACGTTATATGTACTTGTTTGAGAAGTACATGAGAATTCTGAAATTCTATGTACGGAATCGATCTCTACCGAAAGGCAGCATCATCAAAGGTTATGCAACCGAAGAGCTCATTGAGTTCTGCATTAACTACATGGCTTAGGTAGAACCGATAGGTGTGGCTCAATCTCGTTATGAGGAGAGGTTAGAAGATATCGGGACTATCTAAAGGAAAGAAATCACTCCCAATTTGGATATGTACACTCAAGCCTATTTCACGATCTTACAACACATGACCAAAGTGTTCCTGTACATCGACGAGCACAAAGACATGATACGCTAAGATAATCCAAGCTAGTCGGATGTTTGAATCACAAGAGAGCACAGCCGTCAGTTCAACGAATAAATTTACGATTCACTGCGAGGTCATCAAGTGATGATATGCAGCTATGGTTGGCAAAAGGGCCAAAACTTTTAATTGTGACATGGAAAGGATACGACATAAATGGATACACATTTTATATGAGAGTTCGGGATAGGAAGAGCACAATCCAGAACAGTAGTGTTCGTATAGGTGCGTTTCATAAGCAGTTTAATACTGTTGTGTCAAACATAATGAAACATGGGTTGAGCTCCTACTATGGGTTTGTAGACGAGATTTGAGGGCTCGACTACATACTTTTTAAGATCCCCCTGTTTCGGTACCATTAGGTCCAACTTCCACAGGGTGTGAAGGTTGACAAATACGATATCACTATTGTAGAACCATTCATACTCGCTAAGCAAGTTGTTCAAAATTTTTATGTAACAAATGCTGCAACTAAGAATCGCCACATAGTTTTTCATGGAAAAGAAGGATTATCGGAGTTGAGATGTCATGGATGAGGAAGAGTACAGTCAATTTGACAAGTTAGCTCCATTCAGAAACGACATTAGGCCCAAGGAAGAACCCAAGTAGGAAGCTACCTATATGCACATTGATCATTGTGAAAGGCTATTTTTTAATGGAAATAGCCAAGTGGAATTTCTAGTTGTAAATTATTTTGAGTTGTAATTCACTTATCTATAATCTGCTTGCTTATCTTCAAAGGGCATGGTTAGCATTTTCTGAGGCTAGCGGAAAAACAGAAAAAAAAAATAGCTACACAAAGAACTATCACAAATAGTTTCTAACACAAAACCGTCTATGATACGTAAACCATCACATATGGTTTTTGTATTAGCCGTCTGTGATATGTCGGATGTCAAAGACAATTATTTTTAAAAACTCTATGTGTTGTGATTTATCATAGATGGTTGTTTTTAAAAATTATATGTGATAATATTCATATATATATATATACAAACACTTAGGGTGAAAACCTAACTCACTACTCCTGCGCATACTTAAGTTTTCCTCAACACACATGTGCCTTCTCAGCTTCCTTCGCCATCGGATCCGAGCCTGCTCAGCTTCCTCCACCACCTCCCTCGCCACCTACACTCGACATAAGGAAGGGCAACGTTGATGGTGACTGGATCTGAGCGACCGCTGTTCCTTCTTCTTCCGATCCCGGTCTTTCTCCCCTCCCTCACCGTAGGGTGAGGTTCTTGTGGGAACCAAAGGTATAGATCCAAAATCCCACTTCTTTACCTCAAATTGCATGGTAATGTAGTTGATTTGTGTTGTTGTTACTAGATCTGGCTGTCATATAATTTTTTTGGCAAAAAAGTTAGATTTGGGAGAAAATCCCCTTTGTTTTGTTACATAAATTTTGTTGTGCTTGTTGCTGGTATCCAATGTTCATGCACACTGTGTCTATGTAGATTTGTAATATGTTTGCTTGTTTTCAGAGAGCATGGCTAGCATTTTTTGATACTAGCCAAAAAAATAAGTTTTTTTAGCTATACAAAGAACTATTGTAGACAGTTTCTAACACAAAACTGTCTGTGATACATAGACCATCACATATGGTTTTTTGTATTAGCCATATGTGATATGTCGGATATCATAGATGGTTATGTTTAAAAACTATCTATGTTGTAACTTATCACAGATGGTTTAGAAGCCGTATATAATAATCATCTGTTATCACTGATGCAATAAATCAAACAATTCAGAAACCATCTTTGATGAGGGTTATGAACAGTCTATGATAACCCCATATGGGGTAGTGCCTATTCAGTGATAAGGTGCTAATGCCACCCAGGGCCATCCGATCTGGCTTGAGTAACTTGGATAAATGCGGGTGGAAAGCCCAATCTCACTTACACACTTTTTCATAACCCCGACCTCTATATGGTTGAAATATTTCACAAATCTTAGCTCACCTCACCTCTCTCTCTCTCCCTCTCACCTCTCGAACGCCATCCTCCTTGCCGCTCCACTGTGCCCAGCCGCCACACTCCTCCCCTGCCCCCGGGCCTCCCTCTCACATGATGGCGGGGGTGTGCAGCTTGGGGGTAGGTTGATGCGTGCGTGCTATCAGCAGGCGTGTGTACATATATTTGTATGTATGTATATGTATATATAGTGCATACATATAGTAGGTTGATGGCTAGATGTTGTTTGACACCTGCTACATAACATCATCTGAACTTCAGGATATATAGCTAGCTCATGCATGTTTTAATTTATAATTCTTTTGACAGTGAGGGTGGCAAGAAGGTATGTATCCCATTCTCTTTCTAGCTGGAGAGAGATCGACCCCATGGCATGAGCAAATTAAATAAGACACGTATCTCGATCTGAATCAATTGCATCACCAACTAAGACAATAATTAATCGATCGATCATCCTGCAAGCCATTGAATTGCATGCAATTGATCGTCATATTAAATTTGCAATTGAAGGAGATTCATTAGTCGACCCTTCCAGCATTTATCAGGTAAATGCATGCGGCAATGGCATGCAACTAGTAGAGCTAGCTTCTGCAGATCCTTAAATTGCCATGGCCAATATATGGATGCCTGGTCCAACATCTTGATGAATTACAGATCACATATACTCTGATAAATTCTGCGTGTAATTAAATAGTGCACCGCCTGCAGAGATATGGGATGCCAATCCTTTACGACTTAACCCATCGATTGGAACCCCATTATTTCACAAGCTAGCTAGATTCAGTCGCCTGCAAACTGCATATCAGAGCATCTCCAACAGTATGAGCTAGTTACTAGCTCTAAGACAGCTTCTCCAATAGTACTAACTTTTAGCACATAGCTCATAACATAAATAGCCTCACATGACACTCTCATATAATCTTGGAATGTGTGTATGAGACTAGCTCTTGATCAAGAGCTAACTTTTCTCTCTCTTCTATTAAAATATGAAGTAATATGCTTAGAGTTAGCTCATAAGTCACTATTGGAGATGCTCTCAGTTCACCACGCTCAAGGAGATCTCGATGGATCGACCATGCATATGCATTATGCATGCCTAGAGCGTTTAATGCACCTCAATCTCAGGATCACAACATGAGCAACTCCTTTGAGGTGATCTTCCGTCTAAACAAATGACTGGGGAATGCCGTTCAACAATTCAACAGATTTGACATACTTACAGGCAAGTAAATAGAGCATCAATTGTATCAACAATTCAACAGAATCCATTAGCGATCTACCCCTAGAAAACTAGAGGCTTCCATTTGCAACAATCTTACGTGAATAGATATATGAAGCAGGAAACTTGCTTTACTTATAAAAATTCACACTTAAATAAATATGTGAAACAAAATATTGACAAATACAATACAAGCAATTTTACATTCTTCTTGAAAACAACCACATTTTAGGCCTATCACCCAGCGATGATAATCTGGATATAGCAAGATCCGCATCCATTCATCTCTCTCTCGCTCCCTCCCTCATGTCAACGGTGCTATTTGGCAGCGGCTATAGTGATAAGTGCCAGTGGAGCAAATGGTGGCAGTGAAAAGGTGGGTGGGAAGGGGGCGGCAGTTTGAGGGTTGTCATGGGCTAGGGTGAGGCGAGTTGGGTGGGCGGATTAAAATTCAATTAGGAAATCATGGAAACTGAGGACGGTGGCCCTCACATTGCATTTTCTAGGGAGGTGGGGAGACAGATGGTGGAAAGATGGCTCCACTTGCCCGCATGTTTTTTAGGCGGAGACGAGATGGGTGGGGTGGCAGATAGGTCATCACTATCAATCTAAACATTTATATTTTTGGAAACTAAGCCCTAAAATTTATTAGAAGTATATAAAAGATACTTGGATAAATATATGTGAAACAAAATAATAGCAAATAAAGTACAAACTATTTTACGTTATTCTTGAAACAACCACATTTTAGGCCTGTCACCTGACATTGACAGTCTCGATATTGACAATATAAAGACTTTCTATGTAGGGAATCACATTGAAGTAGTAAAAATAATCATGCTCAAAGTCTAAGACACCTGTCCTAGGACATTGGTGTCTCATACTATCGATGCGAACAACATGCTCTACATTTCGAGTTTGAATATCATAGTGGTAGAAGTAATCTGCCTTCATTAAAACTCCCTCACACTGACTTTAATTACATACCATTGATCCCATTGCGGGTTCACGCCATCTCTTGACATCCAGATCACCAATTATTGCGAGGGCTCAGGACAGTGAGCTATGTATAGCTCACCGTCTAGTATGCTAAAAAAGAACCTCCCATTATGGTCAAACGCAACGCTCGAAGGCTCGTTGATGATGGTAAACGTCTCATCTTCCAAGCCGAAGCTATGCAGACACCTTTGCAAGGGCTGCTTGAGATGAGACCCATCCAAGCCTTCAAGTGGAAGTGAATAGGGTATGATGAACCCGCCACGGTCTCCCTCCAAGAACCGCGCTGTCATCATTACCAATCGTGAAAACCTCCATGCCTATGGAGTTAGCCTATGTGGTGCCATCATTCACCAAGCATTGCTGGACCTTGTACTTGCTGGTGCAAGGGAGGTCAATGCCGAAGCTGATGATATGGAAATTTTGGGGGTTATCAGGCAAAGTAAGAAGGTCCCGCGTGGCTAGGTTGAGCATGTACATGGAGGTGTCCGTGGGCACTAGCACCAAGCCATCACAGTGCACGAAGTGGTGGAGGAGCTCCCGTTTAATTTCACATCGGAAGTTTGTGGTATTCACGAGGCTCTCGCTACCTTGGCCCGCATGCCACCGGTAAAACTAGATTATGTTGCTTCAAAAGTTGATCGACAAGCGGTCCATAAGACCATATGGTGAACCCCATGTGAGTGTTGAATATTTAACATTGGTCGTATCTTGTCTTCGTTGCTTGAGTTTGATTTATATGAATTTGAATTTTGGCATGTGCTATTCTGGAGTCCCAGTCTGACCGGCCTATCCAGGTGGTTTGACCACTGGGAGCATGCGGTTAGACCAACCTCTGGTGGCATTCTAACCAGTGGACTTTGGCTAGGCTAAGTGGCAATTCAACTGGTGCCAGTGTAGGTTTGTTGAGTTGAGTTGTTTTGTTGGTTCTGTGGTTTTTCTTGTGAGTCATGGTAGTGTCCATGCAGTATTAGTCATGGCGGGTGTTGTGTAAGTGTTAGTCATGGATATTTTATGCTTGTGTGAGTCACGACGTATGTCCATGCATATGGTTTACTAATGGAAAATCAAGTACATGTCATTTGTGCTCAGATCAATTGCTTTATTCTTTAAAGTGCAAGTGCTTTGATGATTATTGCGGTTAGTGGCAAGACCAAGGCTACGGAAAGCGTCTTGAGGCTATGATATGTCACGTTAGTCCGAGTGTAGCAACATCTCAAGCTAAGAAGCACAGAAGAAAGACAAGGGTCGGACGAGACAATGCATGCATGTGGTGTGCTCATTGAATTTGTGCATTTCAAGTGATGACATTCCTCGGAGCAGGCGTACGATGTTGACGGCAAGGTGTTCACCATCACAGACTATGGAGTGATGTGGTGCGCTATAAGACTTGGGCGTTTCAAATGGCGACGGCCTCGACACAGGCGAACGATCTTGGGCAATAAGTCATGAGCATTGCATCACCGTGAAGACTAGTAGGTGGCAACTAAGAAAATTATCTTAAATCAGGTGGAGTGGCAATTTGCAAAACCATGGCACTGGTCTAAGTGGTTTGTGTCATGTCTTTATGGATGGAATATCTTACCGGGTTTGTGGAGCCTTTAGGAAGTCACGCTTTTAAAAGCGTGCAAGTGTGTGTAATATAAAACCTATTTGTGTGTGAGTTACTGGGTTCTTCAAGTGTAAGTGGTGTGATCCACTAAAGAGTGGCTAGTTTAGTAAGAGGTGAGGAGCCTCCACTATATAAGTCTTGTGTTGTGTTATGAGATGTATGCCTTTTTTTGACTTAAGAGATTAGAGTTAGGGTTTTCTTGTGTTGGAGCCTTTTATGTGTGTACTTCAGGCTTAGAGCTATGCTATTATAAGGGATTGGCTATAAAATATTTATATTCAAGTGAAATAAACATCCAAAATTTGCCCAAGTGAGTTGCGCCATGGATCCCCTCATACGCTTTTGATTTTCTTGCCTTTTTTATTTGGATTTCTTTTCTCTTGAGGTTTTCTACTACAAAGGATGTATAAGAGGTAGAGATGACTTCTAGAGACAAGATCATACCCATCTAGACATGATCTAGAGGAAGTTCTTGAGTTTACTCGATTTTTCTCAATAAAGAGGTGATTTTCGGGTTTTACTCTAGTGGGTGTTTTGGGTTGAATTCGTGTTGTGTTCTAGGTTGCTAAGATAAATGAGAACCCATTCCAAGTTACCTAGACCATTTAGGATTCTTGAGCAACAGTAGATCGAACTTTTCCTCTTTTGCTCAATTTTGATGCACCCTTAACTCAAATGAGAAAAGGTTACAACTTTGGTGGTAATTCTCTTGATCATTGATTGGAATATATTTATGACATCCTAGAGAAGATGCATAACAATTTTCACGTCATTTGGATCATTGAATCAAAAGTAACGTTGATTGTTAGGATTTAAAATAGTGATGAGATTACTGTTGATTTGCCTGATTTTACTGTTAGTAGCAGTCTGGCTGCTATGGGCTAGAGGTCTGACCAAAAAGCATTGTTCATATGCCTAAAATCACTGTTTATACCGGTCTGACCAATTGCAAATTCCGATCTAACTGGTGAGGGTGTGGATTTATGGAAGTTTTGCATTGCTAGGCTTAGGGCTTTGATTAGAGTTATGAATTTGGTTTTCTGCTGCATGTTATTGTTCATATTTGGAGAAGATTTTGAAATAAAGATTCACCCTCTTTGACTCACCATACTCAATCCTATAAGTGGTATCAAAGCAAGGTTGCTCTTTGTTGATCTTATCTGATCTTGAGCAATGGAGTCATAGAAGTATAACAACAAGCCTCTTGTCTTTGATGGGGCTGACTATCTCTAGTAGAAGACATGGATGGTGATGTACATCAAGGCTCAAGGATGAGCCATTTGGAACAAAGTGAAAAAAATCTTCAGTTGTACCTGCCGATGATGTGATCGTCAATGCTGTTCAGTCAGCTGAGTTGAGGCAAATGCTAAGGCACATATCTTCTTGATCTAAGACGTAGGAAGATCTGAGTTCAATCATGTAGCTCATCTTGCATCCATACATGAGATCTGGATGACCCTCTCTATCTACCATGAGTAAACGTCAGAAATCAAAAAAGTGCATAACATTCAATTCAAGAGAGACTACCAAAAGCTAGAGATGAAACCTGAAGAGTCCATTGATTCCTTCTTTGGTAGTTTCTACAGGATCATGAGTGATTTGAGGTTTGTTGGTGTGACCTATACTTATTCTGACAATGCAGCTCATGCTTTAAGTGCTCTTGACATGAGTGTTTGGGAAATAAAAGTTACATCGATCAGTGACAAGCCGAACTTGGTGACTATGACTATGGATAAGCTATGTTCATGCCTTAAGACCCATAAGATGGACATCATAGCCAAGAAATCCAAAAGTCCACAGATGATGGCTCTTGTGACTGATCCTATCAAGAATGGTACTTCTTGTGAGAATGCTTCTTCAGACTTTTCTTTGTCTTGTTTTATAGCCATGAGTGATGAGCAACTTGAGAGATTTCCTATAGATGATCTAGCCCTCATCACTAGCTGATTTGCTCGTGCCTACCACAAAGCAAGAGAGCGTAGGAGAGAAGGTCCAATTGTATGCTTTGAGTATGGTGAGATGGGTCATGTTCGTACTAGACATGGTCGACATGCTCCTATTATCCCATCACAGCCCCACCACCATTGCATGTGTAGCCAGGCCGCCCTCATTTATCCGATTTTCATGATCAGTCCTTTGAAGGTGATTATGGCCGAGAGGACGATGACATTGGGAATGGTGTCAATGAAAGTTAAATGAGTGGAAAGTTGATAAAGAGAGCCAAGAAGTACTCCAGAGAGTTGGACACTATGGTGGACACTAAATCAATGTTGAAGCAATAGGAATATTGGGTGAAGGTGGTACATAATCCTTGCTTTGCACTTCTATTGGATATATTTTCCCTTCCTCATCCTCTATCCTTTTCTTCTAAAAGATAAGTTGAGTGGATGATGATTTTGCTTGGTTAATCACTCAATCTAGCTGTACATTTTCATATAGTAACTTGCAACTTATGGCCACCAAAGTAAGATAAGGTTATGTCAAAATTCCATATTATATAGTAAAAAGATATATAATATACACATTATAACATAAATATATTGTTATAGGAAATTTTTAACTCTCATAGTTCTGTTAAAAAACTCTTATCATATGCTGAGTGCACAAGAATATAGCATTATCTAGATGTTATTGCAAATCTTGTGCGAAAAAACAATTCTGTAAGAACATTATCTTTTATATCTAAATTGACACATTTTGATGTGTGTCTCTCGATGTGCAAATATAATTGCATATAAGTTTTTTACTCTATCACTATAGCACAACCGTAGACATCAAGAACTAAAATTAGTAAATGATATGGTGTAAAGTTTGGCAAACCCCTGCTATCCCTTGTTCATGTTTGCAATTATGGATATTTTATTTTGAAAACTATTACTATATTTTGTTTGTTTGGTTCTATGTTCATTGAAAGACCAAAATTGTTATTTTTACCACACTGGTGAAATATTTGTTTGATATGACCTCAACTAGTTTCTTTTGTTTGTGCAGTCAATAGATCAGAAATAAGATCAAGGAGTGATAGGGAGAAGGACAACCAACACATCTTGCAAATAGAAGAGATGGATGTCGTGTCATTTGTTGCGACAGTGTTATCTGACTTCTGTGGTCCTGGAAAATGGATGCCTATAGCAAAACTCCACATAGAGGTTTGTTATGGAAAAACATATTTCTATCTAGTTTCTATGCTGAAGTAAAAGTATAATTTATTAACCTTGATTAGTCAAAATTGTGTTCTGTGAAATAATTGAATCATCTGTGGCTTGGAAAAGGCAAGTCTACATAGAAGGGATGTACCATGTGATTACAATTTACAATATTAAGAAAGGAAAGTTTGATTGAAATGAGTGATAGCATGAACATACATTGTAAGAATATCAACTGGGATAGAAAACAACTTTGGCAAAGTTTTCCTTGCCAGCCCATGTTTTTCTTCATAACCATTTATGTTTGATTATGCACATGTTGACACTATTGTTTATGGGCACATTTCCTTCAGCTAAAGTAGCATATCACCTCTTCTTAGAGCCACTATTAATGATCGATGAATGTTTTTCCTTCTACATCAGAAATAAACATAAGTTACTTTGATATTCACATCTTATCTTGCATCATTGACTTGTATATTTGTTCAACTTCATAGGCCTCCTTTATGTTTAGTCCCTGGTGATGGGCTCAGGAGATTGGCTCTAGATATCTCTTGTTGGGTACTGTAGAAAAATGTTTAATTGAAAATGAGCTAATGTTATGTATTATTTGAAATTGTCTAATTTCTTCGGCCTTTGAACATGTTTTGTAAGCCAGGGAAATGAATTCTCATATTACATGATGAATTGTTCAAGCTTCATTCTAAACCAGTATGTCAATCTATTAACTCTAAGCTACATATATTTAAAAGCATTCAACATCTTACTTTATCAAGTTGTTCATGATGCTAATAATATTACCTATTCTTATTAGAACTTAATAGGCCAATGAATAGACTATATATCCTTGGATACATAGCAACTATAATTCTCTTTCAGACAATGGTCAACTTCAACTTGTTTCATTTCTTGATATTCATCACTCAAGGTACTTAGTATGCCATGTTTTTCTTATGTGTACCCCTACAAAATACTGTGTTTTCATTCATCATTTTGTGTACATTTGGTCCAAGTTGTATATCCTGTTGGAAGCATTTAGGATCATAATATTTCCATTGATCACAATACAATTATGTTGATAACATTTACTCTCCCCCGTCTGGATCCACCTCCTAGTCTCCATCTTCCTTTCCTTCAGATTCCCCCCTCTCTCAGGCTCTATTTATTTTGAATGAATTTTTCCCTCTGTGTCGCTATTTGCCAGCTGATTTGATTAAATTTCATCTTCAACTGTGGTCTGGTGGAACTCTAGAAAGAGAGGAAAATCTGAGATGATTTTATTTGTCAGGTTATCTCAATTTTATCCTATCTCTAGTAGCTAACTTTCAAGCAATCACTAATTGAATGCATGGTCATTTGTTGAGTTGATCTAGCTTTAGCTAATGAATAGTAAGATAATGATTCATTTGAGCCTTGATTGCTACAAAGAAAGAAATAGAAAGGAATAGGATATGAGTTAATTCTGGCAACTAAGGTCTCCATTGGATCCAGGTTTCCCATACACGTGGGCGCCAGATATGTGTTAATTCTAGCAACTAATACAGCCATATTAATTAGCACAACTATAGTCTACTCAGCACAGCATGCCCCAAGACAAGATCCTAATTGCACTGCTCATCCTGTTGCATTCAAATTTTGTGTTGCCTACTTTTTCTTATATCATGATCATTAGAGATGTGCTATTTGCATTATATTTGTTTTCTGTTGCAACGCATGGTTTCCATGTGTGCTGCTATATGCTCCAATGAGCTTCTCCTTCTAGCTTCTAACTTCTTAATTTCGTCTTTTTGGCCTTTTGCCTTTTTTGGTCTTTTTTGCCTTTTATTTTTTCCCTTATTCCTTTGCATTACCTGTAATGATATAACTTTTTTCCATTTTTAATTTTTTTTAAATTAATTGCGCCAAAAAAGCTAACAACAACTACAGTGCATTTTCAGCCGCTATAGCGAAAAGGCAGAAGCCTAGGCTTATAAGCCTAAATGAGCACTACCTAATCAGATAGCACACGGATTGAGGTGTCCTGCACATCATCTTCCATAATTTGGATTCGACTCAGACTGCTCAAAAGGAACGTGCCCCTAAATCAATGCCTCCAATTCAAAGTGTTGCCTTGTCCCGATTAGGGGTGGCAAAAAAGCTCATGGCTTGCAAGCTAGTTTGGCTTGGCTCATGGAATTTACGAGTAGAGCTAGGGTTTGAGCTCAAGCCGACTCGTGAGCCGCTCATTGGCTTGGCAGGCTCGGCCGGCCTAGTTGCTACACGCCTACCAGCTTGGTCTAACGACAACAACCTAGTCCAAGTGAGTGAAGTCAGTAAGTCACCAGCCTAGCCAAAGCCAATGATCCATCCAGTGATGCACACACACTAAATTGAGAATTTTCAAGTATGAACATGGACATAATGGTACTTAGAGAACTAGTTTCATTTTTCATGACACTCATGGTAGATGAATTACTGAAACTGCATCAACCCGAAATCTGAACAACCTGTAATGTGACTCATACATTTAGAAGATTGGTAAAAAAAATATCTCAATAACTTGATACATGGGAAAATCATTACATGAACCAAATTTGTGCTCCAAGTTTCCAACACATAAATTTGACAACCTAATGTTACAACCAAATCTAAAATCAAGACATTGAATAGCACCACTACTTTACAACCTCTTCCTTAGCAGGTGAGTTATCTGTGACAATGGCAAACCTTGGCAGGTGATCTTTGAAGTCTGAACAATACAAATTAGTCAAACATTCTTGTGACAATACCTCATGCTACTGAATGTGTAACACTGGACAAAACCATCACAATTTGTACATGAAAATCAAATACAGCAATTCTTCAACCCCAAAAGGCTGCAATAAATGCATTATCTCCTGCATGTAAGTGGCTCACAAATAACATGGCAAACACTGCTTATGAACTCACCAGGCAAACACCCTACAAAATTTCCTCAAGGTTTTAGCTGTTTCTGCCATGTTTTTCTTGATGTATGGCTGCTGCTTCATCAAGGTAACTATTGGCCACTAGGAAAGGTTGCAAACCACATAAATTCTACATCAAAGTTCATGTCAGAAGCATGACCTTTTGCTAGCGAGCCTAATGAGCCGAGCTCGAACTTCCTACCGAGCTAAGCCGAGCTACATTTTTAGCTCATTAGCTTAACAAGCCGAGCTAAGCCACCTCCTTAACTAGCTTTACTAAGCCGACCTGAGCCGATATCCACCCCTAGTCCGACTCATCGAAGTTCAAGACGAGCAGAGAGATGAGGAAGGAAGGACGGCGGCGGCTGCCGCTGATGGTTGGACACGGACGAAGAAAGAGTTGGAGATGGCGGCACGCTAGGCCTTGCAGATGGACTTGAACCGCAGGAGGGATCTCACTGGGAAGCGGCGGATGAGGATCTCTGACACAAGCTCGTCCGTCAGCTCAGGGGATTCTTCCATAGCATACGTACATGCAGCAAGGAAGGAAACAATATGCCGGTAAATGATCACATGTGAATATGTGATAAAGGTTATATTCCAAACAGCTTTTGATTTTTAGCTTTTAGAAGTTGCTTTCGAACGAAATGATTTTTCAATGTGGTTTTTACAAGTTATTTGTAAGAGTTACTGTAAGAGTTATTTTAAACGGAGTAGCTTTTGAATAACACTTACTCCCTCAGTCTCTCAACCAAAAACTAAAACCATAGCAATTTTAAATGGGGCCGAAGAAGTAGGCGTGAATATCCTGAAATGGGTCGGACTCCATGACAGCCTGGAGATATACAAAGGCCGAAATGTGTTGTTCAACCAGGCCCAAAACACCGATCAGACAGGCCTAATAAAAGCCAGGAAAAAAAAATAAAAGCCAGGAAGAGAGCTCGCAGGAATCGAACCGACGATGACCCAAGAAAGGCTGCTCCTTTTTTTTTTCGTCGCGAACGTCGCGTCGTGTCGTGCGTGACATCCATCGGAATCCGGATTGGCGGATTGGATTGGATTGGATTGCGGCATCCATTCCCATTCGCGGTCTTGCCCCCCCACCCCGTCCGTCTCCTCTGAGAGCGGAACGACGAGGCATAAGAAGTCGCCGCGCGGCCACCCAAGGAAAGAAACCAAGCGAGCTCTTCGCCTTCTCCCTCCTCTTGTCTGTAGTAATTTCTTGCCTTTTCCCATTGGATTGGAACCGCAAGATCAAGAAAAAGATTGGAAAGAATCCAACGAGTTAATAAATGAACCGCCAATCTTGATTGAAATCTTTAAAGGAATGAGGAAGGAGGGGGAGGATCATTTGACTTGATTTGCTCCGATCGGCGGTCGCCGTTCTTGGGTTCGGATGGCGCCGCCACCGTCGCTCGACTACTGGCGGGGGTTCTTCAGCGGCGCGCGCGCCACCATCTTCGACGCCATCGACGCCGCCATCCGGGTCGCCGCCGCCGACCACCCCGGCGAACTCCGCGCGCGACGCGACGCCATCGCGGAGCGCCTCTACACCGCGCTCATCGTCCTCCCGCCGGCCGAGGCCGCCGACGCGGCGCCCGCTGCGGAGCCGCCGCTGGCGCACCAGGAGCAGCACCGGCAAATCCTACCCGAGGGCGCCCGCAGCGTCCCCAGCCTCTGCAGCTCCGACCGCGCCGAGGCCGTCACAGACGACGGCGCCGCGGCCGCCCCTCGCCGCGACAGCGACGACCCCGTCGTCGCGGAGGCCTTCCGCGTCAAGGCCGCTCTCTCCAACAACCAAGAAAAGGTTGTCGCCGTCCTTCCACCGCGCCGCCGCGTCTGTCCTTTGGTGTTGGCATTACGAACTACTGACTGCATTTGTTTGTTCTCGTCTTGCAGACGGAGGCCGAGCTGCTCGAACTGCTTCGGAGGCTGCAGCAGATGGAATTCACGGTGGACACCATTAGGGTGAGCAGGGATAAACTGTTGCTGCACGTGCTTGATGAACTTCCATGTAAGTCTTTGTTCATATCTGTCAATTGGTCGTAGGTTACTGAGATTGGCACGGCCGTCAAACCGCTGCGGAAGCACGGCTCGAAGCTGATTCGGCAACTCGTCCGATCGCTCATTGAGTAAGTTCGTGTTATTCCAAACACGAATCTGCTAGTTTCTTCGTATTGCGTGCCAGGCATTTTAGGCAATCGTTTCCTCTTGTGTGATTCCCCCTAATTCCCTACTGTTGACATCTTTGATGTTATTCTTGACGCCCACTGAAGAGGTTGGAAGGCTATAGTTAATGAGTGGGTGAGCAATGGAGGTGCCATTGTAGGTGAGGAATGCAAATTTAATGTGCTTCTTTTAGAACTCAAATTGAATGTTCATTGTAGGTCAGGTGCCCTGATATGATCTTGCTGAAACAATTCACAGATCATACTCCGCAGTCGATGGACGCTTCTTGCTTGGAGCAGGAAGAAGGGGGGCTGCCTTCGCCACCCATGGACGTGGCTGCTCTTTTCGCCGCACCGTGTACTTCCATCAGGCTATCTGAGGTACCAGTCATTTAAACATCATTTTTTCCCTCAAGAAAAAACCATCAGTTTGTTACTTTGATTAGCATCGTTGGAATTTCACACGGTTCTATATATATGATCTGACAAAATTCCATCTTTGCTTGCCCTCGGAAACCTGCTTTGGTTTCGAAGTTCTTCGATGAAATGGATGATGATGGAAGTGAGTAATTGCGCTTCCTCGATCCCACGCCGTATTTGTTTGGTTATGCATTGCATTAACATAGTTGCTGCCATTGTAAATTTTCTGCAGACATTAGAATCAATGCCAAGGAGGGCATACCGGTACAGCGTTACTCTGCAAACCAAGAGTTAGTCAAGGAGGAGGCTCCTATGGGCCAATGGTATGATCCAGAACAGAATTGGAGGCTTGACCAGTCTGCAGTGAGACAGTCACGACCACATGAGCCTTCCGACGGGCAAATGAGGCAGCAATCCAATGCGGGGGTACAAGGAAAGCCATCAAGTGCAGCATTTGGTCCCGGGAGACCTCAGAGGTTTCATTTCGAGCCAAAATGCTCTGAAATAAGGCCTAAGCAGCAGCAGAATATCTTGGTGGCTCAAACAAGACCAAAACCGACTATACCTAATGTAAGCATATCGTATTATTGAACAGCCACATGCTTATTTGATGTGTATGCTATTTTTCTAAAACATTTCACTTTGGGTATAGCATCCATCGAGTCAACACGATCACGCAAAGCTCGAGGCTGCAAAGCGAAAGCTTCAAGAAGGTTACCAAGAAATCAATAATGGTATGTCTTCTAATTTTCTTACTTCTTTTCAGCACCTGAAAATTTAGTGATATCCCTTGTAATGCTTTCTAAATTCCTGTAATAAAATCTTAAATCTGTTGTTAATCTGAATGACTATCTAGGTAAATTGAGTTGTCATTTGGTACAAAATTACCAGTGCATGTTTTGATCAGAGCAATCTATTTCTTGAGTTTTTGATGTGATGAATGATGACTCCAATTCGTCACAAATGCAGCAAAGAAGCAACGAACAATACAAATGGTGGATCTGCAAGACCTACCGAAGCAAGGGAACCGAAACATACAACCCAGTGGCAAGCCAAGGAACAGCAGCACCAGCAGCATTCGGAATCGGTTGGGCATCCATCGCTGATTCCATCAAGTTTCACCAATTTTGGATATTCCCTTGCATGCCAAAAATTCTCCTCTTTCTCACCACTAGCTGCTGCTTATAACCTGGATATTTATCGGTCATGTTTTTAGTCCAGCACCGTACACAATAACAATAAGGCTTCTTGCAAACTGTGTTCTCCCTGCGCGAAAACACACCACCAGAGATGCATTATTGTTGCACTCAAACAATCCTGGGGGCATAAGTGGCTGGTTCCAATGCTTGTCAAACTTGTAGAGATAGTATATTACATAGTTCTAAATTCTAATACCAGTTCTGATACCACATTGCTGTTTCTTTGGTCTGGATGCAAATTTGCGATGACCGATGTAGACGGTCTCTGTTTTCAGTACAGTACCCTGCTTTTCTGGCCGAAAGTCATCTCGGGGCTTGTCTTTTACAATGACTAGTTAAGTGCAGCTTGCCCCGGTAAGACTTAAGGACTCAAAACGGCACGAAGGTACAAAACAATTGCATGTCTGGGAGCAAAGTTTTCCTCTCTACTGTGGTTCCATTCAAAGGTCCAAATCAGTGAACTTTGTGCTAGTCAAGCTGACTGCTCTTGGTGGCTTCCAAGTTCAGGACTCATGAGATGTGAACACAATTGAACCAGGAAGGCGCAAGCCGCTCTCTAGAGGCCACAAACTAGTCGGTCAGTGGTCACCATGTGTCTCAGCTCTTATAGGGTGGGATGTTTATGGTTTTTGGGTTCAAGTTTTGAATTTTGTCTGCACGTGAGATAGTAAAGAGAAAGATGTGTGATTTGTTTAATATAGATAAAATTAAAATAGTATCTATTATAATTAAGTTATAAACTCTATTTTATTTAGAAAAAACTAACTTTAGTTACTGTAGGGAACTAAGTCGGAAGGCTGCCGAGCATGGCTGATTCTGAGGCGATGTATAAATTGCTATTGCCATGGGATCTTTTTGTGCGGCTACAGTGTTCTGGTGTGTCACTGTTCAGAGTGCCGTGTCACCTGCGTTCATGCATCTGTGAGACACGTTAGGATGTCGTGGCTCACGCCCTCCATGCACACGTCTTCGGCCCTGCCCTATTCGGTTTTTTATTTTGACCTTAGGCTTCTCTAAAAATCTAAATAAATAATATAATTTTTTAAAGTAATTTTTAAATAACTTATCGAGTCTAAAATCGTATGTATCATTCGTATGGATGTCTTTAGCTAAAAACTATCATTTACAGTTAAAAACTATCAGTTATAACAGCGGTTTAAAAGAATTGGGGCATCAGAAGTCAATCCAATAGCTACTTCGATATACAGGAATTTTGGACATATGTAGCCATGTAGACATCCGAAAGTCCAAAAGTAGCCTCCAAAGCAAAAAAAAAAAATCCAAATTTGGCCCCCTGCTCGAGCGCGCGACCTCTCGATGGCGACAGTGTTACTTTTGCTTTCGAGGCTACTTTTGAAATTTCGGATGTCTACAAGGCTACATATGTCCAAAACTCGATATACTGTGTCCTGCAACTCCGTCTTTCAGTACGTGAGTAGCTTTGTAACCAAGTTCAATTCCAACTAACCTACATATCGAATGGGCTATGTGCGTGAATTTTCAGGATTTGAATCTATAAGCTCGTTTGTGTGTCAAGCACTCGAGAGGATAAGAACGCCAGCCCAAACATTGCGCCACGTACTTTGCTAGTGCATCGGAACAAGTAGCATAGAAGCCTCGGAATCCAGCATGATCCTTTTGGGCGTAGTGACGTTGACTTGTCGCCATCCCGACCGTCTTTTTTTTTTAAGATGCTGATGATATTATTTATACTATCTATCTATCTATCAATCCGTTTCTCTTCCTTTCCAGCGGTCAATTCTGCGCCATTTGTTTTGCTGCTTTCCATCGCCTTTCTTTTGTCCTCAATCGCCATCAAATGTCTAATTTGGAGTCGTGTTTTCCAGTCCAGCAGCCAGCTGCAGCCCACCGTCGTTTTACTGGAGTATAGCAAAACATCTAATTTTAATCGCCGTGGAAGAGGTTAAAAGTTTAAAAAATTGACTGCTTGCGTTTGCATGAGCATAGAGTCACCCCCGGTTTAGGCCGATTAATTCGGGTTTTTTTTCTGATGGTTCTTGATTAAAATGGTGTTATAGTAGCTGTTAATTTTTTAAAGCTTCAATTATAAGTAAATAAAGAGAAAAGAGAAAAAAGAAAATACTTATATCTTCATAGACAATACAAAGAAATATTACATTAAGAAACCAACATGTTTTAAACGGTTTTAGCTTTTGAAAGTAGTTTTCAGCATCACAATTCACAACTTAGATCCTGCTCATTTGGGCTTGACCTTCTCGTTTTCGGTTTATTTTTCACTATTCCTAAATTTCGTCTCTTTCTAACTTTTCGATTTTTTTAGCTTTTTTTGCCAGTTCTCTTTTCCCGAATTTGTTTCCATTATATGTAGGGAGCCAACCCGGTTTTTCTATTTTAAAATTTTTAAATTATATTATGTCAAATAAGTCACCATCAGTTATAGTGTAATTTTAACTAATTACAATAAAAATTCAGCTATAAACCATCAAAATTCAACCCCCATTATTTTAGGGGCACCATAGGTCACTGCTAGCAACAGTAGAAAAAGAGCAGCTGTGGAGGGTTCTGTGTCGAAGTCAGCCCCAAGCAACAGTAGTAGAAATCGAACATGGTCGGAATTAAACGTCAGTACCACGACTGGGACTCTGGGAGCAATGGAGAAAGGAAGGCAAGGAGGAGAAACATGTCGGCAGGAGCCGGACAAGCAAGTAATGTCGGCAAATTCGCGTGCTCCTTCTGCTCATCCCTAGCGCGTCAGTTCCCGCCCAACGCCATTACCATGCCGTCGCTAGCTTGTCGTCGTCACCAGTTGGAGACAACTCTTACAAGCACTTTCTCTACGGAAAAAAGGTGGAGAAACTAAGGTGTTCAGACGCTCCGTTGATTTGGTATATGTTGCGGTAATAAAGCTAATTAATTGTTATTATATATGTCGTATGTTTACATCAAGTTTGGACGTCAATACAGTCTCTGATATATACTTCGGATCTCCACTTTTTTATATAATTAATTGTATGTTAGCAACATTTGTTAAAAGCATAATAATATGAAAATAGTTTGATGCCAAATACACTAGTGTTGCATGTGGCAAATATCAGTGCTAAAAGTTTTTAATAAATGGCTGCACGTATTTAAGACAGCATATCTTCGAGAACAGATGTACTCTCTCCGTTCTCTTTTAGGGCAGTCCCAATGGAAGAAACTGATACGATTTCCATAGCACAAGAAATCATCTATAGAAACTATCTTCCACAGTGGAGGTGTCTTCGAGTAATAATTATTTTCTCTTTCTCTCTCTCAACTCTATCTTCTTCCTCCAATGAGAGTGTGCCACGAGCCCCCTAGAAACTGGTGGTTTCTTCCCAATGGCAATTTCATAGTTTCTTGGTGCATTGGGTGGAGTGAAGACCTGATTTCTTCATGAGGAAACCGTTTCTAGGATTTGTGCTCTCTTTCATCATTAATTACGTTGCCATGTCAGCATTTTGCCTACGTGGCAAGTCATTTAATGAGGATAGAAACCATCATCAATACACCATTGGGACTGCCCTTAGACGTCGTTTTAGAATACGTACGGTTAATATTTTAAAACTTTAACAGCTAATATACATAAAAGTATTTAGTTTTATCATATAGAAATAAATTATTAGGTTTGGTATTAAAAATACTTTCATATCATTATATTTTAAATATTTTCACTATCATATAATTAGAAATAGTAATAGTTAGACATATATTGGAATCTGTACCAATGTCCAAATCGACGGGTAAAAAAAAGAATAGAGGTATCTAACGCATTTTCAATTTGTAAGCAACACGCCTTGGAATTTTCGGGACCATTTGTTGCGCGTAGTTAATATGGTGCTCCCTAGGTCATGGAGTTACATATCTGTATTATCGTTGTCCTATTCCTTAGGCCCCAACAACCATGAACAGCAAGGTGACCCGATTAGCCGAGCGCTAATCTATGCAGTGCATTACCACGCCGAGATGTCCCATCCACCATCTTGAAAAGTACTACCAATAATTCCCAAGAGATCCATGCCCCCTCTTCTCTGTCGCTCTCACAGTAACATCATCAACAACAGCATGAAATGCAACGCCAAGTCAACAACAGCTAACCGCGCTTTTTTTTTTTTTTTTGCGCTAAAACTCTTTTGCGTTTGCTGATTTCTGCGTACAAATTGTATAGAAGTTTACACAATTGATCCCATAGTTATGTAAGTTTCGAGATCGACCGTTCCACTGCTACCGTCACATCAAATCACGCATACAAATAAAACAGCTGGTAAGAACAAATGAAAATGAGTAAAATTAATGACACTGATCAGATCACTATAGCAGTAGTGTTGGTGATGTTGATCTTGCAAAAGGGGGCGAAAAAGATGTACGGCACACATAAAGTCTCATGAGAGCATCATCAGATCGCAAGAACACACTGGAGCTACTAGGTCGACTAGGCTTCTCTCTTTTCAGGTTCTAGCAGTAGCTGTTTGCAGTGGGAGATGGATAAGACGGGCAGGATTGCTTTGTGCCGAGGGGAGTAACCCACTTTGACTTGGTGTCAAGCTGGCGAGTGATCCCAACACCAACAGCTGGCGCCATTTGTTTGATGCCTCCTCTCGCCACCAACCAGAATAATTTTGTGCGATCGGCGTGTGATGTGGTGGTCTCGGGACATTGAACCCTTGTTTAGTTCTTGGTTTCTTCCATTCGTGAATCGTAAAGACAGGATCAGCTAGTACATTGATTGATTGCTTGGACCAACTGCAACTTGTGGTCATATCAGTGGTCACTGGGGCAGGCAAATGTGCAGTTGCTTGCAACTGTTTCCTACCTGCAGGTGGTTGTTTTTGCATTGAACATTTGGGAGATGGTTTGACATTGTAGCTATACGTTGTATTCATGTCCGGGAAATGGGTTCTCTCTAATGGGCTTATTACATCTTGACTCATCTGGAAACTATAAGGTAGTATAAATAAAGAACATTTCATTGTTCCATTTTTTATCTGAATCACATGCATACATACGATATTTTCTGCCGGCAGAGTACCCTCTTGGGTAGATTGGTATCCTCTGTGTTGAGGTTCAAATGGCACCATGCCTTTATACCCCTAAGCCATCCGATCAAGAAGCGACGATCCCGATTAAAAAAACGGCTGTAGCAAGTAACAATGAGAACATTGTAGCATTATGGAACTATGGCAAATCTCTGTAGCAGCTGATCCGAGCCGTTCGTTTTTTTTATCCGACGGCTCTGCAACTTATGGTAGTCCTCTGCCATTTGAAGTTGAACCTCAAGGCAAAGGATCTTCTTCCCTCTTGGGTCTGCTTGAAGGTCATGTCCCCTTTTCCTTTCAAAACTAGGCCATATCACTAGTAAGGCACAGCCAAATTGCACAAAGTGTTACAACTAGAATTTGGTGTGCCTTTCATCCTTTGATCTTCAAGCCTGAACGGTAG
This sequence comes from Dendrocalamus sinicus, assembly GCA_036346575.1. Taxonomy (NCBI): domain Eukaryota; kingdom Viridiplantae; phylum Streptophyta; class Magnoliopsida; order Poales; family Poaceae; genus Dendrocalamus; species Dendrocalamus sinicus. The sequence continues at coordinate 19,391,052 of CM070658.1, read as the reverse complement.
TAGCAAGCACGCATGTAATGGTAGTGTAATAGGGGTGGCCCCCTACTTAAGTCTATCCGGTCTATTAGGGACTAAAAGGCACAGTGAGATATGTACAAGAACTTGTATGCTTCTTTGTGTGGTACATAACTGTGCAGGGTATTGTTGTAACCAAGCCTTATGATCATATATATATATATATATATATATATATATATATATATATATGTGTGTGTGTGTGTGTGTGTGTGTGTGTGTGTGTGTGTGTGTGTGTGTGTGTGTGTGTACCCTGACCGTGGAGGACAACCAAGGCCAATTTATTTCTCATAACTACTCAACTACTCTCCTAGTTTATTGTTTGACCCGTAACCACAACAGTTGGCGCCGTCCATGGGGACGACAACGAACAAGCCGTGGGCCTGAGAAGCGATGGCGCCTAAGAAGGCATCGGCAATAGCAAAGAGGAAGTGGAGCACGACGACAGTGGTCGCGAATGTCAGGACCTCAGGTGGTAGGCAATCTATGCCAGTACTCGGGGTCAGCTCCGATGGCAACATCGGTGCAGCGAGCGGCCCCGGCATCGACGTCTGTATTGATGCAATCGGCGACCATGGCGCGACGGTCGAACCCACTGGTGGCGCCCACATCGGCAGGACTATCTGCGTTGATGCTCACGCCGATACGTCCAGCGACCCGGGAGCCAGTGCAGGGCGACCAGTGGTCCCGACGCTCGCGTCGGCCTCGTCACCGACCGTGAGGTCAACCGCACCAATGTACCGAGCAGCTCTAGCGATTAACCTGTCATCGCCAACAACCTCACAGCACATACCTCCAACCAAGCAGGTACGACCGCCCTAACGATAGAAGACACTCTGATGGCGGCCCTCAGAACGTTGCAGCGTGAGCTAGCAGACCTTCGGGGGCCATGCGGGAGATACAGGAGGCTCGCTATTAGGGCAAAAAAGCGTCACTTTTTGGGCATCACGGTGAAGGTTGTCCCACAGGAGGACAATGGGGAGGCCGATACGCTCGCCAAAGCTACCAGTCAGCAGATCCCGCCATCCATAGGGGCGTTCATCGAGTTCTAGCTATCGCAGCTATCGCACATGACAAGCGCGACACCGCCCTCATCCACCAAATCGCCCAGCAAGGCGACTGGAGAGATCCCATCTATGGCCTCCTACAGGGAATAGCCGAACTACATGATCCTCTTGAGTTACGACAGCTACAGCATCGGGCCAGGTCCTTCGAGGTCCTGGGTGGTGTACTTTACAAGCGTGGGGTATGCGCCCTACTCCTGTGATGCTTCTCGCGCAGCAAGGGGCAACGGCTCCTTGTCGAAGTGCACGCAAGGCTTTTGTGGCTTGCACATTGCACCAAGATCTCTAGTCGGAAAAGCATTTCAGCAAGGCTTTTATTGGCCAACAGCCATCACCGATGCCCACGACCTTGTGCACCGATGTCAGGGATGTAGTGGATGGGAAGGGTGACTCATAGACCTCCCGCCAGTCTACAGCCCATCCCCCCGGTCTGGCCACTGGCGTGATGGGGAATTGACGTCGTTGGGCCGCTCCCACGTGCCCCGGGGGGCTTGTGATTCGTTGTGGTCGCCCTCGAGTATTTTTCTAGATGGCTCGAGGCAGTTGCCCTTGCCAAGGTCACCTCCACAGCGGTGCAGCAGTTCCTCTGGCAGAACGTTATTTGCTGCTTTGGAGTGCCCAGGGAGGTCACTGTGGACAACAGCTTGCAATTCAACTTTGCACCTTTCAAGGCGTTCTATGAACGCATGGGCATCACACTCTGATACGCCTCTATCGAACACCTGCAGTCCAACGGGCCGGTCGAACACACTAACAACGCCATCTCCATTAATGTCAAAAATTGCCTCGTACTCTGGTCCCTCCGCACGACGGCCACATGCCCGACAGGGTTTACGTCGTTTAAGATTCTCTTTGGAGATGAAGCAGTTACGCTAAAGGAGATTAAGGTCGGGTCAAGGATAGTCCTCAAGCAGGCTCCACCTGAAGAGCGAGCGTTGTCTCTGGACCTTCTTGTTGGCGTACGGGTCAGTGCCACCGAGCATATCGCAAAATACACGCACCACATGGTGCATGTGTACGACCGCAACGTCTACCCGTTAGAGTTCAAGACAGGAGATCTTGTCCTAAGAATGGCACTACACACGGCGATTGTAGACAAGCTCGAGTCCAAGTGGGAGGGCCCTTCATCGTCACAATAGCTCTACAGCATGGGGCGTATCGCCTCGCAACCATCGAGGGGAGAAATCTCTGGTACACATGGAATACAAATCACCTACGGTGATACTACGCAACTACGCATAAGAGCAAAGGGCTGCCCATCTTCCATGTAGCGCGCTACCAGTGTAACAGCTCACCAGCGCAAACGGAAGAATAAATAAAGCCTAGTGTTCATGAAGTGAGTTGTCACCCACATTTTCATGCGCATTGTGTGGAGACTACAGCCTCCGCGTGAACTCTACGGAGTGTAAATAAGACGCGCGGAGACCACACCCTCCGCACACTCTCTACGGAGTCTAAAGCAACGTGTGGAGAGTACGGTCTCCGTGCGAACTCTATGGAGTCTAAATAAGATGCGCGGAGACCACACCCTCTGCGTGTACTCTATGGAGTCTAAATCGATGCATGGAGACTATGGCCTCCGTGCGAACTCAACATAGTATAAATAAGATGCGCGGAGACCACACTCTCCACACGCACTCTACGGAGTCTAAATCGACTCACAGAGACTATGGCCTCCACGCGAACTTTACTAAGTATAAATATGACGTGCGAAGACTACACCCTTTGCGCGCACTCTACGGAGTCTAAGTCGCCACGTTGTGATCACGACCTCCCCGTGAACTCTACGGAGTATAAATAAGGCGTGCGGAGACAACATCCTTCGCGCACACTCTACGGAGTCTAAATTGACATGTGGAGACTAAAGCCTCTATGCGAACTCTACGGAGTATAAATAAGATGCACGAAGACCACTCTCCACACGCACTCTACGGAGTAAATCAACACGTGGAGACTATGGCCTCCGTGCAAACTCTACGGAGTATGTATAAGACGTGTGGAGACTATATTCTCTGCACGCACTCTACGGAGTCTAAATCACCGTGCAGAGACCACGACCTCCCTGTGACCACATCGGTTCGACCACGTTGGTTTCGATCACACAAATCTTTGACCACACTAGTTTCGATCACATAGATATTTGACCACATCGATTCCGGCTATACTAATTTAACTACACTGGTTTCGATCACATAGATCTTGACTACGTCAATTCTGACCACGCTGGTTTGACCACGCTGATTTCAATCACATAGATCTTCAACCATATAGGTCTTCGATCACATTGGTTCAACCAAGTCAGCTCTCGACCACGAAGGTCTTCGACCACCAACGCACGTGGTAGTTTCGTAATTACAACATCGGTAGTTCCAGTCAGTGGTAGTACTGTAGATTACACTGCGATAGTTCCGATTTCCCTGAGAAGTGCAGATACTTCAACAGATTTTGCAAAACACATTTGCAAACTTGCACACAAGGATCAAACATGATTCTCAACAAGTTACAAATACATTTGCATACTTTTAGAATCATAACACAAGAATTATATATGAGTTTCAACTATTTACAAAATACATTTGCAAATATAAGCCTCATACTACAAAGAATAAAAACATGGACTTCAAATACTTGCAAAATACATTCGCAATGTATAGTCCCATGTTACAAGTATTCAATACATAAGCTTCAACTATTTGTAAAACACATTCGCAAATACAAGCCTCATGCCAAAGAGAGCTAGAGTAAGTGAGGTTGAGCTATCAACACATGATGGGACTCAAGCTACTAGACAAGACTTCTCTTAATAGTATGACAACCTATACTAGCAACCCGATCTTCCAACCAAACACCAACACTGGTAAAAAACTAGGAACACATCCTTAGCCCTAGCTATTCATACATTTGCATTAAACATCCTCTTGAAACTTGATGACACACATTATCATTTCAAGTCCGGGTCATTATCTTGACATGCATCAACACATGATGCATCTACTTTTTAAACTTCATCAACACATGATGGGTCTTCACTTGACTTGATGATCAACACATGATCATCTCCTCTGGAAAAAAATCTCATGTGTGCACTCTCAGCGACTTGAAGACCGGTGGGTCCCACGGCAAGAGGAGGTAGTGCAGAGGTGCTGCATCCATCCCGTCTGGCAGCAGGACTAGGCGGGTCACATCAAAGAGCAGCGGGTCCCATGCAAGGAGGAGCACAAGTCTTCGGAGGAGCGGCGTAAGGATCCAGAAAAATTACAATAAGTGGTATCAGAGCCTGTTGATCTTGGTGATTCCTGAAGATCATAGGCGATAAGGTGAAGGCCTAGGGTGGGCTAATCTCCCTTCAGTATCCTATCCTGATGACTGACAATTACCTGGTGTGGGCAATGAAGATGAAGGCAAGCATGCTTGCCCAGGGAGTCTGAGGTGCAGTCGATCCGAAGGGGAAGAATAAGGAGGTGGATGACAAGGTGGATCAGGCGGCTTTGGCCATCATCTACCAAGCGGTGCCAGATGCGATGATACATCAGCCCATCGGCAAGGAGACAACACAGGAGGCGTGGGAGACACCGCAGATGATGCACGAGGGTGTTGATCATGTGAAGGAGGTGCGGCCCCAGAATTTGCAAAGCGAGTTCGAAAATTTCAAGATAGGAGTGACCCAGTCAGTGGACGAGTTTACCAGCAAGATGACTTTGTTGTACAATCAGATTAACTCTCTTGGTGACAAGATGAAGGAATCTGTGGCGGGGAAGAAGTACATGCGTGTGCTTCCGGAGAAGTACATACTTGTTGTCACTGCTCTTATATACTCCTCTGATTTGGATAAGAAGAAGATATAAGAGATCACCGGTTCTCTCAAGCACATGAGGAGTTACTGAAGGGGTTTCATTCATGTAACGAGCAAGGATCCCAGACTCATAACGAGTAGGTGTTGCTAGTAAAGGGATATCCGAGAGACGATCGGGGCTCATCAAACAACCGCGAGAGGTGGCACGGTCAAGGTAGCTAGAGTGGTCGAGGCAGTAGAGGTGGCCGCGGAGATAAGACTGGGCAAGGCGGTGGTGACAGATCCCATGATAAGTCACATGTCAAGTGCTTTGAATGTGGCAAATACGGCACTACATGTCAGAATGCCGCAGCCACATGAAGTGTTTCAACTGTAACGAGTACTAGCACTATGCATCGGATTGTTGAAGCAAGAAGAATGGGGAGGCGAACCTCACCCAAGACGAAGAAAAAGATGAAGAACTGTGACTACTTCTCTCCTCATATGTTGAAAAGGTGCCGGTCATGGTGATATTGAATGAGGAGAACATAGTTCAAAAACTATGCACAAAGGAAGGCAGCCACAATCACATAGATCAGTAGTACTTGAACAATGAAGCAAGTAGCCACATGACGGGAGATCGCTCCATGCTTCATGAGCTTGACGAGAAGATTGGGGCAAGGTCAAGTTTGGCGATGACTCCACAGTGGAGGTAAGAGGCAAAGGGATGATGATTTTGCAATACAAGAACAAAGATAAGAAGTTGTTGATAGGGATTTACTATATACCAAGTCTGTGCAACAACATACTCAGTCTCGGGCAGATGACAGAAATAGGGTGCAGAGTGGTGCCGCAGGATGAGTTCTTGCGTGTATACGATAAGAACAAAGATCTGTTAATGAAGGTGAAAAGATCTCTAAATCGGTTGTACATCATTTTATTGAAAACTTATAAATCGATTTGTCTGAAGAGCAGCCTGGAGGAACTGAGCGACGACATGGAATGTGATGGCACGGGTCAAGGTGGTGTGCCTCATGACGTAGGCATGCATGTAGCTGTGGGCGGCACCTCGGAGGCGCATGCAGCGTACATGCATGTGCGGCTAACACAAGAAGTCAAGGTGGTGGGCCTCCAGGTGGAAAAAATGCACAAGGTCTAAGAGGAAGACTTGGAGTACAGGTTGGTGTAGTTTTCTGTGGTTTTACAGAGGAAACACAGGAAGTGTTGGCGATAGGAGTTAGGGGCGGTATAGCCTCTGCTGAGGTGTACGTGGGAAAGTAGTTAGACTAGGTCCAAGAGAAAGGAGTGGGAGGGTCAGGTAACGACGAATCCAAGGTGGTTGTGGGAGCAGGTGCTCTAGCTCAAGCAGGCGTGCAAGGAAGAACGAGATTAGTCCAGGTGCGAGACGCGGAAAGTATTGGATTGTTCGAGGCTTAGGATGGAGCAAGTGTAGGCGGTAGAGCGGTGACGGTTCAGGAAAGAATGGCGCACGGGAGTGCAGGTAGAAGGAAGAAGCAGGAGCAAGAGAGAAAATTGGTGTGATCAAGATAGAGAAATAAGATTAAGGAGGTGATTGTTAGAGTTAGTAATCTTGTTTAGTCTATAGGAGTCTATACACGTATACACATTCTTGCTGTATATACGAATACGTATAAGTAGTCGGGTCTACGTGCACGTATACGTATCCGAGTCTTGGTATGCCTGTGAGGCTTGCCGTGTGTGCGTCTGAGATGAGTCCGTTTCCACGTTTCTCGTTGTTTCCGTATCATAGTTAGGTGTACGGGTATATAAGCACAGGGGCGGATCTACTATGGGTCATGGGTGTTCAACTGAACACCCAAATTTTTTGACAAAAAATCTAGTATATATGAGGTATAATACATGTGTGTATATATATATAGTTGGGCTAAATTAGCTGTTTATATTCACATTTCGGCCCGACAGGCCGAGAGAAACGCAGCCTGCCAGACGCGACCGCGTGTGAAGCCCAGGCCATCTTCTGTCGCGCGTGAAGCCCCACCCTGGTCCCGGTCCCCCCTCCCGGACTCCCCCCGATCCCATTCGCATATCGCGCGGAGCCGCGGAGGCGCGGACCCTAACCCTAGCCTCGCGCGCGCCGCCTCGCCTCGCTCCGTCTCGCGCCTCGCCTCCGCTCCTCGGCGCGCCTCGCCGCCTCGCCTCTGCTCGCCTCGCGCCGCGCTGCCTCCGTCCTCGCTCGCCTCGCCTCCTCCGCCCGCCGCTCGCGGCGATCGCGCCTCGCCGCCTTCGCCCTCCGGCTAGATCTGGGCACCTCGCTTGTGCTAGCTTCGCTTCCGGGCCGGACCGATTCGCCGCCTCCCGTCCTACGCTGCGGCATCGCCACCGCCGAGAGTACGCGGCCGTCGTTGGGAAGTGGGAGCAGTCGATCCACATACTGGACTCACTTTGCGGCCCGATCTGTCCTCGCCGGCCTCTCGCCTCCTACTTCAACAAGGTGGCGCTATTTTTTTTCTCGAGTTTGGGTTTGACATGTCCGCACGCATATTGTCGACAATCGTTATCTCACTGTTTCTTAATTGTGGCGGTGAAATGGATCTGGATTGGGCTATTTGGGCCTTTGTAAGGGAGTTACTATATCAGAGAGGGTATTCTAGCTTATGATGAATCATATGGTTTGCTATCATGGGATTGGTGTACAACTAGAAACCCCGGATTTATTAAAAGCATCAATTCTCTGCAATCACCATTTCAAGGTTTGCACCTCACCTATCTCAGTAGTCAGTATTATTCTTACCTAGCAACATTGTCAGAAACAACTTTTGAGATATTCAAAATTGTGCTATTTGTTATACATTTTGATATGAAACCTTCTTTTGCTGAACCAATACATAGGCCTTCACATATTTCATTATTTGGATAGGACCTAATGGAGTCTTCAACAGATTAGTATTCTGGTTGTTGAATTGTTGCCAGAAATTTGATGGCATGAGTTCTAGATCAATTAGCAGTATGTATGAATTGATTTAACCCTCACACTGAACATAAAATGTAGCTTCTAAAGAAAACACTTTGATAAAACATATAGACAGGCTGGTTTGCAAGAAATTAAGCAAAACTAAACTCCATGGAATGTAAAAATCCACTAAATTTTGATCATGCCGATCTGTAGTGAACTTTTGCAATTGTTTTGTAATTTATTTATATTATTTGACATGTTATCCCTAGTACGAACAATTGTATATTAATTATTATTACTGTAGATCTTTATGTTTTATACTGATAAATATTTTTACAACTTCGAACACCCATTTCAAAATTCCTGCATCCGCCACTGTATAAGCATCAGAGGAAGGCTTGTAAACGTGAACTTGAGGGAGAGAAGAAATCGAAAGGCAGAGCGGTTGTGCTCTGGAAAAAGTCTCGTGTGTGCACTCTCAGCGACTTGAAGACCAGTGGGTCCCACGGCAGGAGGAGGGAGTGCACAGGTGCTGCATCCATCCCGTCCGGTAGCAAGACTAGGCGGGATTCTCTGCCCAAATACAGCTCATGGGATGGGCTTCATCTCACTGAAGCCGCTTAATTACCAGTTCGTGGCCCATGGCATGTTAGATGCTGATCCCAGAATATTTGCGACATGTAAATGCATCCAATACGAATACCTGTCCTACCTTCTACTTTGATCAATAATACACGACGTAAGCTTGCAATTCTACGCATATAGACCCAATTCGAAACACAGCATAGCCCATTATCATCGAGAAACATTTCGAGAATATGACCAAAGATAAGATGGCCTCCTAATCGGTCTACCATGCAGATACCATTATAAATAAAATATGCAATGAACATTTACCAAGCATGGCAGAAAGGTAGCATGGTACCAAATGAACATTTTTAAGTTGCATGATAAGCTGAGATTTGGACCGGAGTAGCAATTCCACTCGGGATACGCATCAAATACCAAAGAAGCGGTTTTAATCAGATTTGATGTTCAGGATGTGAACAATGGCATCAAGTTCTGGCAAGGATTTTGTTCCCAGACAAAAAAAAAATGTCGTGGCTACACTCCGGCATCTCTAATTAGAAAAACAGGAGGCATGAGATCCTCGAGTCACGAGTTACTCCTCAAGCCGTCCCGGTATATCGTGCTCTCTGAAAAGAAGGTACCTGAAGTTTCAAGTAGCCAGGTTAGACCACCAACACAGACTGAGCTTAAATTATCAGATCCAAAGGAACTACACATACGTAATGTTATTAGATGTTTAGATTGAGACTGAAAATAAGAATGGTATGATTTCAGTGTTGTCCAAAAACATCAATAGACTTTATTTACTGAACAATGTAGCTTGAAATAGCTGCCTTCACACGCAAAACCAAATCCTTCCTCCCATCATTTCTGAGCAGAGTGGAAAAAGAATTACAAGTCTGATTAATCCTAAGTTCTTGTTCAGTGCATTGAATAAAAGACAAGTTTGTTTCTGTAATTAAGCAGCTCATGCAATCAAGTAGCCAGCCAGCTTAAGCAAACAGCTGCTGAGCTGCACGACAGTGTCATTAAGGAAGCGGCCCAGCTACCATGTCACTTATGCATAACAGCATAAACGGGCACATGTTCAGACTATTAAACGATCTTTTCAAACACAAGTTCCTATGCCAATCTTTTTTTATCTTTTAGATAAGGTAGTATGCTTGATTTCAATGATTCAGGGCATTTTGAAGAGGTGTCTAGCTAAAACGTAAGATATATGAGTTTCACATACACTTTCTCAGCAAGCTTCACTTCCATTCCTCCGTACTCAGGTAGTAGAACAGTGTCACTTCCTTCAGAGATACAGGGATCAGCTTGCCATCTCAATCACGCTCACCAGGACCAACATCTACGACTTTTGCAGGGATACATTAGCTCCCCAATAAACATACTGTAACGCAGTGGCGGACCCAGGATTTTTAAGATAGGTGTTCGGATTTCGGATCTAGATTACTTGAATACGTCGATACCGCGACATGTCATTTCCCTCAAAATACCGATACAAGGATACGTGTATATAGATGTAATAAAAATAAAAAAAATAGAAATTAACGATTTCTTATGACAATAGACGATATAAAGCTAGTATAATGACATGAATTAAATAGCAAAATACATGTTCATAGCTTATATAGCAGTATGACTGCACCATAGCAGCATAACTTATGCACAGAAGAGGCCTATTTATCACCAGGTCTGACAAAAAAATCACCCAAAAAAAGAACAAAAACTACTTCTCGTCATTGGTCTCGCTAAGCTTCTTTTTATGCCCCATGATGAGCATACTATCCCTATCATCGCAATAGTAGATGGAAGAAACAAAGCCCACAACGCTGCAATGCCGAACTAGCACTTCCAAAATGAACAAAGTTATATGTTGCCTTTCGGAATCTGAGAGGATCAACTTGAACCATGGATGATTCAGGCATATATAGGTTCTTCTCCTCTTTGGTTTAACAATATTTAACGATGCAACTTGTTATATGTAGTGGCTACTTAAGCATAAATTAATATCTAACAGCTAAACAGGAAGTGGCGGATCACATCAAGGGAATAAGGTACAACATAACCGAGGGGCATACCATATATGGGCACCACTGAGTTCGATTTCAGATAACATTTCAGTATAAGTAAGCAAAAGGCGTAAGGTAAATGGATAGCTACAACACTGCAGTTGAAGAACAAAGGCTTCACCTGCTTCCGCGCACGGGACCTGGCAGCTGACTCCCGGTTCTTGATCCCTTCCTCGCCCTCAGCGCACTGTCCAAGGGGTACGGCACCGGCGACAGCGACGAGACATCCCCGCCCTTCACCTTCCCCAACCCATTCAGCACAACCGGCGTCGCTGGCGGCGCCACCGTCATCCCTCCGCCAGCCCCCTACCCGACGACCCCAGGCACTATCCCGTTCCCCAGCTGCATGGTCGGCGCGACCACATTACCCTGAGGGAACAGTGCCTGCGCCTGCGCCGGCAGCACGATGGGCTGGCCCATGTCCTCCCGCACCACGCCAACGCGCACCAGGAACTCCTCCAGCGTCGGCTGCCGCTGAGCCTGCGTGGGCGGGGGGGCCGGAGCGGAGGGTGGAGAGGAGGGCCGGAGCGGAGGGCCCAGATCTGGCGGTCGCGGTGCCGACGGAGTGCCGGAGCGGCCGGAGGGCAGCGGAGCGGAGGGCCGGCGCGGCGCGGAGCTGCCGAGGGCCGGCGCTGCTAGGGTTTTTTTTTTTGATAGAGAAGAGCATGTCTTCCATTAACCATTGACTCTGGGCAGATCGCCCGAGATCAGGTCAGTTACAAAGGCGGGGACTTGGTTCATAAACAACGCTGAACCCGAGCAAACAACACTCGCCCCATACAGAGCTAGGCTATCAGCCACTTTGTTGCATGATCTTGGGCACGCCCGGATCACACAATACTCAAACGTCTCCGCAATGAAGTTTCTGATCTGACGGAGCAAGCATCCGTCGACACTCCTATCCAATTCTGTTGAGGTCAGCCCTTTTTGCAGATTTGTTGCATCTGTTTCGAGAATAATCCGGCTCATCCCCAACTCAGCAACACGACGAAGGCTCATCAACACTGCCTGTGCTTCCGCATGCAAGGGACTCGAAACTCTCTCCAACCTCCCACAGCCCCCTTCCAGGAATTCCCCATTGTTGTTACGCGCAACAAAACCCCAACCGCCCTCCTGTGTATTGGCCTTGAAAGAAGCATCTGTATTGATTTTGTAAATGTCCTCCGGAGGGGGTTCCCACTTCGAGGATCCATTCGCTCCCTTCTGGCATTTTGTTTTTTTAAGCTTTTCAAACTCCTTTACATAAAAGTCAATTAAGGAGCATATTTCTGGGCCCGAGGCTCTTCTTTCTCCTGCATTGACTTTGTTTCGTGCTGACCACCAACGCCACAGAAGAACCCAAACCCGCATCTGGATCCCCGCATCAAGGCTCCATATCATCTTCACTGTTTCTTTTGCCGTCCGACAACTAACAAGTTTGGATCGCACTTGCTCCAGACTCATCAGCCGCCAGCACTCCTTCACTTTTTTGCACTTCAAAAAAAGATGGCCACAGTCCTCATCAACTCTATTGCACATCGGGCAGATTGTGTCACGTTTAACACCCCTCCGAGCTATGTTCCTCCCAACAGCCAAACTGTTGTGCGCAAAGCGCCACACAAACATCCTCACTTTATTTGGAGCTTCAATCAGCCATATCTTCTTCCAGTCAAAACTGGCATCATCTCTCCTCTCCGTCCCAGACCCAGAAGCATCTCTTGACCGCTCGTGTTCCCTCTTCCACAATGCCACTTTATAAGCTGATTTAACTGAGAACACCCCTTTTGGGTCAAACTGCCAAGCTGGCCAGTCCTCCACTTCTGCATCCATCTGTAGGGCTAAAATGGTTTTCGCGTCCGACTCCCAAAAGGTGTCCTTCACCAAAGCCTCGTCCCAGTCGCCCGTCGCCGGGTTCATAAGTTCAGACACCCGTGTCAGTACCGAAGCACCTATGGGGGTTGTTGTTCTGCGAGTCCTTCCGGCTGGTATCCAGGGGTCAGACCAAATGTTGAGTGAAATGCCATTTCCCACCCGCCACACCACTCCCTCTCTCAGCAGTTGTACTCCTTGCAGAATGCTCCTCCAAGTATAAGAGATGCCTTCCCTTGCCCTACACTGCAGGATATTACTGTTGGGGAAATATTTGGCCTTTAAAACTTGACTGCACAGAGTGTCCGGGCTTGTTAGGATTCTCCATGCCTGTCTAGCGAGCATGGCTAGATTGAAAAGATGAAGATCACGGAATCCCAGACCCCATTCCTTCTTTGGTAAAGTCAGTTTGTCCCAGCTCAGCCAATGGATCTTATTTTCTTTATCATTCTGGCACCACCACCACCGCCCTATCATGGAGTTTAGCTCATCGCAGAGGCCTTTTGTTAGATCAAAACACGACATGGCATATATTGGAATAGCTTGGGCAACCGCCTTAATAAGAACCTCCTTCCCAGCCTTTGACAACAGCTTCTCTTGCCATCCCTGTATCCGCGACCAGATCTTCCTTTTAATGTACCCGAATGCTTTCTTACGTGATTTGCCAATGGATACCGGGAGCCCTAGATATTTCTCATTTTTGGCTTCCTGTGAGATGCATAGCTCAGCTCGGACTTGATCTTTATCCACTTGGCTTGTGTTAGGGCTGAACAGGACCGAAGATTTATCTCTATTGATCACCTGGCCTGAAGCTCTCTCATACACATCTAAAATCCTTTGCAATTCCTTGGCATCCTCCTTCTGTGCCCGCATCAAGATAAGGGAGTCGTCCGCAAAGAATAAGTGATTTATTCGTGGCGCCTCCCTACAGACTTTTATTCCCTCAATCTGCCCTTCCTCCTGCGCTTTCTGTAGCATGGCCGACAAAACCTCTGCACAGAGGATGAAAAGGTAGGGACTCAACGGATCTCCTTGTCGAAGCCCCCTTTGTGGGATCACTCTGTTTGAGTAGTTGTCATTCACTTTGATTCGGTAGGACACAGTTGTGACGCACATCATGATACGTTCTACCCATCTTTCATGGAAACCCATCTTCTGCATCACCCTCCTCAGGAAGTCCCACTCGACCCGGTCATAAGCTTTGCTCATATCAAGCTTTATAGCAGCAACCCCCATTTTTCCTCGTTTGCGCTGATATAAGTAGTGCGTGAACTCATAAGCCAGCAGCACATTGTCCGTGATCAACCGGCTCGGAACAAAAGCACTTTGAGAAGGTGAGATGATCTCCGGTAAAATAACTTTAAACCGGTTTGCCAGGACTTTGGAGATGAGCTTGTACGCCACATTGCACAGACTTATGGGCCTAAGATCCTTCAGTTTCTCTGGTTTACTGATCTTGGGAATCAACACAATCACTGTATCATTCCACCCTGTTGGCATTGTTCCCCCATTCAAGACATCCAGCACCTCCTTTTTCACTTTGTCGCCAACCAGCGCCCAGAATTTCTTGTAGAAAACTGCGGGGATCCCATCAGTACCAGGAGCTTTCAGATCCCCCATGCTTTGCAAGGCCTTCCACACCTCCGCATCCGAGAACGGTGCATCCAGGCCCTCATTCATGGTTTGAGAGACCCGCCTTTGCACACAAGCTAGGACCTCCTCCATGTGATCTCCTGCAGAAGACATGAATAGTTGTTGGTACTGATTAGCAATAAAGGTTGTTAGATGTTTCCCCGCCACCACACCGCCACCATCATCCACCAGTTTGCCCACATGATTTTTCCGCCTTCGCTCCGACGCTTGAGCATGAAAGAACTTCGTATTACGGTCCCCCTGAATCAGCCATGAGGAGTGGGTTCTTTGTTTCCAGTAGATGTGCTGTTGATCAAGTAACCTCTCCAGTTTATACCGCAATCCATGTTCCTTATTAACTTGGTCTTGGCTGATCCTCCCCCTTCGACATTTTTCAAGCTCATTCTTGGCTATTTTGATCCGCTTCTCTAGCTCCCCCAGGACACTGCGGTCCCAATTCCACAACTCCGATAACACATGTTTCTGAATCTCCAACAGACTAGCCTCCCACGTCTCGAGAGCGTTACTCCATGCTTGCCCTACCCTAGCCTCACACTCCTCCTCCAACCATCTAGCTTCAAATTTCTTCATGATCTCCATTGGTTTGTTCCAATTCTTCTTCTCCCTCCCTCCCAAGTCCACTATGACCGGTCGATGGTCGGAATGTCTTGGATCGCCATTTAAAACTCGAACAAGGGGGAATTTAGCTCTCCAAGAACTATTTGCCACCGCCCTGTCAAGTCTTTCCCTTACAAAACTCTCTGCTCTATGGTGGTGATTCCTCCACGTGAACACATCCCCAACAAAACCCAGATCATGTAGGTCGCAATCTACGAGTGCTTCACGAAAGCTTTCCATACACCTTTCCGATCTTGGGGGGCCTCCCTCCTTCTCACAATTGAACATAATCTCATTAAAGTCGCTACAACACAGCCATGGCAGATCACTCCTGTGCTTCAAAATTCTCAAAAGTTTCCAAGTTTTTCCCTTCTCCTCACTCCTTGAATCACCATAAATACCGGTAAAGCGCCATTTAAAACCATCCTCTTCTAGCACGGTTGCGTCAATGTGGTATCTTGACATACTCTCCACTGTTAAGTCAACCCCTTTTCTCCAAAACAACACTAAGCCACCACTTATTCCCACGCTGTCCTTGGCACACATGTTTGGCATATTTAATCTCCACCGAAACGTCTCTAACCATGTGCTATTATGCTTTGTTTCCGACAAAAATAGCACATCCGGGGCCTCCTTCTGGATATCCAGAAGACCATGAACTGCCGGGCCACTCCCCAATCCCCGGCAGTTCCAAGCGATTGCCTTCATCGGGACTGGCGGGATTGGCTGAGCAATCCCGCCTCATCAAAGTTGTTTTGCTCCCCTCTACCCTTTCTTTCTCCAACCTCCAGGCAAAGCTTCTTCTTCCTCTCAACATCCTCGCCACCCTCTGGAGCTGGCCTCTTCTTGTGCTCATCCCCCATGATACAGTCAGCCTTCCCTTTTCCTACGACAGTTCGGGGGCGCCGCTTAAAAGTCGCCCTCTTTAAAACTTCCGACAAGCCTTCGGACATCCCCCTTGCACCATCCACACCCTCCCTGTGCACCACCAAACCGGTTGTTTCATTTGCTCTTTCATCAGTCTCTATTACCCCCACCACCTTTTCCTTTACATTTTCATCAACCTCCATGCGGTTTTTTTTATCGGGCCTCTTCCCCACCATTGCCCCGGCAGCTAACAGTTCCTCCAATCCCTCCTTTAACTCCCCCCGCTCTGTGCACGGCTCTGGAGCACACACTGGCCCCGCCACCACCCCCGCAGGATTTCCTTCCACCACACTGGTTGAACCTTCTTTGGCACTGCCCCCCGACAAAAGCCCAGACTCCCCTCCCCCAACACCTGCTCCTAGCGGTTGGACCTCAAACTCCAGCCTCCTCGGCAGACCTCCCCTTTCATCATTTGCCGGCATTTTAAGAGGACTTTCACCATCATCCCTCAGATCCCCGTCACACAGACCAGTAAGTTTGCGGGAACCATCACTACTAACGCCCTTCTTGGGCCCCCGATTCAACCCCCCGCTCGACTCTTTCCGGTGCTGTTGGCTCCCTCCCGAACTTCCGCCTTCCGCCCATCTCCCCTTGCCATCCTTCCTCCTTGCCGGGTTAACCCTCAGCCATTCCCCGAATTGCTTTTCTTCCTGGCGCCAGGAGCTGTCATCACAGTCTTTCTCCACATGACCTAACAGGCCACATGAGTAACAAAAGTTTGGGAGGAACTCGTATTTAAACCTACACCAGCAATCCTCCTCTCCTTCCCCCTTCTCCATGGTAATGCCCCGGACCAGAGGCTTTCGAATATCAATCAAAGTCTTCACCCTCAGGAATTCCCCCACTGCGAGATCATCTTCATCCTTGTCCACCTCCATAGTTTTGCCCACTGAGTTGCCGATTCGACGCCCCGTTTCAGCGTTCATCAGCCCCAACGGCAGATCGAAAACGCGGACCCAAACCGGGATATGAACAAATTCCAAATCCTTAAGCCTTTTTGTGTCATCAAAATCCACCACCACAAGCAGATCGCCCCCAAACTCCCAAGGCCCCTCCAGTATTGCCCTACGCTTGCCCCCAGATTGCATGAAGGAAAAGAGGAACAGATTATTACCCAATTCCTTGCAGCGGATCCCTTTTTGGGGGCACCAGATCCTGCCCACCGTTTGTACCATGCCCTCGGCATACCCCGGCTTCGAAGAAAATAATTTCCCCACCGCCTGCAGCGAGTTCCCTGATTCCCTCACCTCCGACCTCCAAGCACCTCGCACCCCCTTCTTCTCCCGCTCCGTCAGCTTCAAGCCCCGGAGCAAACCATCAAGGTCTTCCCCGGCGCCTCCCTTTGCCTTGCTCATCTCCTCCCCGGCTTCAAGACTTCCTGCGGAGAGATTGTGAAGATTTCCCCGCACCTCGCCCGCAGAGGAGAGACCGAGGCAGCAGGCGGCTGTGATTTGTGGATGGGAAAAGGAAATTTGTGCAGATTTGTGGAGAAAACCAGGGCGAAACCCCCGATTTGGGACCAGGGGCTCGAAACTTCCTCTGAGTCGCCTAAACCCTAGCGGGAGTCAAGCGCCAGAGACCGGTTGGGGATTCGCGCTGCTAGGGTTAGGGGCTGGGAAATCGGGCGCTCGGGCACAGCCGCACAGGCGTTTCATCGCCGTATCGCTCACGGCTCGCGTAATGGGCTGGGCCGCACGCAGGCGCGGAGCGGAGGCGAGCGTCGGGCCGGGCGGCCGGCCGAATAGTGCGGCCTGGAGGCTGAAATTGGGATTTTGATGCAACTAAATATATGTATATGTATTATATTTCATATATACTAGATTTTTTATCAAAAAATTTGGGTGTTCAGCTGAACACCCATGAACCACTGTAGATCTGCCCCTGCTGTAACGCCCCTATTTCTGGGTCGTTAGATTTCCCTCATAACTACTCAAAACTGTTCAGCTACGAGTACTGTAGATGAGTGTACATTATTGTCATCACAATCTTATACATAAAAGCCAAACTTAATTGCAAAATTTAGGCTTAGCGGCAGTTTTTACATAGCGAGGCTTGTGGCCTAAAGTTATATTACAATACAAAAGAATTCCACAAGTGTACCTGAATGTAGAATAAACCCTAATACCAGACATTGTCTACGTCGTAGTATCCCTTAGCATCATCTTCATAGATTTCTTCATTTTCTTGGCAAACACCTTCTATTTATGATTTTAGCAAGCACGAGTACAATCAAACGTATTCAATAAGTCACATGAGGAAAAATGCTACGTAACTACTTGCTAGGATTTTCAAGAGATGGGGATATATGGGTTTTATCACTTTACGTGTGTTGGATCGAAATCGGCAACAGATGGGGGTGAATGGTGCCTCTTAAAAATTACTCCCCCGAAAAGTACCCACTCGAGAAACTTCTCTCCAATAGCTACAGGAAACTATGAAGAGAAATACTCATGCTCTCTGGAACTCATGCTAAACACAGAAAAGAAGGAAAGCACAGAAGGAGCAACCAAAATATAAAAGGCGCGATCAAAACCCTCTCGGGGTGGTCGGGCCAGGTGTCGCGATGGCGATCGGATCGCTTCGACACCGCCGGCCCGGCCGGTCCCATAATGCCGGTCTGACCGCCTTTTTTAACCCGGTCTGACCGCATCTTGGCCTCCGGTCAGACCGCCATGGGTCGGCCGGTCTGACCGCAGGTCACAGACCGGTCTAACCGGTCCAGGGTTCAGACAGGGCCGAGCTTACGACTGAAAAGACTGAAAAAATGATTTTTGCTCAAAACAAAAGAAATGATGAAATGCTTCTAAACTCCTTAGACCATAAGCTCAAGAACTTGTTTCAAATAGCATTGAGACCTTAGGAAACCGAAGATTTCACCAAGAGAGCTAGAAAACAAGATTTTGAGCAAAACCTGAAAATGAAATGAGAGAGAGTCCAAATTTTCAGATTTCTCTCAAACCTCTCATTCTTTGCTCAACATTTTTTGCAATCGATTTAGCAACAATCTCAGGAGAATATAACCCAAGTTTCATGCCCTCTCAATAATGGAATCAAGAGAACACATCAACCCCTGACATGGAACCCTAGATTTTGCAAGGATAAGGGAAATGGGTGAAAAGGAATCTTTGAATTTCCTGTTATGCTCTTGGGAGTTTGTTTGATCAAATGATCTTGAGGCATCATCCCAACATAGAGCAATCCATTTTACACCTTCAAGGCAAGAGACAACTTCAAATCACAAAAAATAGAGAAATCAACAAAGCAAAGGCATGAAGAAGAAAACAGGAGCAACTCATGTCAAATTGATTCATCCCCGTGAATGATTGAGTACAGAGGAATGATTACATGGAATATCAACTCATCTCCTCCCAAAACCCAACTCACAGCTGAAGGAAGATCAAAGAAACCATCTCACTCTCAAATACACGCAGGAGGGGACATGAACCAACAGACTCCTGCTCTCTCCAACAACTAAAGCCCAAAAGCAAAACAACCTCTAACCCTTTCCCAAGCCATCAACTCCTCTCACAAGCACTGAAACATGCAGGAGACATTCCTCCTTTTATAACCTCCTAGTAATGACCATTGTGAAAGTATGGTTTTACTGTTTACATACCACATACTCGCCAGCTGTTCCCTTTTCTGGAACAATATATTATATCCATATAGTAGATATTCAATCAATTTGACGAGCTACTGGACCAGATTTGACAAGTCAACATTTGTAGTTGAGCGATTACTATGTTCTTTACTTTAGCATAACATTCTAGTCCTTACTTTTCACCAAAGCACTTTTAAAACTCTACAGGCAAAATACCAAGTCTCTGATCAGTATAAAACAGTGAGTTCCTAGTCTACCATGATTATTTAAGTAATATATTTAGTGTTACTAAGTCTTGTCAAGGAGAATATAGTCATCGAATTAAACAGGGCTTTTTCTGTGGTAAGACATAACTAGTATCATGTCATTCTAAATATTTATTGTACAAGAAATAATAGTGCATAAATAATATAATGAAAATACTAGTAAATAAATAATTAGAGGAATGTAGGTTCAATATAATCAAAGACATGTGACTTGCCTTGCTATTCAAAATATTCTACCAATTCCTATTTTTCAGAGTCTTGTGCTTGTCCTTGAAAATCTCCTTCTTGGATGTGTTGTTCTGCGACGTGTAGAGCAAAAGAAACAACTCAATTCCGTGCTTGAAAGATTGAGCTAGGAATAAGAAATAAAGAAAATAAAGAAATAAAATCCAAAAAAACAAATAAATGGGTTTAGAGTTTATAAAGGTCTAGCATGGGGAAACAGAGCTAAGAATGGGTAGATGGGCCCAAAATGATTGAAAAGAAAGTGTATATGTGTTTTAGGGTTTTGTAAACAGTAACAGGTTTAGGTACTATTTATCGTGGATTTTACTATTCACAGCGGGTTTAGTCATCATTGGGTTGTCGCCGCCGTACTTGGAGAACATAGGAGTCTTGAGTACTCAGGTGGTTTTGGGTATGACTACGAAGTCGAGCAGACGTTCGAGGTTCGACTTCAAGCATAAACTCGACAGAGATCGGACAGTGATCAAATAGCTACAGAGATCGGTCGGCGATCGAGTAGCTTAAGAGCATCGGACGGCGATCGAGCGGCTTAAGAGCATCGGACGGTGATCGAGCGGCTTAAGAGCATTGGGAGACGTTGAGTGGCTTAGGAGTATCGAATGATGTTCAAGTGGATTAAGAGCATCGAACGACGTTCGAGCTATGTTGCTCAGGACTCAAAATGATACAGCCGAAGTCTCTTTCGATTACAAAGTGGTCGGAGATTCCAAGCGGAGGAGCGGTCGGAAGTTCCAAGGCAAGCAGCGGTCAGAGGATCCGTGGTCGAAAATAACAATTGACGACCATGGGTGGGTTCATGGTGCTACGAGGATTCTATTTTTGGGCTCGGGAGCACCTGGAAGTCAAGTGAGCGCCGGAGTTGAGGTTTTTCTTTCTCGGGACTTTTGAATGGCACAAGGG
Source organism: Dendrocalamus sinicus (assembly GCA_036346575.1). Taxonomy (NCBI): domain Eukaryota; kingdom Viridiplantae; phylum Streptophyta; class Magnoliopsida; order Poales; family Poaceae; genus Dendrocalamus; species Dendrocalamus sinicus. The sequence continues at coordinate 19,370,583 of CM070658.1, read as the reverse complement.
GGTAATGGTGGGCTAAATGAACAATAGCATTAGGATTTGAGCATCTCTGGAGTTAGAGGAAGCTCAAGGGAGTGATGGCTTGAGTCGAGGTTCACTATGTTGGGCTGTCCATGGCGAGGTCTCATGGTCGGGCGGCGAGCTTCAGTGACAGAGGGGAAGGGAGCTTGGGGAGCTATGATAAGGCTTTGGTGGTGTTTCTGAGAGTATGAGAATGCTACGGACGAATGCAATTAGAATATAATCGACTAATTAACAAGATTTGAATATGGCTTACTTTGGGGTCTCTGGGTAATCGCCGATAGTGTAAAGGTCGTCGGAGCAATTGGGAGTGAGTGGCTCACCTTGGGCACTGGTGGTTCCAAATGGAGGGGCTCGGGATTTTAAATAGGGCGAGTATGGCGGTTCGACATAGGGGCTGGGCTAAGGCGGCGGCACAAGGCAATAGGGGTGCAAACGGAGCGGATATGGACGGATATTGCTCACCCTGTATCCTTTTCCATATTTTTGTCGGAGTCGGAGTCGGACACGGATAGTGCTGGATACGAATACGAATGCGGATATTCTCGGTCACGAATACGGGGTGAATACTTGCTGCTCCGAATACGGTTAGTTTCGGTCACGAATAATTAGTCGGATAATGTGCGAAAGCAAATTTCACATGGAAACAGAGACAAATTAAGCAAACTGAGATCTAATACGAGTGTATCGACGTTGCAACAGCCATCGAAACAAGCAATCTTATATAAATAAATGATGCTACATTTCAAGAAGAGTCAGAGATTCCACCTGGCCGGCGGAGAGGCCAGGTATCCGACTCTGTTTCCGTATCCAGTAACTATCCAGAAAAATATCCGGATAGTTCCGTATCCGTCGGATACTGCTTGTTCCGTATCCGAAAAAAATATCTGAATCTGTTTCCATATCCGACAAAACCTTCGGATATCCGAAAATTTGCTCCGAATTAAAATGGATGGACGGACGGTCGGGAAATATCCGCTCCATTTGCACCCCTACATGGCAAGGGTTAGGAAGGTGCAGGAGAGCACAGCGCGGCTGGCGGTGCAGATATTTGGCACTTCCTTGGCACAACATTACGGTGGTCAAAAGGCATCGAGGTGTGTCAGGTCGGCTCTGAGAGAGCAGAGAGGACGACGACGGTGGGGAGAGGCAGCTATGGCGCTTGACCAGGTGAAGGTTATGGCATTAATGAGAGGGTGTACGGTCTCTGACCAGGTGCAGTGGCATGGCAGCAGGAAAAATGATCGGGAAGGCGCGATAGCAAAAGATTAGGATGGCGGCTAGGTTGGCAGCGATTATTTTTGGGTGATGAACAGTGCCTACTCGTCACACTGTACACAGATGAAAAAAGGGCCGATGCAGAGGAGGGAGGGAGGGGTTTGAAAGGTAGTGATTTGAGGAGAAAAAAAGAGAAGAACGAGATGAAATCAAAACTCGAAAGAAATTTCAAATTCTTTTTGAAATTTTGATTTTGTTTCACATATGAAAGCTCTAGACCTGCTAGGCTACTGTGAACCATCATTCAATTGCTCCAAACACTTAGTATAAGGGCACAAAATCGTGTTTCTAAATTGTAAGTGGGCACACGGGTACAGTCCCAAAACGCGAATCCACACGGTGGCAATCTGAAACTCCTCAGGTACACACAGAGTGACCCGCATTGGAGCAACTAGTTCACAAAATGCTCAAATCTTTCTGATCTCGCAACCTGATTATACCATGTCTAATGTTCACCAAACCAGATTATTTTTGACATATACAAACCTACAATATTTTTTACCACAAAGAAACAGAGAATCCCCCACCCCCAAAATGCAAAGCATTGCATTTATAGGCTTCAATTCCACCCCACTACTACAATCTTGGAACGATCTGAAAAATCCCAACCTAACAAGACATATTCCATCAGCAGAGACCAATCAAAGTGTGAGACCATGTGAAAGTTACTTCATGGTTACGATGAGTAATTGATTTTTAGTTCAGAGAAATTGAGAAGTTTAAATTTGATTTTTGCGATTTTGCAAAGTTGCCGGATTTTTCGGACAACGGTCTGACCAGCCAAAGGGTGGCGGTCAGACCGGAGGCCACCAGCGGTCCAACTAGTGTTGATTTCTGACCCAAACCGGTCAGTGCTAGCAGTGTGACCGCTAAAGGGGTGCAGTCAGATCTGCTTGGCAATGAGGCTTGGCCAGGTTTTTGTCTTTGAGGATTTTGAGTCATGAGATGAGTTTGAGTGACCTAAGTCATTGCTTATGTGCACATAGGTTTATTTTTTTGGTTCTAGATTTAGGAGCAGTGATTTGGTTGCATACATTTTACATGGTGTATTGTATGGATTAATTGTATCAATTGATGACTTTGTGTATTGTGCGGTGCTACGTGACAGTTTGCATATCTGTGCTGATTGCTGGACTCCAAAGCTACGCTATGGTGAGACGGATGGGACCGAGACTAAGCTAGGAGAGTTTAGGTCCAAAGCAGTCAAGGAATGGGGACTATATTCAGGAGGAGCCGAGGTCCAATCGATCAAGGAACCACCGAAGATGACCGAGACCTGCGGGGTGGTTGCAAGCCGGGACGATGACGAAAGCTACCGGTGGTGGATATGATGGGTAACGACAAGTTAGATCGGGACTAAGGTTAAGGAGGAGATAAGGTAAAAAGCGGTCAAGAAAGTCGGGTGCCGTCATACGCGAAGAGAAGCATATGGTGTGCCAAGTGACTTGGGTCACTTGCAACTGAGGACAATTTGGTGGGATCAGGACATATGAGAGGCTTGGCGGCAAGTCATTAGGGTCACATCAAAAATGGCAAAACATGGATGATACTTCATGGCAAAAGAAGTGGGAAACTTCATGGAAGACGGTAGATGGGCATTTGGTAAATTGCCCTATACTAGAAAAGTGGCGGTGTACGAAACCACAATGTTGGTCTAAGTGGTTTATGTCTTATATGTGCTGAAAGTGTGAAATAGATCAAGTGTTGATTCACTAATAGGTTAATAGGCGTAAGTGCTTTGAGAAGCGTGTATGTGTAAGTGTAAAACTCAATATGGTGTTAGATTAATAGGTTAGCCCATGTAAGTGGATAAAATCTAATTAGAAGTGTTAGTTAGGGTTTTCTTTGTGAGCCTCCATATATAAGGAGGAAAAGAAGTGGCTAGGTTAAACTTTTGGGAGAGTTCATGCCTAGCCTTGAGAGGAGTTAGGGTTCTTGGAAAAAACTTGGTAGGAGATGTGAGAAGATCTTATGGCTGAGCTTTTTGTCATCTTTAGACTTTATGTATGGATAAAGAGTTGCTGTAGCATTCATCTCTAAGTATCAATAGAGATCAAAATTCGTCCAAGTATTTCCCTCTTTTGTTCTTTTGACGAAATCTTGATTTGACTTGGTTTTTGGTGTTTTCTCTTCTCCCTTGATCTTGCTATGTGCTAAGGATGTGTAAGTGATGAAGATGTGTTTTAAAGACCAGATGTCATCCACTTAGACACATGTATTTGCAAGTTCTTGTGTTTACCCAGTTTTGGCTCAAGAAGGGGTGATTTTGGGTTTTGGTATTGTGGGCATTTTAGCTTGAGTTCGTATATGATCTAACTTGCTATGATATGTAAGAATCTATCCAGGGTCATCTAGATCATCAAAAACTCATGAGCAAGAGTAGATCAAGATTTGCCTCTTTTGCCCGTTTTGGTGCAATTTTCTTTCAAATGGAAAAATGTCAGAACTTTGGCAATAATTTTCTTGATCATTGATTGGAATAGGTTTTTGACATCCTACGAAAGGTGCCTACCAAATTCAATTGATTTAGAGTTTTGCTTTGAGAGTTGAATCGATTTATGGTTTTAGCCCGATTTTGGTGTAGCAGAGGTTCAAGAGCCAATAGATCCTAATTTTCTTAGGTTGTTTCTTGATATTTGGTTGTAATAGGTTCTTAAGGTTATGATATAGTTTTAGTTCAAGTTTCAAACCATTTAGAGTAGTGAATCAAAAGTTTCATCGATTTTCAGATTTGACATAGTGCTAAAATTTGTTCTATTCCTGAATTAGAGGTCAGACCACCCCCTGGGGAGAGGTCAGGCTGCCCAAAGGTTAGATCGCCCCCTTATGGAAGTCAGACCACCATCTCTATAGAGGTTAGACTGTCAGGGTTGTCAAAGTTCATTTTGCTCAATTTTTCTTGGATTTTTCGTTGTGGGTGATTGATCTTTGATCTTTATAACTTCTCATAGCTATTGGAGTGAAGAGTTTTGCCTTCTCCTTTGAAAAAAAATTTGAAATAGCTTTTAGTTATATCGGTTCGGCTGAAAAGCTCATGGCTTATGGCTGAAAACACTGTAGCTAGCTGAAAAAAGCACTGTAGCTGACAGAGGCTTAGTTAGCATAATTCAATTTAAAAAAATTAAAAATATAAAAAATATGTTAGCCCATTACGTATAATACAAACAAATACGGGAAAAAAAACCGGCAAAAAAGCTCAACAAAAAAACCAAAAGTTCAGAAAAAGACGAAACTTATAAATAGTGAAAAATAAGTCAGAAATCAGAAGCCGAAGCCGAGTTGACATCTAGCCGTTGTTCTCGGTCGTACACAAAAAAAGCTCTAGTCTACAGGTAAAAGCTTTTCTCCCCAGCCCAACTCCTCGCGCAGTTGCATTCCCTGCTCGGATCCTAACCACTACCCACGGATCTAAAGCACCAAATGGGACACCTCAAAGGCCACCAGCGCACAGGTGCAGGCTTGGATCTGCGAAGAACATTGGATGGGGAGAAGAAACAAGATCTTTGTATATATATACCTGCTTGGTGGTTTCGGGGAGGAGGATGCCGCCGATGCTCTTCTTGGGCAGCAGCAGCAGCAGCTTCTCCACCAGCACCCGGTTCAACGACGGGATCATCCGCTTCGCCACTGCCGCAGCGCGAGGAGCTCTGCTCTGCTCTTCCCTGCTCTTCTTGAGGAGCAAGTTGATGGGATGGTGGCGGGACTTTGGGTTTTGAAGGAAGCAATGGATTTGCCCCCACGGTGTGTAAGGAGTGTAGGAGTGGAAATGGATCGAATAATATTTTTTTACCATATTTATACTTTATAAATAAATATAAATACGAATTTAAATATTGTCTAATACGAATCGAATATTATAATAAATATGAATTCAAATTGAATATCTACTCAATTTAGTCGGATCCGGATATCTTCATAAATTATAAAGTATGAATATATTAATTATATTTTATCATCGTACAGACACACTTAGGCTGCGCTCAATATGTCTATTTTTGAGTGGCTTATGGCTAAAAAGCACTGTAGCTGGCTGAAAAAACATTGTAGCTGACAGATGCTTATTTAGCATAATTAAATTTAAAAAAATTAAAAATAGAAAAAAACATATTAGCCCATCACGTATAATCTCTACCCCTCTATAATACACCAAAATTTTCTTTACTAAATCCACCCCCTCAACCACCTACACAGTCATGTCTAATCTAAATCCACCCAGATTTGTGTACCAAAGTAATCCGACTTCATACAAATGAATGGCCTGGATCTCTCCTCAAACCTTCTTTTCTTACTCATTGAAGATCCTAAGGCCAAAATTATCCGGATCATACACATAATTATATTATCTCCCGCTCCGCTCCGCTCACCTCCCCCACACCTTGCACGGCCGCTCCCACCCCCCGCCGGCGTGTCGCACGGCACCCGCCCGCGCTGCCCCCATAGCAGCCGCCTGGCTCCTCGAAGCCACCCGCTTGCTCTCCCTGCCCCTCCCGCTCCCGCCACACCGGGGCCTCCTCCTCCTCAACCCCCTCCCCTCCTCGCCCGCGCGCCGCCCCTCCGCCCCCACGGCGACCGCCCCACACCCACCTCTCTCGCGCCGCAACGCCCTATGCCGAGGCGCCCTAGCGGTGCCCTCCTGGAGGCCCTCAAGAAGTCCCTACTCGACTCGCCGCGCTCAAGAAGCCCGCGGGCGCTCCTACTCGCCGGCGTCTTTGCTCGAGCCGCCGGCCCCACCTCACATCTGTGGCCGCCTTTGGCGTGTGTCAACCAAGAAGAAGTCGAAGAAAATACTCCGCCCAGATTCGGTGAGGTTATCGGCAACGGTTGGGATGTCTTCTAATCTTTAGGCAAGCATGGACGGACGGGATGGGCGATGAGTATTGTCGATTAAGCATTTAAGTAATTTCACTTTGGGTGGAGTTTAGCCGATGTAATCTGGTGTTTAGGGTAATCATGTTTTACGTGTAATGGTGGACTGCACCCATATACATACCGCTTGCGAGATGCAATGAGGATATCGAATATCAAAGAAAAACATCAGTAGCCCTAGTTTAGTCAGAGCAGTATTCTCTCTGTTCTTGATGATCCACCCGATTTTCCTGTGACAATCCATCTCCTAGTCGGATTCCCCACCGAGATCTGACAAATTGGTATCAGAGCATGACCTTCCTCGGCAAAGAGTGGTTGGGAGTGACTGGGTTGGGGTCTTCTACTGTAAAATCCCGATTGCTTTCAATGCGGATCGGCGAGCTCGCACCGGCTTCAGTTCTGGCGGCTCGGATTCCTCTCATTTGCGGCGGCCTTCCTCCTTATCCGGCTATGGCGGCGCACCAGTGGTTCGACCATCTTCATTATCCGGCTATGGCGGCGCAACAGCGGCCCGACCATCTTCATTATCCGGCTATGGCGGCGCGCCAGCGGTCCGGCCATCTTCATTCTCCGGCTATGGCGGCGCACTAGTGGACCGGCCATACTCCTTCTCCGGCTATGGCGGCGCACCAGCGGACTGGCCCTACTTCTTATCCGGCTACGGCGGCGGACCAAATCGGAGCGTGGTGAAGGTTCCGGACATCGTTCCGGGTAAAATCCCTAACCCAGCGCCGATCAGCGGGAAGACGACCAAATCCATGGCGAGAAACGAAGCGCAATCCATGGCGTTTGATCTTACGGCGACGAGGCGAAGGATGATGAAGCCCATGGTAAGGTATGAAGAGGATGCGACCGATCCCACAGCTATCTGGCGGATAGCACACTTGCGACCATCAGTTGAACCAAGACATATACCAGATCGGGTTCCACCGGCCGAATTGAAGAATGAGAAGACCAGAAGAACTGATGATCTGAGGAAGATTAATATGAGGAGCACACCTGCAACATCCTGGGAAACACAAATAATAAATTATGGAGTTTTTGGATTATTTTATTTGCTTTTTATTTGAATTGGAGTTTATTGGCTTTTTGAATTTGTAAAGGAATTTTAAAAAAAAATAAAAAGAGGGAAGAAATCAACACATAGAATAATAAAACAAGAGCATCAAATATAGAATCTGAAAAGATGATCCAAAAGAATTAAAAAGTAAAGTGAAGGTAAAAATAATAAATATCTGCAAGCATATGCATATGTATGTATATATGAATGCATACAATTAAATATAATAGGGAAATAACTTTTATGTAGCCAATATTAGCAAAATAAAAGATATAAAATTTCAGGAAGAAAGGAAGTGAGTATATGTATATTTATACCTATATATACACACAAGAAAACCCAAAAGAAAAATCAAAAGAAATAAAAATGGAAAAGAAAAGAAAAAGGAAAACTCGTAGGGCCGCCATCACCCCGCCAGACTTCTCCCTGCTGTGGCGCACGCTGCCCAATGGCCAAAGACTGGCAGACCCTTTCCCGCGCGCAACCCACGCCTCACTGCGCCGTGGCCCCGCACTCCGCAGCGCTCCTCCCTCTGCGCCGCGGGCCCTCACTCCACCCGCGTCTCTCTCTCGCTGCCCGGTGGGACCGAGCTGTCAGGCTCTTCTCCCTCCTCCCTCTCTTCTCCACGCGCCCGCGCCGCTCTCTCGCTCGCGCTCACTCCTCTGCGCAGCCAATCCGCTCTCCCTCTCTCACCTCACGGAAAAATATCTAAGAATCTACAGGAGGGGGGAAGCACCTCTCCCGCCCTCTCTCCCCTACAAAATCTCGGCGGGATTTGGTTCGCCTCACCTCGCCGGCGTGAGCAGGGCGGAGCCAGATGTCGAGCTCGCCGTGCGCGCCTCTTCCGGCTATAAAAGCCGCGCCTGGGAGCCCCAAACGCGCCGCACTACTCTCCTCCACCATTCCCCGTAAGCAATCGAGCCGAGAGCCCTCTAATCGCCGCCGGTCCTCTCCTCTTCCCGAGCTCCGCGCCACCCTCCCCGCCGATTCCGGCCGCCCCCGGCCAACCCAAGCTCCCGGAGCTTCGCGGGAGCAAGGTGAAGCTATCCCCGCCTTTCCTGTGCCCCGTGGACTCCACTCGCCGCCACCGAGGCTCCTCCCGAACCACCGCCGCCGCACGCCGCCGCCCGCCACCGTGCCCTCCTTCCCGCCGATCGCACGGGAGATCCACCGATACGGAGATCGTATTCCACGCAACTCCCGAACCTCTCCGACCTCCACTCGCCGACGCTGCGCGTCGCCTTCTTCTTCTTCAGGCCTCCCAAGACATACTTCAAAAGGTATACCTACCTATATGGGTAAGCATCGCTCGGCGACCGAGTGGCTTCTGGCGTTAACTCTCCTTCCCCCTTGCTCCGCGTCGCGTGTTCGAGCCCGACTCGCGCAGGCGGTCGAGCGATTTCTTTTAATTTCCTTCTCGGCAAGTGGGCCCCACTGTCGACCTCTCAAACCAGAGCGACACGCGACACACGGCCCCACTGGCCATAGAGACGGAAAAGAAATAATAAAAGAAAACGATAAAATTAAAATATGACATGTGGGACCCATGTCGAAATTGAGTAATTTTGGGATTTAACCAAACTGAAATATTCAAAAGGGCATAACTTAGTCATTTTAACTCTAAATTGAGCGAGACAAATTTCTAAATTCATCTAAATTCAAGATCTATCCAATGGAACTGAAATCATAATTTTTAGAGTTCAGTTAAATTTCTGATGATATTTTATATGGTAAAATATGTTCATTGCAGAAGTGGTAGTTATACACCTAATAAAAATGATCTTATTAACCTACCCTTTAGTAAACAAGTTGATATTAGGCCCGCATAAAATAGTATGTTTTTCCTTTACTAAAAATAGAAGTATACGTATAAACTATAAAGCCAATGATAAATCAACAAATGCATACAGTGCACATATAACACATACCTTAATTCATAAATGCTGAGCTCGATACAATAATAGTCGGCTAAATTCATACATATATCTTAACTCATGAAACTTCCTTGATAAATATACAAATAATAAAAGCTGTTAATAAAAGATCGATTCACCACCACCTTGCCTCGAACCATCCAAATCACCCATTAAATCATAATAAAACTAAATTGAGTTTATTCCGAGTTATTTGGATCTTTTCAGTTATTTGCTTTCTTTTGGATTCAGTCGTTCGTCGCGTAATTAGAAACTGAAGTCCGAGGATTCCACGGATCAGCGAGATCAAGAGTGAAGTGAAGAAAAGATCCAAACTCGGGAGAAAGCATTGTGTGAGCTCAAGACCGCAGCAAACCGCGCCAAAGCGAGTCAATACGCACCTTGATCATGTTGATCCTATGCTTTACGCAAATTACCTTGTTTCAAATTATCAAATTGCATCTGTTAATTTATATGCAAATACATGCTTAATTTAATATTCTAGTTATGTGCCCATTGTTTACTTTGAATAATATCACCCTCCTTCGAATATCTGAATATGTGAACCTTGTCGCCCTAGCAAAAATATAATAGTAACGTTTCAAAATAAGTCCTAAATTATATGCCATGCTTAGCATTGATTAGGAACCGGGGCAAGAAATTGTCCCAAGCATCACTTTACTCATGAGAAATTGATTCGAGCGGTCATGGTGGGAATGGCGATATATGTTGGTATGATTACTTTATGTCTCCAAAAATCTCAACATGCTTAAATATCCAGGCGGACTAGTTCGAGTGTGTGAATATGTGGTGCGAGTGGAAGCACAAAGTGAGTTATTGAATGTGAATATGCGGTGCGATGGAAGCACAAAGTGAGTCATTGATAGACCTTGAGATAACCCTAAGGACCGAATCTTGTCATGTCACCGTGTAAAGCAGTACAACCACAAGTCTCAGAAAGTACAACTTGGCTAAGTAGATTTATCAAAACTCGGACTCATCTCACTAATAGGGGAGAGAAGTAATTATGCAGGGCAAGGGAAGGCCTAAAGGGACACCGAGTGGAGGGTGAAGTTTCCCGGTCGTGCTAGCGCAGAGGGGAGTGGAGCCCGTGACGCTAGTAGCTGTGGGAACATCCGTGCAACATATGGGACCCACCGCAGTGGGCGATCTCCCATAGGGTGAGATGACAAAAGGGTCTAGATACTTTGAAAAGTCACTGTGATGGTCCGCTCAACCACATGACTAAGGAATCGTGTGGGGCAATGAGTTGATTGTCTATTGTGGTGAAAGTGTACAAACTCTGCAGAGTCAAAACTATTCGAATAGCCGTGCCCACGGTCAAGGGCGGACATGGGAACCTAACCAGATATAGTTCTATTTCAAAATGATTCATGAATGGGAATGGAAAAGTGAAGGGCGATGGACATCCCGATTTGAATTGTCCGGTGTCGCCCCAGTGGTAAGTTAAGCGGTTATAACGCTGAAAAATGTCATATGATGTGATGCCATATGTACGGAAAAATTATGGAAATATCAGGCATATGGTGTAATGCCATATGTATGGTAGATCAAGTTAATATCCCTTGAGCATTAAGATTTGTTTCAAAAGCGCTAGGTCTCGGGAATTTTATATATTGTATTTCAAATAGTGGCATTACTAATCTTATAACCTAAATTATGGGTAGAATAAACAGGTTGTAAGAAAATAGATGTTTTTAGTATATGCATAAAGGTATTGGTGGATTCAGTCGATTATGATAAGAAAATGCTAGTGTGGGTTGTGGTAGAAATAAATTAGTGGGGCTTAGCTGAATAGATAAGCTAGATAAATGATCAAATTGAACTTTCAGGAATTTGTGAAAATAATACAAGTATTGGAGTATAATTCTTGATTAGTGATATTCTTGGTGGATATATAATAGTGAAGCAATTCTGGAGAATTAGAGATTGCAAAGTTAAATTGTTGGATTGCTACTGATTAATATACATTCTTAGAAGATATTGGCGATAACGGGAATTAATAGAAATTGATCAATTACTCGGAAAAATTGAATCTCTGAGAAGATTGGTGGATTCATAACAATTAGTGGATTATAATCTCGGTAAATTGAATTCTCGGTGGAGATACATTTGTGGATTAGCTAGTGATAGGTAATGGAAAATGAGATTGATTATTGGAGTATGGTTTTGAAGCAACGACGAAAAGGATTAAATACGAATGATATCGGTGGATTTGAAAATAGATATCATTAGAATTCGGAGGTGAAGAGTCGATGAATAGTAATGACATGATTGGATTATTAGTAATTCAAAATACAAAGAATGATCGGTGGATTAAATAAATGATGATACTGTTGTTTGGAGTTTTAGGCGCAGATAATAAAGAAAGCACATTTTGGGGATTAAGTCAAGTTTGTCAATTGTAGCAAGAGTTGGGTAATGTAATAACACTTTGATTAAATAAGAGTAATAATGCCGCTAAAAGCGATTTTTGGCAAATAAAATAACCCGAGCCTCTCCTTTGTTAAGCCATGCATACTATTTACTTGCATTCGTGTATTGGCTCGCGAGCACGGGGTCGGAGTGCTCACGCCGCTTTGCGACAAAATTCAGAATCAAGAGCCGCATCGCCGCCAAAGCAACAAGATTGGACAAGATGGAAAAGAAGATGAAGATGTCAAGGGCTAGGTCGCGAACCTCCGGTTGGTCGCTGTGGGCATGTCTGAAGGTCCCACTGTGTGTGCTTCGTTCTTCCGCCGCTGCAATTTATTGATTTCGCCTAATCGGCCCATGAGTAAGTCTACTATTATATTTACATTTCCGCATGATATGTACTTTGATATTGAATCAGAATCGTGTGCGCTATCATCGATCCGAGGAATAGTGCGATTAAACACGATGATTCGGATTATAAAATCTGGGTCTGACAACACCAGAAGGTAATTTTAATCCTCCTCCTACTAGTTATTCTGCAGTTCCAGATTGTTGGGGTCAGAGTCAATTGCCGCATGCTTTTGTTGCTACTCCTACTCTCAACAAATTGAACACTAATAGTGAATCTGAATTGGTAAGACAGTGGGACTCCAATCCCAGAAATGATAGGGCTCCTAGTTTCTTTAAGTCTCTAGCTAAAGGTCCTATACTTGATTCCCTTGAAATTGTTGGAGGAGAACCTTTAGTGGAAGCTCTGGATTCCCCTGAAATTGTTGGAGGAGAACCTTTAGTGGAAGCTGTAGTTCAGAAAAGGGAGTCGACCATGAAATCATTCACTCCTGGGGATTGCAAATATTGTAGAGGCAAAGGGTTTTTGGAGCACAAGTGCAAACATTATCAACAGGTGAACTTGATGGCAGGAGTTAGTGAAGATGTAGTGCCAGAACAGGGAGAATTTGGAATTCCATCCTGGTTGTTTGGACTTTCTCTGCCAGATGCATTTGATCTTTCTATTCTTGAGATGGACTCCCCTACAGACCTCTTGAAGCCAGTTAATGTGGGACAATCCTCAGCTCTTAGAGTGGGTCAGCAATGCTTAGCAATGGGAAATCCTTTTGGTTGTGACCATATTCTAACTGCGGGTGTTATCAGTGGTTTAAATCGAGATATTTTCAGTAAAGCTGGAGCTCAATTTCATATGAAGCAGGGTGCATTCCTTCACAATCTCGAGGCTCAGACTTTGCCTAAAAGTCTCCATTGTAACTTTATAAGGCTGACGTTAGAGTATTTTAAATACTCTTCATTGGACTCATATGAGTTTTCTGCTTGCAAGATGAAGCTGCTATACTTTTGTAAGTGTTGTGCTGACAATGAAGCCATAAATATATGGAACAAGAACCATTTGAAGGGAGAAGTGGGAAATGTCAGTAGCAAGCATCTTGTGTTAGCTTTGAAGGTCAAGAGTGTTCTTGATCTATGTGTTGATAACAATGTGAACTGCGAAGAAGACAACATGAGCTTGGATAATGAGTCTGACCAGGATGATGACTTTTTCGACACTAAGGTTCGACCATCTGAAGTGGATTGTTACATTATTGCTCCTAATGATGGGAACTATAAAGGTCATAGTGGTACAATCTCTGAAGAAGATACTCAAGATGCTGTTCATGAGGAGGAGCTAACAGCCCTAGTAAGAGAGTGGAGATGTTCAAGAGATATTGGGACCGTTGATGTTTCAGATGTCCTTTCTAACTTCCCGGACATATCAATAGCAATGGTTGAAGATATTATGGAGAGAGATTTGGTCCAGATAGCAGATCCAGCAGCAATTGAGGCAATGGACAAGAAAAATAACAATTGTAACCTGTCTGTTATTGCTCATGTGGACCATGGCAAGTCTACACTTAGGTTGTGTTTGGTTTAGAGACAATGTGGGATGGGATGGTCCTGTCCCTGGTTTTGGGATGGGATGATCCCATTTTTTGTTTGGTTAGGGGGATAGAGTCATCCCTGTTTTTTGTTTGGTTGGAAGGATAAAGTGGGATGGAATGGTCCCATCCTTTGTTTGGATGGAAGGATGAAGGTGGGACATGTGTGGCCTTTGAGTTTTTTTTTAAAAAAATTGAAGGCTATTGTTGATATGTTTGTACACATAAGCCTTTGAGTTTTTTTTAAAAAAAATTTAAACAAAATAGTACTTAAAAAACAAAGAGGTGGGATGACTCTGTCCCACGTGGGATGACTCTGTCCCATGAAAAAAAGAGGATTGCCTGGTCCCGGATCTACAAGGAATATTTCTAGTGGGATGTCCTTGACTCTGCTTGTCCCAGAAACAAACACCACCCCAAGGTGGGATATCCTACCTGGGACGTCCCTGTCCCTCGAACCAAACACTGCCTTACAGATTCTCTGGTGGCAGCTGCTGGGATTATTGTCCAGGAAGTTGCTGGTGATGTTAGCAAGACTGATACTCGTGTAGATGAAGCAAAACGTGGAATCACAATCAAATTCACTGGTATTTCTCTTTTCTATGAGATGACTGAGGTATCTCTCATGAGTTACAAGAATAAGATGGATGGGCTTGATGATAAGTTGTTGCGACTATTTGCAAGTGGTTCTAGAGCTGTTCTGAATCCAATGACTGCGATGCTTGGTGGTAGTGTTGGCCAAGAAATTATGAAGGCATGTTCTAGGAAACTTCATCCTAATTACCAGTTCTTCTATTTTGACTCTGTTGAATCTCCCCTTGTTGAGCCCTTGGAGCCTGGTGACTTGACGCCAGAAAGCACTAGATATGCTGCACAAATCAGTGTTTTTGGATCTAAGCTTCGAAAGGAACTGGAGCAGGCGAAAGTTTTTATGGGGGGTTTTGGGGCACTTGGATGTGAATTCTTGAAGAACCTGGCACTAATGGGCGTTTCTTACAGTCCGGATGGAAAACTGACTGTGACTGATGATGATATTATGGAAAAGAGCAATCTCAATCGCGATTCCTTTTCGCGGATCGGAGCGATGGGCAACCCAAATCCCTTTATTGCGCTATCGTTGTTATGGCCCTCAATCTTAAACTTCATGTCGAAGCCTTTCAGAACAGAGCCGGTCCTGAGACCGAAAATGTGTGTAATGATGCCTTTTGGAAGAGCCTTGATGTTGTTATCAATGCCCTTGGCATTGTGACTGCAAGAATGTACATTGACTCCAGATGTGTATATTTCCAGAAGCCACTTCCGGCATCTGGGTCTTTGGGTGCTAAATGCAATACACAGAGGATCATACCTCACCTAACTGAGAACCATGGGGCGTCCAGTGATCCACCTGAAAAACAGGCACATATGTGCACTGTACATTCATTTCCTCATAATATTGACCACTGCCTAACCTGGGCTAGGTTTGAGTATGAAGGTTTACTTGAGAAGACTCCCACTAAGGTAAATGCTTTCCTGTCAAATCCTACTGGATATGCAGCTGCATCAAGAACTGCTAGGGATCAGCTTGAGTGTGTTATTGAATGCTTCCATGGAGAGAAGTGCGAGACATTCCAAGATTGTATTGCTTGGACCCGGCTTAAGTTTGAGGACTATCTTTCCAGCCGTGTGAAGCAGCTGAAGTTCACATTCCCAGAAGACTCAATGACCAACTCGGGTGCTCCTTCCAGGTCTGCTCCAAAGCGATTCCCACGGCCTCCGGAGTTCACACCCACTGAACCAAGTCAGCTTAACTTGGTATTGACTGCTTCAATATTAAGGGCAGAGACATTTGTAATACCCATACCTTACTGGGCTTTTACCCTCTCCAGCTTTACTAAGATTTTTGCGTCCAAGTTTGTAGTTGACGATATCTATGCCACTGCTATAAGAAACTGTGGTCCGGAAGGTTCTCAAATGTGGTACGATTCTAAGATGATCCCAACCTCTGACAATGGCAGATTCTTTGCCTTTATTTGTGTCTTCTCAAGAAAGGTTGCAATTGACAAGAAGGATCTGTATGTAGAGAGTGTACAAAATACTGAAATTTGGATGGGAAAGACACAAGAGTCTATTGAGTATGTTCTTTGTGGTAGCATTGTTGCTATAGTCGGTTTGAACCAGTTCATCACAAACAGTGCGAACCTGACAAATGAAAAGGAGACTGATGCTTGCCCAATCAGAACAATGGAATTCTTTGTATTCCCTGTTGTGTGCGTTGCTGTTCAATGCCAGTTTGCTTCTGATTTCCCCAAGCTTGTTGATAGTCTGAAGCGTCTGGCAAAGCCTGATCTTATGATTCTCTGTACCATGGGAGATTCTGATGAGCATAGTATTGCTGGAGCTGGAGAGCTTCATCTTAAAATTTGCTTGAAGGTACTGCTGAAGATGCTTCATGGGAAGATGTTGGTTTCATTGAAGGTACACTTCCAGCATTCCATTCACAGACCATTCGCTCTTGATTTCCTGATTTCCATACTTGAGGACAAGTATGCTCTTGAGGGGAAGGAAATGTCAGAACCAGCAAGAAGTCTGAAGAAAATACTCTCCGCCCAGATTCTGGTGAGGGTTATCGGCAACGGTTGGGATGTCTTCTAATCTTTAGGCAAGCATGGACGGACAGGATGGACAGTAGTATTGTCAGTTAAGCATTTAAGTAATTTCACTTTGGGTGGAGTTTAGCCGATGTAATCTGGTGCTTAGGGTAATCATGTTTTACGTGTAATGGTGGACCTGTACCCATATACATACTGCTTGCAGATGCAATGAGGGATATCGAATATCAAAGAAAAACTACTGTAGCCCTAGTTTAGCTGTAGCGAGTATTCCTCTCTGTTCTTGACGATCCACCCGATTTTCCTGTGACAATCCATCTCCTAGTCGGATTCCCCACCGGGATCTGACAGGCGGCCGCGTCGGCGGGTTTGCCTTCTCCTCGCGGTCCTCGCCGCCGTCCTACGGGTACACCACGCCGGCACCGAGGGGCGGGTACTCGGCCGCGCCATTCTACTCGCCCTCGCCGTTCGTGTCCGTCGGACCGCCGCGCCGACTTCCTCCGTTCCCACGCCGCTTCCATCCGCGCCTTCGTCGGCAACTCAAACTACGGCGCCGATGCCGCGCTCATCGACGCCCTCCCGTCCCTGGAGATCGTCGCGTCCTTCTCCGTCGGCATCGACCGCGTCGACCTCGCCAAGTGCCGCGAGCGGGGATCCGCGTCACCAACACCCCCGACGTTCTCACCGACGACGTCGCCGACCTCGCCGTCGGCCTTGCCATCGCCGCGCTCCGCCGGATCCCGCAGGCCGACCGCTACGTCCGCGCCGGCATGTGGAAGGCCAAGGGCGACTACAACCTCACCACCCGGGTCGGTTCCTTTCCCGATGCCTCGCTTCCGTTTATTCTTCACTTCGATTATCTAAGGATGGTTTGCTTCTGCGTTAGCTCTTGCTTAGCGACTCTTGGATTTTCCCCCCCAAACGTTCTCAGTGATGCTCCATTAATTAGTAAAGTAATTTTCGTTTCATAATTTGTGCACACTTTGGTATCCGATTCCTAGGTTAACTATAATTTGTGTACACTTTGGTTTAGTGGTCGAAGTGAATATAGCATAAACTTGATTGTAAGGTTAGTTAGACAACAGAAGACTGGGGTTTTCAGTGAATACGACTGAATGAAAGGAAATGAGGTAAACAAGGTGGATAAATTGGATAGCGAACTGTAAGAGAAGTGGGAAGGAGAAAATTGTTGGACTTGATCAGATATGGCTTAAATTTTGTTACACATCTTTGGATATCTTCGTCAAATTTGGTTGGTTCATTTGAATCTTTCTTTTATACCATGTGAATGATATAGTTGAGGGAGCACTGGTTGGAAAGCATCTTCACTTCAGCGGCCCAGGTTGTGACAGTTTCAGAAATTTCCTGGCCCTGGTGGATTTGTTTTGTCAGTGAAATGCAGCCTATTTGACTGAAGTTTGTGAGGAAGATGTTGACCTTCTGTCTGTCCAGAAAGATTGCTGATTGGAGTTGTATGCTTGTGAGTGGAAAGCTAAGATATAGAGGATCACATCTTGACCGGAAAATACTGTTACTGGCTACCGGCCTAGCTATGGTAAAATTTCAAAATCCAGCTTTCCTTGATTAGCACATTTGATAATGGTCGATGGTAATTTGGGGTGGCTCATATGATGGTGCCATGGCTCTTAATTATTTTCTCTTCTTTAACATCCACCTCATTCTAGGTGACCCCCCTTAATTGAAACTTCCAAGCACTGGCCCTAATTACATTTGACAATAAGGTTAGGGTTTTTTTTGGTTCACTTTGCTGCAGCTTAGCTCCATATTGCATTGTCTCTCAGAATTATGCTAATATTGAGGCTGATGGATGATCAGAAAAAAGTAGAAATTACTATGTGTTCCTCCTGACGATTATCTCATATACAAATGGGATTCTGATAGTAATGCGCTTCTACATCTTCTCCCTTTTTGCATGGCTAAGTGAATAATTTGTTGCAGCCTACCAACCGTATGTTAGGCTGTTAGTCTAGCTACCAGAATTATGCACAAGTTTTTGATGCAATATGCTACTTTCATTGAGCCCTTCCCCTACTCCCTTAAGAAACTGAAGGACCTTTTACATACGATTGAGATCACATTACAAGACGCAGAGGTTCAGTGCACTGTCTCAAGGACAAACTTTATATTACTTAGCAAGACTGATTAGCTACTCATTACACTGATGATGTGTCAGCTTAAATTATGTCCTTTAAAAACATGATATAGTTAAGGATGCTGACTTGGTATTTCCATGGCAGATATACATATAAATTAAACAAGGTTTGTTAGAATAAAAAGAATTGACTCTTCTTATTTTTCTGCGATTCATGGTAAAAGAGTTGCTATTCTTGGCCTTGGCAGATAGGTTTAGCTGTAGCAAAAGAGCTGAGGCATTTGGCTACTCAATCAGCTATCATTCAAGATCGAGAAGCCATTTCCAAAGTACAAATTTCATGCGAATGTTGTTGACTGGCACCAATCGTGACGTGCTTATTGTAGCATGTTCACTTAATGCGAGATCCATCACATTGTTAGTCGTAAGGTCATTGATGCTCTAGGGCCGAGGGTGTTCTCATAAACATTGGCCGTGGAACACATGTGGATGAACCGAGCTTGTGTCCGCACTTCTTGAGAGACGCTTGGGAGCAAGCAGCCTTGATGTGTTTGAGCATGAGCCCTTTGCTCCGAGCAACTTTTAATTTAGATAATGTTGTTTTGGTCCTCATATAGGGAGTGATACGGAAGAAACATGCGGGGCAATGGCTGATCCGGTTCTAGGAAATTTAGAGGCACATGCGTTGAATAAGCCCTTACTCACCCCAATCATCCGATTGTTCTTGGAAGTCGGGATGAGTAAACTATTCATACATTATGTAGTCCCAACTCGAATTTGTTGTCTCTAGGTTATCAAACTCGCACTTCAACCATTCTCTGCACCATTTATTACGATGGTGTGTCGAATCACCCATTGTAGGATGGTCGTGTCGTAATCCGTATGGCCTGAATCGGTCGTAATTAATTGGAACCGGTCGTAAAAAAGTCCTGGGAGGTCGTAAGGCCTTTACAACACGCTCGTCGTTGTCAAATATTATATATTGCAGATCAATAAATTTTATCTTGTTTTGTATTTTACCGTAGCGTTAGCACGGGCACACTACTAGTGCAAACAAATACGGGAAAAAAGAACCGGCAAAAAAAGCTAAAAAGCCAAAAGTTCAGAAAAAACGAAATTTGTGAATAGTGAAAAATAAGCCAGACGTTGAAGCCGAAACGAGCGGGGTAATCATCATTCTAATTCATTTACTTCACATAAAGAAACACGAATTCACATTAGATTAAAAACTTGTGCAAATAATTAGTTGTATTGCAATAAAATATGTATATTGCTTCGACGAATACGATACGAATGGTCGGGATAAAATAATATTTCGGATGATAGAAGTACATATCATATTTATATCTATATTTTTATACGAATTTGAATACAAATATAAATATAAGAGAAATTATTAATCGAATGAAAAAAAGCAATTTGGTCATACAACTAGCAATAATAAAAAGCAGCAACTTGGTTATTCCGAACAGCTATCTACTCATTCAGAGAACATAGCTCAAACTAATGCTGCTGCGAATCAAACATTGCATTCGACAGTTCTACATTTCACATGGAAAATTTGAAAAGTAGAACCAAACAAAACAATAACTATATATTCGTAATTACCTAGCTAAGAAAGAATTGACAAGGCAAAAAGGCCACAAGAAAGGTTGACGATAAGAAACAAACAAATTATGAAGAAACATGAACAACTCAACGAAGTAGCTAGATATGCCTCCTATCTGTTGTGAAGAGGATTAGGCCCTGTGAAGACCTCCCTCTTCTCCTCGCCAAACACCTTTCCATCTTTCTTCGCATGCTCCATTAATAATCCCTTTGCTAGCACCTCATGCCCTATCAACAGCCTTCTCCCAACAAGCTTCACAGCTCCTGCTCCTCCATGCTGATCATCAGAGCAAGAAGAAGAGCACCCTACAGTACTCCCCAGCTGCAGCAGCACCAGAGTTAGAAGCAAGACGGCAGGGAGGAGCCCCTCCCTTATCAGCACCATGTTTTCTTCTGTCTGTATCTCTTTAACTAACTAAAGTACTGGTAGTTCATGCATGCACAGGCTAATCATTCTAGTGTTGGTTCAGTTTAGACTTTGGCGTGATGGATTAGGTGTGCTGAAACCCTGAAGGGGAGACAAGGTGAGCTGCAACCTAGCTCACTGCCATAGGGTTCTGGGACACATTGGATTCTGCAAAAAGTTGTGTGTTAATTTGGTCAAGGCCTGTATTAGTCAAAGGCATTAATTGCATTGGTGATGGTGAAGAAATTAAACATGGAGGTGATTAGTCCGGCAATGTCATAGCTCAGAAGTCGAGCGTTAGAAGCTTCCTTAAATTAAGCTGTAGTGCTTGTTTCGGAGTTGGTCTCTGTACTTGACTTGCACAGAAAGCATAGTTGTGGACCTGTGGTAAGAAAACCGAAGACAGATGAAAGCAAGTATTCAGAGTTTCAGACATCAATTTGGATCAGTTGTTTTTTAACTCTAATGCCTGAACTGAGTTTTTGTACAGCAACATACACATACTTCAAGTTATTTTTGAGTCTTGTGTTGTTTCCAAGTAGTATTGGAAGTCCAAGACTACTAAAAAAAAATGATAGTACCGGAAGATTGGTCTGCCAACAATACGGCACGTCTTGAAATTTGAATCGATCGATACAGCATCAGTGTCATCTCAAGTCATGCTGTTTCAGAAAATGCATGGCTCATTTTCCTTACTTTCAGATAATTCAGACATCTATCTGAAGTAGTTAAAAGGCATCAGTGTCATCTCAAGTCATGCTGTTTCAGAAAATGCATGGCTCATTTTCTTTACTTTCAGATAATTCAGACATCTACCTGAAGTAGTTAAAAGGCATCAGAGCTTTCAGACGAGTTTCCAATACGCATTTTGTTGTTTGTGTAGGAGTCTGAAGAATTGGGTTTTCATTGCACAATCATGCATGTGGATTCAGGACCACCTTTGCCTTGCCTTGTTTGTGAAATTCTCCCATTCATTAGGACCATCTCACTTACTCACTTCTGCAACATTAGTACTACACCACAAGGCCAACATTGCACAGTTGCACGTGCCCATACATTGTCCTCTTGCTTGCTGTCACTAAGGGACACTTGGGTTGCGCCATTTGCGCCTCCTCTGTTTGCTTCTGTCATCATATATCCACACTGACATCCTAATTGCTGTTTAATCAACTGCCGGAAGTGCCATTTCACTAGTATATCTGCGCAATTGTAATAATCTAATAGACAATTTATCATGTAGTTCAGAACTTCAGATTGCTCAGACTGTGTAGTGCCAGTAACTTCAGAAAGAAAGAAAGAAGAATGGTTAGAAAATTCAGATTCACAAAATAATGGATGCTTAGACCTGCAGAACACGCGCCAGATTGTGGTTGCTGCTTGCTACTGCAAAGTGCAAAGTCGCCTGCATTCCCTTGTCAGCTTGCAGCTCCTCATAGATAATCTCTGCACCCGACAAGACCACAATAGCTGTATCCCTTGCATAGTTGCACTCCATAAATTAGCTGAGTATTCATGAGCCGATAGAAGATACAGGTAGGCTTACAGTAGTTTGGTTTTACCACTTGCTGTTGACCGGAACTGACAGTATACTCCATGGGTGCATACCACAGCGTATTACAAGTCGGGATGGCCAGATTAATGTATTAGTACCAAAGCTTTGTGCTTTGCAGTACAGAACAGTGGCATGCAGTTGCAAGAAAAACAATGAGTAATAATTAACTGCGCCGTTTCAATTCAGGGTTGTTCTCGATTCTTCAATGATGAATCTTCAGTTGCTTGTTGCTCCAACCAATGAAGAAGTGAAGACAAGAATGTGCATGTCTCTCTTTTTCCTGTGTTCTAATGACAAGTTGGCTTCTTCCCTCCTTTTTTTCTGCAGAGAAGAATGGAGATAGGAAGAAGTGGAACTTGACAGCACAAGTGGCAATGGTTACTGCGATGGCAGCACTGATTTCATTCAGAACATGCGATGGGTAATGGAAGATATTTGGGCCCTATCAACAACCATTTGCTTTCTATTTTTAGCGGTTTATCATTTATATGATTTCTTTTTTTCAGTGAGTTTATATTCTTTCCATGATCAACAAGGAAGAGTAGCTAGATTGAAATTTCAGAATAAGGGAGAAACTGCCGTGATTTCAAGGGTGATGACTGATGTGAGGAGAAATTAAACCGGTCCTTCGTCGATCCTGCATGAAAGAGCCAAGAGGTGCTGTCCAGTGGTGAGAGTAGCATCAAACAAGCTAGTACGATCACGCATGAACTTTGCATGCATGTGTTGGGTGTGCGTGATATTTAAACAGAGGTGCAAGCAATTAGCACCGTAATCTCGTGCCTGGCTCAGTTCTTTTGTCTTCAATCCTGTTATTAGCTTCATCATCTCATTCCCAACTCTGGCAAACCAACCACGACCGTATTTGTGTGCGTCAGTCCACCATGAAAGCGTGTATTTGAGAGAGACCATTTCCAACATTTGGTATCAGAGCCTAGGTGATTAACCGGACGCAGATCAAAAAGAAAAGCATGGCTTCTGCTCTCTCCATTCTCTCAGTCCCGGAGCGTCCGCAGTAGCGCCCGAGTTCTCTCCTAGGCTAATCCTTACATTTGGGGGATCAGAGACTGTGTTCGTGTACACCTTAATCCATGTCGCGTTCGAACTCGCCGAAAAACGTCACCGGCGATGGAGGCATTCTGAAGATCGGCGGTGGGAGCATGCCAAAGGCGTCAGCACGAGAGGGCAGGATCTCCCTCCCGTATCCCATGCTCACGAAGAACAATTACACGACTTGAGCTGTAAAGATGAAGGTGTTCATGCACGCTCAGGACATGTGGAACGCAATCATGGATGAGGTAGTAAACAAGAGGCAAGATCAAATGGCGCTCGCCGCAATCTTCCTCGCGGTGCTGGAAGACATGGTGCTGCTCCTAGCGGAGAAGGAAACTGCAAAGGAGGCTTAGAACACCCTGAAGACGATGCATCTTGGTGCCAATCACGTCAAGGAAGCACGTGTACAAAACCTCAAAAGTGAGTTTGAAAACTTGCAGATGAGGGACATCGAACAAATGGATGGATGGCTTCGCGATGAGGTTGACGATAATCGTCAGGAAGATATGAAGTCTAGGCGAAAAGATGGAAGAGACCTATGTCGTACGGAAGTTTCTTTGTGCCATGCCCAAGAAATTCTCATCCGTCATCACCACGATTGAGCAATTCGATGACATAAAAAATATGTTAATCGAAAAGCTAATCGGGCACTTGAAGACGCAGGAAGAGGGAGAGCATTGCTATGGCAACGGCGACAAAAACAGAGAGCACTTGCTCCTGATGCGCGCAGAGTGGGAGGCCCGATCGTCCAAGCGTGAAGGTGGAAGTAGCTCCTTAGGTAGTTCTAGTGGCGGTGGTGGCCATCGATACTAAAGAATTGACAAGGCAAAAGTAAGGTGTTTTCATTGCAATGATTATGGACACTTTGCTTTAGAATGCCATAAGCCCAACAAGAAGGAGGCAGCGAAGGTGCATCTCGTCATGGCAGATGTTGATAATGAACTAGTGTTGATGTGAAGAAGCTGCAACAAGATTAAGGGGATGATTGTTAGGTTAATCTTATTGCATGTGTATAGTTATGTGTGTCGAGTACCTGTAAAAGTAGTCTAGTCTTGTGGTCGTTACGAACAGTTCTTATGTTTTCGTTACGAACAAGTACTATAGCTACACTGAGTACCGAGTTGTCGTAGTTACAGTGGTCGAAGTCGTGGTCAACACTACAGTCGAGGCTTTGGTCAAAGTTGCAGTCAGAGGACTACTAAAGCGGTCGGTGCTCGGAAGACCTGCGTGGTCAAAGTGCCACAGTTGGTGCTCGGAAGACCTGCGTGGGCGAAGTACAACGCTCGGAAGACTCGAAGCCTGTGTTTGTGGTCGTGGCGTCTGTGTGCGTAGTCATAGCGCCGTGATCGTGGCGCCTGTGTGCGTAGTCATAGTGTTGTGGTCAAGACGCCTGTCTGCGTAGTTGAAGCGTCCGTGGTCGTGGGGTCTGTGTGTGTAATCGTAGTGCCCATGGTCGTAGTCGTAGCAAACCGGTCGTAGCTGCACCGAGTTCTGTAGACGCTATACTCGGAAGAGTACAGTAGACGTCATACTAAGAGGAGTACTGTAGATGTCAAACTCGATAGTGTGGTCGTTACGACCGATGTTCGTATGGTCGTTACGACCGGTGTCTTCGTGGTCGTTTTCAATCAGTCTCTGTGTGGTCACACACAACCAGCCTCTGTAGTAGTCGGAGGTCCCTATAGCAGTCATCAGCAGTTCCTGTAGAAGTCGGCGGGCACTGTAGCAGTCGGTGGGCACTGTAGCAATTGTCAGCATACTACATGGTGTCGGTAGGCAGTGTGGTAATTGAGGTCGGAGAAACCAGATCTCAATCGATCTAGTGATATTTAGAAAGAAAAGGAGTCGTGTAGGTAGGTGAGTGACATATTGTGAAGCCTGGTTGTATCTATATATGCCATGTAAATCTTTTGAATGAGACAAGCTACAGAATAACAGAGAAAACACAGAAAAGGTGCGAGCAATTAGCACCGCAATATCGTGCCTCAGTTTTTTTATGTTCAGCCCTGTTATTAGCTCTATCGTTTCGTTCCTAACTCTGGCAAACCAATTACAACCGTATTTATGTATGTCAGTCTATTGTGAAAACGTATGTCTGAGAGAGGCTATTTCCAACACAGAGTACGTTGATCGATCGATGCTGGCCTGCATCGCACGTAATTAAAACTGCTGCGTACGCATGAGCCCATCGATCCGCGCTTTGACATCTAGCCTGCCTGCAGTGTTATCTAGCCAGTGCGTACATGCATGCGATCTTGTACGTACGTTCGTGGCGACAACTTGTCGATGCCCGTCCGGCCAGTACCCTGCTGCAGCTCCAGATCGAGCAACTTTATCAAAATTGTCTCATATCACGGAGCTAACTGCAAGGAGCCGCACACTTGTCGGTTAGCTTCCTCAGCTCCATCTGAAGCACCCCAATTGCGACTAGGGCTGGACGAAAAACTCGAAGCTCGTTAGCTCGCTCGGCTCATGGCTGGCTCGGCTCGGCTCGGGTCGTTAGGATAACGAGCCCAGCCAAGATTTTAGCTCGTTAGCTATAACGAGTCAACTCGAGCCAGCTCGCGAGCCGCTCACGAGCCAAACGAGCCATACTTCCAGGAATTTAGATATGCATATGCTGCTTCCATGGACCTAATTTGTACTCTATTGCATGTGTTAATGTGTAAATTTGTACTCTATTGTACCCAAACGAGCCATGCATGTGTTAATTTGTACTCTATTGTACCCAAACGAGCCAAACGAGCCACGCTTCCATGGATGAATATATGATGGAGACATTTTTTGGCCCTGGCTCACGAGCCAAACGAGCTAACTCAAGCTTTTTACGAGCCGAGCCGAGTTAGCTTTTTAGCCCGTTAGTTATAACGAGCCAGCTCGTTATCCTACCGAGCCAGACCGAGCCGAGCCGAGTCAGCTCGTTATCCAGCCCTAATTGCGCCTATACTGTTCAGCCTATGAGTGAGGTGAACTAGGGTCTAGGGACTTGCATTGTAATTTCTTCACATGCGTAAGATTGAAGAATCGATGTTATGTACTGCTACTAACTCTCTTACTTCGAGCGAAGCACAAGAACAATGGATAAGGAGGAAAGGAGGATCTGTTGCTTACACACACATTTTTTAAACCTTTACCACAGGATCTCATTCCAACCGTTTAGGTCCTGATCAATATAGCTTCAGCTTCTGGCTTCAGCTTATTTTTGCACTATTCATAAATTTCGTCTTTTTCTGAACTTTTGACTTTTTTTTGAGTTTTTTTTACCGGTTCTTTTTTCCTCTTATTTGTTTACATTATACGTGATGGGCTAATATGTTTTTCTATTTTTAAATTTTTTTAAATTTAATTATGGTAAATAAGCCTCTGTCAGCTACAGTGCTTTTTTCAGCCAGCTACAATGTTTTCAGCCATAAGCTATGAGGCTTTTAGCCGAACCGATCACTACCTTAAAAGCCTCAGCTTCTAGCTTCGGAAGCGGGCACTGGAGTACACGCCGTCCATACCTTGCAAATGTGGTGAGAAAGTGGTGCTGTGGATTTCGTGGAGCGATTTGAACCCTAAGAGGAGGTGTTTGACTTGGGCGTGAGCTCGAGTGAGTAGTTTTGTTGTTACATCTATACTCCATTTGTTTACATGGTCTCTTGATTAGTATATAAATATAGTCCACTACTCCCATGCATGCACGCTGGATATAGCTAAGATTAGTATATAAATATAGTCCACTACTCCCCATGCTGTGCATGCACGTAGGATATAGTTAAGACTAGTCCTAGCTGTTTAACGCGTTATCGAGAGGTTGTACGTACGTGTTCGTTCATTAGTCAGAGATAGAGGTGGGCATGGGACCGGCATAGCCTGGGTTTACTGTGCTTTGGGCCACTTTATGCCGTGCCGGCTTGATTCAGTTATCCCATCGTGTCGTGCCGTACCGTACCGGTCCGTCTCACCTTCAGCCAGGCCTAAGCACGGTTTAAAGCCCACTGTGCCGGCGTTCGTGCCATACCAACCCAAAGTAACTATACACGATGAAAGCGACGGCGACAATGGTAGTGGTGGCCGCCATTTTCCTTTCTCTCGTACCCGCCTCATTAAAAACCTAGTTAAAATTCCATACTATTGTTACATACCATTCCACCTTCGAACTTGGTCATCTAGTCCAATGGCATGCATATCTTCGTGTAAATCAGATTGTGGTGTACGTGGACATCTAGCTCATCGTCCAGCAATCTGGCATAGGGCTGCCCAACTAGTCAAATAGAAAAAGCTCAATCAGAGTCATAAGTGCAGTTTACTATAGTTAAGAAATTAATTTTAAATAGTTTCTCGAACATTTAGTAACTAGTTGGAATACACGCACCAATAATAGACTGTCTATATTTACATAATGATTAATTGTAACATACATGGGGGGTGGTTATCTCATCAAATGCTCAAATTAAAAAGGCAGTTGGTAAAGGGAGTTATGTTAGAATTAGAAACACATGTAGTAGTAATTTGCTTATATAAAATAAAAATCACAATGGGTTGAGCTATGTTGTAAAAATTATAAATATATGTTAGAATATGTTGATTTGATTGATCTTGTTCTCAAGCAGTCCAGCCCTATTGATTTTACGCAAAGAAGCAAGAGAGCCATGAGGATGCGACCTAGGGTTCAGTGGTGATGACCTCAGAAGGAGCAATATTGAAAATACTCACTATTTTTGTATGATGATGTTTCTTAAGAAAATAATAATAAAAGACACGTTATATCATAAGTGCAAAAATAAAGAACAACAAAAGACACCTCATATCACAAGTGCAAAAATGAACTTGGCCTAAACTATAACATATCTCAGACACTTTTTTCAGTCATTGGATTAAGATCCAACCATCCGCATATTTCTCCTCATCTCATATATATATATATATATATATATATATATATATATATATATATATATATATATATATATATATATATATATATATATATATATATATATACACACACACACATCGCATATTCATATATCCAAAACCTAATTCAATCTTCAAATTTGGCATTCTAAGGACTGCTCTGTACAGATGTACATATCACAGTGGATGTGTAGGATCTTTTCGCGATGAAATCAGAATTTCTGAGGGCTAGAACAGAAGAAATCAAAATGAACAAAAACCTATTTGTAGATTTCAAAAAATGTGAAGGACTAAATTGCAAAAAAATCCCAAATCCATACCCCTCAATACCTTCGCCGCCGCCACCCGATTCATTTCCCCACTGCCCCTCCTTTCCCAGTCGGCCCCTCCTCCCCCGCCGCCCCCTCCTCCCTTGATCTCCCCGGCACCCCCTCCTCCTCCGCCGCCCCTTTCCCCCTGGCCGCCTCCCTCCTCCTCTGGCCACCCCTCCTCCTCAGTCGTCCCCTCCACCCTCAGCCGCCCCCGCCTCCTCCCTCCTCCCCCGGCCACCTCCCTCCTCTCTCGATCTCCTCGGCGCCCCCTCCTCCCCCGGCCGCCTCCCTCCTCCCCCAGCGTACTCTGATTAGTTTGGGCTGGCGGATCGGGACTCGGTAACGCAGTTGCACAGGGACTCCAGTTGCTCCGAGCGACGACGACCGCGACAACTCCAAGAGCGAGCCCACCAGCTGCGGATGGCCGGGCGGCGACTGGGGCGCTGACGACAAGTTCATCATCGATGGCTCGCTCTTCGAGCCTCCGTCACCGGGCGTCTTCGCACGGGATGCCGCCCTCGACTTCGGCTACGCCGCTCCTCCTCCTGCGGCCGTTATCCACTCGTTCGAGCTCCGGTGACCGATATACCTCCTTCCCCTCTACTCCCTCTCTCTGCTCTGTGATGGCCTGATGGGTTGTAGTTGTGGGGAATCTGGGGATGATCATGAGAGATGTCGACGGGAGGGGGACTGGGGGAGGCCGAGGCGGCCTGGCCGCTGGCGCCGGCGTGCTCGCCATGCCGCCCGTGCCCGCCGTGCTGTGCTGGCCCGAGCATGGCATGATTTGCCGTGTCATGCCATGCTACCTAATGGGCTGGCTCTCTAGGCCCAGCCTGGCCCATCGTTCGTGCCGTGCCGGCACAGCCCACCACGTGTCGGGCTGGGCCATGCTTGGGACGTGTCAGGCCGGTCGTGCTTCGAGCTGGTCCAAAAAAGCACGACTTAACTCCCAGCTCTAGTCAAAGAATGTGTACACACGTAGAGCCCAAATATCACAAAATTGCAACTAGCTCTACCAACTATAGTCTAATGGAGCTAGCTAGCTCCATTTGGAACTACAAAACCATCAGATAAGTATAATTTTGCGAGTGCTTCTTTAATGAAATAATTATGTTATACTTCTTTTATTTATAAATATTTTTGAATTTTTACGTTCTTCAACACAAGACTTTGATTATAATTTATTATTATAATATACTTGTGAAAAATATATATTATAAAAGAATTTTGCAAGATAAATATAATGATATCATTTTTATGTAATTCATTTATATATTTTAACGCATATTAATGATTAAAGTTTGAAAATTTTAATCATACAGACCCTACAATGATCTATATCTGTGAACAGAGGAAGTATATAACAATTTGTTTTAATCATTGGCTCAGCCAACCAAGTGACATCACACGACGACATGTTCGTAGTAGAATTTTCTCTCGAAATATAGCAGGGCACAGTAACCCTGAAGCGCCGGAGCGTTTCACGTACGTACTCTGCTTGCTTTCTGCTAGCAAGAGGCAGGTGCGGTTTGTTTTTGCTACTGCAAATTGATGTGCAACACGTTGGCTTCTTGATTGGACCCTCCAACAAATAACCACTACCACCTCTAACAAATAACCACTACCACCTATTCATTTCTTGATTGGACCCTCTCAACAAACATCGATCCACAAAATTCCATGGGTTCTCATCCGACGCTCTTGTCTTTCGAAGCCCATCACCCAACCTCTCTTTCCTCTTCCATCAGACTCCATCGTACGCCTTCCTCTCCCTGCCGTGCTCGTGCACCAACAGATTGCTGCCATGATTTTTTTGTCTGGATGTTTGGGAGGAGGGAAACGAGAGGAGCACCTTGTTCTTCATTTTTGTTTCTTAGACAAGGAGGGAGAGGGAGGAGAGACGAACATCAAGAGAATAAAAGTACACATCCTTGGATGGCCATGCATGTTACTCCATGTTCCTCCAACTTCATTCCAACATCTGTATTCCTTTTCAGCCAATTAAATTTCTTTATATGATTGCTAGCTTCTCTTATTGAGAGCAATTTATTCTACTTAATAATTTTATGACGGAAAAACTTATACCTACAAATAATTATCTTCCAGAGATTCTTTTGTAAAATTGAAATTAATTAAGTGCCACTGCTACAGAAAGACACATCACAGACGGTTCGGAATCATCATCACAGACGGTTTTTTGAACCGTCTGAATTTATGTGTCTGTGATAATAGGTGGTTATCACAGATGGCTCTCAAACCGTCTGTAATAATTATAACACGGATGTTGTAGGGGTGGCCCCCACCTAAACCCAGCAGGCCTGATAGGACTATAAAGACCAGAGTAGAACATGTGCAATGACTCAAATACCCCTAGGAGGGATATACAGATGTAAGGGCACGATTGTAAAAGTATACCCGCATGAATATATATATCGGGATGAGGGGAAGACACGCCACATCCTCCCATTCCCACTACCATCTCTCTCTCTGCTTGGTGCAGAATCACAACAGCTTGGCGCCGTCAGTGGGAGGACGAGGACAAGCCCAAGACCAAGAAGAAGATGGCACCGAAAAAGCTTCATCGGCGGCTAAGGGAAAGAAGACGGTCGGTCGGAGCGGCGCGTGAGCACGGGGCCTCGGCGTCGGCTGCTGCGGCGCAAGCATCGACGTCGCGCGACAACGACAACCTACCCGCCGCGTGACGACCACCACCGACCCCGCCGCCGCGACAACGAC
The DNA here is from genome assembly GCA_036346575.1 of Dendrocalamus sinicus. Classification (NCBI taxonomy): domain Eukaryota; kingdom Viridiplantae; phylum Streptophyta; class Magnoliopsida; order Poales; family Poaceae; genus Dendrocalamus; species Dendrocalamus sinicus. The sequence goes on along the minus strand of CM070658.1, from coordinate 19,339,815 downwards.
AACCGACCCCGCCGCGCGACGACCACCACCGACCCCGCCACCGCGACAACGACAACCGACCCGCCCGCGACGACCACAACCGACCCGCCACCACGGATCAGCGGCGGTGGGGCAGCCATGACGGAGCGGTCGGCACTGGGACCTCGGGAGGCGATAGTCACCAGACCGACTTCGCCGCCGAGCGGCCGGTGGCCCCGCCTCACCTGCGGAGAGCGCTCTGCGGCGGCCCTCAACGCGCGTTCGGCGGAGCTCTGAGATTTTCGCGAGTCGCTCGAGACATGCAGAGGCCCGAGCCGCGAGCGCGCGGTGGTCGCGCGAGCCTACGCCGAGAGGCGGACGATTGCGACGCCCCACATCTAGTCGCGCCCGCTCACGACGCGCCGACTGAGTCCCCGCCTCGGCAGGATTGCAGCAAGCGGAATGGCCCAAGACTTCAAGTTCCCAGCGTCATCGAGCCGCTCAAAGCGTCACGGATCCTCGCGAGTTCGTACGCGTGTATGAAACCGCCATCGAGGCAGCGGGGGGAGACGATACCACAAAGGCGAAGGGGCTCCCCCTCGCGTTACAGGGAGTGGCACTTTCCTGGTTCTTTACCATAGAGCCGAACTCCATCTACGCGTGGGAGCAGACCGCAACCGCCTACACAACAACTTCGGGAAACTACGCCGAGCGAGTCGACGCGATCAACTCTTCGCCGAAGCGAAACCCTGAGAAGCGGGACTACTTCAAGCGCTTCGCGAAGATACGTTGCTAAGTCAAGGACGTCAACGAGACCACCATCGTCAACGCAGCCATACAAGGCCTCCGCCCGGGTCCGATGGCCGAGTACAATGCGCGGAAGCCAATCAAGACGGTGGCAAAGCTCTTCGACAAGATGGAGCAGTACGCCAGGGCGGAAGAGGACGCCCGGCGGAGGCGGGGTGATGACCCCGATACTAACCAGGCCGATGGATCGACAAGGGTCGAAGAAGATCCGTCCAAGGATGGCTCTTCGAAGGGCAAGCGCAAGCCGGAGTCGTCCAAGGATGCGACCGACCGCAGCGAAGCCCCGCATAAGGAGCCGTCCAGTAGGTCCAAGCGCGGACAGCAGAAGTCGCGGCGAGGCCGCTTTGTCTTCGACATCGATGGCGGTTCCGAGGAAAGCGCCTCCACGGGTCGTGGCAATCGGGGGCGCTGGGGCCGAGGTGGTCGCGGCCGCGGCCGGGGCCGTGACGACAGAGGCCAGGGAGATTACGACGACCGGCAGCATGGGCTGTGGTGTGAAGTCCACGGCCGAGGCACCCACGACACACGCTCGTGCGTCTCCATTGCGGTGCTCCGCCAGAGTGCTGCTAGGGACAGGAACCCGGAGGCGCGTCCGCTTGTGGTGGCCCACGTCCAGCCCCATATGAAGCCCCCATGCAGATTCAGGGGCAAGGGGTGCAGCCCCAGGAAGGCCACCTGCGGATCCAGGCTCATGTGCAGCAGCCTCAGGAGGGCCTCTCCGCAGCCGCAGCCCCGAGGCAAAGACACCGCAGGTCATCAACGCCATATCCGAGGCTCTGCGCTGGAGTTCGCCCAAGACGGCAAAGAAAAGGCCTATGCGCGACGGTTGCATCACGTGGCGGCATACCCAACGCAAGCACCACCGCATCGGGCAGCGCAAAGTCACGCTCACACCCGAGGATGCCCGAGGCGACTTTCTCACCAGACCCCTAATCATCCGGTCATCTTCGCGGATGCGACGTGGGCGTGCCCTCGAGACGGAGGTAGCTCCGCAAATGTATTGTTTGCGCGGCCTTCGATCGGATGGGGATCCTCGGCCGCCTAGGGCCCTCGGAGTTCTCCTGCAAGGCTTCGGGGGACAGCCCCTACGGGCGCTTGGCCAGATATGCCTCCAAGTCTCGTTTGGCCAAGACGACAACGTGCGGGCCGAAGACGCTACCTTCGACGTGGTTGACCTCCCGTACCCCTACAATACCATACTGGGGCGCCCAATCCTCAACTCCTTCGGCGCGGTGCCGCACTACGGCTATCTATGCATGAAGATTCCAGGGCCGCGGGCTATTATCATCATCCGTGGTGACCAAGAGATGGCCCGCGCATTGAACCGGCACGAGGTATCCGCCGCGAAGCTCAACAACGCTCTTAGAGTCGACACAAAACGGAGTCTCACGGCATCGCTCAAGGCGGTGGGCGGGCCCGCAGATAGCCTAACCACTAGAGGCTCCAACGCGCCAGGACAAACGGTTAGTCTATCCTCTTTTGTAATTGCTCACCCGCGCAAACGGCAAGCCAATAAAGTTCACCGTTTGTCGCTTGTCGATTGATTGTTATACATCAAAACGCGACGAAGGGCGCGCGGAGGCCTGGCCTACGCGCGTGCTCCGGGCGCTTAAACCAAAGACGCATGCTTGCGTGTGCACTCGCCGTAGCCTGGGGTACGGGACTGAGTATAAATCAAAGACGCACGCTCGCATGTGCACTCGCCGTATCCTGGGGTACGGGACTGAGTATAAATCGAAGCCGCACGTTCGCGCGTGCACTCGCCGTAGCCAAAGGTGACGGGGCTGAGTATAAACCAAAGACATGCGGGGGGACGCCTTCGCACGCACTCTGCGGAGTATAAATAAGACGTGACGTCGAGGTTCACCTCGCGCGCGCGCCGCCACGGACTCTAAAAAAGACGTGACGTCGAGGTTCACCTCCGCACGCGCCAGCCTACGGACTCTAAAAAGACGTGACGTCGAGGTTTACCTCCGCACGCGCGAGTCCACAGACTATAAAAAGACACGGATGTTCTCCCTGCGCACTCTACGGAGTCTAAACAAGACGCGAACTCCGCGCACGCCCGGGACCTCGTCCCTCTGCGTACTCCCCGGAGTATAAATAAGACGTGGATGTTAATCCCACGCACTCTACGAAGTATAAAAAAGACGCGGATGTTCTCCCTGCACACTCTACGGAGTCTAAACAAGACGCGAACTCCGCGCACGCCAGGGACCTCGTCCCTGCGCGTACTCCCCGGTGTATAAATAAGACGTGGATGTTTATCCCACGCACTCTACGGAGTATAAAAAAGGCACGGATGTTCTCCCTACGCATTCTACGGAGTCTGGATAAAATGCGGGTGCCCTCCGCGCGCTCTGCGGAGCGGGCGGAGGACGCGGGTATCAATCGCGCGCCTCACCGAGCCGGATGGCGCATACAGCGCACCAGAGGCTGCTCCCATGGGAAATGCATGAAGGGGACGAAGCGTGCACGTCTCTACTTCGACTTCGGCGTCGGCTCCGCTGCCACTCGCTCGAAGGGTAGGGGACGACGCGCGGAGTACATCGAAGCTGCCCCGCCGCGAGGGGCGGGGAGCGCAACGCACGCACCTTCGCCTCGCACGCGCCAATCTGCGGGCGATGGAAGGGCGAGCATCGGGTCCACCCTATACACGCCATCCGCCAGCAACCAACACGCCAACCCGGTGGACGTCGAACAAGGCCCCGGAGCAACAACACGCCCACCTCGGTGGCGGACGGAACCCCGCGCAACCGCTGCGACAACGGCGCACCGAGCATAGAGACCTCGCCCGCGCAGCGTGTGGCGACAGTGAACCCGAAGGGAAACTTGCAGCGCATACCCAAATCTTGGAAAATCTTATGTATATTGTAAAATCACAAAGCTACAAAGGCGTCCGGCGCCCTCGCTACGCTTAGGCCACTACTCCGCTGGCTCGTCCTTGATACGCGCTAGAGCCGGGCCTCGCTCAAGAAGGTCGGCCGCCCAAAGTTCAGGACTCCTCGGCCCTTCGCCACCGTCGAAGGCGTCGTCGTCGCACGCCGACGCAGCAGCCGCGCCCAGCACAAGGAAGCCGCGGGATGAAGGCACGCATCGGTTCGTGAAGCAAGCATACACTTTATTCATTCGGTGAGGGCAAATATTACAACGCACGCCACACCTAGCTACTTTGGCGCCAAGACTGTGAGCCGTCGGCATCTTCGGAGGCCCCAGTGCCACCCTCGTCGCGCCGCGGGACTTCGTCGAGAAATTGGCCGAGACTCCCCTTCCCGTGAAGGGACTTCCGGAGCTCGACCCACGCGGCGGCTATCCCGGCGTAGTCCCAGATCCGCTCGTAGAAGAATTTGAGGGGGTGGCGAAGCGCGCGACTTCACCGGACATCACCGGCCCGCCGGTATCTCCACTGCGGGTTCGCCGGCTCGGCGATGTGTGCGCAAACGCGGTGCGAAGAAGGGCGCACACCAAGCATGACGCCACGTGGCGCAGTGGTCACCAAAGTTCGTTGCAGCTCCGCGCGCCACGTCGGCGGCATCATGGATCCAGCGAAGGGCACGCAGCAACTCCTCCGGCCAAGGCGTGATCCGCACCTCACCACAAGTCCTGGAGATGGACTTCCAGCATTTGTAGGGCATCCCACGCAATGACCGAAGCCTCGCAAGCGCCCGTTGCGCTCGCTAGAATCGAGGCAAGTTCGCCTTTTCCTTCTCCAAAGAAGGCGACTTGCTGCAAAGGCCTTCCCGCTCCGCGCAAACTCTATCCGCGTCGCCTCGATGGCGACTTTCGCGCGACGCGGCAGCCCCTCGGCGTGCGCTTTGCCTCGGCACACTCGCCTCAAGCCGGGCGAGTCGGACATCTGGCGGACCGAGCCCCGCGCCTCGTGCAATCGCCTCGGCGGCTGCGGCCTATCTTCCAGCGCCTTTGCGCATGAGCGTATGCCGTCGTAGGGCCGCCCAGCACTGAGTGCAGTAGGGCAAGAAGCGATTCAGCAAGCACAGCGCGGCCGGGAGTTGGTCATATAACTATGTACTTACCCGCACTCCCGACACCTCGAAGCCGTCCCTCAGACGGTCCACCCTGTAAGTGGGTAGCGCCTGCCGCCTGGCGCTGGCAGCCGCGTCATCCACAATGCTGTGCCATGCCCTCAGCGCCTCCGGCGGGGGGACGAAGTCCGCGGGGTTGGAATGCGGAGCGCTCGTGCCAGCAGCGCCGGAACCCTCGCGTTCCGGCAAAGCCTCCTCTTCCGGGATAAGCAACGCTGCAGGCAAAACTACGCATGAGCATCGCGAAGCACAGTAAAAAACCTACCAAGGTCAGCTAAGCCACCGTACCTTTAGTAGCGGAAGGAGGGCTTCGCGGGCCCGTCCCCGTAGTCGCAGGCGGGGGAGCGGCGACATGGGCCCTCGCGGACGGCAGGGTCCCGCAAGGAATAGAGGTCTCCGGGCTCGGAGCCAACGCCGACCGCTCCGGTGCGGCGGGCAGTGTAGCCTGAAGGGCAGAGAGGGCCGATGCCACCGGGACTTCGCTGTGGGCATCCGAATCCCACAAGCTCCTGATGCCCGTCGCCACGACGAAACCCCTCGTCGTCCGATGGAGCTCAGGCCGCAGGCACGGCCGCTTGGCCGGAGCAAGCGGCGGTACCACCCCAACAATTGCCGCCGGAGGAATTCCTGTGTCCACGGCGTCCGGGGGCGAAGGCCCCGCCGGGGTGGGTGCTGCGAGGGGCGCCTCGCATTCCGCCGCCACTATCGGCGAAGGCTCATCTCCATGCACCCTCGCGGGGGGGGGGGGCATCCGGCGCCAGAGCAGACACGGTAGAGGGGTCCACCTCCACACCGCCGGCCCGCGCGTTTCCTGCCTGGACGACCGCAGCGGGTGATGAGGTTTCCTCCCCCCGACTGCTCGGGGTAGGCTCGGCGCCCAAGACGCTCGCCGAAGATCCTTCGCCTCCGGCGTCTGCAGCTCCCAACTCCGAATCGGCGTGCCGCGAATCCGACTCGCGTCTGCCGCGCCTTCGGGAGCACTAGCGAAGTAGCCGCAATCGCAGCACTGCGCGCGGGCGCTCGCCTCGGCTCCTTTGCGAGACGACGCCTTCCTCTTTATTGCGCCGTCATCCGAGTAAAGACGCGCCCGGCACGGCAAGGCCTAGGGCCTCGCACATGCGGTTTATCCGCCCCAGCCCCGCCTCGGCGGTAGTAGACGCGCGCTGCTCGTGCTCCCTCTTGGTGTACGGCCCCAGGAACACGCGCGCGGCCAGCTCCGCATCCTCCAAGCAGATCCTTGAGGCCAAACAAGCGGCAACACTAAGGTAATGCATTCAGAGCACGCAAAGGGGAGATGCGGTCAAGACTTACGAAGACTGGGGGCGCCGGTAGCGAGCAGATCCGCAGTGAAACATTGTCGTCCCGGCGCTTCTCGGCGGCAAGCCGCCAGTCATGGGCAAGTGGGGCCATGCCGTACATAATGTACTCTTCGGCGAGGTCACGCATGTTCAGGCGGGCGGCTATTCCTACGAGCCGTCGGGCCCTTCGTTGGTCCTCATCATCTAGCGTTCGGCCGGGCGAGGTCTTGAATGTGATCGGCCGGCCCGTGCATTCGAGGCCGCTCCCGCTCTCCACGCGGTGATAGAACCACCGCTTCATCCAGTTGGACTCCCACTTCCCGCGCGTAGAATTCGCGGGAAGAGCTTGCCGCAACGACCGCAGAATGAAGGTGACGCCGCCGGCTCGACGGCGCCCCGCCCCGCCGCTCTTTGGCCGGTACCGCGCCTCGTGCGGTAGGCGAACAACGGCTGGCCGCCAAGACGCTCGAGCGCAAGGCCCGGTGTACACCGCAAGCCGGGCCACGGCGTTCGGAGTTAGTTGCGCTAGCTCCAGCCCGAAAGTCCGCAGCACGGCGCCCACAATCGCCGCCGCCGGGATGCGAAGCCCAGCGTCAAGAAAGGCGACGAAGACGATCGCCTCCGACTTCTGGGGGCGCGGGTTCGTCTCATCGGCGGTGGGCAGTCGCACTGCCTCGCGCTCGGACAGCTTCCCCGCGTGCACCAGCGTTTGGATAACCTTCTCGGTAACGAGCGAGGGGCCCAACTCGCCGGAGAACGTACCTTCCTTCGCCGCCAGCCATACCTTGTTCGCCGCCGCAGGGTCGCGTTCGCCGATCGAGTACTTCACCTCGACCGGTGACGACCGCCGGCGGACACCACAACCGCCAGCCGCCTGACCATGTTCACCGCCAGATGCCATCGCCTTTCGCAAAAGGAAGGTGGCGACGAGAATGCGAAGGGGAACACGGAAGGCGATGCAAGCAAGAAGCGGGTGTGGAGCTGCGGGGGCACAGTTACGACGCCTATTTTAAGCCACCTCGCCCAAATACCGAAGAGTCACGACGATCTGCGCACCGGGCGCGACCACGCAGGCTGCAGGACCGCCCCGCACGATTCCCAAACCGGCCGAGGCGCCGTGGCGACACACGCACGCGATGCAGAACCAGGGCGATCAATGCAAGCGGTTGCGGTCACGCAACCCGCATACCGCGGCGCCCCAATTATGAGCCGCGCGTGCCCACCCACGGATGGCGCGACGACGCGGTGACCCGCTTTTGGCAGACATGCGTCGTCACGGAGCGCGCGCGCGCCTCTACTTCGACGTAGGCGCCGGCTCCGCTGCCACCCGTTCGGAGGGTAGGGGACGGAGCGCGCGCGCGCCTACGCCGACAGGCGCCAGCCCGCCGCCACCCGCTCAAGGGTAGGGGACGGAGCGCGCGCGCCTTTCGCCGACTTAGGCGCCGGCCCACCGCCACCCGCTCGAAGGGTAGGGGACGGAGCGCGCGCGCACCTCTACTTCGACGTAGGCGCCGGCTCCGCTGCCACCCGTTCGGAGGGTAGGGGACGGAGCGCGCGCGCGTCTCACCGACAGGCGCGGCTCGCCGCCACCCATTCGAAGGGTAGGGGACGGAGCGCGCGCGCTCTGCCGACGAGGCGCCGGCTCGCGCCACCCGCTCAAGGGTAGGGGACGGAGCGCGCGCGCCTCTGCCGACTTAGGCGCCGGCTCGCGCCACCCGCTCAAGGGTAGGGGACGAGAGCGCGCGCGCTCTACTTCGACTTAGGCGCCACGACCCGTTCAAGGGTAGGGGACGGAGCGCGCGCTCTGCCGACGTAGGCGCGGCTCGCTGTCACCCGCTCGAGGGTAGGGACGGCGCGCGCGCGCCTACTTTCGACTTAGGCGGCTCGTTGCCACCCGCTCAAGGGTAGGGGACGGAGCGCGCGCGCTCTACGCCGACGAGGCGCCCGGCTCCGCCGCCACCCATTCGAAGGTTAGGGATGGAGCGCGCGCCCATTTCGGCTAGGCACCAACTCGCGCCAATTCCACAGATCGACTTGGCGCCGCCATGGCGAGCCTCTACTTTGGCAGAGATACTTTGCCACCCGCCTCGACCCGACGCCGAGCCACGACGGCAAACCGCCATGGCTCAGCGACTCGGCAGCCGGCATGACCTCGCCTCCCGTGGGAAAGGGGCCGGCGGCCGTGCCGACGGCAAAGACTGCGCGGACAGCCTCAGGTCCTGCAAAGTTTGCCTCGGTCTTCCTTAACAGACCACCTACAGCGCACCAACGTTTTCCCCAAACGGTGCGGACGGCCTCCATCAGAGCGCCGATCAGATGGTCTGTCAGAAGAACAAGGCAAACCTTGCCGTCAGATGCAGAGATGCGCGCGAGGGCGCGAGCACGGTACAAAGGTCAATTTGCGGCAAGCACGGACACTGCTATCGTAAATGATATGAAGTCACCACATCAAAAAAATCCTCTCCAAACGGCGGCGCGCGATGACTTCATATTCGCTTCACGGAGCAGTCGAGCCCCGCCATTTCCACACCAAGTCGTGAAGTATTCCCACAAGTAGGGCATACTTTTGTTCTGGGCTTCGGCCGACATTAGCGTCGGTCGACGCAGTCATCAAACGCAGATGAACAAAAGCTTGGCCTACATATGAGAAGTTTACCATGAACAGATGCGGGACGCGCAGCAAAGGATGTCCAGGGAGCGGCCCCCAACGCCAACATATTTATACCCAGCTTTACCAGGCGAGGAGTCGCCAGCGTGCAGGGACGTCAATTGGCTGCATGCCAACCGTCGGAAGCACAAACGAGGGTGTCGGGCGGTTCACCTACCGGTGGTGCGTAAGTACACCGCCCGCACCCATCAGACGCGCGATCGGAACCGTCGCATGCTCCACTCACGAGGAGGCGCAATACACAAGGCGACGGCCCGCCCCCTGGCATGCCAACCGCCATTAAAAGCGCACTACCTGTCCACACGGTCACGTCAGCTTCCAAGTGGCAGGGCCAACAGCGCGCGCACCTCTACCTCGACTTAGGCGCCCGGCTCGCGCCACCCGCTCAAGGGTAGGGACGGAGCGCGCGCACCTCTACCTCGACTTAGGCGCCAGCTCCGCGGCCACCCGTTCGAAGGGTAGGGGACGGAGCACGCGCGCGCCTCTACTTCAGCAGGCGTCGCTCGCCGCCACCCGCTCAAGGGTAGGGGACGGAGCGCGCGCGCTCATTTCAGCAGGCGTCGGCCGTTGCCACCCGCTCAAGGATAGGGACGGAGCGTGCGCGCGCTCTGCTGACTTGGGCGCCACTCGCCGCCACCCGTGCGGCGGGTAGGGGACTAACGCGCGACCACTTCGACATCAACCGCGGCCGGCGCAGACGCCACTGGCACGCTCGATTATGCAAAACCGAGAAGTTCACAGCCGCAGGACGGAGGCCAAAGGACTCGGCAACATGGCTTCGGCCGGTGAAGCCCTTCACCATGAGAGGCTCTGTTGTAGGGGTGGCCCCACCTAAACCCAAAGAGCCCGATAGGACTATAAAGACCAGAGTAGAACATGTGCAATGACTCAAATACCCCTAGGAGGGATATACAGATGTAAGGGCACGATTGTAAAAGTATACCCCGCATGAATATATATATCAGGATGAGGGGGAAGACACGCCACATCCTCCCATTCCCCACTACCATCTCTCTCTCTCTCTCTGTTTGGTCTGTAACCACAACAACGGACTTTTTTTTTCTAAAAATCGTCTGTGATATATCAAGTATCACAGATGGTTAATACAAAAAACCATCTGTGATATGTCATATATCACAGACGGTTCTTAGACATAGCCATTCGTGATATCTTAGATATTACAGACGGCTAATACTAAAAACTGTCTGTGATAGCTATTTAAATAGCTATATTATTTCATGTTTTTCGGCTAGCCTCAGGAAATGCTAGTCATGCCCTCTGAAAACAAGCAAATAGATCACATATATAGCATATCACAGATGGTACACGGTCACACTTGTAAAACTGTCTATGGTAATTACAGCATAATAGCCATCCAATACAACATAATAACCAAATCAATGTTTCTGTCCGATTAGTGGCATATATCAAAGTGATAATGCACACAACTAAAACATAATAAACACTATTATTTTTTATTACAAGGAAGACGAACATGTATACATATATATCAGTACCACACATGCATGCACACCACACGGGCACACATGAGGGTGCTCTCTCTTAGCACACGCCTAGACAGATGGCGGCTGGGATAAATCCGCGATCTCAAAAAATTGGTACTGAAGTGTACTCGTGTGTGCGTAATAGGTGGGCACTAGGATTTGAACTCTGATAAATGAAATTGTGCACCCACAACTCTACCACCCATCAAGAGGTGGTCCACATGTAAACACTATTCACATGTTCATCAGCAATATTAAAAATGATACTGCACCTGATTTTGTTGAAAATGAAGAAAATGTCTAAGAACTAAACATTCTACTAGCGAAAATTCATCATATACCGGTTGTTCACTCTAGTTGTTTAGTCCTTGAAAAATAATATGTTAAACAGTGAAGATGCAATACAAGAAGTTTTTTTTGTCAAATGTAAGATAGAGAACAAAAACAATTTTCAGATACTATCTAAAAATAAGAAAAAATTGATTTTTTTTAAAAGATGCTTGAAATTGCAAGCTAATCTTCATAGTATTCGTTATGCGCCATTTTATTTTATTTTTATTCCCTTTGTTTCTCAATAGAATCAGCATGTTATCGGCAATTCCCAAGTTGGCCTCCTAAAGGGCAATCAAGTTGAGGAAGTAGATTTGTTATGTACAAAGTTGATGATGAAAGAATCATTAAACAGATTGTTTAAGTACATAGTTGAGGACGAAAGAATCATTCTTTTTTCTCGCCTTGTTCTCTCATCTCCTGCTAATTAACAAAGTGGTCAGGGTAACAGGTCAGTATGTGCTTGGCTTATGTGAGATTTGGTGAAGGCAAAGACAGGCTATGATGCTCTAAGGTCTGTAACAAGCACTAGCTTTTCACTTCTTTCAGCAGCCCAAGAAAATTATGTGGATTTCATGTGCTTCATCAGCTTTCTTGTTTGAAAATCTATCATCGCCTCTTCTTTTTAGGATACAGTGATACAGTGGACGGTAATGGAGCACTAGTTTTGCATTAACTTGTTGTTCAAGGAGTGTTCTCACGTGCCTCTACTGGAAAATGTTGAGGACCATCGGGCCCAAAACAAATAATATTTTTACATCTTCGTAATAAAAAAACCTTTTACAAATTATTTCACCCTAACCATGCCAAAGGTCCAAAACTTCTACTTTTACAAAATAGCAAACATATGGTGGTGATCATTTGGGCTTTTTTTGGTGGTTTATAGCTGAAAAACACTGTAGCTGGCTGAAAAATACTGTAGTTGACAGAGACTTATTTAGCATAATTAAATTTAAAAAATTAAAAAATATGTTAGCCCATTACGTATAATACAAACAAATATGGGAAAAAAAGAACCGGCAAAAAAGCTCAACAAAAAACCAAAAGTTCAAAAAAAGATGAAATTTATGAATAGTGAAAAATAAGCCGAAACGATCACACCCGTACATCATGCACACATCTGCATGTGCCATGCTAAAATATTTAATGTATTTGATTCGCAAAAAAATATTTTTATGTATTTGGATCTGAGTAAGGATTTGTTGTTGATGATGGATGCATACAACCTAAAATTGATGACAACTCTAGACCCCACATATGTGCTGCTGATACCAACCTATATATTTTTGTGAGGAAGGGGATAGTAGAGTTGGACATTTTCGTTCAAATGGCTTTCCTTTCTGTTTGGAGGTGAAGCATCATCCATCCTAAATGGGAAGCACTGCTTCAACCCAAAGGGAAGAAATAAGGTGCAACAACAGCGACGGGGTTTGCATAGGATTTTCAGAAACAAGCTAGGGATTATTGTGAGAGTTGTCCGGAGCGAAATACTTCTGCTTGGTGTATGGATGTTTGTCTACCGTCACACAATCAGACTAGAACAATTTGTTATGTGCAAAATCCAAAAATCCGATCCAAAATGGATGATTGTGGGAAATGTGACGTTTTAGCTGTTGTTTGGAAGAGAAAATGGAATGCTAATTAGAATGTATTAGCTGACAATAAAACAATATGCCTTTAAGGATGAACCGGTTCTAGATACCAAAAATTATCTGTGATACTCGCATATTACAGACGGTTCTAGATATCAACTGTCTGTTATGAGTGAGTATAACAGATAATTTTAGTTACCAACCGTTTGTGATACTCACTCATCATAGACGGTTGGTAGCTAGAACCGTTTGTAATCTATGGTTTTTGGTTAGAGCCATCTGTGATAGTATCCTTCACAGACAGTTCTTAATACAAATCGTTTGTGTTGTGGCTTATCACAGACGGTTCAAAAACCATCGGTGATGACCTAATATTATTACTGACTTATAAACTCAGACGGCTCATGAAACTGTCTGTGATGACATTTTTGAACCGTTTGCGATGACCTTTTCTGTAGTAGTGTTGTTTTGTCACAATTGGGTTGGTTACCTCCGCCTGCATTGAAATTTGTGACAAAACAAAAACATCATTAGAGGTATACATGCATATAATTAAGACTAGAATATTATGTCATATCTCACAATAAAAAGTCATTACAAAAGTAGATCCAAAAGGCACCATATAAAAGATTTAATGGGCCAATTTTCAATGTATATTATGTATTGACATTCACAAAAATATGTTCATACATATACTTCCATCCATGCACCAATACACAATCTCTAACCAAAACAAAGTTTCTAGCATCCATAAACTGACAAAGAGAATTAAAAAAAATGTGAAATTATCATCAATAATAAAATTAGGTTGCTCAACGTCTTTCTAACCCTGAAAAAATTGAAAACATAGTTGTTAGAAGGGTAATATTTTGTGTTAACCAAAAGTGAGTGCAATCATGTTCACTTATGCCTACATGAAATGGAAAACAAATTACAAAAAGAAAGAAATAGTTGCAGAACATTTACACTTTTGTGAATTAATGGAACAATAGAAGTCACCACAAGAATTATGAGTTACGACAAAAGAAGAACAACAAGAATATTAAATGTTTTGCTATGAATACTAAGACTAGAATGAACTTGAGCATACAACAATATCTATCATGAATAACATCCCAAGTTCTGACCAAAACTATAACTCAAGCTATTGCACATGCCTCCCAAGAGTAGATGAAGCATCCCAAACCTACTGGTGAGCTTTCCGTATAACAGTTAATGAGTTGAAGTAAAACTAAAAAGGATGCATCCTTAGTGGCACTACTACAAAAGTAACATGTCCCATAAGCAAAGTCTACTTCTTTCCACACTCTCCATCGCCATGAAGAGATGATAAATTCAAATCAAAATTGTTCCCATACATAAATAAAAGGGTGCTTAAAAATACTAACAATTATTCGCCCATTACTATCAAATATGAATATATGATATTCAACCAGTGAGGTCAACAAGACACACTACGAATAGAGAAGGCATTCAGAAAAAATCGTCATTTCCCAAAAATCAGAATTGCATACTACAGCATCATAGCTATAAAATTCAAGCAGAAATCGCATTAGATCATCAAAATTTCGCCCAAAATCGTAACAATTTCATCACCAAACCAACTAAAGGAGTAAAGGGCAATCTACTTTGTTGGCCAAAGATCCAAATTACCAGAAAAAGTCCAGCCACAAAAATCGAAATTTCTCACAAGATACAACGCGTTATCACCAAAATTCACCACCAATCGAGTCCGAAATCCGAAATGCCTAGAATCCAAACCTTTCCACCACAAAAATGCCACAAAAGGGGGGGCAAGTTCACAGCAAAATTCAATCTCTCCACCCTTCCAAACAATAAGTACAACTGCAACAACGCATGAATCAATCGATCGATGCCACACCAAAGGCACAGAGCCGCAAGGCTGGGGTAGAGAGGGGAGGAGGATGCACGTACCATGGCGTGGCGCTCACCGGCTTGGAAGGAGAGCCTTTGGCTACCAATGGCGAGTGTGTAGAGCTGTGAGAGGGAGCTCGTGGCACCTTGGAATGCACCGTGCAATGCCTTATCCATCTCCCCCAGCTGTGCCGCCTCCGCTTTCTACTTCTTCCCCACTGTTGCCCCCGGCCTCAGTTCACCTCCAAATCATGCCACTCCATCGCCCGATTCGACCGGCTTGACGCTCCATCGTGTAATTCAGCCGGAGCTCTTGGCACTGAGATGAGATGAAAAAAGTGCATTACGGTGTGGAGGCGTGGTGGAGAGTGAAAGGGATGAGATGGTGGTGGTGAGAGGTTGCAGTGGCACACCACCCGACCTTGCTGGTGGCCACAAGTGGAGGAGGGGGAGGAAGTAAAATGGGGCAAGGGCATGAGCAAACTGGGCTCTAAGAATGAGGAATTGTAGCTAGGGTTATTAAAGAGATAGCTGATTTGGAATTTTTGTGGTTTAGAAAGTCCGCCAAAATTTTGGGAGTCCACCAAAACTTCAGGTGATGCAACATTCAAATCATCATAAATAGTTATATATTCAATGACGAACATATATTACCCAACCTGCCCTACTCCAGCTTCATGATGAAATCATTAGGATCATCACCAATAATCTACTATATGTGACGTTTTTGCTTTCTGTCATGAAGAGTTTCATCACAAATGGCCAACTCTGTCGTAGTGTATTTTATATGTGCTATTTTATTGAAACATATGTTTTTGGATTCTTAAAACTAGATTATTACACTTTGAATAAGTCTACTTTACCTCCTAAACTCTTTGATTGTCTAAGTTTTAACCCCGAACTGTAAAACCGGATATTTTACAACACTCAACTCTTAAAACTGGGTACTTTCAACTCTATATCATTTTCATCGGTGGTTTTCACCACGCTACCAACCACGTCAGTTTCGACTGACATGACAGTTTGATTAGCAAATAAATTAAAAAATGTTGGATCCACAATCAGCACCTGCCTCTCCTCTTCCATTCCTCTTATTCGTCCTATTCTCTCTCTCTCTCTCTCTCTCTCTCTCTCCCCCACTATGGTTGTCTCTCCTCTTCCATTCCTCTTATTCCCAAGCTAGTTCAAAGGTTACCGTTGGATTCAACACATTTCATCATAGCCAAATCATTTCATTACCAAGATAGAAAGTAGTCCACGATAAATTGCAACATATAGATATAGAACAGCTCAACATCTACAAAAGACAGCAAGTACTACAACAACAAAACATGCTACCATCAACAACATTCTTTGTCATTATAACTTATTGACTCTAGCACTAATTCTAGCCAGTTGGCCGTCTTTTTTTTTGCCAAGTTTTTCCTCAAATAAGCCACCTGTACACCATGTAATGTGACCAACTTCTCCAATTCATCCTTGCCATCACTAACTGACGACCTCAAATCCTTGTTCTCCTTCCTCCAATCCCTAATCATGTCATGCAAATCGAGCAATATTTGCTTTAGAAAGGGGGTGGTCTCCTGATCATACCACTATGAGAAATTGCATCCCCTTAACTACATGGGCAAATAATGACAATGAAATCAAAGCCCCAAATTGCAAACAGAGTTCAAAGAATCAACTCAAATCAACCACAAAACTACTCACCCGAGCTTGTGCGTATGTCAAATACCTCCTCCCAGGGTTCAAATCGCTCCATGAAAACCACCGCACCACCTTTCACACCATATTTGTAAGGTATGGACGACATATACTCTAGTGACCGCTCTCAGTACAGTATAGGAAAGGAAAGGAGGAGAAACTATCCTCGCCACCCAGAGAAGGGATGCCGCAGTCGAGTGCGAGCTGCTTGGATTTCATGAGTCCTCCATACTCATCACCTGCACTGCCACGACCTAGGGTTCCCAAGCAAATCTCCTTTCCCTTTTGCGTCCTCCTCTCCTTAACCCTATCCCGCATCAACCATTTTATTTCGAGTGGGGACACCGACCGTGGGCCTACGTGGTGTCCAACGTGGCTCAAAACCAGAGTGGGAGCTTGCGGGTGCGTCGGCTCCCGGGGAGAGGGCGTCGGCGCGGCCGTCGGGGGTGAGGTGGAGCGAGACGGAGGTGGAGCGGAGCGCGTCGGGGAGGTGGTGGGCCAGAGGAGGCGGCGGGCGGTGGCGGGTGGCGGGCGGAGACGATGAGCGGGCGGGTGGCGCGGAGGAAGGCGAAGGGTCGGGCGCTGAGCAGCGGAGCTCCCGCACGGCGGCGGCGCGCCGGGCTTGAGAAGGAAGAGGGAGGAAGGAGAAGAAGATGGGCAAACCGGTCATTTTAGTGGAGGAAGTGGCAAAAGAAAGCCATAAACACAAAGTATGTGGCATTATAACAAACCCACTGAAATATGTGGCAAAAGAGAGGATGACATATAACTTTATGGCATTAGAGCAATTTTCCCAACTACCTGAGACCCATGCTATTGTACAGGACCTGTAGTTTTAGCTGATGGGTTCATATTGACGGAGACGGCCTTACTTTATAACTCCTGCTCCTTTTCACAACAAAAAAGTTGGATCTTGAAACATTCGATAGATGCACAGCCTCTTGTCTTCTATGAGAAGATGGACGCGTTAATTTGCGGTCGTGTTCACAAATTTGACATGACCATCTTCCACCGTGGCACATAAAAGGACACCACACTATGCAGAGGCACCCTAAAAAAAAGAACACCAAGTAGAACATATAAACTACAGGTCTGTTTGGCACGGCTGCGACTTATGGCTTTTGGTTGAAATTTTTGAATTTTAGCTGTTTGCGACAGAGATTATGGAGAGAGAGATACTCGCTTGCGATTTCGGTTGATACAGATGTTGGGCTTTTAACCTGTAGTACAATTAACTTGTAGATCCCGTCTTGAGAAAATACTCCGTTTGAAAGTTAGGACTATAGCAAAAATCAAAAACCGCTAGTTTCGATCAAAAAGAACAGGCCCTACAAGTTAGAATTTAACTCCTAACTATCTACCATGATTCAACGGTACAGGAAGCAACGTATATCTCCGGCTGTACAAGTTTCCAAAGTAAAAGCATAAGGAAAAGTCAAATTTGTAAGGATACAACACAAGCTAGATTGTAAATTTGTAAGGATACAAACTTAAGGAAAAAGTCAGGGTCTGGAAAAGTCAAATCCGTATCCGAATCTATTGCTGATATCTAAACCCTCGCAGCATGAACTTAGGCCAAATATGTTTAGCTGAGGAAATCAGCCGGGAGAGAGGCCCGCGATAGATGCCACACACAAACTTAGTAGTACAGTACAATGACTTTTTTTAAACCTTTACTACAGCAGCCCCCTCCAACCGGTTTAAAAGCCTGCCTTCTAGTTTCAACTATTTACTGCAAATACACTGTAACGATTGTTAATTTTTTAAAATAAAAAAGAAAAAGTAATACAAATAAAAAACTATTATATCGTCACAAACAATGCAAAGAAATAAAAAATGAAAAAAACCAAAAAAAGGAAAATCCGAAATTAAGAAACTGACATGTTCCAATAGCTTATAGCTTCTGGAAACCAAAAGTCGAAGCCGTTTGGAGCAGAACCAGCATTTCCCCCCCCCCCCCCACTGATGGCAAGAACAAGATCAACAAGAGAGAACTATTAATATAAATGACACTATATCTTTTTTAAGAAAATTTAGCCTCTAGATGTCTGTTTTTATAAATCTAGCTTCCTTCTTAGACCTATCAAGCTAGTAGAGCTAAGTAGATATCTGCTGAGCCACAATTACTCGATAGGCACCTACCGAGCTCGATAGCATGTGCTGCCGAGCCACCCCTCTTCGGTAGCAATTAATGCCAGGTGATTAGCGCTAATTAAAGTTCATGATTAGCGTAAATTAAAACACGAGCAGTACTAATTAAATATAATTAACAATAATCATTAGATTAATTAAGCATACGCTAATCCGGCCGCGACCATCAGCTCGAGCTCGTAAGTCCAGGACACTTTGCAAAACGGGTGTTAAAGGCTAAAAATTTTAAGAAAAATAGCTATAGCCCCATCGTGTGAACAAAGAACAACAGAAACTGTCAAAATTCCATCGGTGCCAGCGTGCCACCGCGCACCACTCCCTGGCTGGGTTTTTTCAAACTTAAATTGGTTTATATTTGTACTATAGTGACTAGTTTTTATACGCTATATTTTTTAAAACAAAATTAATAAAATAATTATAGTAAAAATATACTGAATTTAGATATACTGATCAAAATCATATACAACTATTTTCTTTTGTGTACTGCCTTTAACAAATAGATATAATTTAAATATTTAAGTTATAAGCCATAAGCCATCAGTTGAGCCTGTTCTTTACGGCTTCTAAAAGCGGCTTTTAGCTTTTGATACAATACCTAACTTTTAAACGGAGTATTTTCTCAATACAGGATGTACAAGTTAATTATAGTACACATTAAAAACCTAATATCTGTATCAACCAAAATTACAAACGGATATCTCTCCTCGTAATCTCCGTAACAAACTATGTATCTACAGTGCGTTCCTTCAAAGCAACCGAGCTCTCCTTTTCCTCCCACTGCCCCCATTCCCACAGGACTCGCGCGCTCTTCAATCGCCTCGTTCTTCCTCCCTTCCTCTTGTTGATCCGTCTCTTCCCGTTTCCGTTGGTGCTCGGGCTTGGTCCGTTCGAGAGAAGAACGGATTTTGTCCTTTTGGGTCGTCATCTCTTGCAAGGAGCTGAATTTCAGCTCCCTTCGCGGGCAGGCTGTTGCTTTGGATTGCGGGGGTTTGTTCCGTTTCTTTGTTTGGCAGGTTTGTTTCTTGATTTGGGAAGGGCATCTTTAAAAGGGCAGGACTGAGGATTCTGTGCGGTTTAATGATGCCCTGCAAGGAATTCGAGATGCAATGAAGGATTCTTGGGTTCTGAAGCCGGGTGGACTCTTTCACCGGCCTTTGTCCTACTGTTTCCTGGACAATTTTCTGCTCAATTTGCGTCAAATTTCCCAAATTTTGGGGAGTTCCTGAACTCGAATCCGCCCGGTTTCTTGATCCGGCGGCAACATGGGACTCTGCTATGGGAAGTCGGCCGCGGCCCCGGAGCCGAAGGCAGAGGAGGTGTCCCATGTAGCTAACGGCGCGGCGACCCCGGCCGCCGCCCGCTACGGAGCCGCGTCGCCGGCGCCGGCGGCGAAGCCCGACACGCCGAAGCAGCCCAAGTTCCCGTTCTACATGCCGAGCCCGCTCCCGCCGTCGAGCTACAAGGGCTCGCCGGCGAACTCGAGCGTGGCGTCCACGCCGGCGCGCGGCGGGTTCAAGCGGCCGTTCCCGCCGCCGTCGCCGGCCAAGCACATCCGCGCGCTCCTGGCGCGGCGGCACGGTTCGGTGAAGCCGAACGAGGCCTCCATCCCCGAGGCTGGCGAGCCGGGGGTGGGGCTGGACAAGAGCTTCGGCTTCTCCAAGCACTTTTCCGCCAAGTACGAGCTCGGCCAGGAGGTCGGGCGCGGCCACTTCGGGTACACCTGCACCGCCAAGGTCAAGAAGGGCGAACTCAAGGGCGAGGACGTCGCCGTCAAGGTCATTCCGAAGGCCAAGGTGCAAACTTTTCTTCCTTCCCTGGGGCTAATTCTTCTTTTCAGCTCTTCACTTGTTTGTATTGCTTAGTTTTCAATCTTTTTTCTTTATTTCTTTGTTTGGGTTTAATTAAAACTTAAATCTGCTCCTGCATTGTTTATACTTGATCGAATTCGTCAATATTTTAATTCTGCTTCATTGATGCTCGACTTACTTGGACTGATGCCTATTCTTCTCAGTTTTGTGCTCAGCTTTCTTTTGTGTGGTTTGACCTGAGTTACACCTTGTTCTCGTTTTGGTTTCAGTTGCGTATGATTTTGTCGAATTTTATAGATTGATATCATATTAGGTGATAAGAGGAATCATTGATATATGATATAGCCATATAGTTGTATTACATACTTGAGTTTTTGTTTTGGCATCGTGTACTTTGATGAGCATATGTTGGTTGCTTGATTCAAGCTTCATAAAGGACAGATTGAGGAGAAGGCACCTTTGTCCTCAATTTGGTTTCTTGAGTTCTTGGGGTGTTCCCTGGTTGTTAGTTCGGGGAGGGGCCATGTTGCTCCACTGAAGCTTGCTTGCTGCTTTACAGCATTGGTTCCAAAATGCTGGAAGCTGCCTCTCCATCAAGATGTGGAGACTGGAGAGCTTGCACATTTAATTGGCTTCATGTGATCCAAATCGTGTCATTGACTCTCCGAGCCAGTTGGTGCTATCATCTTCTTATCTCACATTTCATTGGTTGTTGAGTAGAAAACGTGATGCTGAATTGGTGACTATTAGATCTCTGAGAGAGAGGCATTCAGGCAGCTGGCAGCGGTTGCTATGCTGCCTAACTTTAATTCTATTCAAATGTTTACCCATTCTATCAAAAGTTCACCCATTATGGGCCTTCCTATTATAATATAATATTAACGAGAAGTATTTAATAAATATTCTGTAGTGGTTCAAGACGCCTGGCCTTTCTACACCAATCATCATCCTGTTGTTTATGCTAGGGTAAATTGCTTGACAGATACTCATATTCCATGTGTTTGTACTATTCATCAATATTAGGATGTCGGCAATGTTGGTTTTTCTCAATTTAATCTAGCCTAATAGATGGTCTGAATTGTGCAGTCATGTCGATTGGGTATTTTAGTGATAGGTTCTATAGGAACTGGATGATCCTATTTGGTCAAATACCTAACGAAAAATTCCTATTTTCCTTTCATTAAGGTACAAGGGCTTCTTATTCCACAAGAACGAAAGCACATTTTCATTCTTTCATATGCTAGGGGTTTTTACTTGGAAAAGACAATGTTCCATACTAAAGGATTCAGGTCCATAACCACAAGTTCTAGTGCACTAGATCTTGTAGCACTTAGCAACGAGGCCCTATCCATTAGTATTCCACATAAGAAATCTATTATAGGAACTAATACAATTAGATTAGCTCTTCATAGACAAACTTGGGGTTTGCGAGCCACGGTATGATTTCCCTACTTGATAACATTAACTAATACATAAAGCAAGTGAACTCCAAACGATATTAATTTGAACTGCATGCTTTCGTTTCATATATTTATTTTATTTAGTATGTAGTTGTTGGCCATTTTGTCTATTGTTGTGTAATTTGTGTACTGACGGCACTAATGCCAGCACGGGGCATCTTATTTGTTGATACCTATGATTGATGTCTTGTTGTCTGTCTTGTCCTCTGCTGTACAATGCTAAGCTGGACAGTTGTTTCTCATAACTTGTACTCAGAGGTTTGGTTTTTCCTGTTTGTTGGTTAATGGAACTAAACAAAATCTAGCAAAATTCTGCTGCCTAGTCCTCTTTTCTCTTGGGGGTAAGACCAGATCGGCATATTGACCAAATCGGCATATTGTTATTACACATTGTGTAGTTGGTCCTAACTTTTCAGCATATTGTTATGTAATTATCTAGTAAATTTTAAACGCCATTATGATTTAAGCTAAGGAGGTTTACAAATCGGGCTGATTTTTGTGAGGAAATTTGAGCCTACTAAGTGAAAATGGAGCCTCTAATCTCACATATGTTTATTATATTAACTATTTATATTATGATTTCTTATGGCAGATGGTTGTTTTATAGCTGTATATGACAGGCAGTTTGCACTGCCATATCTAGCTAGAAATAATTTATTTTTAGCCTTGTGATTGCATAGTCCAGTTGATAAATTATAGTGAAATTGCCTATTATCTGTATATGTTGTTACTTGTATATGAGTGTAAAAGTTGGATTATCTGGTCACTGCTTCCTTATTACCTGTCAGATGAATCCATTGAAAGTCCAATTTAAGTTCATACTGCTAACTAGTCTCACTCAAGCAACTTCTTTGGACAGATGACAACTGCTATTGCGATTGAAGATGTCAGGAGAGAAGTCAGAATATTGAGTTCTCTGGCAGGCCACAGCAACCTAGTGCAATTTTACGATGCTTTTGAGGATGAAGACAATGTATATATAGTTATGGAGTAAGTTCATACTTGTTCCATTCACCAGTTTTTCCTACTGAGCTACTGAAAGTTATAACTACAGTTTAGGTATTCTCATGCGAAATAAACAGCATGAGCCTTTTCAGCTTTTGTCTTTATATGCTGGAACACATGATGTACTGATTCCTGTACAGATTGCCAAGGCTAAAGATTGGTCATGTTTTGTTGCTGACCAAACTTAGCCTCAGACACACGTGGCATTCCAGCACTTGTTTTGGTTGACTATATGGTATCCCTTTTTTTTGGAAGAAAACCAGAAGTGACCAAATATGAAGCTACAACTACAAGTAAGCAAGCAAACCAAAAGGAGGGATTGGAAACATGCGGCACACAAAACTGAATGTGGCCAAATTTTGTCACTAACCAGCATGGTTATTAAGGCGGTGCGGTGACTCACCACCTTTACACAAAAATATTGCTTATGGCATGCGGCATGGCGACGTCATACATACAAGTAGCCGTAACAATATCGGACTTCCGAAGGGCCCAAACAGAAGAAATATAAAGAGAGAACTTTATTGCAAATTTAGAAAATGAGAGAGGGCTAAATTGAAAAATGCTGAAATCCCACATAACCCTAGCCGCCACCTGTTTTCTTGAGCTCGGCGTCTCTTCCTTCGTCCTCACTACCTCTCTCCTTCTCTCCTTCCCCCATCTCTGTTAAGTATATCAAGGCCCAGCTCATGTGGCCCATGTGGTTATCTATATATTGGCATCTCCATTATTGGAGTCATTGTCTTCTCAAATCCCTCATGTAAGTCACAATCTCCACCACCTCCGGCGCCAGTGAGGCTGAGCCAGCTCACCGACGGCCGCTCCCTTTTCCCGCTGCCACTCTCCACCGCCCCCAAGCGGCACCGCGAAGGAGGCGGCGGAGAAGACTCACCGCCCGGGGAAGCAGGGGGTAGCACCGCGGAGGAGACCCGATCTGGTGGAGACAGTGGATCCGGCTGCGGCGACGGTAGATCCGGCAGTAGTGACGGCAAATCCTGCGGCGGCTGCGATTCTCTCCTCCCTTTTTCTAGCGGCGGCGGAGATTTCTCCTCAGCTTCCCAAAACCCCCAAACCCGATCTGACGTATGCGTCTGGACTCGACTTTTAACCCCCACCCCTTCTATGGCGTCTGCCGACGACACCTTACCGCTTATTGCCGCCAAGCTGCCACGGCGATATGGCGACGATATATCGCCGATATAGCGACAGCTTAATAACCATGCTGACCAGAATGGTCTAAGTATTTTGTCAAAGCTATGAAAGAAACCAACATGATGGATTTGGCTCATTCTATGTAAGAAAAGCCCTGGAAATTATACCTGGTAATCCAAGTAGAAATCCTTCTAATTATACCAATTTTTTATAAGAAAAATTTAACGAGAAATCACAAAAGTGAGCCACACTGTGGAAATTTTAAAACTAAGGAGGATGCCCATGGTAATAGCGTCCAGAGCTAGCAGCGCTGTTCACATTCAGAATGCCGGTTCTACCTTTTTTCCAACAAGCAAGTTGCAGCAGTATTGCATTGCATTGAAATGTTAGGACAAGGGATTGTCCTATTGAACAAACAAGCGTTGCATTGTGATCACTGATCACATTGATTGAACTAGAAGGGCGTTGCTTATTACCCTTTGGTCAATTTAATGGTAATCCAGGCCAATGAAGCGCTTTTCCTCTATCGTGTCATGGACATACATTGAAGATTCTATCTCCTGTAAGCATAGGGATTCAGGTCTGTCTTATATTGAGCCAGCAAGTTTGCTTGTTTGCCCATAAAGGTAGCTTGGACGTCACTAGTACATCGACAAGAACATTGCACATTTAGATGCACCCATGCACAAATTGGCTATGCACATCAGCTTGGTGGACCCAATGTTCTAAATAGCTAGCAATAGCCCCGCTATAGCTTTTCCAGACCTCAAAAGCGACGCTATGCCCAAAAAGGCCGTGAACTTAGCTATGGTTGCAAAATAGGCTGCTATTAGCGCTATAGCTAATATCTTGTAGCTGTAATAGATGGTGCTATGCTACAAGTGTTTTTCCAATCTTTCTCACTTTTGTGATATTGTCATATTTACAATATGATTCTATTTATGTTAAGTTTTGAAAAATGGATTCTTTTCAATTATAATACAGATTGTATAGGAGATTTAATTGACTACTCAGTATCAGCATGTACAAAATCACGAAAGTCGCGATTTAAAACCTTGGTGGACGCTAACTATACTGGTGTCCAATTTGGACGCTTTTGTAGCCAGCATGCATCTTAGATCTACAGACTCGCTTCACTCTGTGATTTCCGATACATGTTTTTTAGAGTGAATATTATAAATTGTAATCCTTTTATTTTAGGCAGTTTTTCAGGTTCTGAGCTCATAGAACTATTAATTGAATATACAAATAAGATGTGCATACTTCCACCACTTGATTATAGTCGACTTATTGGAATTGTTTTTTCCTGATTCAGGTTATGCAAAGGAGGTGAACTGCTGGACAAGATTTTGGCTAGGTACTTACAGTTACAGGACATATCATTTCTAACTTCAGAATCATTTAGGGCATGTTCGTATTGTCTTTTGCTTATGGTTTTTATTAGTGGCTGATATAAGCAGCTGATGAATAGTAATGAATTATGTAAGAAAGACATTGCAACGAAAAGCACAGTAACATTCGTACCGCTATATGACTTACAGAATTGTGATATAATAAAATACAAAGTGCGTTACAACATGTAAAAACGCAAAGTTGTGGGCTTGTGGCTGATGAATAGCAATGCCTTATAGAAGTTGGAGCGTTCATCTGGGCTTTGGCTTTTAGAAGCAGAAGTCAAAACCAATATGAACAGACTCTTAGAATAATTCCTTTCATTAACTCTACGAGGATTCTGAACATAACTGCCTACTTTTGCTTTGTAGAGGTGGAAAGTATTCTGAAAAAGATGCAAAGGTTGTTATGTGCCAAATTCTAAGTGTTGCTTCATTTTGCCATCTTCAGGGTGTTGTTCATCGGGATTTGAAACCAGAGGTAATTTTTAATCAAGCAATTCATAACTAATGTTTAGATATCTCTTTTATACCATTGAATTTTTCTTCAGTTGTAAGCCCACCCCTTGCATACCCTGTGACCCTGTCCACAAGCCAACCCACATAGCCACACATGAAAACGCACACCCTTGCAAGAAATTATTAATATATTACATTTTCGCATGTCGCATTGTAACTTTCTGGCTCCGCCCATCAATATAGCATCAAATTTAATCTCTTTGCCTCCATTTTTGTGTACGCATCCACAAGATATTCTTAGCTGGGTGGGTTATTATTTGTTACCATGATGCTGCATGCCTGTGAGCCGAACTTAAGAGTTTCTCTGCACGCCTTCTTTTCACTTGTTCTTATTTTTGCTAATTTTGTGGATTCTTAGTTGAAATGCTACTACTGTTGTTTAAGCAAAAGTACAATACAGCCTGTGAGCTTTTATGCTGATGCTAATGTTTGCTTACGTTTTTACTTCCATTTTGTAGAATTTTCTTTTTACGTCAAAGGATGAGAACTCTTCCTTGAAGGTCATAGACTTTGGTTTGTCTGACTTTGTAAAGCCAGGTTGGTCTTATAGATTTTACGTGATCCTTGTTTATTGTTGTCTTATGTATTTAACTATTGTCACATGTGACCATCATTATATTGTGCAGATGAAAGACTTAATGACATTGTCGGAAGTGCATATTATGTTGCTCCTGAAGTGCTCCATCGATCTTATGGCACCGAGGCAGATATGTGGAGCATTGGAGTAATTGCATATATTTTGCTTTGTGGAAGTCGCCCATTCTGGGCACGATCCGAGTCGGGAATATTTCGAGCCGTCCTTAAAGCAGACCCTAGTTTTGATGAAGCCCCTTGGCCTACCCTCTCTGCTGAAGCAAAAGACTTCGTAAGAAGGCTGCTTAATAAGGATTACCGCAAGAGGATGACTGCTTCACAAGCTCTCTGTAAGTACCCTTATTTATCTTGGTTTACACTATTGTCCATCTTCCAGATGACACTTATTTTTTCTACACACCAACAATTACAGGTCATCCATGGATTTGTGGCACTCAGGAAGTGAAGATTCCTTTAGACATGATAATTTACAGGCTTATGAGGGCTTATATAAGTTCATCTTCTCTACGGAAATCTGCTTTGAGGGTAATATTTTTTTGTAGGGTGCTATACTGGTTTGCACTGTGCCCTTGCAGATGATCATTCTCATTCTTGTCCCAATTTGATGTGATACATTGCGTGGGATGCCCACTTCCTTTTCTAGCATAAACAATGCCAATTATATATATTATGTTAATCCTTTTTTCAAAGGATTTTAGTGGCCAATATTCATCGACATATAATATATTGTCAAACTGTTTTAAAATTTTTATCGCTCTTTCGTCTTGCCTCACATAAATAATGTATTGCTGGCAGAGTGGCAGTGTGTTTTCCCTAAATGCCTGGACATGATTTTACTCTTCACATTCTATTTACCGTCATAAATCGTCCAGAGTTAGATTGAAGGAGTAATATATAACATGTCAACATGATCTTAGAAACATCCTGAGGATGTTCCATTTTTTCCTTTCTATAGTCCTCCATTCCCTGTGTCTGCATTTACGTTGGAATACCATATTTTGTTGACAATAGTACTGTGCCCACTTTAAGAAACTTTTAGATTGAATTTGCTAAGTAGTTCTTCACATTCTGCAGGCCCTTGCCAAGACATTGACGACACATGAACTCTTCTACCTAAAAGAACAGTTTGAATTGCTAGGCCCAAACAAAAGCGGTCATATCACCTTGCAAAATTTGAAGACGGTTAGTTATTTTTGCCATATCCAATCTAAGCTAATCTGTGCCGTGCAATTGCTAAAAGTACATGAAACTTCTAGGCCTTGATGAAGAACTCCACATATGCAATGAAGGATTCCAGGGTTGTTGACTTTGTTAACACAGTAAGCTTCCACTTTCCTTATTATTTAGCTTCCACTTTCCTTATTATTCTTTTCAAATTACTTATTGGTGTGATATAACCACTTACCTATCCTACTCTGGTGCTAGATATGCAATATTCAGTACAGAAAGTTGGATTTTGAGGAGTTTTCTGCTTCTGCCATCAGCATTTACCAGATGGAAGGTTTGGACACCTGGGAACAGCATGGTCGTCAAGCTTATGAATTATTTGATAAGGAGGGCAACCGACCAATTGTGATAGAAGAACTTGCATCGGTATAATTTGATCCCTACTGCTAGTTTGTGCACAATGATTCGTCATCATTGATGATGCCATTCATCTTTCAGGAACTTGGACTTGGCCCTTCGGTTCCCCTTCATGTCGTTCTCCAAGATTGGATCAGACATTCTGACGGAAAACTCAGTTTCCTCGGATTCATGAAACTGTTGCATGGAGTTTCGTCACGTACAATCCCAAAAGCCTAAGATAAATTATTCTTACATCAACCAAGGAAAACAGTGATGACTGAGCTAATCTCTGGCTGGTGCATAGCTGGTTCGAACAGTTGCGTGAAACCAATACGAAGATTAACAGACTGTCCTATTGTAAGAGGTAAAAAGCTCTCCTTTTAGGTCTACAATATCGCCTCCTCACACCAGATGGATTGATGTTGTACTCGAGCTGTTTAGAGGAATGTACAGATGAGGTTAGGGGAAAAAAAATGAAAGGGCTGGTTTTCATGGGTATCTGCGTTGTGTGGTGCTCCTCCTGTCTCGATAATACCATAACACCTTGCCTTCACTTGTGTTGCGCTGCTTACTGCCCCGATGACAGATTGCGCTGTTGTATTTCTCATTTTATGCTTCTTGCGAGAGGTAGTGTGCAGGTTTGTAATTTTGGTACTACTTCCGATAATAGGATTGAACAACTTCCAATGATTGCGTTTGGAAGCGATATCAGAAAAAAGGCAGGTTCTGTAGTTGTTAATCCCTGGTTATTCGTGAAAATGGGAGCGGCCTTTCTGACGGCCTTTGCTCTCATGGACTATCCATATCTCATTTGAAGTTGGAATGGGAAGAGATGGACATGTCAACATCTCAGAGCACGCACTTCTGAACAAAAATGGAGCAGTGATATCGGCATTCTGGCAGACGTGGTTGTTTGATTAAGTACCACTTCTGGTATGGATGTGTTTATGTAAGTTGATAAGAAACAAGCTCGGCTGATTGCAGCAAATTTTGGTTTACTAGTTTGAGCTAAATTTGGTCATAAAATCGGTTGCCTGAATTTGGCCAAGCGGCAAGAATGTGAACTAAGATTTTGGCATATCTTGTCAATTTTGTGACTGCCACTAAATGTTTGGCAATCATTTGACTCGGTGTTTAAATAGTAGTTCCAAACGGCTCTTAAGTGTTTCAGCTGATTTACATTTACGTAGACGAATTGTGCAACATGTGTGCCAAATGAGGCGAATTTTTTTTAAATAATCAATTTATTATTCGGAATTACAAAATATACCCACAATTTAAATTTTTGCACTTTTAACCGCGTATCGTCCAACGGTTGGGGAACTTGAACTAGTCACCTAACCGTTGGGCGACACGTAGCTAAGTCATCCAATGGTTCGGCGACTTGACGATGTCGCCCAACGGTTGGGTGATTACTCCACTGGTCACCCAACTATTGGGTGACAATGTCAAGTCATCTAAGCGTTGGGTGGCTAATTCGTCCTTTTCTCTTTGACCCGACACCCTTATGTGCTCTCCTCATTTCTTTCCCACAAAGAACGAGAGGAGCTTGAGAGAAGCGAAAAAAGAGAAGTATAGAAGTTCGGGAGAGGGAGAGGCTGAGACGGGGAGAAGTAGAGGAGCTCGGGAGAGGCTGAGACGGGGAGAAGTAGAGGAGCTCGGGAGAGGGAGAGGCTGTTGGATTATGTGGGCCAAGCCCATATAATAAGAATAATTCCTATTAAATCTCAAAGGCCCACTCATGCAAAGGAGGCATGCATGTGACCTTTAGTACCATATTGCTAGTTCTAGGAGAGGAAGACCACCTTAAAAGGAATGGTGCACTCCTAGTCACTTGAGGCATGTGTGGGAGAGAACTAGAGGATAACACGCGCGCTCGCTCGCTCGCCTCGCCGGGCCGGCCGGGCCGGGCCGGGCTGGCTGAAATTTGGCGCGGGCGCACGGCACCTGCGTGAATGGTCGCCAAAATCCGCTCCAGTGCTTGCAGACGCGGCTTCCTTTTGCGCTTTATCTTTTGCTGTTTTGTGTGGCGGTGAATCCGGATCGGTTCGCGACTAATCCGGTTCGATTACGAGTTATGGAGAACGTGCGGCGTCTTGATCACGCGTCCCGGTTTTCTATAAATACGAGTCGCCGCCTCCATCTGACATTACGCGAAAATCAATCTAGGGTTTTGCCTCCTCCATCCATTGTGCTGCGCCGTCCCACGTAGTCTACTCCGCCCCGTCGTGGCGTGCATCGCCGTTCGGGAGAGCGAGTCTCGGAACCTTCGCCAAGTCTGCACCGGAGAGGCGAATAAGGTTTTTGGAAGCGCTCTGCGATCGCCGTTGTAGCTCGCTCGTCTTCCTCGTCGTTCGGCCGGCGAATCGTCATCGACCGTGTCATCCTCACCGTGTACTGCGGCGTCTACATCGGCAAGCCGTCGAGCAGAACCATCGATGCGTAATGGTCATGTTCTCCGTATTAGATCTGTTCATATGCGTTTCTGGTTTACATGTCTAGATCTTTTATGCCGTGATGGTTCGTTATTTTGCGTGCATGATGTCACGATTTATTTATGGAATAAATTAAACCTACATGTGCTTATATATTCAACAATCCAAAACCTTATTGTAGGCATTGTGGTTTTACTATGGCTGGATTTGCCGATGCACCGAGGCCGGATAAATTCTCGGTGTGCACTTTAAGAGATGGCGGATCGGGGTCACTCGTGGCTTCTTGCTATGAATGTATTCAGGTTAGTAATGGCAATCCCGAAGGTGTTCTTGATCTTTGGCGAAAGAATTCGAGGCTGCCACTACTCTTTGTTGGATGCATTCTTAGTGTTCTTCTTGACCATCCGTGCGAGGTGTATATGCACATGATGACGCGAAGAAGTTATGGGATGCATGAATTCCAAATACGGTGCTCTCGATGCAGCAATGACATGTATGTCATGGAGCAATTTCATGACTACAAGATGGTTGATAACCGTTCAGTAGTAGATCGGGCTCATGAGATACATGCCATTGCCAAGGAACTCGAACTCTGAAGTGTGCCTTACCCGACAAGTTTGTGGTGGATGTATTATTGCGAAATTACCTTCTTCATGGAGGAATTTGAACAACACTCAAACACAAGAGACAAGAATACTCTGTTGAGAATCTGATTGGGTCTCTTGAAATTGAGGAGAAAGCTCGGGAAAAGGACGCTGTGTCTAAGGGTGATGGAGGCGATCTAGTGCCAATGTGGTACGAAACCCTCAAGCAAGAACAAAAGGAAATTTGTTAAAGCCCAACAGACAACCAACTTCAAGAAGAAGAAGAACAACAACAATCGGGATGATAGAACTTGCTTTGTGTGCGGTGAGCTGGTCACATGGCCAAGAAGTGCCCACAACGCAAAGGAAAGAAGGCACTGCGGGGATGGACTTCTAAGTCATCAACGTGACCATTGGCAAGGCGGAGATGGGGTGGGTATGGTAATTTACCTCTTTGTTCTTTCAGTTAGTCAATCTACCAATTGGTGGATTGATACAGAGCTAATGTACATGTGTGTGCTGATATTTCGTTGTTTTCTTCTTATCAGTCGCCCGAGATTCCTCCGTCCTAATGGGAATGGGTCACATGCTCTGTTCATGGTGTTGGCACGGTAGATCTGAAGTTTACTTGGGAAAGATCGTGCGGTGAAGAACGTGCAGCATGTCCCTTCTATAGACAAGAATCTCGTTAGTGGCTCCGTTTATGTAGAGACGGGCTTAAGTTGGTATTTGAGTCTAATAAAGTAGTCGTGTCTAAACATGGACATTTTATTGGTAAAGGCTATGAGTGCGGAGGCTTGTTCCGCTTTTCCTATCGATTTCTGCAATAAGATGTAAACCATATTTGTGGCGGTGTGGATGATGAGGCTAATGTTTGGCACTCACGTCTATGTCATATTAATTTTGGTTTGATGTCTCGGCTTTCGATATGAATTTAATTCCAAACGTTTCCATCACCAAAGGTTCTAAATGCCATAGCTGTGTGCAATCAAAGCAACCTCGTAAGCCTCACAAGGTGCGAGGAGAGAAACTTGGCACCACTAGAACTCCTGCATTCAGATCTTTCGAGATGAATGGCGTGTTGACGAAGGGTGGAAACGATATTTCATGACATTGATTGATGATGCAACTAGGTTCATTATGTGTATTTATTGAAAACGAAAGATGAGGCTTTAGACTATTTTAAAATCTATAAGGCGAAGTTGAAAACCGTTAAATAGAAAGATAAAAGACTTAGGTCGGATCGTGGTGGAGAGTATTTCTCAAGCGAATTTGACTTATTTTGTGAGAACATGGCATTATACATGAGAGGACGCCTCCTTATTCCCCGAGTCAAATGGGATTGCCGAAAGGAAAAACCGCACGTTGGTGACTTGGTGAATGCCATGTTAGATATGCGGGATTACCTAAGGCATGGTGGGGAGGCTTTGCTAACGTCTAATCACGTATTAAATAGAGTTCCTAACGAAATAAGGACAAAACACCATACGAGGTATGGATTGGGAGAAAACCATCACTTTCTTACTTGCGTGCACAGGGTGCTTGGCGAAAGTTAATGTGCCAATAACTAAGAAACGCAAGCTTGGACCTAAAGCGTGGACTGCGTTTTTCGGGATATGCTAATCATAGCATTGCCTATAGATTTTGATAATTAAAAGCGAGGTACCGACATGCATGTTGGTACAATTATGGAGTCTCGAGATGCAACATTCTTTGAGAATATTTTTCCTATGAAGGATACACATAACAC
This sequence comes from Dendrocalamus sinicus, assembly GCA_036346575.1. Lineage (NCBI taxonomy): Eukaryota > Viridiplantae > Streptophyta > Magnoliopsida > Poales > Poaceae > Dendrocalamus > Dendrocalamus sinicus. Next base: position 19,307,620 of record CM070658.1, on the reverse strand, counting down.
TACTAGTCAACCTTCGAAATAATTCCCAGTTCAATCACATCACTGAACCTTTTGAACATACACATGAACTTGTCAATGAGGAGGATGACAGTGGAGCTCCTAGAAGGAGCAAGAGACAAAGGATATTCAAATCCTTTGGTGATGATTTCACTGTGTACCTTGTGGACGACACTCCCAAGTCTATTTGAAGCGTATGCATCCCCGATGCGGACTCTTTGGAAGGAGGTGTCAGTAGTGAAATGGATTCCATTATCGCTAATGGAACACGGGAGGTGACAGATAAACCTTATGGGTGCAAACCTGTAGGGTGCAAGTGGGTGTTCAAAAAGAAGCTTAGGCGGATGGTACTATTGAAAATATAAGGCTCGGCTTGTTGCCAAGGGCTATACTCGAGAAAGAAGGCGAAGATTTCTTTGACACTTACTCACTGTTGCTAGTGACCACAATTCGAGTACTACTTGCTTTGGCTGCCTCACATGGTCTTCTCGTTCATCAAATGGACGTTAAGACAGCTTTTCTTAACGGAGAGTGGATGAGGAAATTTACATGGAACGACTGATGGATTTGTAGTAGAAGGTCAAAAGGCAAGGTGTTAAAGCTGTTGAAATCTTTGTATGGTCGAAACAAGCCCCTAAGCGATGGCATGAGAAGTTCGATAGAACAACGACATCTGCGAGCTTTCTTTGTCAATGAGGCGAGATAAATGTGTATACTATCGTTATGGTGGGGGTGAGGAGTTATTCTATGTTTGTATGTGGATGACATCTTGATTTTTGGGACAAACATTAGTGTGATAAATGAGGTCAAATCATACTTGTCTCAAAACTTTGATATGAAAGATTTGGGAGTGGCTGATGTTATTCTAAACATTAAATTGGTTAGAGGTGAGGATGGGATTACACTTTTGCAATCTCATTATGTGGAAAAGGTCTTGAGTCGTTTTGGCTTTTCGACGACAAGCCTTCTCCAACACCTTATGATCCTAGCGTGTTACTTCGTAAGAATAAGAAAATTGCTAGGAATCAGTGGAATACTCCCGGATAATTGGCTCACTAATGTACCTAGCTAGTGCAACAAGGCCGGACATCTCCTTTCTGTGAGCAAATTGAGTCGGTTTACATCTAACCTAGGAGATGATCACCGGAAGGCGCTTGAGCGAGTGTTGCGCTATCCGAAAGGTACCTCGAACTTTGGACTTCATTATACGGGTACCGTCGGTCTTTGGAGGATTATAGTGATTCCAAGCGGATCTCGATCTCGATGAGATCAAAGCCACTAGTGGATATGTTTTCACTATTGGTGGTGGTCTTTGTTTCATGGAGGTCTTGCAAGCAGACCATTTTGACGAGGTCAACCATGGAAGCGAGCTTGCGGCACTAGACACTTGCTATTGTTGAGGCGAGAATGGCTACGAGATCTATTGATGGATCTACCTACGGTGGAAAAGCCGATGCCGCTATCCTTATGAATCTGTGATAATCAAACCGTTATCGCTAAAGTGAACGATTCTAAGGATAATATGAAATCGTCGGGCATGTTAAGAGACGATTGAAGTGCATCAGAAATTGAGAAACTCGGAGTTATAACCTTGGATTACATCCAAGCAGATAAAACTCGCGATCCCTTTACAAAGGGACTATCACGGAATGTGATAGATAGTGCATCGAAGGAGATGGGTATGAGACCCATGTGAGTTATCTATGGTAGTAACCCAACCTATGTGATCGGAGATCCGTGAATTAGGATCGGGAAAAATAAGCCATTAGTTAAGCTGTAGGAGAGTAATTTCAACCCTCTCTATGTGAAGATGCAATACTCTAAAGCGCAAGGCGAGTTGACTAAGGTCTTAATGTGTTCCATTGGCTTTTAGAAGCGAAGACGCTATCCTGCAGAGCGTTCTTGAAAGAACACACCTATATGAGTCCGACTGTTAGTCGCAGTCTATGGAGATCTTGGGTAATCTCCTACTAAGCTCATGAAGAGACCAAGGAGTATGACTTATACGCTCCAACCGAGGGGTAGCCTACTGGCGGCCTAGTATCAGTTAAGTCTTTAAGTGAAGGTTGCTTGCACCAAACTTGCAATTCAAGGCATAGTCCATTGTTCAAGTTGTGAGTAAGTGTAGCTTGGAGTTCTAGGTGGATGTTCAACCTTAATCGGTCTCCATCGAAATACTGATATATAAACAGTACATTGGAATTCAGGCAAATCTCTGTGGGACTTTGAGATCTGGTGGGGATTGTTGGATTATGTGGGCCAAGCCCATATAATAAGAATAATTCCTATTAAATTTCAAAGGCCCACTCATGCAAAGGAGGCATGCATGTGACCTTTAGTACCATATTGCTAGTTCTAGGAGAGGAAGACCACCTTAAAAGGGATGGTGCACTCCTAGTCACTTGAGGCATGTGTGGGAGAGAACTAGAGGATAACACGCGCGCGCTCGCTCGCCTCGCCTCGCCGGCCGGCGGCCGGCCGGGCAGGGCGGCGCGGCGCACGGCACTGCGTGAATGGTCGCCAAAATCCGCTCCAGTGCTTGCGCGACGCGGCTTCCTTTGCGCTTTATCTTTTCTTTGTTTTGTGTGGCGGTGAATCCGGATCGGTTCTGCGACTAATCCGGTTGATTCACGAGTTATGGAGAACGTGCGGCGTCTTGATCACGCGTCACGGTTTTCTATAAATACGAGTCGCGCCTCCATACAGACATTACGCGAAAATCAATCTAGGGTTTTGCCTCCTCCATCCATTGTCTTTGCGCCGTCCCACGTAGTCTACTCCGTCCGTCGCGGCGTGCGCATCGTTCGGGAGAGCGGTCTCGGAACCTTCGCCAAGTCTGCACCGGAGAGGCGAATAAGGTTTTGGGAAGCGCTCTGCGCGCGCTCGCCGTAGCTCGCTCGTCTTCCTCGTCGTTCGGCCGGCGAATCATCATCGACCGTGTCATCCTCACCGTACTGCGGCGTCTACATCGGCAAGCCGATCGAGCAGAACCATCGATGCATGCAGTCATGTTCTCCGTATTAGATCTGTTCATGTACAGTTTCCTGGTTTACATGTCTAGATCTTTTATGCCTGTGATGGTTCTGTTATTTTGCGTGCATGATGTCATGATTTATTTATGGAATAAATTAAACCTACATGTGCTTATATATTCAACAGAGGCTGAAACGGGGAGAAGTAGAGGAGCTCGGGAGAGGGAGTGAAGAAGATGAGAAGAGCTCAGGAGAGGGAGTGAAGGAGACGAGAGGAGCTTGGGAGAAAGAGAGGAGCTCGTGAGGTTAGAGAGGAAGACGAGAGAACTGTTGATAAGAAGAAAAGGTCTTCATGTAAAGGTAATAGCCTTATCCATTCTTTTTCTCATCTGAATGTAGGTAATGTGTAGGTACATATTTGTTTAGCATGTATTTAGTGAATGCGTGTTGACAAATGGTAATATTTGAAATGATAAATCAGTCATGTCCGAACCCACAACATTAAAAGTGCATTATGGTGTCAATACCATTTATGAAGGTCCATACGGCGTTGACCTGAACAGTTTCTCGTAAGTCCATATGGTACTCCTAAACGCGGAGAATGCTCGAATCGAAGATGTCCAAAACTGGCTCACACGTAGCTTCTCCTTAGACCTCGAGATGTGCAATGTCGTCCTACATGGGCTTTAGAGTCGGTCTACCACATACATTCGATGGAAGTTAAGGAGACTGATGCACACACTTGCATGGTCGGGCTTTATGCAAGGATGTCGGTGACATTTTTACAAGTGCGTGCTACTTATGCAACCATGTCTAAAGAAAGACACAAGAGGTCTGGTTGGTGGGACCAGCTCAGGTGCACAACGCGTGGTTTACGAAGGGGACGCGGTGGGCAATGTTGCGGAGGCAGAACCGGAATATCACACACCGCACGCTCGGCCCACCCAATAGGGCAATGCAAATGTTGCTGAGGCAGATCATGAATATCGCACTACGCAAGTTGGGCCCACTGGACAGGCAGATGTAGGGAAGTATGTCAACAGCATTGTGCGTCAGATGGAGATTGATGACCAGATGGTCTGGGCTAAGGAAGAAGCTTTATAAGAGGATGGCGAGAACTCTTCTGATGAGGACAAAGGTCCCATACCGCAGGAATGGAATACGGTGGATGTTGAGAGTCTTTCTGTACACGACGAGCATGAATCATCGTGAGAGTACCATGCTACGGAGGTTCGACTTCATGCAATATTTGTTGACAAGAGATCATTGCAGGATGCTATTAAGATGTGGGCCTTGTCCATGCAAAAGATGTTTTGGGTACTCAAATCCAGCCTAGAGCAGTACACCGTGGTCTACGAGCAGGTTAGCTATCCTTGGCGTGTGCACGCACGCAAACCTAAGTATGAGACTCATCGGATTATCTCGAAGATAGAGCCGAACTCCTACGTGCTCAGTAGTGTTTTGCCGAAGCATCGCAACTTGACGTCCACCTTCATACCGAACCTCATGTATGGTGCGATAGTGAAGAAAAACCTAGAGGCCAAGCACATTATGGTGGTGGCTATTGAGCAAATATTCAAGTACAAGATTAGCTACACCAAGGCATAACGTGCGAAGCAGAAGACTTTGGAAAGGAGGTTCAGTTCTTTCGAGCCGTCTTACGACAACTATCCTCATATGCTCAAAGTGCTACGGGACAGAAACCTGGGCACACACATTGCTGTGAAGGACAAGCTGTCCAGAAGATTGCCAGTTATCTGGTTTTGCAGAGGGCCTTCTTAGCCTTCAGTGCCTGTATCGATGCTTTCAGGCACATGCTACCAGTGATCTTAGTCAATAGGACATTTCTAATAGGGAAATACAAGGGGCAGATCCTAACAACAATTGGTGTTGATGGCAACAATTAGATTCTGCCTTTGGCCATTGCATTCATCGAAAGTGAGAATTTCGACAGCTGATTGTGGTTCCTTGACATCTGAAGGAGGGAGTAATTGGGGCATGCCCTGATGTCTGCATAATCCATGATCGCCATCCCGAAATGATGAAGGCCATAAGAAAACTTCAGCAAAACCTGGAGAAACTGTTCCCTTGGCTAAACATGAGGAACAGATGGTGCATTCTCCATCTAGGGGCTAACTTCTTGAAGAAGTTCCCATAGCAATTGTTGATGAAGTTGTTCAAGAGGCTAGCTATGCAGAACCAGCAGCGTAAATTCGATACGCTGTGAGAGTTGTTGGAGGAGCACACAATGAAGCACATTGCCGAGAGGAACAAGCGGCGGACCATTCCTAGGGCAACACAACCTGAACGCCTTGCACCATTGCTGGAGCTTGACCCTCTCCCCCCGGTGTGACATGGAGGACCTCGAGGAATATCAAGTGCTTCTTCCATTGTATTGAGGCCAAGCCTTTGGAGAAGTAATCATTGTTGCACAACATCGATGATGCGAGGTATGGCATAATGACCACTAATCTTGCAGAGGTGTACAACTGGGTTCTTAGGGATGTCTGTTCTCAACCCCTCGTCGCCATCTTCAAAGGCGTTCTGCAAGGTTCAGTCGGATATTTCAGGGAAAGGCATGCAAATGCAGTGCTTTATGCAACCAATCTGCATACACTGTACTGCTCGAAGATCACAATATACATACAGGCCAAGATTGAGAAGGGTCAACACACACGGTCTACATGATGAGCAATAAGCATCGTTTTGATGTACTCCTTCAGGACAGAGCCGAATTTAAGACTGCTCGCTCTCTTGTTACCCACAAGGTGTGTTTTGGAGATCATGTAAATGAATCTAGTTGCACATGCAATACGCTAAAGCTCCTTCGCAAGCCATGCTCTCATGTCCTCGCCGCATGTATAACTATCAAAATGGACCCATCGAACTTCATGTCGGGGTACTTCATGAAGGAGAGGGTGCTGCAAGCATGGTGCAGCAAGATAGGAGGCTTCAGGGTTGTGGGCAACTTTACCACTTCGGATATTGCACAGAGGGATTGGATTCTGAATCTTGACCTATTGAAGGGTGAGAAGGGTTGTCGGAAGAGTTATCGCATTAGGAATGACATGGACAAGGGGAAGCTGGATCAGCGAGTAGACACTGTGGGCGTTGTGGGTAGGAAGGCTACACTACGAGACGTTGCAAGGTGCTAGCGATGAGTAGGTACACCGACGTGAAGTGTTGTGCACCTTGTTGTGGTGTACTATTATTTCGATTACAAATGCTATCATGTTGTAACTTTAATTGCAAACTTTAACTTCATTTGTACGATGTACCTATGTATAATGCATATCCACGCCATCTTGTGCAAATAATAATCTTCTCAATGCAATGCGCTTCTCAAATTCTTTTGTTAATAAAAATGACATCATAGTAGAACGACATCATGCTATATGCTTTAGGAGATTGAACATAACTGTGTACAACAGGGGAGAATATCGTGATACAAGTTTCTTCGGGTGTGGCTACTAGTGCAAGGCGCCCCGCGCTACTCACATAGTGTTGAAGAGGAGGGCACCTTGGACATGACTGGCCATCGTTGTAGTGGCACGCACATATGTAATTAGGGTTTGCGCAGCAGCATGTGGGATCGTAGGAACTTCCTATGTTGATGACCTGTTTTTGTACTAACTACACCAAACGGGCCTGTGTTTCCGAAGTGAGTAGACCAAACAGGTAAGCTATGTGTAGTAAGTAGACTAAATAGGGCATTTTTGCATAGTGACTATACTAGATGGGTCAGCTTTTCATAGTGATAATACCAAACGGGACAACTTTCAACACTGACAAGACCAAAGGAGACAGTCTTGCGCAGTAACACGACCAAACGAGCCAGTTTTAAGCAGTGACAGAACTAAAGGAGACAACCTTGCGCAGTGAGAAGACTAAACAGTCCAGTTTTGAGCATTGACAAGACTAAAGAAGGCAGCCTTGTGCAGTGACAAGACCAAACGGGTTAGTTTTGCGTAGTGACAAGACCAAACGAGTCAGCTTTGTGCAGTGACAAGAACAAAGAGCATAACTTTGTGCAGTGCACATAAATAAATTATGGTCGAAAAGACAGGACTCTACAAAGCACGATGTGACAGCTCCCTGTAATGTAAGACATCACAACATTGGTGACTCAATGCCTTAAAATTGTTTACCAATTACTATTACATCTGGTGAAATAAAAGCATAAAAAATAAATATGGGACTAGAATGCAGATATGGTATGAAGCAAATGTTTACTTTTGTTTGATGATTGGTGTTGTGTTTGCTGAGCAATTCATTTATCTAGAGAATAAATGTCTAGCTGGACGCTGGACATTGTAGCCTAACAACTCTTATCCAGAGTATAGAAATATGTACCACATGTGCTGTGGGTTTATTACCTACTTATCTCAAATACACTATTATTAAGTTCATAAAAGCACGAAATCTGGTATCTTGATATTATTTATTACCCTAGTAAGAAGCAAACTCCAAGCAAAAAAAGGAAAAAAAAAAGAAGAAAAAGAGAGGGAATCGAGTTATTAAGTGGGTGATTGCAGATCTGATTTCCAGTGAAGAAAGTATCTTGCGGTTCAGAAGAGCATCCAACTTCCACTTCAGGTGCTGGGAACAAGTGATGTTTGCGCAGGACCCAGGTACTCTCTCAGCTATCCGCATAAATGGAAACATACAAATGACTCAGCTTGTTGTTCCTGAAGAAGGCGTAGCTGGAGGAAGAGGTGAATCTTAGAGAAATGTAAATGACTGACATCTTTCACAAGTGCCAGTAGTGGCTTAGCCAGAATTTAGTTACACTCCGGGCTTAATGGTGAAATGATCTAGACTATCTGGGCTGGACCATAAAAATGTTACCCAAACTGGACTGAATTTATTCGATCTGTATACTAGATATTTTTTCACATTCCAGACTGAAGTATACCCTGCTCAGAGTGTAGCTCCGCCCCTGCGTGCCAGTATGGTGATAGTGCCCACATCATGTGTTTTAATTTCTTTTGTTTGTTATTAGACGCAGATGTGTTGATATCTGTACTTCCTATGAATTGATGCTGTCCATCTTGGGGTGAGCTCTTGTACAAATGATGTTGCAGTGATGCATTGTTTCCTCATAATTGACTCCTGACGGGTGTTCATTTTCTTATAAAAAGCTTTAGAGAAATAGATACAGCCATGTCCTTCAATGAAATTTGTATCATCTGACGTCATTCCTCCTGATGCGTTGTTTGTGGTCTGCCTCTGTTGGAAGTTTATTTCTATGGAGGCCTCTATTGATCCATGTTAAATGTTAAATGGATATGGTGCAAAATAGACTAGCGATGATGTAGTGCAAAAGGAACATAAGTTGAGAACGGCTCTGGTTCTGCTCTAGTGCGCGCAGCCCATCCAGTTCGATCTCTAGGATCAAACTCAGTGTGTCTTATCTAAATAAGGCTTTGGTGTCTTCAAAAAATTCATAAGGCATATGTTAGAGAACGTACATACGTTAATACGTATATACGCGTGTAGTGATATGAGATGTGAGTTATATGTGTGTCTACCTTGTACTTTTAAAAAAACTAAAGTCAAATGGAGATGGGTGCAAATGAAAATACTAATTTGGAAAATAAAAAACGGCTATGGAGATGCGGGGTATCGATCCCCGTACCTCTCGCATGCTAAGCGAGCGCTCTACCATCTGAGCTACATCCCCATCGATGAAGACTACTTTGGTTACTATAAACTTATTTAGATAAGAAAGTAACACTAAACAACCTTTCATGCTAGATCTTGGAGTTGTATTTAGGGGTGAAAAGTTCATATTATTTAGTTACCGTATTTGATAGGATGTGAATATGGTATATATTTTTTCATTCGATTAAGAATTTCTACCCTATTCATATTTAAATTTGCATAAAAAAATATGGATGCAAATATGGTATGAATTTTTACCATTCAAAATGTTATTTTATCTAAACTATCTGTATCTTTATTCGTATTCAACGAAGCAATATGTATATTTTATTACAATACAACTAATTAGTTGAACAAGTTTTTTAATTAAAAGTGAATTCATGTTTCTTTAGGTGAAGTAAATGAATTAGAATGATTAAGCGTGTTTGTAAGAGGATAAAAACGACATTAATGTCTTTATACTACATAAGTTACGAGGATATTCGGATCCGACCGAATTAAGTAGAAATTTGATTCGAATTTATAATTGTTACAATATTCGATTCGTATTTAAGAATATTCAAATTTATATTTGTATCTGTTTATAAAATATAAATATAGTAAAGATACTATTTAATTCGTATTTGATCCATTTTCAACTCTACTTATACTTACCCGCGAGTGAGAGAGAGAGAGAGAAGAAATAATTAAGTTGGCCCATTTCGCACCGTCAGGTCCCTTGCTTGCAGCATTCCCGCAAAGCACAACACCACCGATTCCACAGCCTTGCACTTCACTGCTTCCCCCATGGCGATTCCTCCGCGGATCGCCGGGGGCGGCCGCAAGCCGAGGGTGCCACCGCTACCGCCGGCGAGGACCCTCCTGACCGCCTTCGCGGCCGCCGCGGCGCTGGCCATCCTGTGCCTCCTGTCCTCCTCCTCCTCCTCCTCCTCCATGTCGGGCTCTTGGAGATCCGGGGCCAAGAGCGGGGACAAGTACCTGTACTGGGGCGGCCGCGTCGACTGCCCGGGCAAGCACTGCGGCTCCTGCGCGGGTCTCGGGCACCAGGAGTCCAGCTTCCGCTGCGCCCTCGAGGAGGCCCTCTTCCTCGGCAGGTACCGTACAATCCGTGCTTACCGCTCGCCAAAGAAATGGCCCATTCTTGGATTATGTTGTCGGGGTACTCGGTGTTGGTTGCGTGGGCTAATTGCGGCTAATCCTTTTGAATATGCTAAATTCTGACGTCAAATATTTCGGTCACAATCAGAGACAATAGGGGAAAAGAGGGGAGGTATTGAGGGATCGGTGGTATGATTGACGAAGTAGAAGATGACAATTAGAGGTAGAGAGAGAGGATTTGCTCAAAGATTTTACAATGGAGAGTTCTACTACCTGTCGAAGGATCCTCACATCACAGTTCAACTCACATGTTCTTTGGCCGTTTGGGAGCTATTAGCCTGTTACAGATACTAAGCTAACTGGCTAGCACACCTTTCATACAGCTAGTGATAACTATGTATTTAGAACATTAATTTCAGGCGTTACTGGTGCTTGCCGGTGATTTGAGGGGCTGCTAATAACTTCAAAGCTTTATTAGGCACGGGCTTGCTTCTCGAGAACTTGTTAGATAAGAAAGAAGCTCCACTCCATTTCTATCTATCTCTGAATCATCGTATATGAAAAAAAAATTATGTAAGTGAATACTGTTTGCCATCATTTCCTTCCCTAGTACACATGAGTGTTTGCCATCAAAACTCAAGCTTGGTCCTCTTGGTGGAGAAGTACAATAGTCAATCAATCTAATTGTTTACTCTGAGATTGGTTGTCAATATGTGTTTCATGAAGGGACATGGGGCATGATTTGACTGAAGAGCAGCATTCATAGGAGAGATGAAATAAGGTTAAGATGTGGACCAATTGGCGCATGTAGTGTGCATTGCCCTAGACATGGTAGATTAGAAAACAAAGGGTTGTTACAGGGATTACGTGGGGCTTATCTCCTGTATCCTTTCTTTCCTTCATTTCATCTTAGCTTCCACCGGAGTAAGTTCCAAGATCTTTTCCTTTTTAGTCAATTAAGTCACAATTGCAAGTAAGACCATAAGTTTGAAGGTAAAGAGAGATGCCAGAAGGGCAGAAGGCCCATGCTAATGTCTTGAACCTTCGAACTGTGACTGCTATTCTTTTGCGACATGCTTTGTTCTGCATAAGGAGTAAATATATGTGAACGTATGTGTTTAAAAAGAGGTATGCAAAAATACCATAACTATTTTTGTTGCATTGTAGAATATTTGTCATGCCCTCAAGAATGTGTCTTAGCTCAGTACATAACACAAAGGGGATCCTCCATTCAAGCAATGCAACTTCAGAGCAAAGGTTTTGGCTTCTTAATCACCTCTATTTCTCTGTTGTTTTTTCACTATTTAGGTCTCAATTTTAGTGTCTAAAGCAAGTATTTTGTAGATGGGAAGAAAGTTCTTGCGCAATGGAATCTCTGTATGATATAAACCTCATCTCAAGAACAGTACCTGTTATTTTGGACAATTCCAAGACATGGCATGAGATAATATCAAGAAGTATGAAATTAGAAGAGGGTGGTGTGGCACATGTGCAAGGAATTAGCAGATCTGAACTGAAAGAAAATCCCCTGTACTCTAAAGCTCTCCTAATAAACCGTACGGCAAGTCCTCTTGCTTGGTAAGTACACAGGTTTTTGTAGTATCCTTGGGTTTTTCCACCATTTCTGCATCAAATATTCGCTTATTTTCCCATTGTCAGAACCAATGAATGAATAGAAGCTATACTATTGGTGATGCCTATGATCATTTTATCCAATGATGCCCAAACTTCAAGCACATACCTTAACCATCTCAGAAATTCAGGTTTATGGAGTGCAAAGATCGCAAAAACCGCAGCTCTGTGATGTTATCCTACACCTTTTTGCCAAGTATGCCAGCAAAAAAATTGAGGGATGCAGCAAATAAGGTATCATTTCATGCATATGTGTATGTGCAGTCTTACAAATATTTTAGAAATGGACTGGTAGTCTAGTACAGTATTTCCCCCTGCATATGTTGTTTATGTTCACATCCTTAAACCTTGGCTTCGAGCTTGAAAATTTGGGGGTTTCTTTTTTCTTCTCTACCACTTCTGTTTGTCTTGTCCTTCTGTAGAATAAGGAGTGGCATGCTGTGACCACCATGCTTCCTAAACCCATTTTAATTGTATGATATTTTGATATGCTATGTTCTGCCTGTGATCAAAGAACTTTGGTTGGACATCACCTGCATGTTCGTCTGTGTAAAGGCACATTACTGAAACATCTCAGATATAAATTGATGTTTAAGTTGTGATGCAAGAATACCACCAGAAATGCTGAATAATTGTATTATCTGTGGAATACTATTCCTGTAATTTTCTTCCCAGGAGCAATCATGAAATCAAGTATTCTATGCACATGAGTTTCATAATTTTCTGTACATGAAGCATACATAGTTTTGCTGGCCAATATCCCTGAACACTAAGTTAACAAAGTGATCAGCTATAGAGGCAATGTTTTCAGATTGAGGAATATGCTTAGAAGACCTTTAGTGGAACTTTGTCTTCCATGCGTTGGATTTGGACCAAGAGTTGATGCAAAATCTCCCAACTCCCAAGACACTTATCATTTCTCCTCTATGGAAGATAGCATCATAGCATAAAGGCTTTTGTTTTTCCTCCCATTAGTAGAACTGGATCCAATTGTTTCACAGAATCATTCAGCTGCTGTAGGCCGCAGATTAGTATATGCGACTCTACCTAAAGTTGTGAATTACTGACAACTGGTCCTTGACCTTGGATAAAGATCCAACAACTTGATTATATCCATTCAGGTGTACACTAAGTTATGCAATCTGCTGTTGTTTAAATGCTGCATCCACAAAGCAATGTATATAACCGATACCTGGCAGGTATAGGAACCAGCTTAGCTTGTTTGTTACACTTTCTTGTGTAAAATCATTCAAGTGAAACCAGTTCAAGTGTTCTTTAATCAATAAGTAAACAGTTCTATTATCAGCTCATGTTCAGTAACATTCAGTAATCAGTACAGCCTGTCCTGTATTCCTCTAAACCAGTTCGCTTTGTTTCAGATGAAAGAAATACTCGGTGATTACGATGCTATTCATGTGCGACGAGGTGATCTACTGAAAAATAGGAAAGATAGATTTGGTGTTGAACGGAGCCTTCATCCTCATCTGGATAGAGACACCCGCCCTGAGTTCATCAAAAAGAGAATTGCAAATTGGATTCCACCAGGTCGAACTCTATTCATTGCCTCAAATGAAAGAACACCAGGCTTCTTTTCCCCTCTGTCAGACAGGTAAGACTTGCACGCTTTTGTCTATTGCACTCCTCACACCAGCATCTCTGGCATTTTTTACATTAGCATTTGTCTTCTGCGTGCATCTTAATGGTAAAGCATATTTAGGTAAACACAGTTAAAGAGGGGTCCTCATTCTTGTGATTCATATTCTGGTTTAGCCAAGGCATTTAAATTCATTTTTCAATTCAATTGCTCAAGGTGCCATGGTTAATAAATGTAACAATAATCTATTACCTGTAGTAGGCTAGCTAGCTACACATGTATAGTTAATTTAACAACTCATGTTTATGTAAATTCTTCAATTTGTATGCTGGTAAAATTCAATTCATTTATCAACCTCCATGCGTAGGACTTGTCATACTTTGATCTTATTCATGTATAATTCCTCAAGGAATTGCCAATACGAGTGGCTGGTTCACTGTGTCATTACAAATATTTATGCTATTATATCAAGAAGCACGTGGATATTGATATTGTTTGTTTCGTATGGTGCCAATCCAGGTACAAGTTAGCATACTCGTCCAACTTTAGTAGCATATTGGAGCCAATAATTGAGAACAATTATCAGCTATTCATGGTGGAGAGGCAAATGATGAGAGGAGCGAAGACATTTGTGAAGACAATGAAAGAATTTGACAATGATCTCACCCTCTGCGATGATCCCAAAAAGAACACCAAAGTTTGGCAAAAGCCAGTCTATACAGATGATTGATGGTACCTGGCTGCCTGGTCACCTCTCAATCTCTCATACGATGCATCTCACACTTTTAGCAAACTCGAAGGTTTGAAGCTGGCATGGAATTGTCTGAATGTTGCTATTCTCGCTGAAGACTGAAATCAGCCAGCGCCGGAGAAACGTACACTCGGAATTCGCTGCAGCACGTTTGTTCATGTACACCATGTGTTCTTACATTCGGGAAAGGTGTTAAATTGTTTATTCATTCTTCAGCAATTAGGGAATATAGGTTATAAGAGATTGTTTTCTGCTGCAGCTACAGGATGCATATATTCCACATCCGTCTGATCATCTGTATATTCAGGTAAGAATCAACCGGCATCTTGAGGCTTCAATTGTGGAGATAATCATTAATTGGTTCCACTCCTTTTTTTATGAGGTGTAAATTGGCTGTACCCTGGTGTACTGCACTTGCTGCTCTTAGGGTGTGTTTGGTTCGTGGATGGAGGTTGCATCGTATATCCTGGCTGAGTGGATGCAGGCTGAGTGGAATCGTATTTCAGAAAAAGAAGATGTTTGGTGAGGCTGTATGAGCGGATAAAAAAGCGAGATGTTGTTTGGTTGCTGTATGAGCGGATGCGATCTACCAAACCGAGAGGTCGACACGTGGGACCGCACAAGATACACTGCATCCACTCATCCGGGATGACTAGTGAAGCTCATTTTGAGCGTATCCACCCATCCGGATGAGGCGTATTTTTGCATCCGCTCATACAGTGTATCCGCTCATCTGAGCAACCAAGCGAGCTCTTTCTCAGATTATACGGATCCACCCATCCAGGATGAAGGAGATACAGGTAACCAAACACACCCTTAGTTATTTTTAGGTGTGTTCCTAGTTCGGACAGGATAGTTTTTTTTAGAGAGATTGCTATTCGTGGTGGAGAGGCTAATGGTTAGGGGTAAAAACGGATAGGATAGTGCTTAAACTACATTCGTATTTTTATTTATAAACGAATATGAATATGAATCCGAGTATTCTTAAATATGAATACGAATCAAATAATGTAACGAATATGAATTTGAATTGAATATTTACTCAATTTGATCGGATTCGAATATCCTTGTAACTTATGTAGCATAAAGATATTAATGACATTTTATCGTTGTACAATCAAGCTTAATTGTTCTAATTTATTTATTTTACCTAAAGAAACACGAATTCACATTCAATTAAAAAAAATTGTCCAACTAATTAGTTGTATTATAATAAAATATACATATTGTATTATCGAACACGAATATGGATACGGATACATTTCGGATGGTAAAAATCTATACCATATTTGTATTCACATTTGTATATGAATTCAAATAGGATAGAAATTGTTAATTGGATAAAAAATTCTATATAATATTTACATTCTATCTAACACGGTAACCGAATAATACGAATAATTTGTATCAGCAATGGTCGTTAGTTGGTCTGGGCTGGTCTTTTCTTCCCCATCCCATCCCAGCCCGTTCCATCCTAGCCCAGCTGAGAACGTCCGTTGCGCAGCCTGAGCCAGGCCTTGCAAGGTCCACTCTTGTTTGATCGGCAACAGGATTTGCTTCCAATACCCTGGCCTTTTACCAACTGCGCAACCAGCTCTCGCTGTTAATTTTATGTCTATGGTTTCACGTTCTGTTTCACTACCCACTGAGGTTTCTTTTCACCTTTCCCTCATGGCAGTTATGCGCAGGCACAAGGAATGAGCGCGAAATCGGTTGCTTGTTCTTTCGGTAGCCTTCTTTCATTCTTATTTGGAATAAAAAAGTAGGGAAGGTATCAGAAATGGATGAGCTAATGAACTAACGAGCAAGAAATGTACCGGGT
This sequence comes from Dendrocalamus sinicus, assembly GCA_036346575.1. Taxonomy (NCBI): domain Eukaryota; kingdom Viridiplantae; phylum Streptophyta; class Magnoliopsida; order Poales; family Poaceae; genus Dendrocalamus; species Dendrocalamus sinicus. Next base: position 19,292,090 of record CM070658.1, on the reverse strand, counting down.
ATTTTCAGGATATACCACTCCCTAAGTCGAGTTTCAGGATATGCTACTACTAGTGGAGCGTCTCACTGACACACGGGTCCTGGATGCAGATGTCATTGAAACATAGGAGTGTCATATCTTGAATTTCAACTTAGAAACACAATTTGTTAGATAGGGTTAATTTAACAAACTCAAAGCTGGAGCGGGCCTAGAACGACCAAAGGTGGGGACAACGTAGTGTAAAACTTGACAAGTATGAGTCTTGAGTTAACATATTGGAAATCTGTAGATAAACATTCAAGCATTGGATTTGAACTCAAAGGCCTCTTGCTTTCTACCTCAACAAATCATTTGCTAGACCCCGAGTTAAAAATCAGTACATGTATAAGCCCATAAATGTTGTATAAGCTAACCCACTACACAATTTACCCTGGGTTCTCTTTTTCTAATGCTAATGCAAGCATCCAGCTAACTCACCTAAGCAAGTCAAACAGTATTTTGGGCTAGCTAAGCTTTTTACCAAACACAAAAATTGAGTTAAACTGATCCAGCAAGGTAGCTAGATTAGGATTAGCTAACATAAATCTTAAGTAAATTTCATGAAATTAAACTTTGCACAAACTATCACAAAACTACATATTTAGGAAAGAAGGTATCATGAAACTACACGTGGGATTGACAAAATGTATTCGAAAACTACACTGAACCAAACTCCATTCTGGCAACGGTCTGATAACATGGGCCCATCATCAAGAGGAACAACGAAATTTTCAGAGAATTACACATCCATTAAAAAATGTGTCAGGAAACTACACTTTAACCAAACTCCGCTCTAGGCAACGGTTTGACACCATGACATTTGTAACGCCCCCGTTTCTAGGGGTGCGTACGGACACGGCATTCCATAACTATTCACGCATAAACAGTTATGGAGTGTCGCGCAAGAGTATACCATTGCATGCTTACAACCAAAAGTCCAGCATATATTTCATATACGGAATAACATCCATTTTTCAACAGCGGGGCGTGCAAACCCAAAGTATATTTACATTACAAAAGCTCCAAGATCTGCTTGAGCGCGGCCAAGACCTCAAGCCACGGGTCCTCGTCGAAGAAGCGATCCTCAGGGGCGTCCTTGACGGGGAAATCTTCACCTTCGTCTTGATCCTCTAAAGAGGGGATTAAGCAAGCCGTGAGCCAAACAACCGGCTCAGCAAGCCCCTAAGGGACTCTAACTTACTACATACACGGATTAACAAAGGAATGGTGTATACTTGGTTTATTAACTTTGAGTGGATGCAGTTTTATTTGCAAATATTTTGATAAAACGGACCCAAAACTACTCCTTAAGATCTCAGGGGTTTTTCGACAAAAGTTAATTAACCAACTAATCAAGTTAAAGCATGTACAAAACTACTTAAGCTTCGCTGCTGGAATCACCCAAGTGACACAGCTCCAATAACCGGGAGCACGACATATTCGAATACCATTTAGTTGACTCTGCATAGTTTGCTCAGCTTTACCCACACGATTCCTTAACTCTCGCGACAGAGTTAAGAAAGCCAGGTCGTTTCACTGCTCGACTCTTTATATAGGCTCTACCCGGTAGAATCCACTCGGGTCTGGCACAAGAAAACAAAGCGTCCGCCGAGTGAATTCTACCGTTATTAGGCATCCATGATCGGCTTACCTAACCTCACCGCTTAACCTCCTCCTCCTCCACACTGCGAGTTTCAATCGAGTTGAGCGGCTACTAGACCGGTGTTGACAAGTCAACTCCCGTGGTTGGCGATCACTATGACATTTGCTCAGCGTAAGGGTTTCAGTCTTTATATTTTCACATGGTCCGCAACCTCGCCAGGTCCGCGACCCAACCTAGGGTAAGCGGTGGGCGAAAGCCGTCTCGCGGCACCCCACAACACCCTTACCCCAACTCCGATCCTAGGGTAAGAGGTGGGCGAAGACCGTCTCGCGATTCTTCCCCAACCCTTACCCTACCTTGTACACGCCGGCACTCTCCGCTCTAGAGTACGGTGTCCCATACCACCCTACTCTAGAGTCGGGTTTTCTAAATTCTATTGGCCCGCAGCCACAACCTTATTAGTGTAAAGACTTTGCATGATAATAATAACCTACAGTTATCTAGATTAACAGATAATTAATTTTAGGGTTACAAAGGCATGGCTACGAGTTTAACATGGCATTTGTCGGTGGTAGGTTTATCTACATAACATGTCATTCTAACCATTTTATTTTACTTTGAACTAACATTTCAGAACTAGCTTAATGCAAATAACATAATAACATAATTAAACATCATGGGATACAATATGATCAAAGGATTTGGGACTTACCATCACTCCAGATGATCTCAGCTAGCTCGAACGAAGAAACACCTGGATCCTGAGCCTGCACCTGAACCTCCGGGATCTCCGAAACTAGCGTAAACACATAAAATAATTAAATCCAGCTTGAGACTAATCAAGCGAGGGAAAATAAATTGTTAAAAAGGAGTAAAATGCATAAATCTCCAAATGGGGAATTTTAGGAATTTAACTAGGATGAATTTGGGGAAGTGGAGGTCAAAACTGGGTTCAGGACATCAAATGGAGCAAAGTGGTGAAATTTGAGAATTTTTGGGATTTTCTAGAATTTATTTGGATTTTTCTGGCTTTTGAAAAAGATTAAATCATCTGAAAAATTGTTTGAACGAGAACGGCGGCGAGCTACGATGCGGCGGCCGAAATCGCCGCACGGCCGAAAGCGGCCAGACGCCAGCGCGCACATGCGCTTGATGATGAAGCGGGAAAGCGGCCCACGCGCGCGTTCGGCCGGAGGCCCGTGCGCACACGTTCGCCCCGATGGATGGGCGACACGCAGAGGGGATGAGCGGGCGGGATGGCGAGCGAATGGGTGGACGCGATGCGGTGGCGGGGCGATTGGGCGGCAGCGACGCAAAGGGAGTGAGCGAAGCGGTACGAGGAGGTGGACGGCTGAGGTTATAAGGCGACAGGAGGATCCGACGGCGAAGGAGGGGCCACGTTGCGGGGGAGGGGTCATCTTCCTCCTCCAGCCGCTACAGTACCCCCGGGCCAGGGCTATGGTGGCAACGGCGGTCTGGGCGCTAGGGAGCTCGGCGGCGGCAACCAAAAGCACCCATGGGTAGACCTCCGAGAGGGGAACTCATTTTAGGGCTTAGGGAGGTGAGGGGGCTAATGGGGAAGGCAGGAGTGGAAAGGGGAGGATTCGGCTTTTTGGCGATGAGGGAGGTCACCGGCGGCGAGAGGGTCAAATTGGCAGTGGCCACACGCTCAGGGGAGCTTGAGGCTTACAAGGGCAGTGGAGGACTCGGTCGGGGGGCTTCCAAACGAGCTGGCCACGGGGAGGGTGCGGCGGCCGGAAGGGAGCTTCGTCGCCGGGTCACCTCGGTGCTTCACCTGGCCAGGAGAGGACAGCAACGGGTTTAGGGGTGATGGAAGGTGCTCTGGGCGAATGCAATCGAGAAATGGAGGGAGGAGGAGGGAGATCCGCTTTACGAGGTCACCGGCGCAGGGGAAGACCGTGGCGGAGCTATGGGCGGTGGGGTTTCAATCGGCCGCTCCTGGAGCTTCTCTGGGGTGATAGGAAGTGTTTACGGGCGGTGGAGGAGCTCAGGAAGCAAAGGGGGTGAGAAGGAGCAGGGGCGGTTTTTATACCCGGCGGAGGGAAAGAGGAGCCTTAGGGGAGAAGGCAACGGGCGGGGCTCCGGGGTCAACTGGAGGGGACGGGAGCTGGTGCGCGTCGCTTCGGAGTGGAGGGGAGGGGTGGCCGCTCTGCACAGGAGTTATGGCGAGGCGACGGGAGAGGGGAGTAGGTGAGCTGCGGCAGAGCGGGGCGCGTCCGCGCGAGGGAGAGGAGGAGGGGCGGCAGGTGGGACCAGCGCAAGCGGGCGGCAGCGTGGCGCGAGGCTCTGCCGGCTTCGGACCGGCCGACGACGAAGCGCGGCGGTCCAAACCGGTGGCGCTGTCTGCAGGCGCAGAGGCGGCGCGCGAGGCGAGCACGAGCAGCAGCGCGAGGAGAGAAGGCGAGGCGCTAGCGGAGAGAGGAGAAGGCGGGGGAGAGGAGGCTGGGCGCGGGAAAGCGTGAAGGGAGGCGGCGCCAAAGGAGGAGGGGAGGCGCCTGGCCAAAAGAAGAAAGCGGTGGTGGGGAGACTTTCCCAAAAGGGAAAGTTTCCAAAATTCACCCAAAAACCAGCCAAAAAAACACAGAAATTTTTTGTTTTGAATTTTTAGGGGCTTTTCAACATTTGTCTCTTGCCGGTGGGCCCATGCTGTCACTGTTGCTAAGAACGGAGTATAATTAAAAGTGTAGTTTTCTGATACATTTTACCGATCTATGTGTAATAATTTGAAATCTCCTGTGAAATGTGTAGTTTTGCGATAGTTTACATTGTTAGGGGAGTGGCCCCCACCTTGATCCAATTAACCTACATCACTAAAAGGCTCATTAAGTATGTAACCATGTGGCAGATCCAAAAGGCCTATGACAGGGAAAAGACATGTTTACCCCCACTATTATAGACTCCAATAAGGACATTTATGTAAGTAATCTCTTAATGACTACAAATACGTTCTTTAGGGTATCATGGAGGAGGATTCATTTTTTAAGAGAAAAGGCTATGCAATAGCTCTGACATAGTGCATGTCTTCTACATCTATTCCCTACTGTGAGTTTCAATCTCCAGGTAGTCTCTTTGTGGCTTTTCCGTGGCATTCATTATCTACTGTTTGGTCTGTAACTACAACATACATAAATAGTTACAACATGCATAAAACACGTGCAATTTTATGAAAATTTACTCTAATTTTAACCATGAACCAAAATGTGCCTTAAGGGTTAAGAGGGGTGCTAGGGCTAACAAAGAGTCATGCCTTACATTGAGTTATTTGACGTGATCAATACATTTTTTAACCTTTTTCAACTTGGCTAACACAATAAATAAGAGAAATAATTAAATTGACTCTCTTGGGTGTGTGATGGGTTCCTAGTGGTGGGAATGGAATGCACACCTCCTGAATTGGGTTTCAATTCCCAGTACAACAAGAGGGTAAAAATACACTTGTGGCAGAAAAAAAAGGTTTTAGTCGTCAAGGACTAGGATGTCTAAAATAAAGCTAACATAAGGTTCAGTAAACCATTTGAATCGGGAAGACTGCTACCTCTCCGGTTAGCGAAAACCAACCGATTATTAGGTGGTTTTTCATTTACAAATTAAAGATTTGTGAATCATCTCTAAGAAGCAGAAACACACATCTCTTTGCAAAAAAAAAAAGGGCATCAAACTGGTCAGTAATTAGGACCGGTTTTCGCCGGTTTCTTGATGAAACCCCGCTAACCTAGTTTGGATATTAAACACTAATATATAACCGATTAATGCCTAAGAGTTTGCTAGTACGCACACTTTTGTTAAGAGCATACTGAAGATGTACACCTCACTCATGCACACATATGTACACGTACACTACATAAACTAAAAAATTTGCGAAGACTCTAGGACCTAAGCGTGGTCACACGTATTTCTACCGAATGCACACACATGTTGAATAAGATACACTGTGCTGATCCCAGAGTTCAGAGATCGAACTTGGGTGAGTAGGAAGGAATTAAACCCTTGCTCCCGCAACGAGTTCGATCACTGCCTGTCCTATGTCATCGTCAGTTATTCCATGTCCTCACATGAGTACTACTAGCTCTAACTAATTAATTAAGTACTCCTCATTGCTTAGAAAGAAGTAATTGATTAGGCCATGCAGTTTCAAAGAAAGGTAAACAAGGACTACTACTCATTCCTCTCAAACAATCAAGCCACATAAAATGGAAGCCTAGCTCGCTAGCCTGCAGCTACATACGTACCTCTCATCTCATCTCCATATGTACACAACTACGCGCTACGTGCTAAAGTGACCTACACCTCACTTCCCTGGTCATCACCATCACCATCGCCGTGGTCGCCGTCACCTTCTTCTTCCAGCTGCACCCTCCTCTTCTTGCCCTCGTTTAGCCTCACGCCGAACAGCTTCACCGCCGTGTCGTCGCCGCGCTGCCTAGGCTGCGGCGAGGCGCCACACTCGGCCGGGCTGAGCTCCACCAGCCTGCAGCTTGCCGGTGGAGTGGGCGTGGGCGTGGGCGGCGGCACCGCCTCCACGTGGTTCTGCAGGAAGTAGATGATGTCATTGTAGAGCTTCCTCATGTGCGCAAGCTCCGACAGCAGCAGCGAGTTGCGCCGCCGCAGCTGCCGGTTGTCCTCCGACAAAGCCGCCAGGAAGTCCCCGCCGCCGCTGTCCGCCGGGGAGTCTTCCTGGAAATGGTAGACCGGAGGTGGGGGTGGCGGCGAGAAGAGGCTGAGGTAAGGCTGGTGCGGATGGAGCGACGGCGGCTGTGAGCAAGACGACTTCCTCCGGTGGATCTCCGAGAGGAGGTGCTTGGCGCCCTTCCTGAAGAACTCGTTGGCGAACTCCCACCTGTCAGCCACTATCTTCCTGAAACCCTGTAAAAAATATATACATCAAAGAAAAAAAAAAGCAAGAATCAGGAGATGATGGATGTGAATGTAAATTTGGTAGTCATATCAATGTTCAAGAATAATCAAGATTGATCGTGTTGGGAGGTGATGCACTGATGCATGCATATGGTTGTGTTTATTGTGTAAACTGATGCTGGATAGACACAACGCCATTGACATAGGAGTTTGTGTACTGTACTACATGTGTGCATGTGTAATGTCAATCTTTTCTCTGCCAATGATTGTGCACTGCACAATGTATTGATTGGTGCATAAGGGCATGAATGCATGGTGTCTAGCGCGGAAAAGTGGAGATGGGCGGGGAAGGTGTTGATGGATGATGTTGCAATTACTAGTATGTAGCAGTCACGTAGTGCAGATGGTGTAATAGAGTTTTGGTTTTTTGGAGAAGACGCAGCAGATAGAGCTCCGTATCTTTGTACTAAGGTACTACGAGTTTTGGTTTGGGGCCATAAGAGATCTAGAGGCACTTGCTATGGAATTAATTAGGAGGGGAATGCACAAAAAAAAATGACTACACAAGGGAGCAGTGCGTAGTACTGAGGTGAAGAGAAGGTTCTCATAAGCAATTTTCAAGTCCGAAGGAACAAAATGCAAGAACAAGATAGCCAGTATATATAGTGTACTACTCATCTTGGAAAAGAAATATGAGAGTTTCCTATGTAAGGCTCAAAAATAAAGAAGAAAAGAAGAAGAAGCAAATGCTAGAAGAGAAAACTCATGCTTCATTTTTTTTTCGCAGACCATGAAACAAGAATGTGGCTAGTTGGAAGGTCACACCAATGCCTTCCCAATCCCATCTAGCTAGCAACAAAATCAGTAAAAGATGACCTCTTTCCCACTCTCAATTCGCTAACCATCCAAAACAAACGTACCTTGTCCCGTTCTAGGAAACAAGAAATGGAAAGGATGAAATGTCGGCACTAACCAACACAACAATCTCCGGACAAATGCGCATATTGTATTATTGTACTCCCTTTTTTTGTTTTCCACCAAAAACATCAAGAAACACACATAACACATCTCTCAACACAAACCTTACTGAAATGAAATCAAAAGCTTAAGCAAATCCAAAAACTACCTAGCTAGAACCACATTGCATAGAAAAGCTTAAGAGCGGCTGACATGCATGACACATAGAGTTTAGCAAATTAGTTACATACATAGGTGTTGAGCTGCCTGACGAAGCTGGAGAAGTTGTTGTGCTTGAAGTAGTTGGGGAGGAGGTCCCTGGCGAACTCCGGCGGCCGCCACACCACGAAGGTGGTCTCGTCCTCCCCCCACGACACGATGTGGTCGGTGCAGGGGTCGTCGACGAGCTGGTACGTCTTGGTCAGGAAGGGGGCAGGCACCGGTTTGGCGTGTGAGCCCTCCATGGACACCACCATCTCACCACTACACCTCTCCACAAGGAATGCCATCTATATATGTTATATATATGCTCAATACTGCAAGATAGCTCAGTATAAGCAAAGCTCAAGCTTTCCTTGGTCAATGCAAGCTCAGAACAAGAGGAGGAGAAAGTGGCTACTGGAAGGAACAGCTAGGCAATATATGCAAGAGAGAGAGTAGAAGAGGGACCCTGATCTCTCTTTAGTCTTCCCTCTAGCTACTCCGTATCTCCAGTCTCACTGTCTCACACTGGAGCACACATACACACATGCACGCCCGCCCCACGACCCTTCAAATATTCTCATGTGGTTCACTGTTTGGACCACTCCCTCCCCCCAACCCCCCCCCCCCCCACCCATCTCAATCTCTGTCTCTCTCATCATTGTATATGCATATGCATGGATATATGTGCAAGCCAGTACTGGGTCCTGAACATGTACTCATAGTTCACACAGTTCTTGCTGGGAGGCCTTGTGGTGTTGGTTTTAATTTCATGGCATATGTAGCTATGTTCCTGCTCTTGGGAAACTGTTCTGTGCTACATATATATGTGAGAATATGTACCGAGTACGTAGATATATGCAGATGTACATGTGTGTATAGCATGCGTACCTGGCCTGCGCGAGCAATATATGCAGATGTATGCACGGATCGAAAAGTACGTTGTTGGGTGAACTGGTATCTGATACATTCATGTCAAACAGGTTAATTATGGAATCATGATAAGTTTACTACAACACTGCTAGGTGACGAACACGTACTTAGGGAGACTGGTCCTGTTATGGCCTTTTATTTGAGCAAGTATTATACCAGGAGCTATCGGCAGTTTCGGTGAGTTCAGACTTCAGGAGATGTCGTCAATGCAGGACGAGTTACAGGTGGTCGGTCCGGAACCCTGGCGGTCAGACCGGAATTCAGGTGGGCGGTCAAACCGGATTCAGGCAGTCAAACCAAGAGGATTCAGGCGGGTGATCGAACTAGGATTTCAGAAGGATTGCCAGTATTAGAGAAGTGTTTGGCATTAGGAAAGAGCCGGGATTGGCTTAACCAAAACCGGTTATATATGCTAAGAATATGAGTCGAATTATATCACGATTTAGAAGAGGATACCGAATCTGCTTACCAGATCGGATGAATAGGTTTTGGAGTCATATTGTACTCGATTTATACTGTCCTATATAAAGGACCTATGCTGTATTTCAGAGATAAGCAATATAGAGAAACTCTTTAGTTCCAGCGTCTCAGAGCCTCCAAACTGGCCGGTGAAAATCACGGGCAGCTGAGGGCGAGCTCGCTCTACCTCGTTAACCCCTCCGATCGCATCCCAACTCATGGTTTCAATCTCCTACCACCGCTCTTCATCCACCAAAAACATCCACAAAAATTAGCACATAATAGCTTGGTATCAGAGCCACTCGCCATGGTAAATTATCTCCCTTAGACACATTGATGGCTAGCAACAAGAAAATAGGGTTTTTACTCAACAATATGATGGCCACCCTAGAGAAGGTTATAGAGTTGGTGGACAAGTTAAATGATCAGGAAGAGGCGTTGCATGCCATTGCAATGGTTATGTTGCCACCATCCCCGGCGCCGGCATTGGCACCAACCACGTCGCCAACGACGACTCCTCTTCAGGCTTCACTTTTGGTGCCTTTGCCGAGGGGAAGGTTGTCGCTGTCCAACGACGATCATCTCCACGCAGCCCGCTGGCACCGTGCCTCCGCAAGTGTGAAGCACAACGGTTGCCATGTAGGGGTCAGCGACGTCGTCGCTCTCTTCCACACAAGTATGCCTGAAGCTAGGGAAAAATAAACGATGAGAGATAGTTCCACACAAGTAGCAAAGAGCATGAAGAAGGTGAATGTAGTGAAGGTGGGTAGGACGCGCCATGAACTGACTCAAGATATGAATAACATAAGCAATATTAGGATGAGTACTCATAAGATACACTAGACTCCTAACAAGATGGCAATAACAAGTAGGATCCTCAAGAAGATCACCATCAGTGGCACAAAGCTAAAAGGATAGCTCCATGGTAGTCTCAACAGTGTGTGTTAGTAAGACCAAAGCGATCAAGAAGATCCTAGACATGCTTCTTCTAGGAGAGGTAGTAGCCCTCAGGTATGGAAGTGACCTTAATCCCAAGAAAGTATGTAAGAGAATCAAGATCAATCATCAGAAACTGATCATTGAGATGCTTCTTCACATACATGATGAATGAGAAACCATCGCCAGTGATAAGCATATCATCCGCATACTGAAGAAGCAGTGTCCTACCCAGGGATCTAAAAGGCGGGCTGGGCGACCGCCTAGGCCCCGCCTAGGCGCTCGGCGGCCACCCGGCGCCTCGCCTAGGGGTACTGGGCGGGGAAGAAGAGGCCAGGCGGCGAGTCGACCGACTAGGCGGCGAGGCGGCCGCCTAGGCGGCGAGTCGACCGACTAGGCGGCGAGGCGGCCGCCTAGGCGGCGAGGCGGCGTGAGGCGGCGAGGTGGCTGGACCAGAAGAACAGAGGGGACCACAAAAAGAGAAGCCACAGTACCACAAAAAGAGAAGCCACGGTACCACACTCTACAGTACCACGAGCGGGAGACGGGAGCTAGGGTTCTCCGCGCCGTCGCCGCGCCGCCTCCTCCGCGCCGTCGCCGCGCCGCCTCCGCACTGTGGCTGCCACCTCTCCGAATCCAGGTGAAGGAGGAGTACGGTACCTCAGGCGAAGCCGCGAAGGAGAGCTGCGCACCTGCGCCGGCGTGCGGGAGCTGCGCTGGAGTGCTGAGCTGCGGGGAGGACCGGAGGAGCGCCGGCCTACGGGGGAGGAGGAGCTCCGCTGCGCCTGCTGCGGAGAGAGGATCTGCGGGGGAGGAGGAGCGCCGCTGCGCCGGCTGCGGGAAGAGGATCTGCGGGGGAGGAGGAGCGCCGCTGCGCCGGCTGCGGGGAGAGGATCTGCGGGGGAGGAGGAGCGCCGCTGCGGGGAGAGGATCTGCGGCCTGCAGGGGGAGGAGACGAGGAGTGATTGAGTAACCGAGTGCTTGACCGGTTGAACCGAAGCCAAGACTGCCGAGTGAACCAAACTACCGAAGCCAGCCGAGTGCCGACCGCCGACTGCCAACACGTCGCAGCTCGCAGGCAAGGTCTAGACTCTGGACAGCAGTCAGCAGCAGAAGAGGACAGAGGTAAGGTATTGTTTCTAATTTCTAATTTGTTTTTTCAGTGTTACCTATATTCCTAAATCATAAATCATAGTTTCATACCACATGTTTTGATCACATTCCACAAATCAGAATATATCACTTTGTTGTACAAAATGCATTGCATATTATATCACTTTGTTGTACAAAATGCATTGCATATTAGATATTGCGCAGCATTCCCATAAAATAACTGTGCATTCTTGCATAGATAACTAGGATCAGAATGTCATCCGCCGCGTCAGCTCCTGAGGTGGGCACCGAAGATACTACTCAAGATAGTCTCAAGAGAAAGTCGAGAGACGTAGGGTGGGAATATGGGGTGTTAGTGAACCCAAACAATTTGGACAAGGTGAAATGTATTTTGTGCGGAAAAGTTGTTTCCGGGGGCATCTATAGGATCAAGCAACATATTGCACATATTCAAGGAAATGTTGCAAGATGTCCCAAATCTACAAAAGAAGACCAAGCAAAGTGCCGTAATTCTATTGAGGAGGCAAAAAACAAGAAGAAGTGCAAGAAAGCGCAAGAAGATGAGGTTAGAGAAAGTGTGAGCATAATAGGTGGTAATGAAAATGAAGAACAACTTGAAGAGATCGGAGGATCGGCACCAAGAAAGTTAGGGCCTATGGATAGATTTGTGAATCCGATTGATCCTCAAGAGAGCAATTTAAGCACGCAAGAGTTGAAGAGGCAACAAAAAAATTACAGAGGCAATTTGGAAAGAGAGACATCACAAAGTGAAGCAATATGTGGCAAGATGGATTTATGTTTCCGGTAAAGATTGCAGTTATCATTCATTTTATTCTTATTATCTTCATATCTTGTATGCCATTAATTCATTCTTTGTTAACCTTTTACTCTTTAGGTGTTCCTTTCAATGCCATCAACAACGATAAATTCAAACAAATGTTGGAGGCCGTAGGTCGCTTTGGCCTGGGCTTTGGAGGTCCCTCTCAATACGATGTTCGGGAGCCGTTATTGAAAGAGGAAGTGTTAAGAACTAATGAGTTGTTTGAAAGCACATGAAGAAGAAAGAGCCATGACTGGGTGCTCCCTCATGACCGACGCATGGACGGATCAAAAGAGAAGCATCATGAACTTATGTGTTTATTGCAATTTGGGGACAAGTTTCATAGGATCAAAGGAGACGTCGGAAGATGCGCACACAAGTGAGTATATCTTTGACTATGTGGATGGATGCATTGACTCTATTTGTCCTCAAAATGTGGTTCAAATAGTAACGGACAATGCTTCAAATAACATGGGAGCGAAGGAATTAATGAAGGCTAAAAGGCCAAATATCTTTTGGAGCTCATGTGCAACTCACACCATCAACCTTATGCTACAAGGAATTGGCAATATGCCAAAGTATAAGAAGACGCTTGACCAAGCAAAAGCATTGACGGTTTTTATCTATTCACACCACAAGACCTTGGCATTGATGAGAAAACATACAAAGAGAAGAGATATAATAAGGCCGGGGGTGACTAGATTTGCTTCGGCTTTTCTTACATTACAAAGTTTAATTGAAAAGAAAGCTGAACTAAGGGCGATGGCACTTAGTAAGGAATGGGAAGAATCTGCCCACACAAAAAAAAAGGCAAAGGCGTCACGGCAACCGCAACACTTATTAGTAGATCATTTTGGAATGGTGTGAACAATGCTTTAAAGGTATAAACAGTGCTGTCCATTATGTTATGTATTTGATTTTTTTTCAATTTGCTAACATGTTATGCTATATTGCTTGAAGGTTTTTGAGCCGTTAGTGAAGGTTCTTCGCATGGTTGACGGGGATGGTCCATCTATGGCATTTCTTTATGGAGAAATTTTAGAGGCAAAGAAGCAAATCAAAGAGGCATTGAATAATTCGGAGAGCAATTACAACTTAATCATTAATGCTATTGATGGAAAGATGAAGGGAAAACTTGATTCTCCATTGCATTTGACAGCATATCTATTAAACCCATATTATAGCTATCGTGATCGATCTATTTTTTTTGGAACAAGATATTATGTATGGGTTTATTAAATGTGTTGAAACATTTTATCATGGTGATGATGATGCAATGGATCAAGTACTCAATGTTGACTTTGATATATTCAAGGATAAAAAAGAGACATTTGGGAAAACCTCCGCCCGACTTGGATGTCAAAAAAGAGATCTTATTCCCGGTAAAGTATACTTGTTCTTAATGAAACACATTTAATAAATTTACATTTCAGCAGCTATTAATAATTTATCTTTCATTCTTACTATTATGTAGCTAATTGGTGGTCGAAATATGGATGCCATGTTCCCCACTTGCAAAAATTAGCCATAAGAATCCTCTCTTTGACATCAAGTTCTTCGGGATGTGAAAGAAATTGGAGCACTTTCGACATGGTATCTTTCTACTCTTGCTATTAAAAAAATACATGTTTCAACTCAAGTAGTCAAGAAAGTATAGCACTAAACTTCACTATGTAACTTGTAGGTACACACAAAGAAAAGAAATAAATTAGATGCTCACCGTCTCAATAATCTAGTTTATGTTCAATTCAATGCGAGATTATTGAACAAAAAAGAAAAGAGTAACACGAAGAACATTGATGTCCTTCTAGCTTCACATGCTAGTAATGCTCAAGGATGGATGATTGAAGGCGGAGATGATGATGTTGATCCCGAAACAGGTCTTTCATGGAATCTAATTGATGAGGCGATGGGAGCTAATGAAACCATGCAACCTCGTAGAAGCACTAGAGTGAGAGAGCTTCATGAAGATGATTTCGATTCCGAATCCGAAGAAGAGGAGGTCAATGAGGATCTTGAAAATGTTGAATTTGAATCCGACCAAGATGAAGTGGTGCCAACCAAAGATTATGGACAAGAGGATGAAGATTGACTCCTTTCATCATCACATATTCACATTATCATGCTTGCTACCTTAAGTCCTTAACTATGTTGCTTGTTTGTAACAATGTAACTTGTGAGAAGAACTATGTTTATGTGTGTTTAATTCGTGTATTTGAGACTTGAGAACAATGCTTATGTGTCTTTTGTTATGAACTTCATAATTCATTACGCATGTCTTATTATATTGCTATCATTTCTTTTATTATTTTCAATTTACAAGTTTGAAGCTCAAATGTACAATAGTTATTCAATACCAAAAAACTCACACATTGCTTAATGTGCAGGTTTTGCAATTATACATCAAGCATTTACATCAAAAATTTACATCAATGGATATAGAGCTATCATTGTTACTCAAGGTAACAATTTTCTTCATTTAAACATCAAATACATATATATGATTGCTTATCTTTGCATGTTGTCCTCATTTTTAATTTAACCGCCTAGGCCCCGCCTAGGCCCCCTAGGCACTAGGCCCCACCTCGCCGCCCGCCTAGCGCCTTCTTGAACATTGGTCCTACCCCGAGGTGAGACATGGACAAAAAGAGTAGAAACATGGGAACTGACAGAGAAATCAGTCGCAGTAATCACTAAGATAAAATGCGCAAACTAAGCATGATGAGTGTGCTTGAGGCCATAAAGTGCACGACGGAGATGGCAACATGCACATCCAGAACAGAATACCCAAGTGGTGGCTGCATGTAGACCTCCTTATGCATAACATTATTACGAAAGACATTCTCAACATCAAGTTAAGAGATAAACCACCGGCGAATAGAAGCAACCACAACAAGAGTGCGAACAGTGGGTAAAAGTCTAATCGTAGTCCTGCTGGAATCCGCAAGCCACAAAACGAGCCTTTTAGCACTTGATAATACCGTCAGACTAGGTCTTAATCTTATACAACGATAACCCTTGTGCTCAGAGCTATAACCAAGAAACACACACTCAATAGACTGAGCTGATAGTTTGGTGCGCTCACGAGGCTACAACAGAACAAAATAGATGCAACCAAAAATACGAAGATGAGTGTACTGGGGGCTCAAGAGTAGAGACATTCTATAGGACTGACAACCTTAAGAGCAGTGGAAGGCAACATATTGATAAGATATGCAGCCGTAGAAACAATCTCAGCCTAGAACTGTGGTGGAACATTAGAGGCAAGGAGAAGAGTGTGAGCAATCTCAATCAGATGATGATGTTTGTGCTCAGCAACCCCATTCTGAACATAGACATCGGGATAAGAAGACTTGTAAAGAAGTCACTGCTCAGAAAGAAACTGTCTAAAAGCACCAAAATAGTACTCGCCAGTAGAATCGCAACGAAAAGTACGAATGGAGGACTCAAACTGAGTATGAACCATTGTTGCAAAGCTACAATTAATCGTAAGAAACTGACCATGATTAGACATAGGTAAAAGCCATGTAAAGCGAGAATAATCATCAATAAAAATCACATAGAATTTATGCCCATCTTTAAAGATAATAGGTGTAAGTCTCCATACATCTGAATGAACTAAATCAAAAGGACAAGAAGACAAGGACTCACTAGAATGATAAGAATGTTGTAGTTGTTTGCCCAACTTACAACCCTGATAAAATATGGTTGTGTCAACAGTAACACGTCCAAGAACACCCTGATGAACTAATGAAGAAAGATGATCTAAACGGCGATGTCACTGCGCAAAAACTCCAGAGGTGGTGGCAACAGTAGTGGTGGAGGTAAACATAGATGTGATAGGAGCAACTGAAGTGGATAGAAGATGGAGGCGGTCAAGAATATATAGACCCTGATGATCCCTAAGGTGTCGGCAAGTCCCAAGTACCGTCCCTGTCTATCGATCTTGGATGAAATAGGTGTGAGTCAAAACCAACCCTACAGCCGAGATTAATGAGCTGACCCACTGAGAGAAGCTACATGGTAAGCTGGGGAATATGGGAAACAATTGGAATAGAAAAATCAGAAGGCAAAAGAGTGCCCTGACAGCTGACAGACAGAGTTCCATCAGCTATTGATCTATATGGATAGAGATAGGAAAAAGAAAAATATGTCCTATTGAAGTGAGAGATGTGGAGTCCACTGTCATCTAAAAAAGGCACCAGAATCTAGAACCCAAGTGATACCTAGAAGAGATGTCCGAGCTAAACTGGTAGAACCTGTTGAAATGTGAGAGAGCTGTTGAACAAAGTCACCTCATTGAGAATGTCCTAATGTACTGGTCTATCCTCTCATCGAGGAAGAGCCTCTCTACCCCCTTGGATCGTCCACCCCACATGCCTTGTTCCACTTTTTCAACACCATACAACTCTACTAGTTGTGCCTAAAGTTCTTGTAATAACTACACTGAACCTTAGTTGGTGCAAAAACAGGAGCGAAAACAGACACCTGAGGAGGGACTACAGTCAAAGCAGAAGTGGTTGGTGTAATTAAAGAAGAAGGGGCAGCAAGTACAGCCATAATAGACTGTGCTGCTAACACGGGGCGAAGCTCCTTAGCACGAAGTGTTGAAAGAGCCTCGATAACAGTCGGTCAAGGTGAGTGGCTCAGCATTTGAGCCCTAACAGGCTCAAACTCTGGGCAAAAACAGTAGATGAAGTCATAAAGGCGAAGGTGATCATGATCTGCCTTCTGCACTTTATGGCACTCCTGGCAAAGTGGGGATTCTAGATCATCCAGTTGACGCCAAAGACTGGCTAGGGCTCGAAAGAAATCATCGATAGAGGAGTCCTCCTAGTGAAGCATCTCCAACTGTCGCTGAAGCGAAAAGAATTGAGCATCGTTGCTCTACTGATATCGCTCATGCAGGTACTCTCTGATCTGATGAGTGGAACGTAGACCAACAATGTCTGGTTGGATGGAGTCGTCGACGCTGACCACTAGGATTGCTTGAACATAGGTCTCATAAGCACATCAGCGCTCGAAAGCATCAATGGCATACTGACAAGTCTCATCAGCAACATCAGCCTCTACCTCCTCCTTGGCGGCCTCATCTGCACAAGATGCTGAAGTAGGTTGCCTGGGAGGAGATTCAGCCGACGGTGGTGAACAAGGTCGTGTGCCAGTGAATGTCCCCAAAGGCGCAGACATCGAGTGTGATCTCCATGGGTGAAGACCACAACCTGTAGTTCGTCCCATGAAGCTTTGTTCCCAAGAATGGGATAGCAACTGATGGAATAGAAGTCATCAGTAAGTGACGCTGGATGGCGCGGCAACCAAGATAACGAAATCTAACAGGCGACACTGAACATCATGGTGGTTAGATCAATGTGAAGAAAAATAGGACCTGTTTTTTTGGAATCACTTACGAATCCTACCGAGCAGAGCAAGAAACAGATTCAGTTTCTCTACTCATGCCTCTGCAGCGGTCTCGGAAGTAACGGCGATGGTGGCCTAGTAGCGACGATGGCTCGACGGTGGTGATCGATGGCAATCCGATCTAGAAGTGATGGTGTCGGTCCACGGCCTATCCTCGGTGAATGTGGCAACCAGCAGCACTCCGATCTAGAAGCGGCATCATCGGTCGATGGCCTGCCCTCGGTGAGCACGATGATGTAGTCGCAATAGGTGGCGGCGGTCGGACGGGGCGGTGGCGACGGCCGAATGGCACAATGATGGTGTTAGTTGACGGCGGTAGCCGCAGCGGTTGCCGTCGAGCGACATCCCAATCCATGTAGTGTGGTATCGGCGGTGGCGGCCGGGATGACAGCAGAAAAGCTAGGTTAGTACCCTAGACTCGATACCATGTTATGAATATTGTGCATATATTCATGAAACCAATGAACAATATATATATATATATATATATATATATATATATATATATATATATATATATATATATATATATATATATATATATATATATATATATATATATATATATATAGAGAGAGAGAGAGAGAGAGAGAGAGAGAGAGAGAGGACTATATGCAAAGACAACTCTATACATATACGTAAATACAAAGGAATATACCTACCCTAACAATCATATGATCACCAAATATCTATATGGCAATATCATATGTATATATGATAACCGCATCTCAGTATCGTGCTTTATTAGGCTTCAGTTCAGAATCTCTGTCTAAATTCTTATACTATATTGAGCAAATTGGTTGACATTAACGGTACATGCACAACCCCAAAAGTAAGAATACTGCCGCTATCTAGCTAAATATGTCAAGAAAGATAACTGCACCAAAAAGAACCATCTTGTACATAATCTTTCCTAAAGAACGGTGTCCACTTTTACACTGGCATACATTTTGTAATTAATGAAGTAAATGACATTAATTTTGTAGTCGTACTAAATTTACAGACCTGTTCGAAGACCAGCTGCAAAAGGGGCCTCTGGATCTCCATATACAATTGTACATATATAGGCACTATGATTTGACAAGATAGCACAGGACTTCATATATGGAGTCCAGGAGAAAGTACACATACACAAAAGACAGTATAAACACATGCACGAATCATAAATTCAAACAAAATGCTCTGCAAGAATGCATGGGAGGGGGGAAAAAGAAACTCTAGAGCAGCTCTACATTACTCTTTTGCAGGCCAGAGAAGCATATATTGTGTACTGTACTGGCGACTGACTGGTATCCCCATGGTATTTAGTGACCAAATTGTTCTACACAACTTACCTTTCTAGTTGCGTTGCTCATGCAAAGATGTGTTTGTTTGCAGGGAAAGAAGGATACTTTCTGTGTTAATGACTTACAAGTTCCAAGGCATGCCGTGACCTCAGGGCATTCACAGGAGTTAAAAGAAGTGGGATAGATAAATAATTATACAGTAATATAACTCTACACCCACTGATGGGTATATCATCTTTTGATGTAGCTATTGGATGTCATAAGTGAGATAGATAAATAATTTCCTACTGCTCTTCCCAGCTATTGGACTGCATGCATGGGTGTGATGCAAGGCTGCTGGTAACTGCTTCCATTAATATCATATCTATGTGCAAGAGAACAAAACAATTCCACCCCCCAACTTCTTGAAATGCTAACTGAACAGAGTTTCCTTGTCTTTTGACTCCAAGATGGATTGATTAATTGCACCATCATCATGTATGTGTCCAGTTAGATCATGAAAGTTGGTGCATGTTTCTTCTAGTACTTGGGATTTGAGGAAAGGGAAAAAGTTTGTGAAGACCTTGATTATATGATTCATAAAATCAAGACTACTCTCCACAAAAGGGGAGGTGAGGAACTGAGGATACATATAAACAGGAAAACATGAAAGAAGAGATGAGCTTGGAACCCATAGCTGGACATAAAAGCTGGGTGCTGGACATGATTTGTGGATTGCCTTTTTGCAAAGGAGATCTAGCTAGGGTTCTGGTGTTCAGTACTCAAGACCCTCCTCTATCCCTTTCTCCTTTCCTTTCTCTGATGCTTTCCAAGCACCAGTTTGTCTCAGTCAAACTAGACCCGAGGGGGCACATTGCCACCCCATGCACACATCCATATGGGGTGATGCAGCTCAGGGTCTTGGCATGCTTCTCAGATGCCATACCCCTGCAAGTAACATATGCATATGCATCAATGCAGGTGTGCACGGCCTAATGACCTACGTACATTTGCCCTAGTTGTGGCCTAATGACCTACATTCGCCCTAGCTGCACATCAGCTTAAGCTTGAGGGCCAAAAACTAAAAGAGACGGCACCTAAACATTAAACAAGTCATAACTCACAAGATGGCACAAACACATATATTTGTGACAAAAACAATTTGCTTTTGTATCCTGTGGGGGGGATTGGTTGTGAAATTTGAATATCATGGAAGATTCTGTTCCATATAATGACAAATTGATTTAATGATGTGTTTGCAGAGACATTTTATGAGTACATCACATGACCTTTCTCCATCCCACATGTGGCCCACTGCATTTGTGGCCACTGGGCAGGTCTAGATCTATATTTGACTGGGTGGATCATATAAATACCCAAAGAAAAAAAATAGAGAAATGATGAGATGGAGATCATCACATTACCTATGCGATGAAAGAGGGGGAATACTATGTTGGGTCTATATGTGGATCAGGCCAAAAATAATCTGATGACATCATCATGCCGCATTACAAAAAAAAGCCAGCCTTTTAGACATGTAGTATCTGACAATTATTGTCGGTTATCTTGAGATCCCTGGACTCAATTATTTCCACATCAGATTTTTTCTGTTGGAGGAGGGTCTATATATATCAGATTATTGTAGCATTTTTCAGCCCATGTTGATTGGTTGGATCGAAATGCCATATCAGCCATTGATGATCCTTATAATAAGATACTACTAGGAACAGCAGAGCTTTATTAAAATATGAAACTTGTTAGATACGGCAAGAATAGATCTCATGAATATAGAACACTGTTCATCCATGTTCAGCCGCACTGTTGGATTTTAGCATGATTGCCACTCTTGTACCTGCGACCTCGTGACAATTGGATGTACTTGATTAAATAGAGATTCTTTTATTTTGAACCTGCCAGCTAACTCTCTTACTAGGCATGTAGAAATAAAATAGGGAAAGTACACCATTGACTACTCTTAGCTGAACAAATATTCTTTTCCTCAGCAAAAATGATTCCTATATAAATGTATTTCTACCATGCAGTACTCCAATAAGATAGAAAATATCCTCACACATCTACCATTGCAAATATAAGGCTTTTGCCAAGGAACGAAGGTGGCGACCAGAATTTATACGGGCACCAATGCTGGGCTAAGTGTTCAGCAACCAACATGAGGAAAGGGGCAAGTAGATCCACCATCGATCCCAGCACCCTGTACAAAGTTATGTCTTGCATGAACATGCCATCTTTGTGTGATGTTTTCATGCATATAACAGCGTTTCTGTAGGGATATGTTCTTTTATGAGAGCAAATGCAGTTTGTGTAAAGATAAGAGAATGCCTTTTCCCTCGACAAAAACCCAAAAACAAGAAAAATGATAGGATAACATTTCAATATTTCCGTAGTTTAGCAATACCCACAGCCTTTTCTGGATTATTATTTGCTAGAGCAGTTGTAACTTCACAGTGGGCAGGAAAGATTAGAAACATTAATCATTCAGTAACACAATTAGTGTTAAGCTTTATATTTTGCTTGTTTAATAAAAAGGTTCTTAAAACAGCTACATGCTCCTTTCTGAGTTTTTTACAGATGAATGTGCCTCTTAGGGTGACTCTAATAGCAGTGGAGCTTAGGGAAATCAGTGGGAAATATCAAACCTTTTTGTTGCCATAGAATTACTTAGAGGTTCATTCGTTTTAACAACCACAAACCACATGATCGAGCTTTTTGTGCAGGAAACAGAGAAAAGGAGAAAAGGCGCTTCAAAGATGAGGAGGATGCCTAGCCAAGGGAAGCTTTTCAGAGAACATTTCCTTCTTTCCCCAGAGAGAGAGAGAGAGGGGTGTATGTGGGTCAGGTGCAGAGCCTTAAAAGTCTGCCCTCATAAAGGAGGTGTAAAGATGTGAATTTACCACCACTCTTTTCCGAACTGTAAACTGTTACACACCCCACATGTGCATGCCCCCCACTCTCTTGCTGACATGGGTCGCCTTCGGATATAGAGACAGGAATGCCTCTGAGCACTAGATTTAGATGTTGCTGCATTAATAAGCAGAGGCCATCATCTTTTGTGAGGAGGAGCCTTGTGTAGAGGTGAACCAATACCACCTCGTTCATCTCAGCACATGCAGTCATCTTTATATTAGCTAGCATATTGAGGCTCCATGTGTGATTATATATTATAGCCATCTTTATATGTCTCAAACAAAGAATGATATATTTTAGTGAGTAGCTGAGTATATCCTCCTCTCCCCCCGGGGGGAAACAACCTGATGCGCTCTCTCGAAAAAGCAAACGAAACAAAGTTTGATACAATATAAACTCAACATGCAAGGAGTTTAGAATAGCAAGTAGTAGCTGAGAAAGGGTCATCAGAAGAGAAATGCTAGCTAGTCGCTTACCGGCCGGCCACCTGTAGGCTGTAGCCCAACTGATACAAGACTTCGATATCTTCACAAAGACCCCTGCCGTATCCAACATGAATAATAGTTTTAAGTTAGTGATAAGACAAGAGAACATTCGGAAGAAAGTATAACATTCACTAAGAATTAATTAAATAAACGGTGTTTCATTAACCACACGGATATACATGATAACTTTCCAAGAGAAAAAAAAAGCTTCATCAAAACAACCACTTACTTCCATGATCCCATCCCCTTATGCATATATGTACATTCATGCATTACATAGCATGTGCCACGTCAAGCATATACAAGATAGAGCGGGCGCACAGCTGAGCTAGCAGAACAAGCCCATGCATGCGGCACTGCCGGCTCACTAATTATTTCTGCCTATATATGGCGCTGCTAGGTTCAGTTAGCCAGACATGAGTCCAAGCTCCTGCACTGCACACGTGAGTTGACACCAGGGCTCATGTGCATGAAGGTTCCAACACACACACACACACACACACACACACACACACACACACACACACACACACACACACACACACACACACACACTTAAACTTGAACTACACAAGCTAGCTACCAATCCGCAGAGTGCAGCTAAGCTCTGTGCGGTGCAGTGAAGCCTCTCTCTCTCTCTCACACACACACACACATACACACACAAAAGCACAAGTGCGCATAGCCGAGGTCTCGTCTGTCCGGTCTTCTGTTGCACCACATGGAGTCACATGCGCCAATGCCTCCTCCCTCCCCTTCTTTTCTTCTTTTCACAATCTCATTCGCAGAAGAGAACAGTTTTACATGTTTCTGTGTGTATCTACTGTTTGCCTGGCCTCTAAGCATCTGAAGCAATTATTTTTTTCCTTTTTACTGGACCTAGCTATGCGTTGTGGCTGGCTTTGCATAGAGCGATGCAAGCACAGATCTTTCCTACCACTTCTTCCCGGATCTAATCATGCTCAGGGTTCAGCACTGGCCTCTTTCCTAGAGAAACCACAGTGCGTTGGTAAAAACAAAAGGTTAGCCCACTGACCTAAAATTATGAATGAATCAAGACCATAGTATACTCATGTTTGATACAAGGTCTTCTATTGATAGCTCCTATTCAGGTTTACCTTCACGTCCTGCAGTAATTACTCCTAGGAACAATAGAGCATCTAAAGGCCTTGGTTTCATCAAGGGGAAGTGGAGAATTAAGCATAAGTTAATCATCCAAGCACCTTTTCAGCTTAAGCAAAGTGGTGAGTGGAAGATACAATCGAATCATATGATCCATGACCTTAATTAGTTTCTCAAGAATGTAGAATATCAGATGGGCAAAATGGCAGGTGATTGAGGGATGTTTTCTTGAACTTAAATTGATTTCTCAAGATAGAAAGGAGCCGCAACATTATGGTAGACAATAAGAAAGCTAGTCCTATGTTTAGTAGTGTTATGTATATATGTATATATGGCCCATTAGTCCTACAATTGTATCGTACTATGTATATACCATTGGTATTTATTTAATAGAATTGAGAAGTTCAATTTATACCATGGTATTAGAACCAAATAACTAGCCCTAACCTTAGCCATCTCCACCGCCGCTGGCTTGCAAGCTGCCATCCATCGCCGTCCCCATGCTGGTCACTGGAGATGACAAGGAGTACATTGCTTTTGTTAAGTAACAACTCAGTGAGCATTTTTTGATGTTGGATTTGGGTCCTCTAGGTATTTTCTTGGGATTGAGTTTCCTTGCACAGATGATGGCTACTATCTATCTCAGCAGCGTTATATTCAGGATTTGCTTGCTCGTTCTGGTCTCACTGACAATCGGACAGCTGCTACTCCTATGGAGCTTCATCTTCAACTTCGCCCTATTGATGGCACTCTGCTTGAAGACCCTTTTTGTTATCGTGATATTGTTGGGAGTATTATCTATCTTGCAGTGACACGTCCTGATATTGCTTATTCTGTTCATGTGCTCAACCACTTTGTTTCTGCTCCCACGTCTGTTCACTATGCTCACCTACTACGTGTGTTGCGCTATCTACGGGGAGCTATTGATTGTTGTCTCTTTTATTCTCGGTCAAGTCAGCTTCAGCTTCATGCTTACTCTAATTCGACTTGGGCGAGTGATCTTGTTGATCAACGATATGTCTCTAGCTATTGCATATTTCTTGGGTCTTATCTTATTGTCTGGAAGTCTAAGAAACAGACTGCAGTGTCACGATCTAGTGCCGAGGCTGAGCATCGAGCATTAGCTACTACTACTTCAGAGATTGTTTGGTTTCGTTGGCTTTTGGTTGATCATGGTGTGTCATGCGATACTCTTGCATCTCTTCTGTGTGATAACACTAGTGCTATACAAATTATTACTGATTCAGTGAAGTATGAGCTTACTAAGTACATTGGTGTGGATGCGTCCTTCGTACGTTCCCATTGTCAACAGAAGACTATTGCTCTCCAGTATGTGCCCTCTGAGATTCAAGTTGCTAATTTCTTCACCAAAGCTCAAACTCGAGAGCAACATCGCTTTTGTCTCTCCAAACTCTATGTTTCGGATCCTCCTGACCCATGTTGAGTTTGAAGGGGGTGTTATGTATGTGTATATAGCCCATTAGTCCTAGAGTTGTATTGTACATATGTACTATATATATATACACCATTGGTATTCATCTAATAGAATTAAGATGCTTAATTTCTATCAAGTGGTTCATTTTGTCCAAAAAAACCACAAAACTCAAAAAAAAAAAAGGGTAAATAACACATCCACAACGCCATAATAAAGGGCAGGATTAGCCACGTGCCACAATTTATTATGGTAATACCATCTTTAAAACACTTCTGATAAGACATTTAGTTACATGTGACCCCAAAAGGAAATCAAAGAAAAAAGACATCTGTACTCACTGTGATATATTGGGATCCCATCATGCAGTCCTGAGCTGCTCTCTGGTTTAATTTTCAGGCTTCCTGCTTATCCAAGTACCAGGTAAATTAAGGATCACGAGATTCACCAGAGTTTGCTGGTCCCCTGAGAGGCAAAAGATCTGCTCAAGTTCATGGTGTACACTAAGTACTACTAACCTGATCTCTTGCAAGGCCTTGAATGTGTCTCCTTTGGAGCATTTTCAGAGCATCTTGTGTGTACATGCATGTGCAAACGCACACGATGGCCTTGTTTATGGTTTAGCGTATCATATTGTTCAGCTCTGTTTTCCTGTTCATGTACATGTTCATGAACAGACATATACTACTCAAATACATAGAAAAGAACATGTAGTGTAAATGTGTAATATTTACTTTTAGCCTATATATCATGCAAAGCATATCATTTCCAATCAGAATTTTTTTTCATATCTGAGACTACACACATAACCTAACCAGGCTTAAAATTTTATCGCCTGATCAATATATCAGATAGCATGTGAGTGGCATATATACTGTACATGTTAGAAGGACAATGTAGAAGATGGGACAATTTACTAGCAACACAATAACATGGGATGTCTCTACAGCGTGCTAAAAAGGAAGTCTGTAGGGAAGTGCATATGCAGGGAATTAACCAAGTGACCGAAGAATGTTGCGAGCAATGATTGTCCTAGTGAGCTCCTCTTTTGATATGCCTCCCTTGAGGTGGTCTCAGCAGATTCTGATACAAAGATTTAGATCTCCATGGATAAAGCGGAAGGGAGGGAAGAAAGAGGAAAAGCAAGTGGGAATCATTAGAAGGTGCCAACTTTCTGAACCCAGTGGGTCCACTATGGATAAAAAAGTTGCCCAATGACCTCTAAAGATGAGGAGATTTCTAAAAGCTGTGACTCCATAATGTAACTCTTATGTATCAAAAGAATGTTGTCTTAAACATGGTATAGATAAAGATGGAGGCTATCTTTACTGACTTTACAGTGAAAAGATGCAATGCATTACTAATGAGAAGGTAGAAAATTCCTTGAACAATGCAGGATTTTTCTTGCAGCTGTGATAAAACAAGAACTGAATACGCTCAAACTGAGCAACAGATACTTCAAAAAATTAAGATGCAGTTTTGGATCTCATGTGCAACTTATGTGTCATGTGAAGCTGAGGAGGCTCCTAAACTTACAAAAAGAAATTACAATTGTAGCATGTTATAGTTGATACTGGAATACTGATTTGCTTAGGTTGTCAAAATATGTGGTGAAAGAATAGAAACAGAAAAGCATACGTATACCATGCACAACTTAGGTTATAGGAATTAGGAAACTCATAGGACCTGCATATGTTGGTGCAATGCAGTCTGGAAAGAAGCATAAATCCAAAGAGAACTGGTCGATTCCTCTAGTACGTTCCTTTGGTCCAAGGGATTTCCATACCTGCAGAAAAGCGAAAGTCACTTTTGAAGTTTAAAGGAAACATGGACATGCATCGGATTGTCACCATCAGAAAAATCAGAATTTGTAAGGGCTTTACTTGGAAAGATGGCACTTCTTTTCACACAATCCACAAAAGGTAAAAGGATCCTAAGAAGAATGCGATATAATAAATTGCTTTGCAAAATCATCAACTTTAGTATTTGAAATGGTATCTAAATATGCATTTTCTGTTACAAACAGTAATTAAATACACTAACCTCTGTAAATGACTAAATAATTGAAGATCATTGGGTCAGCGTAAAACATTACAATATAAAGCGGCAAATGTACCAACTAAAAGATGATCCAAACCTTAGAATTGAATTCAGTAAGTGCTGTGTAAGAATCATCTTGTCTATGTTTTGGTGCCAACAGGTCATAGCTAAACTACTGAAGCCCAGAAACAACTACATTGTGCCCTTGACCATTTTAAACTAACCCAATTGCACAAACCATGCTGAGGATGGATCCAAAAGAGTGATGCACAACTAATTTTATTGATGTCACTGTTATTGGAGCAGCAAAGAAAACATGATGACAAGGCACAGCTTCAATTGGACAGCCAGCATTGTCAGGCCTCTCAAGTTTGCCTGTCCTGAATGCCTCAGCTTCCAATCATTGTGGTTACAGATTCTTTGCTTGTCAGTTATCTTGAATATGATCTGATGTTACAAATATAAATGCAGAATAGTTTCGACAATCTGATCATTACTTTCGTAATTCTAGACTTGAAGCATAAATGATCAAGCTATTGATCCCAAAGCCACAGCTCATGTATCTTTGATCACATTTAGTCATATTCATGTGTCACTCATCAGCCATTACCAAACATTAATCTGCTTCCTAACACAATCCAGCTATTACCACACAGTATTAATCTAGCACCACAGGTGTTCAGTACGTTTCTGTTCCCAAAAAGTTTACTAATTGCAGCAAATCCACCTTGCTAAAAACTGTTGCAATAAGATTTCATGTTTCCAAAGGGCCCAACAGGCCAATATATATCCATGTACAATATGCAAAGAGACCCCTAGACTATACAAATATTTAACAACCCCCTCAAACTCATGGTGGATCAACAACATTGAGTTTAGATAGGTAGAACCGATACTGAGCTCTAGTCTGTGCCCTGGTGAAGAAATTGGCTAACTGAAACTCCAAGGGCACATACTGAAGAGCAATAGCTTTGTCTTGCACCTGCGATCGCATGTATGAAGTATCCACTCCAATGTGTTTGGTGAACTCATGCTTCACGGGATCTCGAGCAATGCTAATCACGCTAATACTATCTGATAAGAGAAGTCGGTGCAGTAGTGGAAACACCAAAATCCTCAAGTAGCCACCGAAGCCAGGTGATCTTAGCTGTCAACGACGCCATGGCTCTCAACTCAGCCTCAACGATCGAACAGGAAATGGCAGTCTGCTTCTTGGTCTTCCAGACAATCAATGAGGAACCAAGGAAAACACAATAAACAGAAAGAGACCGGTGATCAGAAGGATCACTAGCCCAGGTCGCATCATAGTACACCTAAAGCTGCAAAGAACTGGAGCGAGTAAAGAAAAGGCCACGAGTGATGGTCCCACGAAGATATCGCAGAACACGAAGGTGACTGTAGTGGAGCTGAGTAGGAGCAGAGATAAACTGACTTAGGATGTGAAGTGGGTGAGAGATGTCAGGGCAAGTGATGCCAAGGCAAACAAAACTCCCAACAAGATGGTGGTAACGGGTGGGATCCTCAAGAGGCTCGCCATCGGTAGCCTGAAGGTGAGCACCAAGCTCCATAGGAGTATCAACCACACGCTGATCAGCGAGACAAGCGTGAGTAAGGATATCATGAATGTAACGCTCCTGGGAGACAATAGCCCTCAGGCGTAGAAGTGATCTCAATCCCAAGAAAATAACGAAGAGAACCCAAATCAGACATCAAGAACTGCTTACGGAGACGCTTCTTCACAAAGGCAATGTACTGAGAGTCATTACCAGTGGTGATCATATCATCGACATATAGAAGGAGGAGTGTCCGACCCCGAGGAGAAGTGTGAACAAAAAGAGCAGGGTCATGATCATTGGCGGAGAAGCCGGCTGCAGTGACGACAGAGGAGAACCGGGCAAACCAAGCATGAGGGGCTTGTTTTAACCCATAAAAAGAGCGACGAAGGCGACAGACCATATCATCAGGGACAGAATACCCAGGGGCGGCTACATGTAGACCTCCTCACGCAACTGGCCATGGAGCAAGGCATTCTTGACGTCCAACTGAGAGATGGGCCACTGTCGAACAGAGGGCACAGTAAGAAGAGTGCGAACAGTGGTCATGTGAGTGTCCGGAGCAAAGGTCTCATTGTAGTCACGGCCATACTCCTTCTGAAAACCACACGCCACAAGACGAGCCTTATAGCGCTCAAGGAAACCATCCGAGCGGGTCTTGATCTTGTATACCCACTTACACATGATGGGAGTCACACGTGCAGGTAAGGGTACAAGATCCCAAGTGCCAGTATGCTCCAAAGTGGCAATCTCCTCAGACATGGCGAGCTGCCACTCAGGGTGAGCAGCAGCCTCATGATAAGTCAGAGGCTTTGGAGAGGCAGCGGCTGCAAAGCCATAGCGCTCAGGCTGCCTAACAGTGTGGCGATTGTTAGATATGTATTATATACCTGTGTATTTACCCCATTGTATAAGGGGTTTCTTGCATATATGCCACCTGTACATGTATATATATTGGCCCTTTGGCCACATGATGAATACATGCGCTATTCACAACATGGTATCAGAGCCAAGGATTTGTCATACCTAGGGTTTCGTTAAACCTAGGGTTTTCCTGGCTTTCCACTGTCGCTTGTCGCCGTGACCGAACGTCGAACGCCGCCTCCTTCTGGGTGACGCCGCTGAGATCTTGTCCGCGTCGTCCAGATTTCGCCTCCGGCCGTCGTCGGTTCTCTCTCTTGGCGTCGCGGGTCGCCTCGGGGTCGCCGTCTCCGACCTCGCCAGATTTCGCCCGAGGCTGTCGCCGGTTCCCTCTCTTGGCGTCGGGGGTCGCCTCGGGGTCGCCGTCTTCGACCTCGCCCTGCTCGTCGCCGTCCAGATTCCGCACTCGATGTCGTCGCCGCCGGTGTCGTGTGCCGCCGCCTGAGACCGCCGGTGTCGCGGGCTGCCGAGGTTGTCGCCGCCGGTGTGGTGTGCCGCCGCCTGAGACCGCCGGTGTTGCGGACCGCCGCCTGAGATCGCCTACGGGTCCACCGCCTCTCTGTTTTGGGCGAGCTGTGAGACCCGGTCGGTCGGTTTTGGGCGAGTTGTGAGACTGGTCGGTCAGTTTTGGTCGGTTTGAAACCGACTGAATCGAATCAAAAAAAAGAAAAAAAAGAAAAAGAAAGAAAAAATCAAAAACAAAAACAAAACAAGATGTCTTCTTTTGCAGGCACCGTTTCTGTTCCTCGTTGCCCGGTGATCTTCGATGGTCTCAATTATCGGGATTGGTTTCAGCACATGCGCATCCACATGCGTGGTCAGCGCCTTTGGGAGTTTCTTACGGGCGAGTTGCCTTGTCCGTCTCGCCCTACTCCACCTGTTGAGCCTGTACTCCCGAAGGATGCCTCCAAAGACGCTCGTACAAAGGCTTCTGAGGCTTTTGAGGATGTCATGGAGACTTTTCAGACACAGTATGCTGCTTAAAAGACATGGATTGATGAAGATGCTCGTACCTCTGCTATTTTGGTTGCTAGCATGGAGGTGCATCTCACTGGTGATGTTGTTGGACTGGCTTCCGCACATGCGATGTGGACGCATCTACGCAGCCGCTACGAGCCATCTGGTGATTCCTTATACCTTGCTGTTGTGCGACAGGAGCTGTCGCTGCAGCAGGGAGATGCCACTGTGGATGAGTTTTATGCTCAGTTGTCTGCGATATGGCGTCAGATCGACTCTTTGGGGCCAGATGTTTGCCGCACCTGTCAGTGTTGTCAGCGTCAGCAGTCTCACATGGAGCTTCGCCACATCTACGATTTTTTGACACGTCTTCGGTCTGAGTTTGAGCAGACTCATGCTCAGTTGCTGGCTCGTCATCCACGTGTGACTTTGTTGGAGGCCCTTGCAGCTGTTCGTACTGAGGAGATTCGACTTCATGGAGCGGGTCTGCTATCATCATCATCGCTTCCTTCAGTTTTGGTGGCTTCTTCGGCTTCTACACCCGTTGTGCCTTTGCCTCCACCGGTGTCTCCACCGATGGATACCTTTGTTGGTAAAGGCCTTCACTGCACCTATTGCAACATGGATGGACATGTAGAACAATTTTGCTACAAGAAAAAGAATCTTCGTCGTGGTGCTCGCCCTCCGAGGGGCACTGGAGGTTCCTCCTCTCAGCAGAGTTTTGGTACTCCTGACACTCAGCAGCTTCTCACATTGCTAAGCCGCATGGTTGCTTCTGCATCGTCTGGTTCTGCTGCTCAGTCTTCCGGTGAGAGACCACCTTCTACTTCTCCTTCCTCAGGTACTTCACCTTGGATTCTTGATTCTGGTGCTTCTTTTCATATGACATCTGATTCCACCTGTCTTACTTCCATTAGTCCTTTAGCTGCTCCTATCACTGTCCACATAGTAGATGGTACCTCTCTTTCTGTCACAAGACGAGGCACTCTTTCAAATTCCTCTTTTCATGTTCCTGCTGTTTCTCATGTTCCAAAACTAACCATGCAGCTCATATCTGCTGGCCAGCTCACTGATTATGGTTGTCGTGTTATTTTCGATTCTGACTCTTGTTGTGTTCAAGATCGTCGCACGGGGACTCTGGTTGGTACTGGCCCTCGCCGCCGTGACTCCCAAAGGCTTTGGGAGCTTGACTGGCTTCGCCTTCCTTCCGCTGCCCCAGTCAGTCTTCTCGCCTCCACCAGTGCCTCTACAGTTGCTGCAGCCTCCACTGCATCGTTTGCTCAGTGGCATCATCGCTTAGGATATTTTTGTGGTTCCCGTATGTCTTCCTTACTTCGTCGAGGTCTTTTAGGGGTCTGTGTCTGGTGATGCTTCTTTACATTGTCAGGGTTGTAAGCTTGGTAAACAGCTTCAACTCTCTTATCCTTCTAGTGAGTCAGTGTCTCAGTGTCCTTTTGATCTTGTTCATTCTGATGTATGGGGACCAGCTCCTTTTGTTTCGAAAGGTCATCAATATAATATCATTTTTATTGATGATTTTTCTCGACATACATGGATATACTTTATGTCATCTCGTAGTGAGGTTTTATCTATCTACAAGACCTTTGCCACCATGATTCGCACTCAGTTTGACTCTCCTATTTGTGTTTTTCGCACTGATTCCGCTGGAGAGTACTTGTCGGGAATCCTTCGTGTTTTTCTTGCTGAGCAGGGCACTCTCTCTCAGTTTTCTTGTCCGGGTGCTCATGCTCGAATGGTGTGGTGGCGCAAGCATCGTCATCTTCTTGAGACAGCTCGTGCTCTCATGATTGCTTCTCATTGTTCCACCACATTTCGGGTTGAGGTCGTTTCTCGCCACTTTCTTGATCAACATTCAGCCCTCCTCTGCTCTGCAGGGTGGGATCCCAGTTGAGCGTCTATGTGGCCAGACTCCTGATTATTCCAGACTTCGCCTCTTTGGGTGTGTGCTATGTTCTTATTGCACCTCGTGAGCGCACCAAACTGACTGCTCAGTCAGTTGAGTGCGTTTTTCTAGGCTACAGTGCTGAGCACAAGGGGTATCGTTATTGGGATCCTGTTGGCCGACGGATGCGGATTTTTCGGGATGTTACTTTTGACGAGTCTCGTCCCTTCTATCCTTGTCCTTCTCCTTACTCCACTTCAGCATCTGTTGTTGAGCCGCTTTCATTTCTGACTTTTCCTTCCAGTCCTATAGTCACCACTCCACCACAGCCTTTGGTCTCTCCGGTGCCTCCTTCTCACTCAGCCCCCTCTTCACCACCGGCATCCTGTCCCGAGGTTGCTCCTTATCTTGTTCCTTCTTATCCTTTCTACTATACCCGTCGCCCCCGAGTTGAGAATCCTTCTGATATGCCCTCCCCTTCTGACGGGTCATCCCCTTCGGCCACTCCTCGTTATGCTCTTCGTGATCGCCAGTCTATTCGGCCTCCTGAGCGTTTTGGTTTTGCTGCCACTGCTCTTGCCGAACCGACTTCTTATCGTGATGCTGTTGTTCATCAGGAGTGGCAGCATGCGATGGCGGAGGAGATCGCTGCCCTTGAGCGTACTGGCACGTGGTATCTTGTTCCTCTTCCTGCGCGTGTTACTCCCATCACGTGCAAGTGGGTCTATAAGGTTAAAACTTGCTCTGATGGTTCTCTTGAGCGTTACAAGGCTCATCTTGTAGCGCGTGGTTTCCAGCAGGAGCATGGCCGTGACTATGATGAGACTTTTGCTCCTGTCGCTCACATGACCACCGTTCGCACTCTTCTTGCTGTAGCCTCTGTTCGACAGTGGTCTATCTCTCAGTTGGACGTCAAGAATGCCTTTCTCAATGGCGAGTTGCGTAAGGAGGTCTACATGCAGCCACCCCCTGGGTATTCTATTCCTGAGGGTATGGTTTGTCTTCGCCGATCTCTCTATGGCCTCAAGCAAGCTCCTCGTGCCTGGTTTGATCGTTTCTCCTCTGTTGTCACTGCAGCTAGTTTTTCGGCGAGTGCTCATGATCCTGCTCTTTTTATCCACACTTCATCTCGTGGCTGGACGCTTCTCCTTTTGTATGTTGATGATATGATCATTACTGGAGATGATTCTCAGTATATCACTTTTGTTAAGGAGCGGCTTCATGAGCAGTTTCTTATGTCTGATCTAGGTTCTCTTCGCTACTTTCTTGGGATTGAGATTATTTCTACTCCTGAGGGTTTCTATCTGTCCCAAGAAAAGTATATCCAGGATCTTCTTGATCGTGCCTCTCTTACTAATCAGCGGACAGCTGAGACTCCCATGGAGCTTAATGTTCATCTTCGTCCCACGGATGGTGAGCCTCTTACTGATCCTACTCGCTATCGTCATCTTGTTGGGAGCCTTGTTTATCTTGGTGTCACTCGCCCTGACATTTCGTACCCTGTGCATATCTTGAGTCAGTTTGTTTCTGCTCCCATTCAGCTCCACTATAGTCATCTTCTTCGTGTTCTACGATATCTTCGTGGAACTATCTCTCGTCGTCTCTTTTTCCCTCGCTCCAGCTCTTTACTGACTCGGGCATATTCGATGCCACAGGCTAGTGATCCCTCGATCGCGGTCTCTCTCTGCTTATTGTGTTTTTCTTGGTGGTTCTCTCATTACTTGGAAGACTAAGAAGCAGACAGCAGTTTCTCGTTCGAGTGCTGAGGCTGAGTTGCGAGCTATGGCTTTGTTGACTACGGAGGTTACTTGGCTACGGTGGTTACTTGAGGACTTTAGCGTTTCTGTTTCTGCACCGACTCCTCTTTTGTCTGACAGTACAGGTGCTACTAGCATTGCTAAAGATCCGGTGAAGCATGAGCTTACAAAGCATATTGGTGTTGATGCTTCCTACATGCGGACACAGGTGCAAGACCAGATTGTTGCTCTTCAGTATGTGCCTTCCGAGCTTCAGTTGGCATATTTCTTCACAAAGGCACAAACCAAGGCTCAGCACAGTTTTCATCTCTCCAAACTTCATGTTGTTGATCCACCATAAGTTTGAGGGGGGTGTTAGATGTGTATTATATACCTGTGTATTTACCCCATTGTATAAGGGGTTTCTTGCATATATGCCACCTGTACATGTATATATATTGGCCATTTGGCCACATGATGAATACATGCGCTATTCACAACAGCGATCACGAAGACCGTATCTGGGAGGACAGAGTAGATCTGACAAGGACAGAGAAGAACTGTGAACAGGTCTCAGCAAGGAGGGAGAGCCAATTGGAGAGGAAGGAGGGCGAGGACGGCGAGAGTAGTGCAGAGGAAAAGGTGAAACCTTAACAAGAGAGTGGGAAGGAGCCTCCGACAGAGGTGGAAGAGGAGCACCCGGAGGAGAGGGAGATGAAGGTCGATGAGGCAAAGCAGTAGTGGAAGTAGGTGGAGAGTAAGGGAAAGTCATAAAGGAGATCGACCCAACAAGAGAATCAGACCTGACTGTGTGAGAACGAGGGTAGTAAGGTCGGGACTCATCGAAAATGACATCCCGGGAAATCCTCATCTGGCGAGCAACAGGGTCGTAGCAGCAATAACCCTTATGCTCAAGACTATAGCCAAGAAAAACACATTCAATTGACTGAGCAGTCAGCTTAGTGTGCTCACGAGGAAGGACAAAGCAGACACAGCCAAAACTGCGGAGGTGACCGTACTCTGGGGATCGACCAGAGAGACGCTCAACAAGAGTAGAACCCTGAAGGGCGGTGGAAGGCTGCATATTGATAAGGAAAGCAGCAGTAGAGATAGCCTCAGCCCAAAAGTGAGGGAGAACAAAAGAAGCCAGCATGAGAGCTCGAGCGGTCTCAAGTAAGTGGTGATACTTACGCTCAGAGACACCGTTCTGAGCATGAGCACCAGGATAAGAGTACTGGGGAAGAGTGCCCTGTTCAGCGAGAAAACAGCGGAAGGTAGCAGAGAGATACTCACCAACAGAGTCAGTACGAAACACACGAATAGCCAAATCGAACTGAGTGCGAACCATAGTGGCGAAACTCTGATAAATAGAAAGAACCTGACTGCGAGAGCACATAAAATAGAGCCAAGTATGACGAGAATAATCATCAATAAAAATCACATAATAATGATGACCCCCTTTCGAAACAAAGGGAGCCGGACCCAAACAACAAAGTGTACAAGATCAAAAGGATGACTAGAAATAGAGTCACTAGAGGGACAGGGGAACTGCAGCTGTTGGCCAAGCTTGCAACCCATACAATGTAGAGAGGTGTCTCCAGAAACAGATCCAAGAACACCACGACAGGCGAGTGACGAAAGTCGTGATCCACAAAGATGACCGAAACGATGGTGCCACTGAGCGAAGGAGATAGTGGATGACGCAGGCACGCAGCAAGACCAAATGGAGTAGTAGTGGCTAACTGGCTGGTGGAGATAGCGGAAGGCAGATGAAGCCAATCTAGCTCTCAAAGACGTTGCGAATCACGGCGCCAAAGGCCAGTACCAAGCAGTCCCCGTGCGGCGGTCCTGAACAGAACAAGAGTCAGACTCAAGAACAACACGACAGTTATGATTAGTAATCTGACCAGCTAACATAAACTACATAGTAAGCTGAGGAACATGAGAGACTGTAGGAACATGAAAAGAGGAAGTGGACAAGGTGCCTCAACCTGCCACAGGAAGAGGTACCATCTGCAGTCTGAATAGTGGAAGAGAACTGTGGGATGCAGTGAGGTGAGATGGGTAGAATCTGGTGTCATGTGAAAAGAAGCACTAGAGTCCAAGATCCACGGAGACAGGATACATGAGGGAGGAAGCATAGGCGGAGGCGTGGAAGATTGCTAAGAAGCAAGAGCCAGACGAGCAGATCTCGAGGAGTCTAAGGATGACTGGACGAGCCAACACCAAGGTGCTGGAGGAGTGAGAGGAGCTGCTCCGCGGCATCACCGGAGGAGCCTTGGCAAGAGGTACCAGCTCCTAAGTGAGAGGAACCGCCGGAGCTCTTCGTGGGACATCCACCCCGATGACCTTGGTCCCTCCTCCGCTTGTAGCAATCCTGATACCTGTGGCCGTCACACTGGCAGTAGGTGCAATCATGGTTGTTACAGCGAAGTCGGCGACCACGGCGAGCGAGGAGCGCCTGGACGCCGCGGCGACGCCATGGCGAGCGCCATGTCCTGTGTATATGGGCAACAATGCATGGCCGTCTCGCTGATGTCTAATAAAAGTGGTCCCGACTCCTGATGCGGATGCGTATATGTCTTACACTTTTCAATTAAAAATATTATTTGACTGGAAGGAATTATTGAGCCGTATTAAATATTATCAGGTGAATTTGTTTCTTAATGAATTTCCTTGTATTGATGAGAATAGTATTCTACCTCATAGAAACTCTTTATGTATTCTCAGATTTAAATATATTGAAGATTTTGGATCCACGAGAAAGGAGATAGAGACTGGGAAGCAAGGCGCTGGGAGAAGGACATGAAAGAATCAGTCTTGCCGTGAACATTCGGATGGAGCCTTGCCAAAACCGAAGGAGAAAACCTGCGTATATTTTATGGATCGAAGCCCATCAATTTAGTCAAGTGTTTTTTTAGCTGGTTAATAAGGCCCAAACTGAAATTCGGTTAGACCATAGCCCATGTGCGTGTGTGACTACCGCCGCCGTATAAATACTCATGTGATCCAACAGAACGGGGGGACTAGAAAGAAACCAATGAAGAAACCAGTACGTGACGGAGGAGAGTTAGACTAGATAATGCTTGAGGAAGTTTGTACATGTTTCTTTGATTTTTGGTAGCCATCCAAATTCAATAGAAGATGTATGAGTTCTTGCAATTTGAGATCGTTCAACCTTTCCGCTGGGAATTGGGAGCGCGATAGGGCTTTTGCTTGGTGGTCGTGAAGTCCGGCGCGTGTGATCTTGCGAATTAAAGAGCGTTCATTCTTGCATTGGCAACGGAGGATCGCTACGATTCAAGAGGCTGCACGTGAGTATCCAATCCTACGTCGAGAAGATCGGGCGACCCCGTATCATCTTGGTATCAGAGCGCGGTTTACTCGGTAGGATCTTATCCCTTTAAATTTCAGTTTATTATCTATTGTCCTATAGTCCAAAACTAAAATAAAAAATCCAAACCCTAGTTTTGCATCTGTTATTTTTTTTGTGAGTTTTGTTAAGTCTTGATTCATTAGATTTTTTGTTTAGGTGCTGATCGTCGTGTTCTTTTGCGTCGCTTAATCGTTGTGTCCACAAAAAAAATCAATCTATCCTATCCACAGTATCTCGTAGCGAGTCAATCAAAAAAATCGATCTCGTGATTGATACTGTGCTCCGCGTCAACTTGTTGACCTCGGCCAAAAAAAAATCCCATGCGTCCAATCGAATTGCCATCCGAACCAAATTTTTAGTCTGGCCAACTTAGGCATCCAAATTACCATCCAAATCCATTTGTCAACCGTATCTTGGTTTGTATTATCTCATCAAAAAGCCAACTGAGGCATTAGCACAGAGTTCTGAATTTGCTTAGAGTTCTGAATTTGCTTCTGCTGGCTAGTCCGATACTGCCTGCTTGTGCTAAACGTTGGCCAGCCGAGTACATCATAAGCTTCACTTATATTTTAATTCATCAATTGAGACTAGCTGTTGAATATTGCATCTAAGGCTGCTCTTGAGTTTTTTACACCTTCTGAATATTTGTGACCTGCAAAAAAAAATCAAATGAACAATTAAACCTAGTTCGGCCTTTGAAAAAAAAGGAGTTGATAAAAAAAAGGAAGCCACGGCTTGAAAAAAAAAGGGAAGAAAAGAAAAGAAAGAAAAAAAAGAGCATCGGCCAAACTTGAGCGAGTTATTAGTCCATAAATTCAGATTGTGTAATATATCTTCTCGAGCAATCTTGTGCCCTTACATTCATATTCTTGCAATTGGCTAGCGTCTCTCCTAGTACTTGGTGCAAAACGAGCTAATTAATCCTCAATTTCCGATTATTTCTATTTAGCTCATTCCTTTGTTTGCATTGAGTCACATTGATCTTTGCGTGTGTGTTCATATACTTCACTTAAATCTTTTGGATCAGCACTTAGGCAAAATATTCTAACTTGGATTATTACTTAACTTTACAATATCAAGAATTTCAGATTGCATAGGACATATACACTTCCATACCAAGCTCCACTAAATAACCGTTGTTGAGCAATTGTGAACACTCTTAAATTCGCTTGATCATCACGTTGCCATTGAAGCTTCTACCAAGTGTAAGTTCTTATTGGCCTTAATTCACTTCGGAAAGGTGAGAACTTTACTTATGCAAGAAAGAGAGTGAGATTGAGTGATTTACACTAATCCTCCATATACTTTGTTATTGCTTTGTGTTTTCTTTGCACAATCTAACTATGTTAGGTGGAGAAGATAACTACGGTGAGGAGCATGAAGTTAATCTTAATGCCCCGGTGACTCGCTATCAACATCAGGCATTAAGAAGTACACTGCAACAAGAGCTCCAATCAGGCACCACTGCTAAGCATGTACAACTTAAGGTGGATATGCAAGATTTCCATATTGAGCTCAATCAACAAATGAAGGTGTTACACCAAAACATCGTGAATGATATTGTGCAAGCACTTCGTCCACAACAAGAAGAAGATAGTTTTGTTCCTTTCTATGGCGGTGATGATCCGAGGAGTATCTTGAGTGGGAATGGAGAATGGAGAAATTGTTTAGATTTCAGAAACTTTTCAAAGACCAAGAGGTGATGCGTGCCACGAGGGAGTTTGAAGACTACGCTTATAGTTGGTGGCAACAACTAATGGGAAAACAATTCATTAAATCTTGGTCAGATTTGAAGGCGTTCATGAGAAGCGAGTTTGTGCCATCCTATTATGCACAGAATTGCTTCACCATCCGAGAATATCACACAAGGGAGTATCTGTCCAAGATTACTATTTTGAATTGCAAGATCGATGCATCGTCTTTGGTGTCACTAGTCCATCAAGGAGAAGGCATACTTGAGGGTGGTTTAAATTTGAGATCATTGCTGCACTTCAACATAAATATTTTAGTAACGTGCATGATCTTGTGAATTGTGCTATTGCAGAGGAGAAGATGACCGAGCATGGGACTTTCCCTGCGGTCAAGGAGACATCTTGTGCTGCCCCAATGACACATACAACATTTGAGATGCGTCAAAACCCATGTGAGAATGAGAGCCACATAACCAAATTGAGTGAGAGTGTTAAAAAGAGTGAGATGTGTGATCCCACCATATGTGAGTTTGAGTGCATCCAAATTGAATGTGTGAGAGATACACCAAAAGAAAAGAGAGAGGTAGATATTAGACAAAGTGAGGTTGCTTCTGAAACTAACACATTAATGTCTACTTCTAGTGTTGTTTCTCACATTGTGCAGGTTGAAATTAAAGAAGAGGAGTCGAATGTTCCACAACTGGCACTACTAGAGAAAACCGATAAGGAGATAACCATGGTTGAAGATGAAATACTTGCTGCCCCGTTGTTACATCATAATGATTTAATACCCATAGCACCTACATCAACTGAAGAGGACGATAAAGGTAACCATATTGGTGCTAAAATTAATTGTGAAACGGTGAGTAATTGTGAGAACTCATATATGCAAATGAAAATTCCATGTTCTAAAATTACTTTGCTCAATTTACATAATGTTGAATTGATTACTCACAAGGAAGTTCTTACGAGAATATCTCCTGATGATTCTTTGTACTATATCATGTTCGATGATCCTAGAGAGCTATCTAGTGTGATTGAGAATGTTGCTGAAATTTCATGTTTAAAATCACTAGTTAGTATCTATGCCTACACCTATAAGTTCAATTTGATCGGAGATTATGGTGTAGATGGCAAGTTTTATGTTTACCGAATATGCATTACCTGTAATAAGCTTGCTGAATTAAAATTGCATATTTTGGATAAACAATCTTTTGTGCCATATCATGATCACAATGAGAAGAGTTTCAACAATAGTGCTTCATGTTTTAAAAGGTTTATTAAGCCTACTTGTTCATCCTTTAATATACAATCATGTACAAATAATCAGAGTAGCGCAGTTGAAGCATGGAAGACACTAAAAATTTTCTCCCCCATATTTGAACAACTTAATTTGGTTTGGCCCATTAATAACTTGTCCATGTACTTAGCAAAGTCGAGGACGACTTTTTCTCATGGAAGGGAGAATGATGTGAATGACAATTTTGCAATATATACATCTTATGGCTGCTGTTGTACTAATTGGTTTAGACAAAATAATGAGAATGCCACAGTAATTGATTCATACATATACAATGCATATGTGTTATTCTTTTTGTTTACTACGCCTTCAGATGTTCATGATATGCTAAACAGGAGAAGTGTTGATGGTAAATATATATACCATACATACACGTTGTATTCTTTGTTTAGTACAATTTCAGGCTATCAAAAGCCGAGGACGGCTTTTCTTGAAGAAGGAGAGGATGATGCGGATGCGTATATGTCTTACACTTTTCAATTAAAAATATTATTTGACTGGAAGGAATTATTGAGCCGTATTAAATATTATCAGGTGAATTTGTTTCTTAATGAATTTCCTTGTATTGATGAGAATAGTATTCTACCTCATAGAAACTCTTTATGTATTCTCAGATTTAAATATATTGAAGATTTTGGATCCACGAGAAAGGAGATAGAGACTGGGAAGCAAGGCGCTGGGAGAAGGACATGAAAGAATCAGTCTTGCCGTGAACATTCGGATGGAGCCTTGCCAAAAACCGAAGGAGAAAACCTGCGTATATTTTATGGATCGAAGCCCATCAATTTAGTCAAGTGTTTTTTTAGCTGGTTAATAAGGCCCAAACTGAAATTCGGTTAGACCATAGCCCATGTGCGTGTGTGACTACCGCCGCCGTATAAATACTCATGTGATCCAACAGAACGGGGGGACTAGAAAGAAACCAATGAAGAAACCAGTACGTGACGGAGGAGAGTTAGACTAGATAATGCTTGAGGAAGTTTGTACATGTTTCTTTGATTTTTGGTAGCCATCCAAATTCAATAGAAGATGTATGAGTTCTTGCAATTTGAGATCGTTCAACCTTTCCATTGGAATTGGGGCGCGATAGGGCTTTTGCTTGGTGGTCGTGAAGTCCCGCGTGTGATCTTGCGAATTAAAGAGCGTTCATTCTTGCATTGGCAACGGAGGATCGCTACGATTCAAGAGGCTGCACGTGAGTATCCAATCCTACGTCGAGAAGATCGGGCGACCCCGTATCAACTCCCGTCTCGACTGAGTAGATTCAGTCCGCACTCTTCCTGTCTCGCCCGTCTCGACTGAGTCGACTCGGTCCGCACTCGCCCGTCTCGCCCGTCTCGACTCTTCCCGTCTCGAGACTCGACTCACTCCTCCCATCTCTCCCGACTTCCTCTCTCTCTCCCCGCGCCGACTGCTCTCCCCGCCGCCGCCTCCCCGGTCCGCCGCATCCTCTCCTTAGCGCCTTCTCCCCTCGCCTCCTCCCTCCACTGCCTCCAGCTCCCCGTGCCCGATCTCCTAACTCTAGCCGCCGCCAGCCAGTCCGCCGCCGCCCCCGTCCGCCGCATCCTCCCCGCGCCCGAGCTCTCCCCGTCGCCTCCCTTCCCCGCACCCGATCTCTCCCCGCTGCCTCCCCTCCCCACGCCCGAGCTCTCCCCGCCGCCTCCCCTCACCGCGCCACTGGAGATCAACGCCGGCGGCGGAAGCAGGCCAAAGATCGGCATCAACAGCGGGACAAGGCGAGGCGACCAACCTCGGCGTCCCCCTCCGGCCGCCGGGACGACTTGGCGTCACCTAGGCAACGCCGTGACAACCATGGGTGCAGTGAAGACCTGTAATATAAACACCAACCACTGGTGTGCTAGGGGCTGAAGGAGATATCACGGCCGGTGCTGAAGAGCAGGCGAGGTGGCAAGGGCAGAAGCAGACAAGACAGCCTACAGCTGAGCCATACCACGGTGACGGGTCTCCTCAGCACGCACAGCCATGAGAGCCTCCACTAAACTCGGGCGTGGGTGGCGAGTCAGGAGCTAAGCCCGCACAGTCTCGAACTCAGACCGGAGACATGTCAAGATGTCGTAGAGACGGTGAGTCTCCTAGTGAGTGCGAAGCCGCACACAACAGGGACAGGCCCGACAAACATCCGACCCCAGAGAGTAAAGCTGACGCCACACCTCAAACATCTGCTGGTAGAAGTCATCGACAGTGGCATCAAGTGCTGAAGGGAATGCGCCCGGTGCACAACTGAGAGCTACACAGCATCACTCGTCGATTGGTAGTGAGCTCCAAGGTGCTCCCACATAAGCTGTGTCGTTGGCAGCTCCGTCTCATCCATGGAGATAACCACTGTCATGCTACATACCAGGATGGCGGTGACATGAGCCTCGGCGTCCTACCAACGCTCGTAGGCGTGCAGCTCAGATTGGTAAAGCCCCAGAGCCTTCTCCAGTGCAGCATTGGCCTCGGCCTGATCCGCATTAGCAGAGGGAACGGGCTGGATAGGCGGTGTAGGACAAGGCAGGCAAGAATTCCCTCCAATGAGATGACCCCCAAAGCCACTGGCTGTTAAGGTGAATCCTCAAGTGAACCGCCCACTCCCGGAAGTTCGTCCCGTCGAAACAAACAACGGGGAGCGGGATGGCGAAGGAGCCGCCGCTGGTAGCCATCTGGAGTAGATCGGGTCAACAAAACGAAGCCAAGACGCCCAGAAATGGCTTATGTGGCCAGGTTACGTCGACCAACCAGCGGTGGCGGCCGGAGATGGGCCACGCACGGGCGGTGGCACCGAGTAGACACATGGGTGTGTGCGCACGAGCGCACACGCGGAGACGGGCCACGCATGGGCAACGGCGTGCCGAGCAGACAGCAGACACGCAGGTGGGGGCGGACTGGATCCAAGGCCGCCTGGGAGAGGCGGCGACAGACAGGCGCGCGCATGTGGAGACGGGCGGCGGCGCGCCCGCGGATGGTGGACGCGCAGCGGCGGACATCGGCGGCGGTGGCGGATCGGCCGATTCGAGGCGGCGACGGCTGGACCCGAGGCCGCCTGGGAGAGGCAACGACGGACGGGTGCGCGCACAAGGAGAGGAGCCAGTGCGCGGAAGGAGAAGAGGAAGGGGCGGCGGCGGCGGCAGCCGAAGCCCTAACCCAACCTGGGCTCAGATACCATATTGCAATAAGACTTCATGTTTCCAAAGGGCCCAGCAAGCCAATATATATCCGTGTACAATATGCAACGAGACCCCTAGATTATACACATATCTAACAAAAACATGTGTTCATTCATTCATCTCCAAGCAGTATTAGTTCTTCTTAGACATCTACAAGTTCCCTAACTGTTAGTTGTTAGAGGATATGGCTGATGCCTGATGGTCATACTGGTCTCTCACCATGGAAATGAAAGATACTATTAGTTCACACATTTACCTCAGCAAATAGGTAGATAACTGTTTACAGTGTGAAACATGTTTACATCACTCCAGTGTTCAAGATCAGTAAGTTCAGAGGAAGAATTGAACTCCATGGTGCCAAATTACTATAAGATTTACCGATTCTTGAAAACATCATTGAAAACAAACAACAGCAATGTTTACTTAGAACTGACATATGAAAAAGAAAACCAATAGCTCTAATGCTTAGGAAAGCAACAATTGCATTTTATTATAAGGGGATATTGTGCACACACATGCACAATAACATGTATGACAAAAAGAAAAGATCTGAGATGTGAATTAATGAAGCTCTTCATAGGCAACATCCTAAGACCTTTTCCAATTCTCTTGCAGCTGGCATGAATCAAGGCCTATGGATTTGTCTTCTGCTTTAGTGCTCTCCGTCCTGCTACCTTCGTCCACATAATCATATTGGAAGCCAACTTAGATTCAGATGATCCAATAATGTGGCATATCTCTGGTGATTTGTCTTCTTATGCTTCCTTTTGCGTCTTTGTCTCCTATTATCTAAGTCTGAGTAACTAGCTATATTCATATTAGCTTTTAAAAGCTGCTTTTATACAGTAAATGGCTTTTTTATAATATCTAACTTTTAAATAGGGTGTCTTTTCAATACGGGGTCTACTAGTCAATTGTAGTACACACTGTAATGACTTTATTTATATCGGCCAAAATCGCACTTAAGTTTATCTCTCTCCGTACGGCTCTCTACAAATTGTTACTATTCATAATTTAAAGCCAAAAACCATCAACAAAAGCCAATATGAACGGGATAACTTGAGCAGCTTTAGATTAATATTCAGAGTCAGTCACTGATGATTCACTGTCGAAATCAAAATCTGAAGCTTCACTTATGTCATTTTATGAATCACTATCTAAGTGGTGCTTTCTCTTACTCTCAGAGTTCTAGGCAGCGCCACGTGCTAGGCGGGCAGTGGGGTGGCGTAGGGTGCCTAGGCGCCGACTAGTTGGGCTAGGCGGCTGCCTAGGTGGGCTAGATGGGAAGGCAAGCCCAGTAAAAAAGGCAAAGAAGCATTTGGCTAACCCAGTATGAAAGCCTTCTATGCACTCACAAGTCATAAGATTATCTGTATCTTGGCTTCCTTCCTCTTTTTCCAGCAGCTTGGTCCTACTTTCTGTCCATAGGCATCAACATTGCTTCTCTGCTGCTTCACACTTGGCTTCAGCCCTGCTAAGTCCCATAGCAGTTGAAAGTGCTGCTGCCAATATTTCTTTCACGTGCAGATTGAACCTTACCGTTGT
Source organism: Dendrocalamus sinicus (assembly GCA_036346575.1). Classification (NCBI taxonomy): domain Eukaryota; kingdom Viridiplantae; phylum Streptophyta; class Magnoliopsida; order Poales; family Poaceae; genus Dendrocalamus; species Dendrocalamus sinicus. Next base: position 19,247,339 of record CM070658.1, on the reverse strand, counting down.
TGCAAGACATATTGATTTACAGAACAAAATCCTCTAGTTTATGAAGCCAGCTATCATGTTATCCTGCAAGATGAACAACCCATATTGGTTAGCCAAGCGTTTACTTCAGCGAACAAAAACTGAAATGAGATAGTAGCCACAATACCATTCAGAGTCAACATCCACACATTGCTTGGCCCAAAATGTGGTCTCCTATCACTAGGAGCCTCTGCATTAGACCTCCTAACGCAGTTGCAAACAACCCTAATGCTTAAAATGAAGTAAATCCAACGCAGTCAACCCAAAAATTTAGACATTTAATTAATGAGGCTTGTCATACACGAAACTGGATTGCCTTAGAAGAAGTTGGCTCTCCAGCAACTACATAAAGAAAACTCATACAATTTATGATCATTACATAGCATGAGATCCTCCAAGGCAAACCTCAAGCACAAGGTGCTGGCAAATCATAACATTCCTTGGCCATGCGAACACATTGTAACCAATGTAGCACCTCCACATTAGGGTCCTTCTCCAGAACCACATCTCTAGCAGCAATCTGCATTGCACCACGGTACACGACAATCCTCCCTTGGACCCTCAACAGAGTGCCCAGACTCACCACCTGACATTTTCAATGCCATCTCTGCAGTTGGATCAGAATCTACTGTCCCAGACACATGGGACACAGACAGTGCCATCATCAAGAAGGAAGCAGAGGAACTTCTCCCTACGATCGTGTGAAACCACAACTCCCACAAGCTCGGCGTGAGCAACTGTACAGCACAGCGGACAAAGGAAGGTGGTGAAGTATGTCGGACAATTAGGGAGAGAAAGTCGGCAGCCAGAAGCTTGACGTGCACAAGATGAAGAGAATCCATGCTGACTTGGCAGACAACCTATGAAATTTAGACAAGAGATGTAACTCAAGCTTCACAAATGTTGTGATACAGAACGAAACAGAAAGAAAAGAGAGGCAGATTTCCTTAATTGAACAAACATAATAAAATCTAGAGGTAATAGCAAGCAGACCACGCAGGAGTTCTCGATGAATCCTAATCCCACAGAACCATCCACATTGAACACCAAAGTTAGATTATCAACAACAAACCAGGATTTCCAGTTTCTCAGTAATGTCTAAGTAGGTTACTAACTCCTCCAGCGAATCAATCCGCGCTCACAGCTGTTACTACGGTTGGTACCCCCATTTCGTCGAACACCTAACGATCAGCACTCTCCGTAAACCACCACCTCAAATATACATGGTCTCACGCATAGTATGGGACCATGGGTTAATCCTTACCCTGCTCCTCATCTGGCCATACCGTGATTTCATCAAACACTATTTGACTCGCCCACAGCCCACGGTTATCCACCCCTGAAGGACACTCAACACGCACCCCCGACATTGCAATACCATCGACAACAAGAACCAAACAGTGCAATTCATACAGCAATCTAACGAAAAGGGACGGCGTAATCCTTTGAGATGAACCCAAAATCGGATAGGAAAGGAAGAGAACCCTTACCCTCCTTGCCTGTTGGATGGGAGAGGTGTCGCTATCGCGGTGGCCTAGGGCTTAACAGGCAGAGGGAGGGGGGTTAGAGGCGCCGCGCGTCGAGTCACGGGAGGCAGCGCACCGCCGCGGCCCAACGTAGCCGGAGCACGGGGGGAGAAGGGCGGCGCGGCGGAGGGAGCCGGGTTGAAGACGCGCGTGGCGCCGAGCAAGCACGGGTGATCGGGAGTCGGGAGGGCGCGGCCGCAAGGGCGGGCGAGCCAGAGCTAGCAGGCAGTGGTGTGCCACTGTTTTGTACTTTTGTGGGGCCATGCTATCATTGAGATGGGACGTGGGCCGGAGAAACCGATAGTTTTGGGAGCCACGTGCAACGCATAGGCTCCGTTTGCATTGCTCTAGCTTTTTAGAAGTGCTTATGTCCGTTTTATTTGGGCTTAAACTCCAATATAAATAAAATAAAGCAAAATTCAAACAAATATGCGATTTTTAATCAGACTTTTCAAAAAGCTGAAGCCACCCATATAACTATAAGCCATAAGTCAGCCTAGAGGCATTTTTTTTGCTTTTAGGGATAGAATAGCCCTTTGCCATTCGAAACTACCCACGCATACCAACTTATAAAATCTTCCATCTCAGGCCTCCCCATCCGCATTCCTCTCACCTCTGGCTTCCGAAATTAAGTCACCTCCTAAGCGATTAGGGTTTCCAAAAGGACCAACGGAGGCCCGCTCGTCCACGACCTACTTAGGCCGCCAGAGACCTATGTTGGCCTCCCTCAACCTCTATCCAACGTCCGCAACCTCCGCTCGACACAAGGGGCCTCTACTGTACGGTCTGCCTTGACACCGTCGTCCTCCTACCCTGACTCTGCTGGACTCTGCAACCTCCACCGACCGCCGTTTTCTTGTTGCATCTTGCTCCTTCAACGCCCCGTCGATGCCATCCTTGAATCCTCCCCAGGCCGCTGTCCTTGAAACCTCCTGCTCACAATCTGATCTAAAGGTGAGTTCTTGTGGACAATGCTTGGATCCAATAGAAAAAAATCTAACGTTTGCTATGTTCTTGTGGATGATGCTTGCACCTAATAGAAAAAAAGTTAACATCTAGATCCTTAAATCCCCGTTCAATTGGTTCAATTATTGATGTTTGCAGATCAAAACAAATTTACAAGTGGTTCGGTTTTTGTTGTTCATCAGTGAAGTCAATGAAATTAATATTTACATGTATTTAATTGGGGAACCGAAGAACCGTTAGTAGTGTTTGTATGCTTTTGTATAGAATTTGACGTTTCATTGGCTAGGCAAGGCTTCAGCTGCCCAAAATCCATGATCTTTCTGGTGTTTTGTACTAATATTTCAGATGAAGTAGTGGTGTTTTTTTTCTTGTGTGGTTTTGATAATCTGGTGACCTATTAGTTTATAGGGAAGGCTTGTTGCAATTACTGGAAATACAATTTGTGCATGTATATGCTACATGATATTGGATATAGCAAACATAGATGGATCATGGATGTATTTTGAAATGACCCGCATTTTTAATCACATCTTAAAACACAATTACTTAGCAAATCAACATTAATTAAACATCTAATTACAATACAATTAGGATATATATAATCATGAAATCTTTAATTTAGAAAACAAAACAACAACAATTCTATATATATACTCACAAGGTCCGAATTATACAAAAGTACTATACAAGTTCAATGTCCAACAACAATACATCAGTAATTGAGACGCTGCAATAATGCTAAACTAGTAACATGTGAGTAAATAATCATCTAAATTTACAACAACGATGTCCACCATAGTACATATAGGAATACATCAATACCGTAATTGAAACTTCCTCATGTTCTCCACAATCGATGTTGGCTGCTCTTCCCTCAACTTGAATATGCTCTCGATGATAGAGAGCTCAGTGGTTGTAGTGTCAGAGCTGCAAAATGCGATCCAATGGTTCACCATCATGCCTGCAGCGATGACCTCGCTGCCAAGGTTAACAGTTCTAGCAACAAGGGGGACTTGCAGGAGTGTGGACAACTCATCAAGATCCTCGATTGATGTATGAGGGCGATCTTGTATCACCAGTGTAATGGTACATTCAGGGTATTTGTAGCCAAACGCATGATCACTTGAAAATGCGAAAACATTATAAACATTATATCAGGCTACCTCTGTTGGAGAATGCATAGTAGCTGCCAACAAGGATGTTCCCTGCAATCATTTACCGAAAGACCTCAACCCCAAGAGCATCTGCAATGAGCTCCTATGTTTCTTGGAATGCAAGAAACAATGGCATCTACAATGAGCTCCTATGTTTCTTGGAATGCAAGAAACAAGGAAAATTTAATTCATGGTAACTTATTTTTTTTTAAAAGGCACCTCAAAGAAACAATATGGACATAAGCAGACTTACTTTGTCAAGGTCAGGGTGTGTAAGGTTGTGTTTAGTTTAGAGACAAGGTGGGATGGGATGGTCCTGTCCCTGGTTTTGGGATGGGATGATCCCATTTTTTGTTTGGTTAGGGGGATAGAGTCATCCCTGTTTTTTGTTTGGTTGGAAGGATAAAGTGGGATGGAATGGTCCAATCCTTTGTTTGGATGGAAGGATGAAGGTGGGACATGTGTGGCCTTTGAGTTTTTTTTAAAAAAAATTGAAGGCTATTGTTGATATGTTTGTACACATAAGCCTTTGAGTTTTTTTTAAAAAAATTTAAACAAAATAGTACTTAAAAAACAAAGAGGTGGGATGACTCTATCCCACGTGGGATGACTCTGTCCCATGAAAAAAAGAGGATTGCTCAGTCCGGATCTACAAGGAATATTCCTAGTGGGATGTTCTTGACTCTGCTTGTCCCAGAAGCAAACACCACCCCGAGGTGGGATATCCTACCTGGGACGTCCCTGTCCCTTGAACCAAATACTGCCTAAGTGCAACATGATCATTACAAGCTACACAGCTGGAGCTGGAGCTGGAGCTGGAGCTGACAGCCTTTTGTCGATATGCTAGATGACCACTTGATCAGGTAAGCAGATCCACATATGTTGAAGCTCTAAAACAATATCAACAATAGTTCAGGAACAAAACTTGGAACAGTTCATAAAAAACTGCATGGCATATCCAAAGACTGCGCAATCAGCACAACCAACTTTTTGCTGGTCATAATAAAAAGGTAGCAATAATATGGAATTTGCACCTTTGTTACACGGAATGCAAAAAATATGTGAAGAAAAAAATCAGAACATATTGACTAGCTTGATTGCGATGATTCCATTGAACAATTGCGCTAGTTTAGCTCAACTAGGACGGCCTCTCATAATCTCATTGTATGAATCCATTTTTCATCACACTGTGAAATCTGTCATGAATGAGCGGAGCTAAAGAACATAAACTATACATGTAACGATTTATTGCCTAAACTTTGGAGTTCGTCTTAATTTAGCTCATAATCTTTTTAGAAAAGAAAACAAAAGGCTAAGCATTTAGGCCAAGCTGGCAAGTTTAAACCAGCCCTTCTACTACGAGCAAATGTTGAAAGGTTAATTTATTCTGTGAAACAATAAGGGGCAAACATATCCTCGGAGTTTAGCGGCTATTTCACATGTAGCCATGCAAGCAGTAAAAGGGGCAAGCTAAACAAAAGCTGCTATAAAACACAAATGTGAAAATTTTACTTGCAGAATTCAATTAGAGAAATAGATAGAGTACCTTGATCAGTGGTGGTATGGGGCAAGAGAAGTCCATTCTTGTTGCCTGGATTGCACAAAAGACAAAGATGCAGGCCGGGCTTAGCAAACTAACTTTAATGCTCACCGACACATAGGCACTCGATTATTCTGGTTCCTCCTATGGAAGCCTTGACCACATGAATAGCATCAGCAAGCTCAGCCTCAAATGCACTGCAAGATGTTCCAAAGAACAATTGTTCAACCATCTACACTGTATTCCACCCAAAAAGTTAAAAACCAACAAAACATGCATGACTAACATGTAGAGGCTCTCTAACCCCCAATTGCAACGAGACAATAGGTGTTTGTCAGCTTGGAGAAGACACCGACCGCACAATTGTTCTTGAATTGGATACCTACAGAAAACTCCACCAAGGCACATATTACATGCAAAGAAGCTATAGGTCAGTTCTTTTTTGGGCTTTTGGCTTTGGTTTCTTCAAGAGCCAAAACAAATGGGGCAGTTTCTTCAAGCGACTTCTCGAAGCTGCTTCTCCAACAGCTTCTCGAGTCTAAAACCATGTACGCCGTCTGCATCAGCGTCTCTGTCGTCTGTCACTGTCTTGAAAAGTTAAACAAAAGTCATCAGCCATAGCCAAAAGCCACCCGGCCGCAGCAATAAAAAAGAACAGGGCTATAGTCCACTTTGAATTTGTATCCCTCAAACTATCATTGTATTGCAAGAGTAAGCCTACCCAGTTAGAGGGGACTATAAATTGAGCATTAGATTTCCAAGTTGCTCTTATAAGTGTGCAAACAAGATATGCTTAGACAAACAAACTTATAATTGTAAACTTGGAACCAACTCCAGTCCCAAACCGCACTGATCATAGGCCATTTGCAATGACAAAAACACCTTATTTAGACGCAAAACACCTTACCGGTGTTGTGATTCTTTTCTAATAAATAAAGTAGCACCATATAAAAAATACATAACTTGTCTAAAGAGTAAATGACAAGCAAACCTCAATCCTAGTCGTAGTTAATCTCGGGACAAATGCCTAATAAAGCCCACTTGGCTTGAGAGTCCAAACATTAACCCCTCCAAAATAATGCTAATCGACAACCACAACAATTGAGTGTATCTTGCGATTGCAAAAATGCAAACACAGACATGATATACAAGGGGATGATGACTCTCTATGCTACGCACAAAGGCCGCACCAACCACTACAGCTCACACGAACTAATACAAAAAAATAGGGAAGAGTTAAGTAAGTGGGCTTACGGGTTACCATGGCGGCACGAGTCCGATGCGCCACGGATGGTGACCGACTACACCGACAGAGGCCTTCGAGAGCGAACTGGGGCGGGTGGGAGTAGCTCAGTAAGGGTTGGAGGAGAGGTGGGTTTGGGGCAGCTATGGCTTCTGAGGGAGCAAGGGGAGAGGAGAATGAAACAGTGGGTGGGTGTGCCCGTCTGACCGACAAGAGGGGAGGGAGTGGGGTATTCGTATTGGGCCGGTCTTGTTGGGCTAACTATGAATGGGCTTTGGCTCATCTAAAAATAAGCCGATAGGGAAACAGGTCGAGAGCCGAGCGTTGACCACAGTGAGTCACCTGCTGCTCCAGACGTACAACCCGTTTGTTCAAAAATACTGTATCTTCTGGTTATGATTTGTTTGACTAAATATAAGAGAGATTGAGAAAGTAAAGAACGCTAGCGTTGAGAAGGTACTTTGTTTAAAATGACTCTGTAGTGACTCCTATAAATGACTTATAGAAACCACACTAAGAAGTTTCTCCATTTAAAATCTAGTTTCTAAAAACCAAAAACATATATGGAGCTATTCTTTTTGGCTTCGACCTATAGTTTGTTGTTGCGGCTTATAACTTTTGAGCTGTTTATGAGAGAGTAAGGAGTAACAGAAATTCACGTATAGTTTTGGTTGATATAAATAAAATCGTGATAATATATACTACAATTAACTTATAGATACTGCTTTAAAAAGTATTTTATTTTAAAAAAAGTTAATATAGAAATGTCGAAAATTTCTAGCCCGCTGTTTCGAAACCGGGCCCTGAGAATCTAGTCTAGGTGAGCAGCGCTCATGCTGCTACCGCAACTGCTCCTCCAACTCCGCCATTAAGGCGCACGCGCGATTGGGGAAGAGATCGATCGGTCCCCTCGTCTCCGCCCCTCATCTCGACGCGGCGGGCGAGAGCATCTGTTCCGGAAGCTTCGGCCATGTCCCACGACGACGCCGGCGGCCTCCCGCCGGCTCCCGCGAAGAAGTCGCCCGCCGAGGAGGAGGCCGAAAAGAGGTCAGCCCTGTCCCTGTTCCCCCCGCAATTCCGACGCCTAGAAACCAAGAATCGACTCGGAGATTGGCGTAGGCCTGTTGTGCGAAATCATCTCCAATTTTTGGTTGACGGTTTTAGAATTTTTTTGGGGTTTTTTGCGGGGGTAGAATCGCGGAGCGGTTGTACTCACGCCATGCTTGTTCCGCAGGAGGAAGAAGCTTACTCCGGGGAGTTTGATGAAGGCGGTTATCCGGTCAGGGAGCGGCGACGCGACCCCTGCGGAGGGAGATCAGGTCGGAACGCCAGTTTTTTTTGTTCTTCGTTCCAAAACGTTATTTGCTGCAGAATGCTGTGATATAGGGCGCCCGGCATCAAACTTTTACCACTTTACACTCCTTGAAGTTTCCGGGTTTGCTACGCTAAGAGTTTGACTGCTACTGTTAGTCAAACTTATGAACAATTAATGAAAACGTAAGTAAATTCGATTAAAAGGGGAGTGTCTAGTAAACATCGCATCGGAATCATGTGATGGCTTGAGCCTGTTTGTTGAGGCTGCAAGTTTGATTGCCACCGGGTATTCTGGGTTGGGTTTACAACTTTATGGATTTCCCAGTGAGAACCATCTCTAATTTCACATTTGAGGAAAGCATATGACAAAAAGTTGGTGGAAAATTTGGTGGAAAAAAGGTGGTGGAAAATGGCATATTTTCCTATACAAAGCCTGTCAGGAAATGTTTTTCCTTGATGCTCATCTGCTTACTTTTTTACACCTCTCTGACATGTTTGATGTTATGGCTGAATTGTTGGCTTTATTGATCTGATTGCCTTAGAACGATGGCAAGGAGATGAGCCTGATCGCCCTCCCTAGGAGGCTCTGATCACAACAACTCCCTTTTTTCTCCCCCTTCTAATCCCAAATCGGTTACAGATAAATAGCCATAGAAGCTAACCACTCCCTACAATTTCTCTCATCTTTCCTATTATTCCTCCTAGCCTTCCAAACTAAGCTCCAAGCAGAAAACTATTGAAAGACTTAACAAAACTTGCCAACTCACAAGACGTGGCTGTTCAGCCACTTAGTTTTGTGGACGCCGGCGCTGGGGACACCGGCCTGGGCTTCTTGCGGCGAGTATATGTTTTGCCGATAAAAGCGTCCACAACACTACCCCCGTCCTGGAGAAACAGCTCGTCCTCGAGCTGGAACGTTGGATGCGCCTTTGTGAAAGAATCCAGGGCCTCCCAGGTTGTTTCAGCAGTTGGCCGGCCGATCCAGCGAACCAGCAACTCCCAGTGGCCACGATTGAGACGGGCGCGGACGATGGACTCCGGTGTTGGTACCACACAGCCACGTGACAGAGGTGGGAGAGGCACCAGCGCATTTGGAGGAGTGCCAACAAACTGCTTGAGGAAGACAACATGGAAGACATCATGTATCTTCGCCTTGGGCGGCAGCTGGAGACGATAGGCCACCGGACCAACTCGCTCCACAACCTGATAGGGCCCATAGTAGCGAGGTGAGAGCTTGCCGCTGGACTTGGTGGTGATGCCGGCGGCGGTGCGGTGGTGAAGACGGAGCCACACCCAGTCACCAGCGGTGAACTGGATATCGCGATGGCCCGCGTCATAGTGCAGCTTCATGTGGTCCTGAGCATGCAGCAGCCGCTCGTGGATCTCCGCCAGAAATGCGTCACGCTCAGTGAGCTGCTTGTCCAGGGCTGCGACACGAGCTACGCCGGGTTGATAGCTCGCTATGGTCGGTGGTGCCCTGCCATAGACCACCTGAAAAGGAGTTGTTTGGAGAGCCGTCTGGTATGATGTGTTGTAGCAGAACTCGGTCCAGGGTAGCCAACGCAGCCAACTGCGGGGGCGGTCGCCAGCGAGACACCGGAGGTAGACGCCAAGCACCCTGTTCGTCACCTCGGATTGGCCATCGGTCCGCAGATGAAACGCATAACTGAGGTGTAGTTCCACTTTGGAAAGAGCGAACAGTTCAGTCCAGAATGTGCTGGTGAAGACGGGGTCGCGGTCGCTGACGATGGAGTAGGGTATGCCGTGGAGCCGGACTATGTGGTCGAAGAAGACGCGCGCCACCGAGGTCGCTGTGTAGGGATGTCTGATGGCGACGAAGTGGGCGTATTTGGAGAAACGGTCCACCACGGTGAGCACCACTGATTTGCCGCCCACCTTGGGGAACCCCTCCACGAAGTCCATGGCGATGTCTGCCCAAACCGAGCTCGGAACCTCAAGCGGCTGGAGGAGCCCAGCGGGATGGAGATGCTCGGTTTTGTTCTGCTGGCAGACAGTACATCCCTGCACAAAGTCATGGACAATCTGATTGGCGTGAGGGTTATAGAAAGATGCCCGCAGTCGATGAAGTGTCTTCTGGACGCCTTCGTGCCCGGCGCCATGGGCCGTGGCAAGGATCTGTGGCCACAGTGCCGAAGAGTCAGACACGTAGATGCGGCCGTGGTGGAGGACGAAGCCGTCTACCACGGTCCAGGAAGCGCCGGCGACACCTTGTTCCACTTCGGCGCGTTTGGCCAGGAGTTCCGGCAGGTGTTCGGCCTCACGCCGGAAATCGTCGAACAAAGCCAAGTCCGGTTGAGAGATGGCGCAGGTGGAGACGGCCGCAGTCTCCTCGTCCCGGTGAGACAGCGCGTCGGCGGCCGTGTTCAAGCGCCCTGGCCTGAACTCCACCGAGAAGTCGTACCCGAAGAGGCGACTCACCCACGTGTGCTGCGGAATTGTGGGGGGCCGTTGGTCGAGGAGGTACTTGAGGGCGAAGTGGTCCGTGCGCACGGTGAAGAGCGCCACACGTGTAGGCCGCCGATGGCGCACCGCTTGACCGATCCTATGAGCTCACGCCATAGGCCGCCAATTGGCATCTTTGCGCGCGATGGCCCCGAAGAAAGCGATAGGCCGGCGCCTTAGCGAGGAGGCGCCGAACCCAGAGCCGGAGGCGTCGTAGTCGACGGTGAACCCCTTGGAGAAGTTAGGAAGTTGTAGAGCAGGGCCGGACGTCAGGGCCGCCTTCAGCGCCATGAAGGCGTCCGAGGCCGCCGGGGACCAGTAGAAGGCGTCCTTCTTCAGGAGCGCTGTCAATGGGGTGGCGATTGCGCCATAGTTGTGGATGAAGCGGCGATAGTAGCCCGTGAGGCCGAGGAAGCCCCGCGGCGCCTTGATAGTCCGGGGTTGAGGCCATTGTTGGACGGCCTCCACCTTGGTCGGGTCCATGGCCACCCCAAGCACCGATATGACGTGACCCAAATACGCCACATTGCGCTTGGCGAAGGTGCACTTGGAGCGCTTGAGGACAAGCTTGTGAGCGCGGAGGGTGGTGAAGACAGCGCGCACATGACGCAAGTGTTCCGACCAGGATGAACTATAAATCAAGATATCGTCAAAGAAAACAAGTACCGAGCGGCAGAGGAAGGGCCGAAGGACCTCGTTCATCAATGCCTGGCTCTGATACCAAAGATGTTATGGCTGAATTTGGCTTTATTGATCTGATTGCCTTAGAACGATGGCAAGGAGATGAGCCTGATCGCCCTCCCTAGGAGGCTCTGATCATAACAACTCCCTTTTTTCTCCCCCTTCTAATCCCGAATCGGTTACAGATAAATAGCCATAGAAGCTAACCACTCCCTACAATTTCTCTCATCTTTCCTATTATTCCTCCTAGCCTTCCAAACTAAGCTCCAAGCAGAAAACTATTGAAAGACTTAACAAAACTTGCCAACTCACAAGACGTGGCTGTTCAGCCACTTGGTGTTGTGGACGCCGGCGCTGGGGACACCGGCCTGGGCTTCTTGCGGCGAGTATATGTTTTGCCGATAAAAGCGTCCACAACATTGAGATTCTAAGTGACTGCTTCCAAGCAAAAGTTGCACTTGTTTCAATAGAAAACGGCAATGCATTGCATGCATAATATATCCATTTACTATAATGGTCAATTTAAAGCAATTACATGCATAAGTTTCTCATTTCATAAGTATGCTGGTAGACTATCATAGTGACTACACTGCAAATGTGTTGTTGTTTCTGGAAACGGGCACTGTCTAGATTGTTGTTTTGCTTTTTTTTAATGTGGATGCTGGAAGGATAACGTAAACATGAGATGTTTTTTTATACTGGTAAGGTAGTTCTTTCCGACTGGTGCACTTGTAATGTTGAAGGATTAAGAAGTTTGGAACTTTAATTTTAGTTGATTGACTGCATCATCCAATAATTTGTGCAATATACATCAATTCCTTGAAAAGGAGATCCCATTTCTGGGCTCAAGTTTTTAGGTGATGTTGAGCACTCAAGCTAATCCATATAAAGTCCTGTGCCATTATATCCTATAAATGCTCATTGATAAAACTTATCCTGATGGTAAAAAAAGAACTCCTCTGTCAGAATATTTATACAGTATACAGGATCCTGTGATGGTACTACAGTGATTTTACTCTCTTGATGACTGCATTGTTGTCTGGCCCTCATAATGGCTGTCTCAACCTTTCATTGGACAATCCCTGGTTTCTTTAATTGTAGGGGACAGGGGGACCTTTAGTTGGTAAAATCTTTGCTCATTCTAATCATTTTTCAGGTCGTACTTCAGTGCACAACTCGAACCATGGATGGCATTATTGTCAATTCTACAAGAAGGGAGCACGGAGGTGACTAGGCAACTTCTTTCAACACTTAACACTACATATATACTGTATTTTTAGTTTTTGAACATGATGAGGATGCTTAGGACTCAACAAATCCTTATCTTTTTCATAGAACTCTATTATCTTGTTCGTAGAGTTTCTATTCATTCACTTACCCCTCTTGCTGTTGATAGACTTTATTTTTTCCTTCTGTTCTGTGAAGAGGGGTGTATTCAGTTTTCTTTGTGCGGTTCTTCAGTGTTCACAAGTTTTCATTTGCCGAGAGATTTTGTTAAAAAATGCCCTTGATTCTGTAATTTTATGTCTTGGTATGGTGCCAGTGTCCTATGTGGCAGCTGTAATTTGAAAGTTTTTGTATGCTGTGAAAAAAGTTGAAAAGTTCAACGATATCTAGTTTTTCTTGTTAATCCTTCCAAGAACTAATTTGTAGCAAAAGCATTCTTCCTTTCGTCTTCCGGAACAACATATTAAATATGACAAACAGAAAACCTTTTTATGGCCTTTTTTGTATCTTATAATTCGTTATTACACAAATGTATCAGCAACCATATTATTGTCTCATTTGTATGTGTAGTCAGCTCAGGGTACTGGGGCTCTAAATCATCTTTTTGACTATTATAACAGGTAAAGGAATCCCACTCAGATTTGTGTTAGGGAAGAGCAAAATGGTCCTTGGCTTTGCTGAAGGCTTTCCAACAATGCTGAAGGGTGAAGTTGCTATGGTATTTCTGCTAAATAGACTGCCAATTGTAAAAGTAGTGAGTTAAAATGAACAATATTCTAATAACAGGCCTCTACTCATTTTCTGAGTGCAATGATTCCAAATACTGATGTGGTCTAGGGCTTGGGGATATGGAGAGGTAGGCAACTGGTCGCCCTTGTCACGCCAGGAACTGTCTTCCTGTGCTCAGGAGGCTCTGACCGAGCTGTACTTTGGGGAAATTTTCTTTATTATGTCTTCTCAACAAAAGCCAGCTCCTTTATATAATAGGTGCCTTCCTAACATCGGAAACTAGAGTCTATATCATACTAATACTAGAGTACTTCTAAATATAGCTATCCTGAAATATCTTACTAATACTAGAGATTACTTCCAAACTGATTCATATCCTCCCTGATCTGCACCTTCCATCTGCTGGAGTTGCTCTATTTGGATACTTCCAAATCAGCAGCTGCCGTTGCCTTTTCTGAGTCGGAGTCTTCCACGTTTGTTGCCGCTGCTGTCCCTGTAGCATGTCCAGCAGACACTGTAGCTGAACTTGCCGGTGTCACCGCTGTAGATGCTCCCGCTACTGCTGAAGTGATTTGCCGGCGGCGACGCTCATATACTTTGCCAACAAAAGCATCCACAACAAATACACATGTCAAGAATATGAAAACGTCTGTTATTTTGTCATTTTCACCCCCCTCTCTCTCTCATAGTTTCTTTTCTCAGTTCAAAATGAAGCCTCAAATACACTATGCGGAGGATGACTGTCCAGTTACAGCTCCAGATGGCTTCCCGAAGGATGATGAACTTCAGTTTGAGATTGAGATGTTGGATTTCTTTAAAGCCAAGGTTAGTCTTGTTAAATGTTGACTTGAGTATGACTTCAACTGCTGTATATTTCCATCCATTATTTTCACTTTTTTTTCCTGATTTTTTCAGCATGTATATAAGTTATGTAATATTATGCAACTTATGTTAGTTACGATTTTGTGCCCAAGATAGCAGGTGCCTAATACAGCTGTTGGCATGCCTTATCACGTGGTTTCATATGTCATCTTCATAACCCAAATAACATTTATGGTTACCAATTGTTTCTGTTACTATCTAGGTTGTTGGGCCAATATATCTCACTAAATACTACAACATCATCATATGTATCACATAAGAAACTATTTGCTAATTATAGTGACTTGGTTTTGTCTTTTCATGAATAATATGGATTACCAAATGCATCCAGTATGAAAGCTATTGAGGTAACTGTACCATGCAAACAAGCATGTTGGATAAGCATTATATTACTTGGTTCGCTTAAGTTCCATTTGCCAAGTTGGTGTGCTAAAAAGTTTTCTCCCTTGCTGTCCCCACATAGGAGATTCCTTGATTCCATGACCAATAAGGCAAGTGAAAAATTTATTTGCTACACTCGATTACTAGCTATGTGTATTTTCTCTTTCAGGTCGTGGCTGAGGATTTAGGGGTTGTAAAGAAGGTAAACAGTCTTCCCATATTGATTGCAGCACATATGTTCAAATTATGCAGTTAGGATTCTGATTTCTGATTTTCCCTATGCTTGGTTATCTCTTTGATAGTACTGGCACTTTGCAAAGTTAGCAGCAAAAGGATTCATACATTAAGTTTTGGATTTCTCAAATGGTATCGGTGTTATTTAAACTGCCATAGTAGACTTCCTTTCTGTTGGTTGTGCAAATCTGACTGGATGCCTCAGCGTTGTGGCAAACTTTTAATTGTCCTTTGAATGTGGCAGATAGTTGATGAAGGCAAGGGATGGGAAACACCTAGAGAACCATACGAAGTGACAGCACGGTAAACATTTAGTTTTTAAATCTACTGAATGCTGGTCACTTGGTCAGTGCTTTGGCAGTATCAGTGCATAAATTTTCTTTGTACATAGCTGTCAGTCTGTCGCTTTATCTTAGTGCCTATAGATGCTTGACATAATTGCTGGTTGCATTGTGGATTACTAGAAATTGAAATGGGATAGTTACATTTGATGATACAAACACATAATATGCTTAATTTGCATAGGAAGGAAAATGTGAGGTACGTGCCATGTTGCATTTGCTCGGTGACATTAATATCTGTTGCACCATTTTGGTACAGAAGAACAAGACATGGGTATTTTTAGGTCTTGTGACTAAATTACCCTTGTCTTGAACAGTTCTCTGATAGGAAAACTATGCAAATGGGAGTATCTGTTGCATATCACTAGGCATGTCAGGCTTCCTGTACTTCTACTGCTTTCTTACCTTACTTGTCTGCAACAATTGCTATGTCCTATTTACAACAGCTTGGTGAAAGATGCATTTATATATGTAATATATGATGATATTAATTCTTGGCTTCTTTCTTATGAAGATTAATTTAACTAAGACGTTTTTGTCTGTCATTTCCAGGATAACTGCAAGAGCAGCAGATGGAAAAGAAATCCTTCCCAGTAAAGAAGAGCCCTATTTCTTTACTCTTGGTGTATCTGAGGTCAGCAGCGTTTTCGTTTTGAAATTTTTGTACGGATAACCCATTTTTTATTCGAAAATACAGAAATATACCCGCGACAAATTTTTTTTACACAAATAGGCTCCAGTCGCCCAACCATTGGGCGACTAGAGCTTGTCGCCAAACCAAAAAGCGACTGATGAAGAATCTGGTAACCGTTGGGCGATTAAATGCGATTGCCTCCCCGTTGGGCGATTAAATGCAATCGCCTCTGGCGACAGAGAGCGAGTCGCCCAACGAAGCGCATCACATGTGAATACTGACTGACGGGCAAGACCTCTTTTCTTCCCACACTGCCGCCAATCTACTCTCGGTCGCGAAATAATTTTCTATACGAAAAGAAGAGATAATAGCATTGTTTGAATTTAAATGAACTTTATAATATAACGCAAGAACATGCCGCGTATTTATCCATTACATGCATGACATACACCCTCACTCCCACCCTAAGGTGCTCGTCACGCGCGCGCGTCCTCCTATACGGCCCGCTTGGCCGCCCTCCTCGGTCAACGGATTACGAGGCGGGTGACGAGGGTCGAAAAAGTAAACGATCAGTGGGTTTCGCACCGCCGCTGCGCGCGGTGGAGTCACCGCTCTGGTGTGTGGCCTCCGGCACCGGGAGGCCATCGCCGGAGAGAACCTCCGGTCTTTGCGTCGGAGGACGGCCCATGCCATCAGAAAAACCGGTCCACCTCGATGTGGCGGGAGAAGCGTCCTCGCTGCGGTAAGGACTCGCAATAGTAATATCGTTAGTTCGTTGCATGTCGCTTTAGGATAAAAACAAGATCGGACGATGCGTACCCGTACATGGCGCCATGAAATCATCCGTGTGGAAGCCGGGGATGTACGTAGGAGGTGTATGAGGCCGTGACCAAGCAGAACTCCCTGGCTGCTCCGGGGGAGGTGGAGTTACGGAGGTGGACGTGTCCACGTATTACCTCCGGAGTAGTGCCACGCTGGTCGGGTGGCACCGTGGTCGGGTGCATCGGGCGAGGTGTGGAGACCACCGGTAGCCTCGTGCAGACGATGAGGTCGACGATACGTCTACACCCGCCTCCATCCGTCGCGCAAAGCTGACGGCCTCCTCGCGGGTCAACTCCCCACCTGTGCCCAACCTCTGCACTAGTGCGGAGGACTCCGACCACATCGCAACACCGACGTCAGCCTGGACAAAAAGACATAGAATGGTCTATCATCGAAACGATATTGCCATTTGAGAATTTTTGAAATTACAAGTTACGTACCGCGATGTGAGCGTTGCGTGCGCGCAGCGCGCGCGTGCAGCGTCTGTCGGCGCGGCGGCGTGTGGGCAGTGGGTCAACGACATGTACCACCGGCTGACGAGTCCGCCCGGTACGGATGAGGTACTCCGCGTAGTCGGCTATGTTGTATGGCCGGTCCTCCTCCACGCGGTCATCCAGCGCACCTCCCATCGCGCAATCCGGTGGCATCCTCTGGACCACCCGTGCCTTTTTGACGCCCTTCGTGTTGTGCCTGTTTATGGAACCATTACGTAATGTAAGTACTTGCGATCACAATAGTAAGTACGTACAAAAATATCAGAAGCGATCACTCATGCGTGCACGCGCGGCGGAATCGGCGGCCCGACTGGTACAGGAAGTGCCTGCCGTAGCCCAAACTGCCGCATGACTCGCTGCGGTGCGTAGTCCTCAACGTAGATGCCGTACACGAGCTTCCGGCGGGTTAACCAAAAAGCCTGGTCACGACAGCACAGTGCAGACGGCCCGTCAGGAGCACGGGCCTGCACTGCCTCCTTTGCGTAAGGCTCCCAGCGCACGTCGGAGTCTGCGAGGCGGTCGAACTGCTCCACGAAGGGTGAATGCGCCGCGTGACACGCGTCGCGCGCGAATCGTACTGCAAGAAAGGCAAATTGTTTAGTACGACGATCGTTAATAGTTGACTATGATAAAATAAAACTCACTCGTCGACGACACCAAATAGAACCCATTGTCGGCCGGTCGATGTCTCCCCCTGGGTACATCTCGGCCTCGTTGGGACCCATGTCGTCTAGTACAGGTCGTCCGAGACTGAAGCGCTCGAACGACCACAACTGCAGCAGCAGGGGACATCCCGTGAGGATCGAGTTCGCCTTAATCCTCGTGCGCGCATCGCACAAAGCCGCGATGCGTCGCGGCAAGTGCGGCCGATCTCACCGACCGGTCGGCCTCGCCGTCGGCAATCGCCCTCGCATAGCGATAAGGCGCGCGTCAATGGTGTTGCCGTGGTGGTGGTGAAGAGCACCGACCAAACGACCACGAAGACGTAAGCCTCCGGTGGCGCGCGACCGTAATCGTCGACATCGCAACCATGCGCTCAACTCGAATGCGAACAAGTTCTTATTAGTATGTAATTGCACAAATAAGAGTTTCAAGATGCGATCGACTTGAAACACCACGCATCTGCGATCTTGTGCGGCCACCTCGGCGTCGGTCCATGCTTCGCCTCGTCGAAGATGTGGTGGTGGCCGGCGGTGGAAGGATCCTCGAATCGCCGAGCGGTCATCGCGCCACTCGGCGGGAGCCTCCGGTAGGAAGGCAGCGTCTCCCGCGACCGGAAGGCCAAAGAGTAGGGACACGTCCTGCAGGGTCGGCGCCATCTCCCCGACTGGTAGGTGGAAAGTGTGCGTCTCGGGCCGTCAACGGTCCACCAAAGCCGTCAGCAGGGAACGGTCGAACGGGAAGCGTCGTGATCGCTCCACGCCCGCCTCGTCCCCTCCCGCCAAGGCACCTCCGTCCTCATCGTGGCTGCACCATCCGGCAAGAGGAGAAGTCCGGCATCCCGCACTGCAAATAAAGTGAAGGTCAGCATGAAATATTCTTATGGTAATACTAAAACGTTGGCGTAGTGCAAACCTGGCAGTCCAACGGGGGTCTAGTCCCCAGGCCACACGAGGTGTGCGTGTCCGGACCACTCCCAGCTCAGTCGACTCGTCCGTGCTCCCCGGTGGCGACGCACAACGGGAAGCGCGGTGCACGCGGTCCAAGTGCTCGTCCAACAATGGTACTGCTTGATCACCGTCATAATCGCAAAATTATCTAAATGTAAATTTGTACACTACATTTTCTACAATAATACATGAAAAATAGTATACAAAATTTCGACACAACAATTTTCTACATTTAAATTTTCTTCATTTAAATTTTGTAAACTGCATCTACATTTGTACATTGAATGATCTACAATAAATTTCTAAAGTAAATTTTCCACAATAATGCATTACAAATATTATACAAAAAACTATATTTTGCTACATTTAAATTTGTACATCTAAATTTGTAAACTGCATCTACATTTCTAAATTTAATGTTCTAAACTAAATTTTCTAAACTAAATATCTAAACTAAATATCTAAACTAATTTTCTAAACTAAATATCTATACTAAATATCTAAACTAAATTTCTAAACTAAATATCTCAACTAAATATCTAAACTAAATTTGTAAACTAAATATCTACAC
Source organism: Dendrocalamus sinicus (assembly GCA_036346575.1). Lineage (NCBI taxonomy): Eukaryota > Viridiplantae > Streptophyta > Magnoliopsida > Poales > Poaceae > Dendrocalamus > Dendrocalamus sinicus. Next base: position 19,228,509 of record CM070658.1, on the reverse strand, counting down.
TAAATTTTCTAAACTAAACTTATCTAAACAAATTTTCTAAAATAAATTTTCTAAAATTAGAAAAATACCTGCAAATCCCGTGGCTTCTTCTCCTCTCTCTCTCCTTCTCTTCTTCCCTCTCCTCCCCTCTCCTTCTCTTCTTCCTCTCCTCCCCTCTCCTTCTCTTCTTCCCTCCTCCCCTCTCTCCTCTCTTCTCTTCCCTCCTCCTCCTCTTCCGTCCTCTCTTACCTTCTCTCTTCTCTCGCGCGGCCGAGAGTAGATTGGCGAGCAGGCGTGGGGAAGAAAAGAGGCCTTGGCCGTCGGGCTGTATTCACATGCGATCGCCTTCGTTGGGCGACTCGCTCTGTCGCCAACGAGGCGATTGCATTTAATCGCCCAACGGGGAGGCGATCGCATTTAATCGCCCAACGGTTACCAGATTCTTCATCAGTCGCTTTTTGGTTTGGCGACAAGCTCTAGTCGCCCAATGGTTGGGCGACTGGAGCCTATTTGTGTAAAAAATTTTGTCGCGGGTATATTTCTGTATTTTCGAATAAAAAATGGGTTATCCGTACAAAAATTTCGTTTTTGTTGCATGTGATAGAAACGTAGGGTACTATATTATGCACTTTTTAAAATGCTTCTTTTTTCAAAGTGTAAATTTAAGATCAGTGACGTTCTTGTATCTAATAGGAATATAGGATATAGATACATTATGTGTTTTTTTTGCACTTCTGTTGCCAAAGTTTGCTACTTCTACGAGAACACAGTGCTCACTGTACAAGTTTTATTACCTCTTTTGGAGTCTCCATTTCAAGGAAATCGATCTTTTTAGGGTGGATTGGTTGTAGCAGTTTGGACGTATGCCAATACAGATATGTGGTTGGCTGGTGGTTTTCACCTCATGTTTTCACTATACACGACTGTTTGACATCAAGCAGTAAAACAGTGGAACCAATTTGTAAGGCTAGTGTCCTGATCCTAATATAATGCTAAAAGCTCAACACTGAGTTATTTATGTTAAGTGTAGTGTATACTTGTGTATAGGTTTTGGCCCATATGGCCCTCTAGTTTAGGTCTATCCCATGAGGCCCATTGTGTAATGCGAACCCATTGACTGATTATATCAATTTAAGAAGAAACAAAAGCTTATATGTTTCTTGTTGTTTTTCCCTAACTTCTGTTTGTTATGCAATATCTTTTTACTGTTTTAGTTTAGGTACCAAAAGGGCTTGAGATGGGAATTGGAACAATGGCACGCAAGGAAAAAGCAACTATTTATGTTAGCAGTGCCTATTTGACAAAGTCCTCACAAATGCCACAATTTGAAGGCCTTGAAGAAGTTCATTTTGAGGTTGAACTTGTTCAATTTATTCAGGTACTGTCATAACTAGCTGTTAGGTACTTTCTTTTCATTAGTAATCTTCTTGCTGTGCTCATGCATCTTTTGCTTTGCTACGGATAAAAAAAAATCATATTACCCCCCAGCACGTTGAGTCGACATCGTTATGATCGGCTTGCCTGGCCTACACCCTTGACTCTGCCTCCGCACTCGGCCAAGCTCCGACAAAGGTGGTGTCGCACCGCCCTTGGCTCTGCCACACGCGTGATAGAGTTTCACTGTTTTTTTCCTGTTAAAGAATTTTTGGGGAGGTGGAATTTGTTTGTTTGTAGATTGCTATTTCTGTTTTTGTTACAGATTTTTTAGGGAGGTGGAAGGGAAAATTGGGAGGGATGTGACCGCGGCAACCACTACCTTCTTTTTAAGTAGTAAAGATTTAGAATTAGAATTCGGGCCTATGATTCTATGAAGCCTGCAAGGGATTTCCATGACATCACATGGTGATCCTCTGCTTTATTGAGGCTGTGTTTCTTCACAGAATGACAGGTTCTCCATGATAATGATGGAAGTCATTTTAGTCATACTTTTTTTTGTCACCAGATGATTGTCCTTCATATACCAGGGGAACACTACACTAAAAATGATTTTTTATGGCCTGTATACAGGAAGCAATCTGTCACCTGGCATCAACAGTATCGCATCATGGTCCATTATTCTTTATGAACGGAAAAAATTGAACGGAAGGTCAATTATTCATTACAACAGTGTTCTAAATGAAGGTCGCTAGATCTGCAATTACAGTGTTCTAAATGAAGGTCGCTAGATCTGCAATTCATGTGTTAAAGCGTACAAGGTAGCCTAGCCAGTTTGCATATCAGGACCACTAACCTGCATATCAACACTGCTATCAAGGCCATTGACCTACATAATCATTTATGGTAGGCAAGGTTATTAAGGCGGTAAGGCGAGGTAAGGCGACCCACCCTCCTCACACCTTTTAAGCGGTAAGGCGTGAGGCGAGACGACGCCTTACATACATGATAAGCCGAAGAAAACAGAGTTTAGGAGGACTAAATCAGAAGAAATTTAAAGAGGCAAAGGACTTATAAGGACTTAATTGTAATTCGTAAACCTCTGGGGACTAACATGTAAAAATACAACCCATCCATTCCCCATTCGCTTTAACCCTAGCCTAACCCGATCCCATTACTCCCTCAGCCGCCGCCTCCTCCCTCCTCATTCCAGTCGCCGCCTCCCTCCCTCCTCCCTCATTCCAGCCGCCGCCTCCCTCCCTCCTCCCTCACTCCAGCCGCCGCCTCCTCCCTCACTCCAGGCGACGCCGTCGCCGCCTCCCTCCCTCCTCCCTCACTCCCAGCCGCCGCCTCCCTCCCTCCTCACTCCCAGCCACCGCCGCGGCCAGATCCGGCAAGGTGGAGGGTGAACGGCGGCGTCGGCGGCTCGATGACGCCCTGGAGGCGGAGGCGGCTCGACGGCGCCCTGGAGACCAAGGTGACGTGAGGACGCGAGATGGAGGCTCCGCCGCTAGGGTTCCAGGCGAGGTGAGTACTCTTCACCTTGTCTCTCTGGTTTAGCGCCGCCTCGCCTCATTTCGGTTTCGCCGGTCATCGACCTAAGGCGGGCGACGGCAAGGCGGGCGACGCTTGATCCCCGAGCCGCCTTACCGCTAGGCGGCGGCAAGCGTCGCCTAAGCGACGCCTTAATAAGCATGATGGTAGGGTGACCATCTGCTCACCACTAACCACTAAGAAACTGTCATCTGGTATAGTGGTATTGTTGGAAGGCTTTTATGAATGGGTTTTATCTCCATGGCTCCTTGATGTATGGTTTCATTTCTAGTACTATATTAAGCTCGGGGAGATTCGCCCCTAGGGAGCACTGCCATGTAGGATGTTTTGCGGAAAGCTCCTCCGGATTTTGTGAAATTACGTACGGGTCCTCTTTTTTGCAGCAAGGCCCTGCCGCATCAGCTTTTTGCAAAAAAACCCTCTGCTTTCCCGAAATTATATATGGGTCCTCGGTTTTTTCATGGAGACCCTCCTTTTACTGGATAAAACCTGTGTTTTTTCCGAAATTACGCATGGGTCTTTGGTTTTATGCAGGAAAACCCTTCGCTTTCTCCGGAAATACGTATGGGTCTTTGATTTTTTCAGAGAAGCCCCTCTTACGAATTTTCGACTCTTTTACTTCAGTCCATGTGGTAGCTAGCGCGGCGTGGTGCCGCGCTTCCGCTGCTAGTTATTTAAATACCTTGAATAAAATGCATTTACCTAAGGAATTTGGAAATCTCATGTTACTTGAGAGTGCTAAGACCAAAATCAGAGTGTATTGACTTTTGGGTAGATTTAAAGAAGCAATAGGGATGTTAATACTGGAATAAGGGTATGGTCTCAAAAATTTCAAATATGGTTGACCGATATTTTCGTTGCAAAAACAACTTCTTGTGGTAAGGGTTGGGGGTTCATATCATCACAGGTAATCCAACTTATCAGACCCAATTCTTCAAAATTACGCTGGTTCTCGTAGCTGGTAGTGTAGATGCAAGAGATGAGGGGTTCTTGGTATTCTAGTTTACTTGAATTATTTGTTCAACACTACAGTTTTTCATTTAGCTATAACTATTACTGTATTAGTATATATAGATGTTGCATTCTCCTTTTCATTCATCACATTTAACAGTTTGTGTGATGTACTAGTAGGTGAGAGATATGCTTGGTGATGGTCGCCTCATAAAACGCCGTGTAGTTGATGGAAGAGGTAGGTAACCTTGTGCACTGTTTCATGTTCATACTGGTATATGATTTCTTTTTTGGATTATTCCCATCTATATCCCCTCTAATCCCAATACCTTTCCAGTATAGCAAAACTTATCTTTCACAAAACTATACTAGAATCTAGAAATGTTGCTTCATTTCCAATAAAGAGGGAAGCAATACAAGTAATTACTTTCTACTAAATAACTTTTCTACTTTTTAAATTTTAAAGTTTTTTTTTCCTATTTTCCTGTTATCCCTTTTTTAATAACTATCTAACGGAGTTGAATTACCTTCATCATCGTGGTTTGTTATTTATTCTGTTATTTTTACTTAAAAACTGCAAGCTTTTCGATAAGGAAACCTTACACATGGAATCATTGTAGATTTGTAGTCTTGATGAGGTACATGGTTTTAGCATTTGTTGTTTGGACTATATCATGTGATATTCTTATTCTGTAATCTGCTTCTTTGTGTTCCTCAAAAATATTAGGTGAATTTCCTATGGATTGCCCTCTTCACGATAGCTTGTTAAGAGTTCACTATAAGGGAATGCTCCTTGATGAACCAAAGTCAGTATTTTATGATACACGAGTTGATAATGGTGGTGAACCATTGGAGTTCTGTTCCGGAGAAGGCCTGGTAATATTTTCACTTCAATGTTGTCTCACTATACAATGATTAACTGCATTTGCTGTCAGATTATGACAAATTGACAACTAACGTAGATCATTTTGTTGGGAAAAGTCCATTTTTCAACCCTCAACTGTGGCATTACTCTGTATTTCAACCTCCAACTCGCACACCGTCTAAAAGGCAACCTTTAACTAACTAAACCAGGCCACATTACCCCCTCCGCACATTCTAAGGTGGTTTTGACATGAGGTGTTTGCCACATGGATGATGGATCCTAATCAGCATAAAAAAAATAAAGAAGGATTTTAGATCCAGTCATGTGGATGGGCCCCATTCGTCTGTGACAAAGGGAGAGAAGACTGTTAGAGTAGAGTATATATACTTGTTAATAGTCTCTTGTATAGGGCTCTCTTTGCATGTTTCCCTGATGTACTGTGTATATTTATGCTCTTTGGGCCATGAAATAGATCTGGGGGCTTCATTCCAACATGGCATCAGAGCGCTCCCTCTCTCCATGCCGGCACTGTTCTCTCCCTCTCTCGGCTGCTCTTCTCTCTCCACCCAACCGGTGCGGCGCTGTCTAGATTCGCCATCTCTAGGGCCACGGCCGCTTCATTGCCTCCATCTGGTCTGATTCCGCCTCAGGCAGCTGCCACCCCACACAACCTCCCCTTGTCGCCTCAGGTCGCCCCCACCTCAGTCCGGCCTGATCCCGCCACAGCCATCGCTGCCCCTCACCACCTACTCTTCTGACGTCGGTCGAGCCTGTCTCTACCAGCACCGTCCGAGTCCGCCTCCAGCCATCCTCTGCTAGGCCCAACTTGCCTTGGTCGAGACCGTCTCCTCCGATCGTGATTGATGTTCTCCGTTCCCCAGCCATGATCCCCTAGTCGTGGCTCAAGCTGGATGGGACGAACTACCCATTATGGGTGTCGCTCACGGAGGTCCCCCTTGACGGCCTCTATATCTGGGAGCATGCCACGGGCGTGAGGCCCCATCCTCCGCTTCCGGCTCCGCTTGCTCCTTGGCTGTCTGTGTCTGTGACTCTCGCAGAGGACATGGTTGCTAAGGAGGCACGCAACACCACCATTGTTGCTGCTGAGGAGGCCGATGCCTCTGTTGCTGAGGCGGATGCTGAGGCCTATCAATACGCTCTTGCCGCTTATGAGTGGTGGTGTGCTAATGAGGCCCATGCCAAGGCCCTCATCATTCCCTCCATCGATGTGTCCATATCTCCGGATGTCATCCACCTGCTGTCTGTCTAATGTATCTGGGAACACCTACAGTAGCACTTCCAGTCGAGCAGCCATGCTCTCTACTATTTGTTGCAACAACTCTAGGCGCTCCAGCAACACGACAACATGGTGGAGGCCTTCTATAGGCAGTTCAATAGTCTCTGGCATCAAATCGACGCCTTGGAGCCTCCTACTAGTCAGATATGCTCCCACTACACCTGCCACACCACCTAGCGTGGGCACCAGGACAGGCGTCACATTTACGACTTCATTGTGCGCCTGTGCCCAAAGTTATTAGGGCTTAGCTGTTGAATTGCTCTCCTCTACCAACCTTTGCTGAGGCTGTCGCCGTTCTCTGTGCTGAGGAGCTACGGCTCCGTGGCATGCCGGAGCAGCCCTCGCTGACCGTCCTTGTTGCTCCGATGGCTACTCTTGTTGCTCCGACCTCCGCGATTACTGCTTCCTCTGTGCCTGCCTGGGTGTAGTGCTCCTCTATCGCAGCTTGGTCACCATGGTTCGCACTCAGTAGGACTCCCGGTCGCGCTTTCCGTTGCTATGCTGCTGGTGAGTATTGATGAACTGCCTTCAAGCAGTCTCTCTGAGCAGGGCACCCTATACCAGTCTTCCTATCATGGTTCCCACGCTCAGAACGGTGTTACCGAGCACAAGCATCGTCATGTGATCAAGACTGTGCGTACTCCGCGTTCCACATCAGTTCTGGGCTAAGGCTATTTTCACGGCTACATATCTTATCAATATACATTCCTCCTCTCCTTTCCTCTCCAAGGTGTCTCTCCCGATGAATGTCTCTACTCTCGAGCTCCTAAGCACAGCCACCTTCGTGCCTTCGGGTGTGTCTTCTATGTTCTCCTTCAGGCTTGCGAGCGCATGAAGCTGTCTACCCAGTCAGTTGAGTGCGTCTTCCTTGGCTACAGTCACGAGCATTAGTGTTATTACTGCTACGATCCTTTTACTCGAAAGATCAGGATCTTCAAGGATGTTACCTTTGATGAGTCTCGATCATACTTCTATTGGGACTCAGCCCCTCACCCGGTGTGCTCTCCTAAGGCCATCTCCTGGTTGTCACTCCTCGATCTTTCCTCACCACCTTCTCCACCACCTTGTCCTCCCTCTGGCCTTCCTCCAGTTGTTCCTCCTGAACAGTCTGGTCCTTCTGTAGTGACTCCTTACCCTCTTCACCACTCGGTGTCCTCATGCGCCTTCTTCACCACTAGACACCTTTGCTAGGCTCCTGCCCTTGCCTTCTACGGCTTTAGTGGCTACCACTCCTTCCACTTTTGGGCAACCTCCTCTGCTCCCTTTGCTTACTCCTGCTGCTCGTTACGATCTTCGTGATCAGGCCTCCCTCCAACCTCCAGTTTGTCTTGGCTTTCATATTTCTGCTCAGGCTCTTGCTGTTGCTGAAATATGCTCATATCGTGAGGCTGCCTCTCATCCTGAGTGGCAGTTGGCCATGGCAGAGGAGCTAGATGCCCTTCAGCGTACCAATACTTGGGATCTTGTACCCCTGCCTGCTTGTGCTAGACCTATCACATGCAAGTGGGTGTATAAGGTCAAGACCAAGTCTAACAGTACCATCGAGCGCTATAAGGCGAGCCTTGTAGCTCGGGGCTTCCAGCAGGAGTACGGTTATGACTACAATGAGACTTTTGCCCCTGTTGCTCACATAATCACTGCCCGCATCCTTGTTACTGTTGCTTCTGTTCGATAGTGATCTATCTCAGCTTGATGTCAAGAATGTTCGATAGTGGTCTATCTCAGCTTGATGTCAAGAATGCCTTTCTTAATGGTGATCTGCATTAGGAGGTTTACATCCAACCACCACTTGGGTATTCTGCTCTTGAGAAGCATGTCTACTATCTTCGTTGTTTTCTCTATGGTCTCAAATATGTCCCTCGTGCATGGTTTGAGCGCTTCACTTATGTTGGTTTTTCTATCAGTTATCACGACCCTGCCTTGTTTGTTCACATTGCCTCTCGAGGTCGGACACTCCTCTATATTGATGGCACGATCATCACTGGCGATGATCCTCTATACATTGATTTTGTGAAGAAGCGTTGCAGCGATTAGTTTTTGATGTTTGTTCTAGGTCCGCTTCGCTACTTCCTTAGGATTAAGGTCACTTCCACCCTAAGGGCTACTACTCTTAGCAGAAGTATGTTTAAAACCTCCATGATCGCTCTGGTCTGACTGATACTCGCACTGCTGAGACCCCCATGGAGCTTTCTCTTCAGCTTCGTGCCACGGATGGTGATCCTCTCGATGATCCCACCCGGTACCACCACCTTGTTGGGAGTCTCGTGTACCTTGGCATCACCCATCCGGACATCTTCCAAGCTTTTCACATCCCAAGTCAGTTCGTCTGTGCTACCACCCCTTTCTGTTAAGGGTAGAATAGGATAGTTATTTGTTTCCTTATATGCATTGGTTTCCTTATCTGTATAGGGCATATTCTTCTGTATATCCTCTTTGTACTCCCTATAAATATTGACCTTTGGGCCTCATGAATATACACACAATATTCATAACATGGCATAATATTTATCGCCATCTTGTTGGGAGTCTGGTATATCTTGTAAGCACTCGTCCTGATATTGCTCATGCTGTTCATATCTTGAGTAAGTTCATAGCTCGTCCTACTCATCTTCACTATAGTCACCTTTGTGTTCTTCGCTATTTGTGTGGGACAATCTCTCGTCGCTTGTTTTTCCCTAGCTCCACCTCACTACAGGTTCAGGTGCACTCTGATGCGACCTAGGCTAGTAATCCTTTTGATCGTCGTTCTCTTTCTGCTTACTGTGTTTCTTGGCTCCTCTATGATTGCCTGGAAGACAAAGAAGCAGACTGCAGTTTCCCATTCGAGTGCAGAGGCTGAGTTGAGAGCTATGGCAGCTGTGACAACAGAGATTACTTAGTTGAGATGGCTACTTGTAGACTTTGGAGTACCTGTGAGGGGACTTACGACCCTTATGACCGACAGTACATGCGCTATCAGCATCGCACGTGATCTCATGAAGCATGAGCTTACCAAGCACATTGGTGTGGATGCTTTATACACTCGCTCACAGGTGCAGGAGGGAGTACTCGCTTTACAGTTTTTGCCTTCAGAGTTACAGCTTGCTGACTTCTTCACGAAGCTACAGACTAGGGCACAACACTTGTATTTTCTCTCCAAACTCAGCGTGTGTGATCCACCATGAGTTTGAGGGGGTGTTAAGGATAGTTAAAGATAGAATTAGATTGTTATTTGTTTCCTTATATGCCTTGGTTTTCTTATCTGTATGTGGCATATTATTTTGTATATCCTCTTTGTACTCCTTATAAATATTGCCCTTTGGGCCTCATGAATGTACACACAATATTCATAACAATATCCACTACAATCACCTCCCTCGGGTTCTTTGCTACCTACGTAGAACCATCTCTCGCCGCTTGTTCGTTTCTAGCTCCAGCTCACTGCAGCTTGAGGCGTACTCAGATGCGACCTATGCTAGTGATGCTACAGATTGTCAGCCTCTTTCTGCCTACTGTGCCTTCATAGGCTTCTCTCTGATTGCTTAGAAGGCTAAGAAGCAGACTACAGTTTTCCGTTCAAGTGCTGAGGCAGAGTTGAGAGCGATGGCATCGATGACTGTTGAGGTTACTTGGTTACGGTGGTTGCTTACTGATTTTGGTGTGCCAGCTTCGGGTCTCATTGCTGTGTTATCAAACAGTACTGTTGCAATCAGAATTGCTAGAGATCTAGTGAAGCATGAGCTTACAAAGCACATTGGGGTTGATGCCTCCTACACACGATCACAGGTGCAGGAGGGCATCCTTGTCCTACAGTTTGTGCCCTCGGAGTTACAAGTTGCTGTCTCCTTCACGAAGCCACAGACTAGGACACAACATATGTTCTACCTCTCCAAACTCAAGTGTTTCAAACCGACCATGGTTTTGAGGGGGGGGGGTGTTAGAGTAGTATATATGCTTGTTAATAGTCTATTGTATAGTGCTCTCTTTGCATATTTCCCTGATGTACTTTGGGTATATTTATACTCTTTGGGCCATGGAATAGCTCTGGGGCTTCATTCCAACAAAGACATCTACCTACTCCAAACAGAAGAACACAAGGAGACCCATAGCTTCGGGTGGAGAAGATCGACGACAATTGGATGGCTGTGAGGCATGGGGAACAACCAAAACGGGATGATAGCGACACAAGGAATCTAGCAGTGGTGGTGGTTCAGGGGTTGGGGCACCGAAGACACGTCGAGAGCGAAAGTAGGCGATGATAGTGGTCGGCAAGGTGGCGACGGCGCTATGGAGGTCCACAATCTGAACCATGCTCATCAAAAGGTAGGCAATGGAGAGGGGATACTCCCGTGAAAAGCACTTGGATTGAGGCTAATCGGAGATGACGTGCGGTGGCAGTGAAGACAACTGGAGGCAGGGAAGAAGAAGTGGTTGAATCAACACGCTGCGAACATAATAATCAAAGGCTTTGTTCTTTTCAGCTTCTAAAAGCTGCCTTTTGGCTTTTCTATAACAACTAGCTTTTAAACGGAATATCTTTTCAAGATAAAGTCTATTAGTTAATTGTAGTACATATTGTACCGACTTCATTTATATCGGCAAAAACCGCACATAAGTTTTTATTACTCTGTAATATCTCGCACGAACAACCCAAAAGCCAAAAGCCGCAGCTAAAAGTCATAAGCTTCGGCCAAAAAGAACAGGTCCAAAGTAACGTAGTGATTTGCTTGATAAGGAGATGGAACACAAATTGGTGCAAATAGGTTTTTGAATGTCTCACCTAGGCAACAAGAATGTGGCGATGATCCTCGGCTAGTATTCGGGCAGCAGCGGTGGCGAGACTTGGGCTCTCCTTGGCGACCGCATTTGGGAGAGGTGCAACGGTGTGAGATGAGGAGGGGGAGGATCAGTGGAGGGCGATGGTGGCATGTGGTGCTGGCTGCTGTGGTTTTGGGTTGGTGGTGACATGCCAGCATGCCCATGGTGGCTCAAGTTAGCTGGATGAGATGGAGAGGGGAGAGAGGAGGAGGAAGCTAACAGTACTCACTGACATGGGGACCCACTCCATAAGAAATTTTAATATTTTTTGTTTGCCAAGTCATTGCCATATCATGGCCACGTCAATGTCCACACGTCAAAACCACTGACATGTGGCATCAAAACCGGACTGGATTGGGGCAAGGGGGTCATGTGGTCTAGTATTGATAGTTGAGGGTTGTATTTTAGACAGTTTTGGAGTTGCAGGTTGAAAATCAGGCTGAGGCAATAGTTGAGGGTTGGAAAATGGACTTTTTCCCATTTTGTTTCTGGAACCACGTATTCTTTTGAGTCTTAACTTCTATTTCTGATTTTTCTGTCACATAGAGTTTCTTAATAAGATAAGAACTTGCAATGCAGTGAGAGATGACCAAGTATGGTCTTTACCTTTAAAGTTTGTATATGCTACTAATGTCAACTCCCAGAAGGGTAGGGCTTCCTTGTTGATGGCTCTTTATACTTATTGTCCTATCTTAGAACTATCACATATTTGCTCTGAACAAAAAGAGAGAATGAGACTTTGGTAGCCTTCTACCTATAACATCTCATTACATTCAATTAAAGAAGAGTAAAAGACTTTTTAATGCATTTTCGTAGGTTCCTGAAGGATTTGAAATGTGTGTTCGACTAATGCTTCCTGGTGAAAAATCTGTTGTCACGTGCCCTCCAGATTTTGCATATGATAAATTCCCAAGGTTGTATGAAACTTTATGTTAGAATCAATTTTTGTAATGGAGCTTTCATAATGATGTGGTATGGCTGCAACAGGCCAGCAAATGTTCCTGAAGGAGCTCATGTTCAGTGGGAAATTGAACTACTTGGATTTGAAATGCCCAAGGTAACAAACATTTTTATTTTTCTTTTGCTTTCACTAGTGCCAGAATGCTGGCAATAATATTTCTTCTCTCTGATGTGTGGGGACTGCTTGAAATTAGAAGTAGCTTGGCTGTTGTTTTTCAACCCTCAACCAATTCTGTTGAGCAATGGTGGTTTTTGTATTGTTAGTTTTCCTGATTCTTGTGAGTTTTGCATCTGCATGGCATACATCCGTTTTTGATTGGTGATTATTGCTTCTTGTATTATGTGTAATTTCTTTTCTTGTGCTGAATAGCGAAAGAAAGTAATGAAAGTATTACTTGTGTTTCAGAAAGTACATGCGCACATAGTAGATGCCTTTTCTTTTTTTTTATGGCTGTAGGCAATGGTTATTCTTACTTGGGAGCTTTTTCCATAACCCAGTACAACATTCATCTGTGGATAATTTCTATTCTTTATATTATATTCTCTCTTTCATTATGCTTCTCATATGGTTTTTACTAGCGTATTTTCCTTTCTTCTGATCCCTGATCAAAATACGTCTGTAGGATTGGACTGGCTTGACCTTCCAAGAAATCATGGACGAGGCAGATAAAATAAAGAACACGGTATACTGACTAACATTATATTGTGTTTATATTTTGCCAATAAGTACACTACAAGAAATTTATTGAGACATGTTTAATATAAAATTAAAAAGTTCATTCTGTTTTCATTCTGTGTGGAGAAACTGTTTGATTTGAATGCTTGGTGGAGCCAAGGATTCAAAAACTGGAAACGGGAAAAATATTGGACCCCCTTTGGTACCAGTTACCGGTTTTAAACCGGCCAAATTTCATCAAACAAAATTTAAACTCAAATTTCAATTTGGCCGGTTACCAACCGGAATTACTGTTCATCAGTTTATATTTTAGATTTTAAATTCAGAACTTTTTTGGACCAATATTTTTTTTTACCGGTCTGGGCTGGTGCCACCAGTTTTTCTTATCCTTGGGTGGAGCTGCATATTGAATGAATCACAAGCAGTGCCTCTCAAGATGGTTAATTGGTTTAAGATGTCATTATTAGTATAATCATACGAGAATCCTGAATTTTGCATTAGGCCTTCAGCTCAGTCTAGATTTGTAGTGGTTTCCATCCTATATTCAGCCAGTACTTAGTTACAGGCTACTTAATAATTGTGATCTGCTTCTAAATACTTGTGCCTGTTGTGCTTTTGACTGGTTTATTGTTTTAAGTTTTAAATAACTGGTTCTAAACTGGAGCCCTTTCTCAGGGTAACAGACTATTTAAAGAAGGGAAGTTTGAACTTGCAAAGGCGAAATATGAGAAGGTATGCCCTCCACAGGATTTAAAATTTGTTATGCCATAAATTGATACTTATCATAATTGAATTACTGTTATTTATCATATATATTGAGTGAAGGTACATTTTCCTTACATTGCGATATTGATATGGATATCTACATCTTTCCTGCTATTATTATCATTATCTCTCCACGTGGTTACCCATTTCGTACTCTATACCAGGGTTTCATTTCCCATTGGGAGGATTTTCCCGGGACCTGACCGGGAGTAATTGGTCCAATCCTGGTCGAAATTCAATTTTATATTATTTTCCTTTGATTTTTTTCTTCAAGTTTAAACCACATGGTTACCCATCTCGTACTCTATACCAGGGTTTCATTTCCCGTTAGGAGGATTTTCCCAGGACCTGACCGGGAGTAACTGGTTCGATCCAGGTCGAAATTCAATTTTATATTATTTTCCTTTGATTTGTTTCTGCAAGTTTAAACTTCTAACAATATATAACAATAAGCAGAGTTAAGAGCTAAAAAAGGAAGCAAAAACAGTATATGCTACAGTGCACCTGGTACCCACCACCAGAACCGGTTACCTGCTCTATAGTACCGATGAATTTGACATTGAATTTTGCATGTGTACATAACATTACATGTACTACATCCATGAGGTTTTTGGGAACTTTTGCAACCGTTCACCATGCACCTTTTTTTTTTTTGACAAAAAGGGTAATGTCAAATCAATCCCATCCGAAAACCAGCGAAGACACTGGTTTTCTCTGTGGGGCCCAAGATTATGCGGAACCGGTCAATTTTTTTGTTTTGAATTTGAATTTTACAATTAAGGATAAAAGCATTTTTAACAAGAAGCAAAGCATAACGCCACAACTAGCCCAGTGGTAAGGCACGAGAATCCTTGTCTCATGTTTTTTTTGCTTTTCCATTCCCCCCTTTTACCTGTGGGACCCACAATCAGCCATAAACTCTCCAAACTCGTTCGCTGCCCTTCACTCCCCAAAATCAGTCAAAGCTTAGTGTTGGTGGCGTCCCCAAAATCCTTTGCTATACCCAGCTTTGGCACCCCCCCCCCCCCCCCTCAACCTTCCCTCCCCGAGCGCTTTACCTCTGCATCTGGCGGTACCACTGCTTTCGTGGCCTGCAAGGAGTGGAAGGTTGCCAGGGCCTGCTTCCGCCTGCTCCGGCAAATCCACTTTGCTCAGAAACATCGAAGGCTACTTGCTAGCTAATAATGGATGGATGGCTCAATGGTCCATGCTGTTTGGTTGCTCGATTTTGGAAAGCATATTGATTGATTTTTCTCCTGTGTCAAATTCAAATGGATTGTTTGAACAATTCTGTGATTTCTGTTTTTCACAAAATCTCAGCGGGGTGCGAATTTTTCTTTAACCAAGAAAGTTTTCCCTGTTGGCACCTATAGGGCACCAGAATACTTCCATTACTGGTATACCCCCACACTGAATTTGTGTTGTACAAGTCCACTCAATGGAAAAAGTCAAGAAGTTGATCAAAGTGGATCTGTTAAGACAAGGTTTTTGGTTGAAAGTATATACACATGGATTTCTGTGCTTTTTATTCTCATGTCTTATTGAGCTGTGAACCATAATGAGCATAATCCTTCATTTGGCGGTTCTTGAAGATTCTACCGTTTCTGTTGTTGGGTTAATGTGCTTGAACGCAGGATATCTTATTGTACTTTGATTATTATTTTGGCAGAACTAGCTCTTCATAATTAGATTTTACTGCACAAAGCTTTTTACAGTGGGTGCATCCCTTTTATCCTTTCTGGAATTTCTTTGCTCCTCCCTCTGTTTACTGGGATATCACAAGCTGGTATACAATCCCATGCAGTAATACATGGAACACCCACGCCAAAACTTCCTGTGCTTGATAATAAGTTTATGAGATGTGAATAAGTTCCATATTTAAATGTGATCAATATTCTCAAGCATTTTGCTAACTGTGGTTCTTCTACTGCAGGTGCTTAGGGAGTATAACCATGTGCATCCTCAAGATGACGAAGAGGGGAAAATCTTTGCCAATTCAAGAGTACGATGTACTGTATTTTCAGCTTTTGTCCTACCATAGACCATTTGACACCCTGGTCTCTTGATCATTTTTTCCCACACATTTCCTCTGTTAGCAGCATGTCTTCCACACTTGTTTCTGTTTCTGACACGTGTTCACCTTTTGTCTTGTTACAAATGCAGAGTTCTCTACATCTAAATGTAGCTGCTTGCTACCAGAAGATGGGTGAGTACAGAAAATCTATTGAAGCATGCAATAAGGTAATTTTCTGAAAGGAACTTTGGCATTACTCTTGGTAGCTGCTGTTTATAGTCTGTAGGTGATAATTTGGGTTTAGAGGCAAAGAATTTTCCTTGCTTAGTACATCAAAGGGGTAGTGCAAACCTACATGCGTGTGCTATCATCAAAACACCCACATGGGCCTGTGGATTTGGGCGATCCAAGGGCCATATGGATGTATAATTTTTCTTAACACCTCTTTGATCGAAATTTTGGAGGGATTTCACCCTCCTGAATTCCATCCGAGTCTGATCTTCTGCAAAGTTTGGATTACTAGTATTTAAATATGGGGTTGCTCAAGGTAACACATGGCCATGAATTTGCTTATTAATTTGTTTTGTTCACATTATGATGCTGTGAAGCCAGATCTGAATTGAGCTATTTTTCTTTCATTTACTCCTCTTTGAGCAGGTGCTAGATGCAAATCCTGTGCATGTAAAAGCTCTGTATCGCCGAGGAATGTCCTACATGTTAGGTGGGGACTTTGATGATGCAAAGAACGATTTTGAGAAGGTTGGTGACACCATACTTTAAGTACCATGTTTAATTGGTTGAGCACTACTCTAAGCTATATGTGATTGTATTGCTTTATTAGATGATAGTCGTCGACAAGTCCTCAGAGCCTGATGCTACAGCTGCCCTTCTTAAACTTAAACAGAAGGAACAGGTATGCAACAGTACATCAATAACACAAACGCTTCTAAATTTTTAACTAACAATTGATGGATAATTGCTAAATTAGGAAATTGAAAAGAAGGAGAGGAAGCAGTTCAAAGGACTATTTGACAAGAAGCCAGGAGAGATTTCTGAAGTCGGTGCAGAACCGGAGGATGGCAAGAATGCGGGAGACACAGCAGACTCTGGTGACACAGTGACAAATGTGGATAGAGATGCGGGCGCAAAGGCTGGTCCGGATGCAGAACCAGAGTATGCCTTTGAGGAAGAGAGGCCAGGACTGCTTGGCCGCATATGGCCTTCCGCAAAGAGGATTTTCTCCTCTTTTGGTCTGAACAGGTGCACAATACTCTGAAGTGTTTTCATTATACTACAGTGGAAACCAGAACCATAGCAACAAAGAACTGTGTGGAGTTTTCTGACATGCGGAGTACTCAGATACACAAAATTAATCTTGAATTATTTGACTTGGACGCATGCAAATTGTACCGTTAGACTGATGCATGAATAATGAGAAAGTAATGCATGAATAATGAGAAAGTATCTCCCATTCTAATAGTAAAAAATGGTATCTGTTTGAACTGGCGATGCATTTGTTGGCTGGTACTGCAGTAATACCGAGCATTCATGCGGTCATACAAATGTCGGTGTCCTGGAAGTGTGGTGTTTTTTTTTCTCCGAGGAGGATACGGAGGTCGGTTGCTATCAGTAGATACTACCACTTGGTGTACTGGTGTGGTCGAATGTGGATATCGAAGAAGTGCCGAGCTGAACCTGCACAGATTCACAGAGCTGTGGAATTTGTTGCGAAGATGCAGACAGACATGTAGAGTGTGTTATGAATAGTGCTTGTCTTTGTTACTAGGGATGAAAACGGATTAGATAGTTTCCGATCAATTCGGATAAAAACGTATACGAATTATGTCAGATCGGATTTTCTTCGAATAATTCTCGGATCGGAAATAAATACAATTTTTTTTATCGAAAACGAATACGAATACAATAGGCTTGATATTCGACGAATACAGATACGGATTATCCGAATAATACGGAGTCGGATACACGGATTTTAGCCCAACATTATCCAGCTCAAACTAGTCTCTCTCATCTCTCCTACCATCAGCTCACTAGCCCAACCAAGCTATAAGCCTCCATTACCATTAGGCATTAGGTTTCCTAGTCATATTAAATTACAAACACCACTAGCAAATATTTATGTTTATTAAAAATAAATTTAGTATTGTCGATAGATTAAAATTTGTACCAATTAAATTGATGTACTGCCATTTAAATCATTCTGATGTAAATATAAATTCTTAATTAATTTATTAGTCACATGTAAATAGTAGAAATCCATTAAGAATTATTTAGGACTTTAGAAAAAATTAACTTCCATTTGAAGATTTAAAATCTGTACAATAGCATGACTAATGTGGATAAAAATACTTATGCTTGTTTACATTTAATTAATGTTTTGACAAGATAACTATTCATGTGTTCTCATTGATTTTGGTTGCATAGTTTAAGGGGTTTTCATGTTCCGATAAATATTCGTAACCATATTCATTTCGATTTGTATTCACTCCATATCTGTATTCGATATTATTCGTATTTGCATTTGTATCCGAGGTATCCGTATTCATATCTGCATCTGAGAAAAAAAATGAAAACAAATATGATAGAGCCAAAAAAATCTGAAAACAAATATGATAGAGCCATTATCCGTCCGTATTCGATCCGTATGCATCCCTATTTGTCACGAGGTCAATGGATCAATATGTATATATGTAGCTATGTATGTCTGTTTGTCCGTGTATGTGTCTAGGTATGGTATATATGTGAAAAATCTCTCACATAATAGGGTAAATACACAGTTATATAATACATATCTAACACTCCTCAAATTTATGGTGGATAAACAACATGAAGTTTGAAAAGGTAGAAGTTGTGCTGGGTTCTAGTCTTGTGCCTTTGTGAAGATTCTACCAACTGAACTTCTAAAGGCACATACTGAAGAGCAACCATCTGATCCTGCACCTGTGTCCGTATGTAGGAAGCATCACTACCAATATGTTTTGTAAACTCCTGCTTTATCGGATCTTTAGCAATGCTAATAACACATGTACTGTCAGATAAAAGAGAAGTCGATGCAGAAATAGAAACACCAAAATCCTCGAGTAACCATCGTAGCTAAGTAACATCCGTAGTCAACAAAGCCATACCTCGCAACTCAGCCCCAACACTCATGAGAAACTACTATATGCTTTCTAGTCTTCCAAGCGATGAGAGAACCATCAAGAAAAACACAATAAGTAGAAAGATTGATGATCAAAGGGATCACTAGCTCAGGTTGGCATCAGAATATGCCTGGAGCTGTAAAGAGCTGGAGCGAGGGAAAAAGAGACGATGAGAGATAGTTCTAAAAAGGTATCGTAGAACTTGAAGAAGATGACTAGCTAAGTGGGAGTAGAAACAAACTGACTCAATATATGCGGTACAAAATGTCAGGATGAGCAACACCAAGATAAACAAGGCTAGCATCAGTAAGAGGCTCAGCATTAGTGGGACAAAGATGAACATTAAGCTCAATGGGAGTCTTGGCTGTGAGCTGATCAGTAAGAGAGGCATGATCAAGAAGATCTTGGATATGCTTTTCTTAGGACAAGTAGAAACTCTTAGGAGTAGAAATAATCTCAATTCCAAGAAAGTAGTGAATAGAACCCAAATCAGATATGAGAAACTGCTCATAAAGACGCTCTTGACAAAAGTGATGTACTGAGAATCATCTTCAGTAAGGATCATATCATCAACATACAAAAGGAGAAACGTCCGACCACGTGACAAAGTGTGAATAAAAAGAGTAGGATCGTGAGCACTAGCAAAGAAACCAGCTGCAGTGACAGCAGAAAAGAAATGATCAAACTAGGCACGAGAAGCTTGCTTGAAGCCATAGAGAGATCGATGAAGGCGACAAACTGTACCCTCAGGAACAGAATACCAAAGAGGCGGCTGTATCTAGACCTCATGCAACTCACCATTGAGAAAGGCATTCTTGACATCCAACTGAGAGTTAGACCACTGTTGAACAGAGGCCACAACAAGAAGAGTGCAAATAGTGGTCATGTGAGCATCAGGAGCAAAGGTCTCATCTTAGTTATGACCATGCTCCTGCTAGAAACCACGTGCTACAAGACGAGCCTTGTAGCACTCAAGAGAACCATCAGAGTGGGCATTAACCTTATAGACCCACTTGCACGTGATAGAAGTAACACGCGCAGGACGAGGAACAAGATCCCACGTGTCAGTATGCTCAAGGACAGCAATCTCCTTTGCCATTACATGATGCCACTCCTGAAGAACAGCAACATCATGGTAAGAAGTTGGTCTGACAAGAGCAGCGGCAGCAAAACCAAAATGCTTAGGAGGCTGAATAGACTAGCAATCGCAAAGAGCATAGCGAGGAGAGGCCGAAGAGGATGAGCCATAAGAAGGAGAGGGCACATCAGAAGAATCCTCAACTCGCGGACAAGTATAGTAGAGAGGATAAGAAGGAACAAGGTCAGGAGTAATCTCGGAAGAGGATGCCGGTGGTGAAGAAGGTGTCGACTAGGAAGGAGGCACTAAAGAGACCAAAGGCTGTAGTAGAGGAGTGGTTACTATGGGGTTGGAAGGAAAAGTTAGAAAAGAAAGTGGCTCAACAAGAGATACTAAAGTAGAGGAAGGAGAAGGGCAAGGATAGAAAGGGCGAGACTCATCAAAAGTAACATATCGAGAAATCCGTATCCATCGGCCAATAGGATCCCAACAACGATATCCCTTGTGCTTAGCACTATAGCCCAGAAAAACATATTCAACAGATTGAGCGGTTAGCTTGGTGTGCTCACGAGGTGCAAGAAAAACATAGCACACACACCCAAAGAGGCGAAGACAAGAACAATCAGGAATCTTGCCACAGAGACGCTCAACTGGAATCCCACCCTGAAGAGCAGAGGACTGAATGTTGATCAGAAAAGCGGCAGTAGAAATAGCCTCAGCCCAGAAATATGATGGAACAGCAGAAGCAAGCATAAGAGCACAAGCAATCTCAAGAAGATAACGATGCTTGCATTCAGCTACACCATTCTGAGCATGAGCATCGGGACAAGAAAATTGAAAGAAAATACCCTACTTAGCAAGAAAATCACGAAGAACTCCTGACAAGTACTCCCCAGCAGAATAGGAGAGTCAAACTAAGTACGGACCATGGTAGCTAGGCCTTGTAGATGGATAGAAGCTCACTACGAGATTACATAAAGTATATCCACGTATACTGAGAAAATTATTAATAAAAATTATATAATATCGATGACCTCCTTTTGAAACGAAAGGAGCTGGTCCCCATGCATCAGAATGAATAAGATCAAAAGAACACTGAGACACTACTCATTGAAAGGATATAGGAGTTGAAACTGTTTGCCAAGCTTACAGCCCTGATAATTGAGAGAAACATCACCAGACACAGACTCTAAAAGGCCACAATGAAGTAATGAAGATATATGTGACCCATAAAGATGTCCTAAACGATGATGCCACTGAGCAAAAGATGCGGTGGAGGCTGCAGCAGATGCAGAGACAGTGGAGGAGGCAACAAGACTGACAGGGGCAGCGGACAAAAGATGAAGCTAGTCAACCTCCTAGAGCCGTCATAAGTCACGATAGTGAGGGCCAGCACTAACCAGAACCCTTGTGTGGCGATCCTGAACACAACAAGAATCAGAATCAAGAGTAACATGATAACCATGATCAGTGAGCTAGCCGATAGATATGAGTTGCATGGTTAGATTTAGAATATGAGAAACAACATGAACATGAAAGGATAAAGTTGAATGAGTGCCTCATCCTTAGGGGTGGGAAACGGTAACGGATAATCCATTTTATCCGATATTCGTATACAAGAAAACACGAATGTGGTAAGCAAAAATCCATGTTCAAAAATATTCATATTCGTATTCGACAATATTCGTAGCCGTATTTGAGAATGTTCATATTCGAGAACATTCATATTTGTATTTGTATTCAAGACTATTCGATTCATATTTGATCCGTTTCCTATGCCAACCGGTCGGCCTAGTAGCCAAGCCCAGTGGCATTCGTATTCGTATTCGACCGAATTAAGTTGTTACATAAATCATAGGAGGATATTCATATTCGACCGAATTAAGTACATATTCGATTCGAATTCATATTCGTTACAACATTTAGTTCATATTCAAGAATATTCAAATTTGTATTCATATTCATATTTGAGACTATTCGATGGTATCCGATCTGTTTCCATCCCTACTCATCCTACGACAGAAAGAGAGGTACCATCTGTTGTTTGAACAATGATAGGAGCAGCTAAAGGACTAATGGAAGTGAGACTTGTGAAATTAGATGTCATATGAAAGGAAGCACCAGAATAAAAAATCCAATGTGATATACCTGAGGAAGGAGGAGTAGAAGGTGGTCTCTCACCGGAAGACTAAGCAGCAGAACCAACAGAACCGGACGATGTAGAAGCAACCATGCGACCTAGCAATATGAGAAATTGCTGAGTGTCAGAGGCACCAGGACTCTGCTGGGAGAAGAAATGTCCAGCGCCCCTCAGAGGACAAGCACCATGATAAAAATCCATATTCTTTCTATAGCAAAATTGCTCTACATGTCCATCCTTGTTGCAATAGGTGCAGTGGAATCCCTTACCAACAACAACTGTCACTGGTGGAGGCGCAACTGGTGAAGGAGTACCTAGAGGCACAATATGTGTAGAAGCTGGAGGAGCTGCCAAAATTGAAGGAAACAATGGTGATGATAGCAGACCCGCACCAGGTAGATGAATCTCCTCAGTACGAATAGCTACAAGAGCTTCCAAAAGAGTCACACAAGGGTGGTGAGCTAGTAGATGAGCACGAGTCTGCTCAAACTCAGCCTGGAAATATGTCAAGAAGTCATAAATGCGGCAAAGCTCCAAGTGAGACTGCTGATGCTGACAACACTAACAGGTGTGGCAAATATCTGGCCCCAAAGAGTCAATCTGACGCCATACCACGAACAGATGAGCATAGAACTTGCCCACAGTGGCATCTCCCTGCTGCAGTGACTGCTCCTGACGCACAACAACAAGGTATAAGGAATTACCAGATAGCTCGTAGCGGTTACGCAGATGCACCCACATCGCCTGTGCAGAAGCAGGCCAACTATATCACCAGTAAAATACACCTCCATGCTAGCAACCAGAATAGTAAAAGCACATGCATCCTCATCGATCCATGTTTTGTAGGCAGCACACTGAGTCTAAAAAGTTTTCATGGCATCCTCAAAAGCTTCAGATGCCTTTGTACGAGTGTCTTCGGAAGTATCCTTCGGGAGCACAGGTTTAGTAGGTGGAGTAGAGCGAGGCGGACAAGGTAAGTTGCAAGTAAGAAACTTCCAAAGATGTGGAGGTGCATATGCTGAAACCAGTCCTGATAATTGAGGCCATCGTAAACCACCGGGCAGCGAGAAACAGAAACGGTGCCTGAAAAGGATGACGTTTTTTCTTTTTTCTCTTCTTTTCCCCTCTTTTTTCTCCTTTTCTTTTTTTTACGAAAATTACTTAATACAGTTGAACCAACCAGCCAATGCCGATGGAATAAGACGTGCTTCACGCTCGCACTTCGCACACCTCACGCCCAAAGGAAAAGCGCATGGCAATGGCTCACCAGCGATGACGGCTTGTTGGTGCAGATCGACGGGCGGCGGCTCACCGGCGATGACATCTCGTGGTGCAGATCGGTGGGCAAGCGGCGGCTAACTGGCTCGTCAGCGCAGATCGGTGGATAGGACGGGCAGATCGGCGGAAGGTCGACCTCCCGATGCAAATCGATGGGCAAGCGGCAGCTAACCGGCTCGTTGGCACAGATCGACAGACAGGCAGTGGATGGGCGGATCGGTGGAACGTCGATCTCCCGGTCGATGGCAGCGGTGTTGGAAGACCTCCCTATCAGCAAGTCGACCTCCTGATCGGCTTCGGCAGGCTAAGCGACTAAGACAGAGACGGGGATTCCGGCGACGACAGCGGAGGCAATGAGGCAACGGCAATCTTTGAATGAGCGGCGGCCTGTAAGGAGTCAGGGGAAAGCCAACGGCAGTGGAGGAAAACCAATAGCGGCGACGGCTTGACAACAATGACGAGAGCAATGGAAGCAAAAGGCAGGCGGCAGCGGCTGGAGGAAGAACCAGCGGCGGCAACAAAAAAACCCTAGTTGGTCCTGATACCATGTTATGAATAGCGATTGTCTTCATCATGATGCTAATAGGCCAATATATATACACGTATAGGTATGACATATATATAATAATCTCTCACACAACAGGATAAATATATAGCTATATAATACATATCTAATGTAGATCATATCCGTTTATTCTTCTCCTGGAGAGTGCATTTGAAGTTCAACCTGTTCGATGTTGGTAAGGAGAGTGAGAGCCCACCATGCGCCACTTTGCAAAACCACAGCTTTCGCCGGATTGGCATCAGCTTCTGCTCCTAAACAAACAATCTCACAGGAAGGGATGGCATGTGTTACCGCATGAGTGCGTGTTGCATGCGCATGACATAAGGACCCGATCACTACCAGACCATGTGTGTTTACTAGCGAGGATCGAACGCACATCCTGGCACGACAGAAGGAAGCTCCCCGGCAGTGCGGTCCATCTGCCGCCGCAACGCAAGATCTCGTACAAATGTTATGCTCCCTCGTCCGATCCACGGGGCGTCCAAGTTGGAACCCTAACCAGATGGCAGATGGCATATTTTTAAGTAAATATTGGTACTAATTAATTTTTTTTAAAGAAAACCTGTGGGGTCGCCACTGGGTGTGTGGAGCCCTAAATCTTGTGACCTCTTATCCCTCCCTTTCGTTTTCGTTTTGCCGGTATTTGTCAAGTGAGGGACGGGGGAAAACGACATGAAATTTGTCGGAGTCGGTCCATGATGATGATGATAGGCGTGCATAAGCAAGTGTACTAGGGGTTCTATTTCCCTTGTTTCTTCTAGAAACTCCAGGTCGATGCATCGCAAAATAGCTGTACTTTTTTCCCTCTAACTAGTTAGAGATTCGTGCGTTGCAACGGAGTCATAAAAAATAATGAGATGGAACTTACTGTCTAGCCAACTTCACACATCAAACATGGAGAGCAAGTGACAGAGAGAGAAGGGTGGCTAGAATGCGTGAGGAGATGGGAAAAGTGCAGGGGGTGGACAGTTGTATCCTGAGAAAGAGAGGAGAGAGACGAATAGTCCAGATCAAATCGGATGGCTGAGAAAAGAGGAGAGAGAATGGACCAATCACCAACTCACACTTTTATAATAGTAAAGAAATAGCCCATCTGGCGCCCTCTCTCTCGGCAAATGTCGACGTCCTTGGGTGGAAGGGTCGATTACTCCATCGAGCCATACGTGATGCTGAAACCTTGCTCTTTTATCTAATCCAGGAAACTACATACGGTGGAAACTGCGCTACGCATGAAAGATGAAACATCACACACTTCATACTATTTCACAGTTTATTTGAACAAATTTTCATTTGTTTGCTGTGATCCGATTGGCCAGCTTCACAATGGGCTCGAATCTCATGATCCAAGCGTGCACCTAAATACCTAACCCCACGCAAAATATCATGGATCCACACCATTATATATATATATTAGTCAGTTTTGCTACAACCACCAAATATATCGAGGGCAATATATCTAATATATGTGTTAATGGGTAATTAGGTGATAACGTGACCGTGAGAAAACATCATATCTAGTAGTGCGGCTTGGCTCGAGGTGGGGTAGGAACCCGTCCTACTTAAATATGTACTTTGTCAAAACAAAATTCCCTGCTCGTTGAAGTTTTATCACAAGAAAGGTCCTCCTTACCCTCCTGGTTCCGTTCTAGTTGAATGACGTGCACGAGCTTGTGACCTAGCCGTGGCGCCACCTCTCCACCTCATGCCCTACCATGTCGTTCCACTCGGCCGCAAGCCATGATGAGACCGTGAGGAAGGAGAAGGGAATTGGGCCGAGCAAGGGGCTTTTGGAAATTTCCTATGATCAAGGGGGGTCGCATAATGGATTAAGGGTCTGTTTGTTTTCGCTGCGGCTTATGGCTTTTGGCTGAAATTTTTGAATTTTGGCTGTTTACGGTTCAGATTACGGAGAGACCGATACTCACTTACAATTTTGGCTGGAACAGATGTTGGACTTTTAACATGTACAACGTTTAACTTGTAGACCCCGTTTTGAAAAAATACTTCGTTTGAAAGTTAGGTACTGTAGTAAAAGCCAAAAGCCGGCCGGCTTGTTGCTTGCCAAACAGGCCCTAAGTAGCTAGGGTGCTCTGCCTGCTGCATCTAATAACCCTCAGTGCATTAGCACTTTATCACCTAATTATCTATTATTACTAGATATATTGCCTATATTGAAATAGCCTAGCTTATCTTAGTATTAAATTAAATTTTAATAAAGTGGAATTTCTGTATCTAAAGACTTATCATCAGGGTTGCAATGATGAACTTCCCACCTTACGGCCCTCGATGAGACACAAGTGTTTTGTTTTTCTTTGGAAGGAAATGATACGTAAGTGGTGCGATTGGACACTGTTTTTTACTGTGTAAACCGCGGTGCCTAGGATTTCTAATATTTGGAACGATAAAATTATGCTGAAGGTTGGAAGTTAGCCTGTGGCCAGATAGTTAGGTATGTGGATGTATATCCAGTCTACTAGAATTTAAGTTGTAAACTTAGCGTTGATGTTCACCAATTTTAAGAATATACATGTGTGTACATTTAGTGCAGGGGCGGATCCAGGAAAATTTTTAGGAGGGGCTGAACAAAAGCGCTACAGCGACATAACTCTACTATGATCCCCCCACAAAAGACAAATATAATAGTTTGAAGTAGTCTTATATCAAAACATCGATGAACGATGACAATCACAAAATATATCATGAAAAATAAAGGATGCAATTTATCCATACCGAAAGGCCAAATTACGAAACTAATAGACGACGCGTGACGGTGACACCCATTATTCATCCGGAGAAGCAATCTACACAAATAGACATAATTGATTAGTTAAACAAATATGGACCTCCAAATTATGAATTTAGAAGAGAATAGAGCGTACCACTCTATTTATGAATTTATGAATTTCGACATTCTGAAATCTGACATGCCAATCACATATTCAATTCAATCATTCAATCACAGATAAATAAGGATTAAAGTTCTAAAGTTCAGTAGTTCACCTAACCGCAGGTCCACAGACAAATAACTGAATCCCCAAAATCCCCCAAAATGCCGGTCGCTGGCTCGGGCTCGCTGCTTATTCCCCCAAATCCCAATCCCCGCGCCACTGAGCGCCCCCCGCTTCTTCCCCGCCGCAGCGCGCTTCTTCCTCGCCGCCGCTTCTTCCCCGCCGCTTATTCCCGCCCGCCCGCCGCCCATCGCTTTCTCGCGCGCCGCGCGCTTTTTCCCGCCGCCGGGGTCGAGAGGCCGCGACGAGAGGCGAGATGCTGCGCGCCGGCCGCTACCGCGCGCCGCCGCCGCCGGCCGCCGCCGCCGCCGCCGCCGCCGCTGCTTCTCGCCGCCATTGGGTCGGAGAGGCCGCGACGAGGCCGCGGCCGCTCGCCGCCGCCGCGCGCGCCGCCCGCCGCCGCCACCGGCGCCGCCGCCGCCGGCGTCCGTCCGCTGCTTCTTCCCCGCCGCCATCGGGTCGGAGGCCGCGACGACGAGGCTGCGCGCCGCCGCTACCGGCGCGCCGCCCGCCCGCGCGTGCCCGCTGCTTCTTCCCCCACCGCCCCGCCGCGTGCTCGCGACTTCTTCCCCCGCCGGCCGCCGCCGCTTGCGAGTTGCGCCCGCCGCCCGCGCCCGATGGCCGATGGGAATTGGGGATTTCCGGATCTGGGGTGATACCGTGATACTGTGAATCTGTGATAGGGTTTATGTTTGTGACTTTGTTCTTTGTTGGGCCTTGAGCTTTGGCTTGGCTGGAAGCTCCTTGGGCTTTGTTTGTTAATGTGGTTATTTTGTGGGCCGGCCAGATGAATTGTTGACCCGCGAGGGAGGTTATCTTCTACCTTTAGTTTGACCTCAGCCCCTCCTACACCATATATCTATAGCTAAAATATTAGGGGGGGGCTTCGGGGGGGCTCCACGGGTCCGGTAGCAGTAGGGGGGCTCGAGCCCCCGCTCCACCGCTGCATCCACCACTGATTTAGTGCGAAAGCATGTGTTCGTATTCCATGAAATCTAAGGTGCCTCAAATAAATTCTAAGTGTACATAGAGGACGTGTAGATGGTGTGAGTATGATGTGTGCATCCACCTTGTAGTCTAAAGAAAATAATGCTGAAAGTAAGATGTGCAAACATTTTCCTTTTATCAGAAACTTTTTGAAAACGGATCGGCCGTTTGCGGGAAGTAACAAATATATAGCTGTCCAATTATTTGCGAAAAATGTGTCTGGTTCATGAGGTACACACCCCGCGAAATGTTGCACTTGATGACTGTAGCAAGAGACAGAAGACAGGGCAGTGACCACCCATGCTCGGAATTGGACGATGAACCGTCACAGATAACAACATCCTACCAGTAGATCGATCGACCGAGCCAGCCAGCCAGCGTTTACTACTGGTCGGCACATGCGTCGCCCTCGTCCACTCCGTATGTATATCGTCTCACATAGCTATACATGCCTTTGGCAGCGAGCGAATCAACAAGTCGTGCCTCCTAATCCAATTGTCATATCTCCCCTGTGCGATTCCACAGCTGGTGGTTAAGCTCACCTGTAGCATCCCATTTTTGGGAATGTGAAAATTTTTTGAATGAAAATTTCAAATTGAATTTAAATTCAAAACGTCCCACTCAAATTTCTCCTAAATTTTCAAACTTTTGAAAACCCAAAATCCTAGCTCAGGCTTGCCCCAGCCCATTCCACCTCAGCTTAGCCCACCTAGCCCTTGGCCCAGCCCAAAATGGCCTTTGGCCTGGCCTGCACTGGCCCACGCCGCCTTGCCACGTCATCGTAGGCCCTGCGCGCGACCCGCACGTGCGCCACACATGCCCCAACCGCCTCCGCTGTGTTCGCGCCTGGCGCCGCCTCCCCTGTGCGTCACTTCTCTTCTACAGTGCACTCCATGCTCGCCCGAGCTAAGCCTCGTGCTACGCCATGCCTAGGCCCCTCTCCTCACGTCCGCTACTCCTGCGTCCTACCTGATCCCACGCTGTGTCACATGCCCACTTTTCTCGATTGCCCGTTGCCTCTAAAGCGTCCCCTCCGTGCCGCACGCCAGCTCCACTCTTGTTGGGACCCTAGTGTTGACACCAAATTTATCATCAAACCTAAAACATGAATATAATAATAATAATAATAATAATAATAATAATAATAATAATAATAATAATAATAATAGTCAAATGAATAAATTATGTTGAAGGCTAAAATCCGTTTCGAACGGTTTAAAGAAACAATACATGGAAGATAAGAAAGAAAGAGACATGAAAAGCATGTGATCAGTGGCCACGACTATAGTAGGATGACCCGATGACCAATTCACTGTATATAATACTGATTCACTGTAGTTTCGACCGGCCATATGCCAAAATTCATAAGCCACAACCTGAAAGAACTCACCATTGCATACTTTTACTCTCTTTAATAAAATATGTTTTGGTTAAAGTGCTATGTCATAGGAATTTCTAATATTGATAGTTTTTGAAATATTGCACTTAACAAATAAAAGAACCCAAGCCTTTCTTGTTAAACCTTACATGTATAAATATTATATCTTGTGTGTTGGCTTGCAGAGCATTGTTACTTGTGTTCACCCTCACTCACAAAATCTCTCAGAGCCCATAGACACAGGACACTATGCGTACTGTGATGTCCCAGGAGCGGATGATGAAGAAGATGGAGAAGATTAGATTAGTCTCTAGTAGTCTAAGTCTCACCCCAGTCTAGCTGACTAAGTTGGTGTTTGCGTGCATCAATATTATCTAAGTCCTTGGTTAGTATCGGTCACACATAACTTACTCCAGTCGCTTGATTGTGATGAAATGTGTCTTCTTCTTTTGTTTTCGCTTTTGTATTTATATAATGTATCCATTTAGTCTAGTCGGCTTTATCATAAACTTAATCTGATACGATCTATTTAAATTCTGATACATGCAATATTAATATATGATATGGTTTATATTATGTATGAAATAATTCAGTGATATATTCTGTGAGCACTATTTACTGAGTAAAAAATAGTATAATATTTTCATAGATAATTCTGAATTGATTAAATACGTATCCGACGTCACCAAACCGTGAGAGCGACACCGACACCCCTTGATCGATCGCGCCATTCCCTGTGGATTGTCCATCACCCTCCTGCACCTACTCAGCTGAAAACGTCACCCACCCAATGGCGCGAGAGTTTCGCAGCTTCACCACAAGAAAAAGAAAAAGGACATCACCACACAAGCAACATCTCAGCTACCTGCATTGTACTAGTGCGTCAAGCTCCCCAAACCTTCGTTGCTGTTATGGATGTAACTCACCTGTAAATATAATAATCTAATTATGGTACGGGGAAGTTCACGATGATGGACAGCACCGTAGCAAAGGAAAGCTCCATCTGTACATGAAGGGGAAGCTCACCAACGTACCTTGAGCGGAAGACCAAGGCAACCATTGCCTTAGGGAGGACGATGGATGGCGACAAGGTGACAAGGGAAGCTCCGGTGTTGAATAGAGAAATAAAAAGGGGGAAAACCTAAAGCTTACAGCTAGGGCCGTCTCTAGAAATTTGGGGCCCCAGGGCGAATTGCAAAATGAGACCCTCAATTTTTTAAAAATATTGGTCTAATATAACTAAGGCATACTATCGCACAATCATGTAAGATGTAACTTCAATATGTATTACTCCATACAAGATTTGAAAATATATCAAATATTAAGACCAAAAAAATATAGTACTGGCCTCATGTTCTACTAAAAAGCATCATACGTCTTGTATTTCTTGAAATGAAATCTCCAATTATATCTTCATAATTAACCAGCCTCTACTCCAAAGTCCAACCACAGTATATACGTTAATTTCCTACGTGCGATTGTGCGAAAACAGTTTCTACTTTCTAACTAGTTACGTACGTACCGGAGGTCTCCTGGGAAGTCTGCGCCAGGACTTGCGCTCGCTTGCGTCGCCCGTGTCGCCGAAGGACGGGAATGCGCCGGCCGCGGCGACGAAGGCGTCGTATGAACCACTGATGCTAGCGGCACCACCGTCGTCAGTTCGTCACCACGTCAGCGGCCGCAGAATTGAAGAAACCCTAGCAGGCACGCCATGCGGCATGCGCATCGGCAGGAGCCGCAGGAGTCAGGACCGGGACCGGCTGTAGCTTGTACATAATACGTATACGTATTGGTTTGGGGGCCCCACCAATTTGGGGGCCCTGTGCCATCGCTCAGCTGGCACGCCCTCATCAACGGGCCTGCTTACAGCTATACAGGGGTGGGTCTCTCTCCCTAACCTCACCGGCAGCAAGCGGAAGAAGGAGGAAAACTAAATCTAAGAGCAAGTACAACAATGGTCTTATAGCCAAGCTAGTCAGCATTTTTGCTGATGTGGAGGAGAGAAGAGAGGAGAGAGAGGAGAGCTTGACTCTCATGCAAGCAACAAGCTGCACACGGGAGCCTATGCAGTGGTGGGTCCAGATAATAAATGTATGTGAGGAGGAGTAGGAAAGAGAATGTGAGACATGGTACTACATAATAATAAAAAAATCTTTTGTAGACAAATAGAAGACAGATTATTGTATAACTTGGCTCTTATAACTTGACTTATAGCCAAATACTTGGCTCTATTATTGGACTTGCTCTAAGGAGGCTTTTTTTTCTACTAGGGAAGAAAAAGCTACAAAGAACGAGAGGTGTATTGAGTTCCGTAGAGCCATCCCCACTCTTTCTACTTGTTAGGTTGCAAGTCCCAACTCTGTTAGCTGAACCAATTACACCCTCTAGTGCAGAGTGCACTACTATAAAATGGCTGGATTTTTATGAGCTTACAGCTTATAACTTATGATTTTTGGCTTATGCTACACTAATTAGCTTTAAACGTTATACCTTTTTAAAGTGGGTTCTACAAGTCAATTATAGTAGACACTATACCAAATTCATTTATATCGGTCACACGTGGCCATCTTTTTTTTCATACTTTCTCTTGTGAATAGTCAGGTAAACCATAAGCTACGACCATAAAAAACCCAACCCAATACTCAATGGTCAACAGTACATTCACCCATACGACTAGTAGTTGCATGCATGCAATGCTGAGCCTCCAGAACTCTCAACGTCACAATGCCTTGCTTTGACCTAGCTAAAAGATTTTCATCCAACAGACTAAAAAGTATAAGCTCACTACTAATATCTAATTTCTGGATAGATTATTTATAGATATTTTCGCAATACTAAAAACTAGCTAGTGTAAGCATTTGCTTTTTGCTGGCCCCTAATTAAACCCCTTGAATGGGAGAAGAATGAGAACCCAAAGAAAGCAACCTTGTGTATTGGGACATATACATCATGGTGTTAACCTCATTCTTAGTATTCACGTGTAAACTCCGATCGATGTGAGCCTTCTAGCTAGCTGACATGAAGAAGGATCATATATAGTTCTTCTGATATTGGGATTCTGACAGCCGCACCTTAGCATCCCTAGCTAGCCAGGAAAAGCTGACAGCATGTGATCGAATTCAACGAACGTGATCGATCCCCTTGCGTCGATCGGACGGCTCGCTATGAAGTTTACATGCTATATTGCTAGTAGCACTGATTAAGAAATGACTGAGCCCGTGATACATTGGCTGGTTCCTTTGGCGTCCATATTTATGGCTTTTAATTTTTACTATAATAATAAATTGGTTATGGCAGACATCATAGGGCCTGTTCTTTTCCTCCGAAGCTGACGGCTTTTGTCTTTTGCTACAGTACCTAACTTTCAAACGGAGTATTTTCTCAAGACGTCCAACATCTGTACCACCCAAAATCGCAAGTGAGTATCTCTCTCTCCGTAATCTATACCGTAAACAGCCAAAATTCAAAAATTTCAGCCAAAAGCCATAAACCGCAGCCGTTGCCAAACATGCCCATATTAACTTCAGCTATACTAACCAAAATCGCATACCACTGCCTCTCTCTTGTACTCTCTCTCTCACGAATAGCCACAATTTAAAAATCATAAGTCACAATCTAAAAGAACCCCGCATTAGTGATTACTCTATCTTTTCAGAAATGTAGGTTACCATAGATTTTACATGGTCAAGTTTTCAAGTTTTGATCATTAATATATGTTAAAATATATAAATTGATTACATAAAAATAATATTATTAAATTTAGTTTGTAAAATACTTTTATATATATATATATATATATATATATATATATATATATATATATATATATTAGTATGTTATGATAATAAATTATAGTCAAAGTCTTACATCGAGATCATAAAAATCAGAAACAACCTACAATTGTGAACTGAGGGAGTAGCAAACAGTGTAGAAATACTAGCTAGGCAGCACGTTACAATCAGCGCAACACGAATATAAAGGCGTCGTGCAGAGTGCAGACACCCTTCACAACACAACCGCAGCGCTCCACCTCCGTGCGCCGCCATGCAGCTCGCCGCGCTGTGCACCGACCCTTTCGTGCTCTCCTGCACCTTCCTCTGCCTCCTCCTTCACCTGGCGCTCCGCTCCCTCCACTCCACCTCCGCCCCCGGCCGCCGCCTCCCGCCGGGCCCGCTTGGCCTGCCCCTCCTCGGTGCGCTGCCGTTCGTCGGCCCGGCCCCGCACGCCGGCCTCGCTGCGCTGGCGCGCAAGTACGGCCCCGTTATGTACCTCAGGATGGGCACCTGCGGCGCCGTGGTGGCGTCGTCGCCGTCGGCCGCGCGGACGTTCCTCAAGGCGCTGGACGCGCGGTTCTCCAATCGCCCCGCGGTGGCCAGCGCGGTGGACATCACGTACGGGTTCCAGAACATGGTGTTCGCCAACTACGGGCCCAAGTGGAAGCTGATGCGGAAGCTGGCGAGCGTGCACCTGCTCGGGCCGCGCGCGCTCGCGGACTGGGCGCGCGTGCGCCGCGACGAGGCCGGGCGCGTCCTGCGCGGCATGGCGGAGGCGGCCGAGGCCGGGCGCCCCGTCGTCGTGCCGGAGGTGCTCGTGTGCGCACTCGCCAACATTGTCGGGCAGATCACCGTTAGCAAGCGGGTGTTCGACGTGCAGGGGGACGAGTCCAACAGGTGAGCTGCAACCGTACGTGCAAGTGCAATAGCGCGTCCACCCCCTCGTTCTCCGCACTAGCGCTGCATGCATGCATCGCCCTGCGAAGGGGCTGATCTATCATGAGATGAACGGTAGAGATGATCGCACGAAATCTACCAGCAGGGAGCTAGAGAGTTCACTGTTGGTGGATTTTACTTGCGCGACCTCTGCTATCCATTTGTCAATGGAGCGCTTGCGAATGTAGCTTCGGTAAGATACCAAGATTACCTTTTTTGCTTCAAAATCATGAACATCTTCCACTAAAAAAATAAGATTACTTTTTAGTGTTCTAGCCTATCCTCCATGCAGCCAGATAGTTTTTTTTCTACCATCGAACTCCAAGCCTCAGTGTTGTGGGGTGTAGTCTCTTTGTTGATCAACTATATAAGTTTTTTTTAAAGAAACAGTCGTTACTGTTTATTCATAGAAGGAGTGAAGGCCCAAAAAAAAAATCGGTTACATTACTTTGAAAGCCCAATAAGATAAAAGTTCGTACAAACACACTCACACCAATAAAGATGTTGAACACGAATGATAAGCACAACCACTCGACCTAATCGAACCACCTATAACTGTGCCCCTTTGCTCTTCATTGGATCCAGTCATCCAGCCTCTGCCACTGATTGTAATGGTCGACATCCGTTCAGATGAAGAACTTATTTGCCATTGATGTGTATTAACAGAACATATTGGCTTCCTACCGGTAAAATTAGGAACACAAAGTTTCAATTTTTTTTTCAAGAATTGATCTAAATATGTTGAATTAAAATTTAAATTCGACAAATAAAATTAGTATTTTCTTTCAGTTCTAGTACCTTTAAATTTCGGTTAAATTTGGACTGTAGTTTGGACCTTGTTGCATTTTTTTAGGGCCATTTTTACCTGAATTTGGTGGCTCCTTTATGCTTGGAATGAAGCAACTAATTGCACTCTTTTTTTGTGATGTACAGCTACAAGGACATGATCGTGTCGCTGATGACGGGCACCGGGCTGTTCAACATCGGCGACTTCGTGCCGGCGCTGTCGTGGCTGGACCTGCAGGGCGTGCAGGCGAAGCTGCGGCGGATCCACACCCAGTTCGACATCCTCATCACCAAGCTGCTGGCGGAGCACGCCGCCACGGCCGGTGACCGCGCGCGCGAGGGCCGCCGGGACTTCGTCGACAGGCTCCGCGCCAGCAAGGACGACGACGAGGATGGCCAGACCATCACCGAGGTCAACATCAAGGGCCTCATCTTCGTACGTTCCATCCCAACTAACTCTATTTCCTTCCTTCCTTGATTCCTTTCTAACTAGTTAATCACCGTGAATGATCGATCGATCAATTTTACCATTCTGTCTTGCAAAGAAACTTGATCACTGTTCTTGAGTCGACATCTCGACATACAAAAACAACTGCACATATTAGGGGCACCGCTTTAATTATTATTGTTTTTGAACGCAAGGCAGGAGCATTGCCAATTCATTCATTCAGAAGAAAAAAAGAGTCTACAATTAGAGTAGTTACAAGGCGCTGGAGATCACACCAGATTGCCGGTAGAAATCCCCGGCCGACTAAAAAGCAATTCTAAGCTAATGCTCTCTTTCTATTATCTACGTCTTAGGGGCACCGCTTTAATTAATTGGACAGTGGGAAAAAAAATAGACACTCCCTCCTTCAGCAGGAAAAAGAAAAAGATGGGAAAAGAATCTGTACCATGTGACATACGAATACTTCACTTCAGATTTGCAACTTCAGCTTCCTGTAGTTCTGAAAACCACACTTCAACATGAGTCATGACATTTTAGCTTAATTAATCTCCCCTACTTGCCTACCACCTACCTAGATTCTAGACGCCCGATAGTTACGCGAACTGTGTGTGAGAGAGAGATGCTTGAACCGCAAGCCTAGCTACTTTTGCCAACACGCAATAGTTTTGCTCGATCTCTAAGACTTCAGAATTAATTTGTAGTGTCAACATGAGGTAACACACATCGGTCATTCATGGTATCAATGGTGCCGGATGCGATGCATCAACTCTCACCTAAATCAACGGATTAGCACAATAAAAACGCCGCCTAACAAAGGGTAACATCCACACGACACTCCATATATATGAGCCCACCAGCTGCAGTTCAATCTTGGCTTGGGCAAGAGGTTCGAATCTCACCACCAGCTAAGTCCATTCGTCGTCTTTAGAGAAGTGCTCTAGCCAGCTATTCCTTCGGCTTGCAATCATAAAAATACCCTTAGCTAGCACACAATACACATATATACATACTGGACTTTTAGATATAGGCAGAGCTGGTGGTGGACGACCGCCATATATTGCTTGTTGGTGAGAATAACGTGAACTAGGTCGCAGCACAAATTAAGGAGGCGATCGAGCAAAGGAAAATGGTGTTTAACGATTCTTGTTCAGAGTCTTTCTCGTGTTTATTTCCCTAGTCTTTTCGACCGGTGCTGTATTTTGCTTTGCAAAGGCTTGCTCCTCTTTGTTATTCTGTGAGTGAACCTCTGTTTTTTTTAATTGATCGGCAGAACTCCTACCTTCGTTGAAAAAAAAAGCTAGCTAGCACACAGGATGACTGAAGCAATTGAGAGGAATAGGGGATATGCATGATGCATGCACCGCTTTTAATTTCTTTTGTCCACGCGTGGTGCAACATTTGGTACTAGATGACTATAATGCAACAATCTCCTGGGGACATCAGTTTGACTTTTGCTGGTCAGATTGATAGGAACACCTCCGTTGATTAGAAACCGGATATCCTTATATGTGCCATATACATAGAGAAATGCAGTGCTCGAAATTGGTCTGGTTTTAATGGGCAGCAAAATGGAGTGCCACAACCTAGCTTTTGACGCTGATCTCAAGCTCATTTCCAAATAATTAACTACATTACAATTCACAAATTTGCCTTGTTTAAACAAAGAGAGACAGTGATCCACAAATCTGGCTGTCTCGATACTGAACCACATCTGATTAGTGACTTCTGCACTACTAATGCCATGAAGCATGTACTAAAATAAAAGAAAGGTTAGTGATCATGTTTTACTGATGGTTTTTTAGCTAAAAATGAATAGTAATAACTAAAAGAAGTGGTTTTTAGAAGAAGAAAAAGGTAAACGGTGGAAAAAATGAGAGAGAGATGCATGCACGTGACGGGAGCGAGAGGAGTGCGGTGCGTGATGTACCCGTGACCCCTGTTTTATCCTCGGAGTGAGACGATAGAGAGAGGAGTGGAGAAACCACTTCAAAAAGCCGTGTGTTTATATTAATTTTTAATTTTTCTAAACAGAAGTCATAAACAGAATCTAACACAAACAGTGCCTTAATTCATGCCACATACATGATACATGACCTCACTTGAATTGCCTTGCAACGCAATGCTGTTTTCCACCTATAAATGTTCCCTTTTCCAGGAACTAAAAATATTAATACCAATTACTCTTTTCACGACCAAACTCGACAGCAATTAATCATTGTTTGTTTGTTAAACAAATTGCGCTGTCTGGAAGGGTTGGCGAGAAGGTGACCTACTCGCTGATCTCCAGAATTCGGTTGGTGCAGAGTAGCTAGCTTTGTTTTGCTTTGCTTTACTTTCTTTTGAAACGATGAACACAACTATATGCTTATGTTATACTTGTACCACCAAACACGTGAAAACAATACAGCATTCTCAGCACAAACAGTGTACACTACCAAACTGAACAAATTGCCAAGCAAAGTGGAACTATCGAGGACTCGATACCAGAGTCATGATGATATTTGTGTTTTCGTGATGCATCTAGATGACCAAATGTGCCGTCAGAGTGAACACACGGCTTCTCGTAACTATGGAACCGAACTGTCGTACCACAGTTAGTGTTATATATTGAAAAAAACCTTGTATGGGACCATATATCATCAAATCTGAAATTGCATCTCTGTAGTCCGTCTATCTGAGACGGATGAATTCATACATTTTGGTTACCTTAATTTGCAGCAGAAGCGCTCATACTCAATACCATAAGTTGAAAATTTTCCATTTCCATTCGGACCACCCTCACGCTGAAATTTAATCCCTAACCGTTTGATCGAGACAGTGCACTTCCATTAGACGGTCAAGGGAATTAGCTAGCTAGAAGTAAGTACTACTAACCCGTGTAGAAACACACACTTCTCCTTCACCATATGTCATATACATACATGTAAGGATGCAGTAAAAACACTTTTTTTTGTACTGAAACGCGTGCATGGCTGTATGCAGGACATGTTCACGGCCGGCACGGACACGTCGTCGATCATCGCGGAGTGGGCGATAGCGGAGATGATCAAGAGCCCGTCCATCATGGCTCGCGCGCAGGAGGAGATGGACCGCGTGGTCGGCCGCGACCGCCGCCTCGAGGAGTCGGACATCCCCAACCTCCCCTACCTCCAGGCCATCTGCAAGGAGGCCATGCGCCTCCACCCCTCCACGCCGCTCAGCCTCCCCCACTTCTCCTTCGAGGAGTGCGAGGTCGACGGCTACTACGTCCCCGGCAACACGCGGCTGCTCATCAACATCTGGGCCATCGGCCGGGACCAGTCGGCCTGGGAGGATCCCCTGGAGTTCCGGCCGGAGCGGTTCCTGTCCGGGCCGGCGGCGAAGGTCGACCCGCTGGGGAACTACTTCGAGCTGATCCCGTTCGGCGCCGGGAGGAGGATCTGCGCCGGGAAGTTGGCCGGCATGGTGTTCGTGCAGTACTTCTTGGGCATGCTGGTGCACGCGTTCGAGTGGCGGCTGCCGGACGACGAGGAGAAGCTGGACATGACCGAGACCTTCGGTCTGGTGCTGCCCAAGGCCGTGCCGCTCCGGGCCCTCGTCACGCCGCGGCTCGTGCCGGCCGCCTACGCGTGAGCGCTGCGTGCGTGGACATGCGTGTGGAGCTCGGGGTCGGTGTGGTGTTTAAGGTAGAACGGGTGGTTTGATGTTGCATCCCTACGTACATATTTTGTCATGTTCGCATTTAATTACCTGGTTTCTGAACATATGAACTGAAGCTCATCTGCATTTCAAAAGGAAAACGAAAAAAATCGTGTTTGCGATTTGCCTGTCTTGCTTTAAATTTTAACTCGTTTTGCAGGACTTTCAGTTGAGCAAATAGGGTGATAATGTGCAATATGTACTAGAGATTTAAAGGATTTAAAGCATGTACATAGCATATTTTACTTTTTTAGTGAGGAATAAATTTGGGCTAAACACATTTTTGAATTTTGGAGAGTCAAGTCAATGCTTGACCTAAGCTCTTATAGTCATATCTAAGTGCAAATAATACGCTAATTTCTCCAACCCAAAAAAAGAAACTTCAGCCTATGAGCCCAACAATGTATGTTAGCTCATCCTTTTGAGTTCATTTGAGCCCATCCATAGCCCAACAGTCTATAATCTAAGTCTGCTTTCTTAAAGGCAACATATCTGAATTTTTTTGTATGAATAATCCATTTTTTATTCAAAATTACAAAAATATACCCGCGGGAAATTTTTTTACAAAAATAGGCTCCAGTCGCCCCCCATTGGGTGACTGGAGCCTTTCGCCCAACCAGGGGCCAACACAATCCTTATTGCCCTACCCTAGAGCGACTGCATCCAGTCGCCCTCCTGTTGGGCGACTTTCATGCAGTCGCCCAATGGGGCGGCGACTGGATGCAGTCCCCCGTGAATGTTTTAAATTTTGTCAATTTTGTAGTTTCAAACTGGTAAAAAATCTGCTGAAGTTGTAATAAAAGTTTATATTCATTGCATGTTGTAGGTGCATAAATAATTTTGCAAGATTTTTTACGAACGATTGACCATAAAACGATTGATACATACGATGATAAGTGATATTTTGATGTTACTAAGAATCTTCGTGCAGTTGCCATCATTGAAGTTTACTATTCGTTTGGAGCGTGCATCGAGTAGGTAACGAGGAGTAAAGTAAGCACGGCACAGTACTAAAAAGTTCACATGGTAAATAAAGAACGTAAGCAGTACATGAAATAATGGTGTACAATCAGGCGCCACCCTGGCCTACCCCGCCTCCACGCCCGTGTCCTCCTGTACGGCCTTGCTTGGCCATCCTCCGGTGCAACGGGTGACGATGTTCCGAGAACATAAAATGATCAGGAGCGTGTCGCACCCGCCTCTGAGCTGGTAGAGTCAACTGCACCTCTGGCTGTGTGCCCTCCGGTGCACCGGGGAGGGCACTGCCGGAGAGAACCTCTGGTGCTGAGTCAGGAGGTGCAGCCGCAGACGGCTGCCTGACCCACTCGGAGAAGTACTGGTCCACATCGTCCGGGCTCGTGGAGGGGCCGTACCGGTACTCGTACTGGAAAAGATCTGCAAAAGTAATATTGTTAATTTCAGATGTAAAACATTGTGATAAAACAAAGATCGTACGATATGTACCCTCAGTTGGCGCCATCGTGCCTAGAGGAGGGGCGTACGATGCCGGGTACACCCCCTATGTGGGTAAGCCAGGGATGTACGGAGGACGCGGTGTACGAGGCCATCCCCAGGTAGATCCTCCAGCCTCGTCCAGGTGAGGTGGTGTAGGACATGCCCACGTAGAGCCTCTAGAGTAGTGCCACGCCGGTCGGGGCGGCACTGGTGGCCGAGCCGTCTGTGTGCTGGACGTGGGCGTGGAGGCCGCTGGTAGCCTCGTGCAGGACAGTAGGTGCACGACACGTGTGCCCCACTCCTTGAAACGACGGTACGCACTGATGTGCTCCTCGTGGCGCACCTCGGCACCTGCAGCGAGCCTATGCAGCATACTCTCGGCCTCCATGACGATCGAAAGACCCACATTAGACTGAAGGAAAAGACATAAAATGGTTAATTATCCAAGGTAGCATTGCCATTAGGGAATGCTCGAAAATACGTGTAACGTACCGCGATGTGCGTGTCTCGCGCGAGGTGCGCGACATACGTGTCTGTCGGAGCAGCGAGGTGTGCGGGGGCGGGGGGCGGGTCCACGACACGTACGAGCCTTGTACGTGTCCGGCTCTGGAACCAGTGTAGGTACTCCGTGTACTTTGTGCTGTCGTAGGGGCGGTCCTCATCAACCACGTCGGCAAGCGCACCGTCCCACTGTGCAACCCACGCCTACATCTTCACTGTCCAGTCCGTGCCGCGTTTCACTCCCATTCTAGAGTGCATGCTTGTAGGACCACTTCATTAGTAATTTCCAATGGAATCATTAGTATGTACAATTTTATAGGACGCGGGCACTCACGCGTGCACATGAGGTGGTAGTGCAGGTCCGACAGGTACCAGGACAGCCTGGCGGGGACCAAACTGCCGCATCACTCGCTGTGGCGAGTAGTCCTCCACGAAGATGTCGTAGATGAGCTTCCGGCGCGTCAGCCAGAAAGCCCGGTCACGCCAGCACAGGCTCGACAATCCATC
The DNA here is from genome assembly GCA_036346575.1 of Dendrocalamus sinicus. Classification (NCBI taxonomy): domain Eukaryota; kingdom Viridiplantae; phylum Streptophyta; class Magnoliopsida; order Poales; family Poaceae; genus Dendrocalamus; species Dendrocalamus sinicus. The sequence continues at coordinate 19,187,601 of CM070658.1, read as the reverse complement.
GGGAGCACGGTCCTCTAGTGCCGCCTGTAAGTACGGCTCCCAGCGCAAGTCGTCGGCCATGAGGCGGTCGATCTGCACAACAAAGGGCAGATACGCCTGCGTGACCTGGACATGTGCGAACTGCATCTGCAAGGACGAATAGGTGTTACGTACGACCGTCGTTAGTACAAAGGAAATAACTAATTGCCATATGACTTACCCGTCGACGACACCAAATAGAACCCATCATCGGCCGGTCGACGTCTCCCCCCGGATACATCTCAGGCCCGTACGGACCCATGTCGTCTAGCAAAGGTCGTCTGGGGCTGAAGCACTCGAACGACCACAGCTGCAGTAGTAGGGGACAACCTGCGAGGACCGAGTTCACCTTGGACCTCCCGCACGCATCACATAGTCCACGGTAGGTCGCGGCAAGTACGGCTGATCCCCAGCTGACCTAGGGGGCCTCGCCGTCTGCGATCGCCCTAGCATAAGTGATGAGGCGCGCGTCGACGGTGTTGCCGTGGCTGCTGGTGAAGAGCACCCAGCCAAACAGCCACAACAAGTGCGCCTCCAAGTGGCGCGAGACTTGGTGATTGTCCGCCTCTGGGTCCATCCTCTCCACTTGAATGCAAACAACATGTTATTAGTATGTAATAACGCAAATAAGAGCTTTGACGACACGATCGATTGTAAAGACCACGTATTCAGAATTGTGCGAGCCACCTCAGCGACGGCCCGTGGGTCTGATTCGCCGGGAAGATGTGGTGCTCACCCATGGCACCCGGTGGAAGGACCCCCACGAATCTGCAGAGCAGGTCAGCGCGCCACTCAACCGGGGCCTCCGGTAGGAAGACAGCGCCTCCCGCGATCGGAAGGCCAAGAAGCAGGGACGCATCCTGCAGGGTCGGTGTCATCTTCCCGAATGGGTGGAAAGTATGCGTCTCGGGCCACCAACGGTTCACCAAAGCCGTCAGCAGGGAGTGGTCGAATGGGAAGCGTCGTGATCGCTCCACGACCTCGTCCCCGCCCGCGGCCATGGCGAGTCCATCCTCCTCCGTGGCCTGCACCATCCGAGCAAGAGGGAGTAGCCCGACATCTTGCAGCCTGCAAACAAAGTGAGGTCAGCACGGAATGTTCTTACGGTAGCACTAAAACGCTGGCGTAGTGCAAACCTGGCTGTCCAACAACGGTCGAGTCTCCAGGCCACGCGAGGTGTGCGTGTCCGGACCACTCTCAGCACAGCCGGCTCATCCGCGCTCCCCGGTGGCGGCACACGACGGGAAGCGCGATGCACATGGTCCACGTGCTCGTCCAATATGGGATACTGCCAGTCACACGCCATACCTTCATACAGATTTCATACACATGTTGTTAATTTTGTAAAACTACATATTTAATAAATTTAGTATAACAAATATTTAACTTTTTGTAGCTAGATCTACACCTACGGTTGCTTTTTATACAAAAAATTTCTATACAAATATTTCTACTACTAACATTTCATACAAAATTACGTTAACTAAATTTTCTATATTAAAAATTGTATACTACAAATTTTCTATACAAAAAATTCTATATTAAAAATTGTACTAAAATCTCTGTGCTAAAAATGTTCCATACTAAAAAATGTATACTAAAAATTTCTATACTAAAAATTCTAAAAATTTCTATACTAAAATTTCTATACTAAAAATTTCAATTCTAAAATTTCTATACATAAGGCATATCGCCTACAAGACCGTTAGTTGATGGGGGAGCACCTTGGCCAGCGTTGGGGTGGAAGCAAATCGTCCAAGACAAAGATGCCGCCGACGATGATGGACAACACCGTAGCAAAGGAAAGCTCCATCTATACATGAAGGGGAAGCTCACCAACGTACCTTGAGCCGAAGACCAAGGCAACCGTTGCCTTAGGGAGGATGATGGATGGCGACAAGTAGGGGGTGCAAATGGGTTGGATTAATCCCGACCGATCCGGTGCTGAATCCGGTCGGTACCGGATTCAGGAAGGGAATTTGGTATCCGGTCGGATTCGGATTCGGACAATTCATGTCGGATTCAGGAGAGTTGTTGTCCGACCAAATAGTATCGGTATTCGGATACCGGATAATTATCCGATCAGATATCCGGTTGGATATCTGGTAAGAGCTAAGAATTCGCCTTTTATTTTGCTAGTATTTGTTTTTTGTCATGTTGGTTGGTTGAGGTGTGCAATGTATAGAAAGTTTTCCTGGATCGTGCAAGCTTAAGTTCTCTAAAAGGAATATGACATTCAGTTGTGTCAACTATAAATATGCAATACTAAAATAGTGTTTTATTTCTAATTCTGCTGCTTGTGCAATTAGGATCCTAAATTTGCTCATTAAGATCACTCTTCATAGGTAATGGAATGAAAAGCATGTAATCAGAGTATTATTAAACGATAAACTTTGGCATGCTTCAGTAAATGAACATGTAAATTTGTCAAAAGTCTATTATCCTCAATTGTCTACTGTCTCTACCTTAATTTAGTAAAATTTCTTTAGCCTAGAAAAAGAAAATGTTGTCCATCAAGAATCAAGATTCATCTTGAAACGCCACACCTCAATGGGCAATTTTGGGGGAAATGTCACACCATCTTCGGCTGATGAATTATAATCACTATTATATACTTATGTCTAACAATTTAAGGCTTGAAGTGATGGTGGTATGGTTTAGCATATGTTCCTTTCCGTATGCACGTACTATCCGTCTACATTATCCGTTTTCGATCCGAAACCGTCAAGTATCCGTTCCGGTGGCACCGTATTTGAAATTCCGAATACTCCGAATTCGTATTCATATCCAGTTTTACCGTATCCGACCCCGAATCCGAGAAAAAAATATGGGTTAGGATACGGTATGAACAATATCCGTCCGAATCCGACCCAATTGCACCCCTAGCGACAAGGTGACAAGGGGGAGCTCCGGTGCTGAATAGAGAAATAAAAAGGGGGAAATCCTAAAGCTTACAGCTATACAAGGGTGCGTCTCTCTCCCTAACCTCACCGGCAGCAAGCCGAAGAAGAAGGGGGAAAACTAAATCTAAGGAGCCTTTTTTTTCTACTAGGGAAGAAAAAGCTACAGAGAACGAGAGGTGTGTGAGCTCCATACAGGGCCATCCCCACTCTTTCTACTTGTCAGATTGCTCCAAGTCCCAACTCTGTTAGCCGAACCAATTACACCCTCCAATGTAGAGTGCACTACTATAAAATGGCCGGGTTTTTATGAGCTTATAGCTTATAACTTATGATTTTTGGCTTATGCTACACTATTAGCTTTATGTGTTGTACCTTTTTAAAGTAGGTTCTACAAGTCGATTATAGTGACACTGTACTAAATTCATCTATATCGACTAAAATTACACACGACTGTCTCTCTTTCCATATTTTTTCTTGCGAATAGTCAAAATTTAAAAAACTTAAATCATAAGTCACAACCATAAAAAAACCAACCAATACTCAATGGTCAACAGTACATTCACCCATACGACTAGTAGTTGCACTTGCATGCATGCAATGCCGAGCCTCCAGAACTCTCAAGTCTCAACCTCACAATGCCTTGCTTTGACCTAGCTAAAAGATTTTCATCTAACGGACTAAAAAGTATAAGCTCACTACTAATATCTAATTTCTGGATAGATTATTTATAGATATTTTCGCAATACTAAAAACTAGCTAGTGTAAGCATTTGCTTTTTGCAGGGCCCTAATAATTAAACCCCTTGAATGGGACAAGAATGAGAACCCAAAGAAAGCAACCTTGTGTATTGGGACATATACATCATGGTGTTAACCTCATTCTATGAAGTTTACATGCTATATTGCTAGTAGCACTGATTAAGAAATGACTGAGCCCGTGATACATTGGCTGGTTCTTTTGGCGTCCATATTTATGGCTTTTGATTTTTACTATAATAATTAACACTAGATTTTAAAAACGTCTTTTTAAGGTGATGTCTATAAATTGATTATAGCAGATATTATACTAACTTCAACTATACTAACCAAAATCGCATACCATTGTCTCTCTCTTCGTACTCTATCTCACGAATAGCCACAATCTAAAAGAACCCAGCATTAGCGATTACTCTATCTTTTCACAAATGTAGGTTACCGTAGATTTTACATGATCAAGTTTTGACCATTAATATATGTTAAAATATATAAATTGATTACATAAAAATAATATTATTAAATTTATTTTGTAAAATACTTTTATAATATATTATTATTATTATTTTTATTAGTATATTATGATAATAAATTATAGTCAAAGTCTTGCATCCGAGATCACAAAAAACTAGCACTACTACAGAAAGCCTAATAGTAGACGGCCAATCACAGACGGTTTGACAAAACCGTCTGTGACTAACACTAACACGGACGGTTTTAATTAGGACACCGTCTGTGTTGGCGGCGTCGGAGAAAACGAGTATCACAGACGGTTCTTAACTATGAATCGTCTGTGATAATTTAGTATCACAGACGGTCCGTATTAAAACCAAATGCGTGATGATCCAGATATTATCGCAGCGGTTTTAATTAAAACCGTCGTGATAATGGCGATAGAGGCATTTATTGCGCCGCTCGCATCGCATCTGTCTTCATTTCGATCCAGATCTAGCTGATTGCTTTACTCTTTCGCTCTGGAGGCAAGCTTGGTGATTTCAGGTCACTTAATTTGGTGGGAGGAGGCAGATATTGAGCTTTGAAGCCACTTATATTTTCCGGGTTGCTCTAGATATGGTTAGTAATGAATTTCATTTTTTCTTTGCATGCATTACAAATTTGCTCTAGATATGGTTAGTAATGAATTTCATGCTCTGGATATAAGTAATTGGTGAGTGTTATTAATTGAAGATGGTTTGCAAAATTGTTGGTTATATAATAGCTGTTGTGTTTATAATATGAATTGAGCTAGCAAATTAAGCCTCAATATAATACATGTGGCCGATATATATGTAGTAATAATTAGTTAATTTAATTTGTAATACTAAGTTGTTATATATGTACGTAACGTAGGACCGAAGCTGGATGTATGCCGCGAGCCGTGTGAGTGAAGAGTACATTAATGACGTGTCTGCTTTTACAAGAGCTGCCGAGGAGGATATGTTGAATAAGGGGGTGGAATATATGTATTGTCCATGCACTGACTGCGAGAATTTAAAGATGTTTAAGAACCGAGGGCAAATTGAAGCGCACTTGATTCGGAGGGGTTTCAAAAAGGGTTATACGTGTTGGACCAGTCATGGCGAAGTGAATGATCAAATGCCGTCGGATGACATCGCCGGTGAAGTGAATGACATGCTGCCGGCTGATGTCGATTGTGGTTTGGATTCGGATAGGTTGCACGATGATAATCTAGATCAGATGCTTCGCGATGTAGAAGAGAACTATGATGAGAGAGAGTATGTTAAATTCCGAGGCTTAATGGAGGACTCGGAGAAACCTTTGTACACGTGCTGCAAGTACACGAGGTTGTCGGCCGTGCTTGAACTCTTAAAATTGAAGGCAAGCATTGGTTGGTCCGACAAGAGTTTCACGGCGCTGCTAGGTCTTTTAGCGGACATGCTTTCGGAGGGAAATGAGTTGCCTAAAACCACGTATAGAGCCAAGAAGGTTCTTTGTCCGTTTGGAATGGAAGTAGAAAGAATACATGCATGTCGGAACGACTGTATTCTCTACCGTAAAGAGTATGCAAACATGCATGTATGTCCGGTGTGCAAAGCATCCTGATACAAATGTAACAATCAATCAGATGATGGCGAGGGAACAGAGGCGAAGAAAGGACCTTCTGCTAAGGTGGCATGGTATTTTCCTATAATTCCCCGTTTGAAAAAGTTTTTTGCAAATCCAAAGGAGGCAAAACTGCTGCGTTGGCACTCGGAGGAGCGCAAGAAGGATGGAATGCTAAGACACCTTGCTGATTCCGCGCAGTGGAGAAACATCGATAGGAGTTTTGCAGACTTCGGTGCATAACCAAGGAATATAAGGTTTGGACTGAGTACAGATGGAATGAATCCTTTCAGTAGCATGAGCAGCCGACATAGCACATGGCCCGTGACTCTCTGCATCTATAACCTTCCTCCTTGGTATCGGGGCCATGCTGCACGGTCAAGCTTTAGCGCCAGGCTTTGCAAAAGTTAATGTGGATGGTGTGCATGTCAATTTTGAGGTCGTCCCGCTACCGAAGCTCCCCAACGACGAGATCGTGACTCTAGGGCAGGCCATTGGAACATTCATCCAGTGGCCCAAATGCGACATCTCCCTAGAGGCTTCTTCACCGGTGGTCGGACCAGAGCTAAATGCGCTGGTGCTATCTCCACAAGTGCAGCGCGAACCAGAGTTAAATGCGTTGGTGTTATCTCCACAAGTGCAGCGCGAACCAGAGCTAAATGCGCTGGTGCTATCTCCACATGTGCAGTGCGAAGCAGAGCTACCTGCACCGGTGCTATTCTCGCCAAAGCAACTTGCACCGTCTGTACCATTACAGTCGACTACCATAAAGTCGACCGACAATCGAGGCAATGGCCAGGGCAAATCAAAGACGAAGGATGATGACGATATCCCGTACCTGCCATTGGCCCGCAAATTCGTGCTAGGCGAGCCGATGATATTCCCGGAAGAGCACCTCTTAAAACTAGGACTTGGTTGCCAAAGATTCCACGCTTGGTATATGGAACAGTCGAATAGGCCAGAGGCAGAACAGCGCTCAGGTATCACTGTCAAATTCAAGCCGGAACATTTCGTGCACGAAGCTCACGAATGTGTCTTCCCGGTGACCTTTGACGATATATTTGAACTTTTCACGCTCAACGCTCTCGACGCCTCACTCGTTCGATGCTGGACGCTGTAAGTCTGTACAATCACAGTTTCTGTTCACGTAATACCGATATATGTCACAATTTGTTGCTTTTCTGTATATATATATATATATATATATATATAGATTCATGCTGACCGAAGCTAGATCATCGAAATCACCAATTGGTTTCCTGGACCCACGCTTGGTCGCCATTGATACCATCAACAAGGATGCATCCTTCGTCGAGAACTATATTACAAAAACACTGCTGGCTCACCAAGATAAGGAATTTGTTCTTATGCCATACAATGAGCACTTCCATTGGATTTTAATTGTAATTATACCAAAATAGAACAAGGCTATATACCTTGATTCTCTAAGTAAGAACAAATCCAAGTACACAGCTATCACCAAAATACTCGGTAGGTACGTACATTGTACTCTTTCTTTCCTTCCGAATAACTAATCTAAATTTTTCGAATGACGAAGGTCGTTCGCCACATACGTTCAACAAACACGTGGCTCGACGACAGGGGCCAAGCTCTTGAAACATGATCGTAATTTTCGGGTATTTGCTAGCTACACATTAATTAATCATATACAACACTTAGTAGTAATGCCACTTGATTTAACACATTCTATTTTTTTGCAGTGCCACCAGCAGCAGCCAGGCAACACGTGTGGATACTACATGTGCCACCATATGAGACTACTCGATTCCACCAAGATCACCACTCCTAAGGTTTGTCAATCTTCCCACATTTATTTCATACATGTCAGGTTTTATATGTGCACGCATTGATATTCCTATCGACAGGCTGCGCCCATCTCTACATCTGCATTGAAACAGCCGGATTTTGCAAAAATTTGAGGAGAGTTCATTTGGTTTTTGTGGACTAAAGTCGTAAGATCAGATGGAGAGTTCCACTGCCCAAAATGATTTTTTATTGTAATTCTAAGTGCAAATGCAGTCTAGATCTTTTACAATTGTGTATTTGTTAATGGATATTTTATTTCAATTCAATGAATTGATTTGCGAAATGGATACTTTATGTTTGTGAAATGAAGTGTGTTGTCAATTGGATGTTTTATGTCTGTGAAATGAATTGAGATGTGAAATGTATCTGAAATGAAATGAGATGTGTGAATTGTATATGTTTTATGTCTGTGATTATCTGTTTATTTCAGAGGGCATGGCTAGCATTTCCGAGGCTAGCCAATAAGCGAAATATATTTAGGGTTGAAGGAATATCACGACGGTTTTAAGTAAAAACCGTCAGTGATTATCGATTATCACGCACGGTTTTACTCAAAAACCGCTGCAGTGATGATCGATATCCTGAGCGGTTTTAACTCAAAACCGTATGTGATTATCAGCTATCACAGACGGGTTTTACTCAAAAATCGTCTGTGATAGCTGATAATCACAGACGGTTCGAAAACCGTCTGTGATGACCTTCGATTATCACTGACCCATAAATACAGACGGTTCACAAAACCGTCCGTGATGACGTTTTCGAACCGTCTGTGATGTCCTTTTCTGTAGTAGTGCAGAGACAACCTACAATTATGAACTGAGGGAGTAGCAAACAGTGTAGAAATACTAGCTAGGCAGCACGTTAAAATCAGAGTGCAGACACCCTTGCACAACACAACCGCAGTGCTCCACCTGCGTGCGCCACAACACAACCAGGGCCGGCCCTGAGGGGGTGCGGCGGGTGCGACCGCCGAGGGCCCAGCCCAAATAGGGGCCCAAACCTAGGTATGTAAATCCCAGAGGTAATCAGGTAAGTCCACGTGACCACGTCGATTCAGTTTCCAGAAATCACAATCACGAGTTTGCGACTCTCCTGTTCGCGTCTCTTCCACGGACGGCGTCACGGCGGATCATCCTCACGCTGCTGCAGTTGGAGGCTTTAATAATATATGGCCTTATGGGCCTAGGATGATTAGTTCTCTATAGGGCCCTTGAAAATATAGGGCCGGCCCTGAACACAACAGCAGCGCTCCACCTCTGTGCGCCGCCATGCAGCTCGCCGTGCTGTGCACCGACCCCTTCGTGCTCTCCTGCACCTTCCTCTGCCTCCTCCTCCACCTGGCGCTCCGCTCCCTCCACTCCACCTCCGCCCCCGGCCGCCGCCTCCCGCTGGGCCCGCTCGGCCTGCCCCTCCTCGGTGCGCTGCCGTTCGTCGGCCCGGCCCCGCACGCCGGCCTCGCTTCGCTGGCGCGCAAGTACGGCCCCGTTATGTACCTCAGGATGGGCACCTGCGGCGCCGTGGTGGCGTCGTCGCCGTCGGCCGCGCGGACGTTCCTCAAGGCGCTGGACGCGCGGTTCTCCAACCGCCCCGCGGTGGCCAGCGCCGTGGACATCACGTACGGGTTCCAGGACATGGTGTTCGCCAACTACGGGCCCAAGTGGAAGCTGATGCGGAAGCTGGCGAGCGTGCACCTGCTCGGGCCGCGCGCGCTCGCGGACTGGGCGCGCGTGCGCCGCGACGAGGCCGGGCGCGTCCTGCGCGGCATGGCGGAGGCGGCCGAGGCCGGGCGCCCCGTCGTCGTGCCGGAGGTGCTCGTGTGCGCGCTCGCCAACATTGTCGGGCAGATCACTGTTAGCAAGCGGTTGTTCGACGTGCAGGGGGACGAGTCCAACGGTGAGGTGTGCAACCGTACGTGCAAGTGCAATAGCGCGTCCACTAAAAATCATGAACATATTCCACTAAAAAAATAAGATTACTTTTTAGTGTTCTAGCCTATCCTCCATGCAGCCAGATAGTTTTTTTTCTACCATCGAGCTCCAAGCTAGCCTCAGTGTTGTGGGGTGTAGTCTCTTTGTTGATCAACTATATAAGCTTTTTTAAGAAACAATCGTTACTGTTTATTCATATGAGAAGAAGTAAAGGGTGAAAAAAGAATCGGTTACACAACTCTGAAAGCCTAATAAGATAAAAGTCCGTGCAAACATATTCAAGACCAATAAAGATACCGAACACGAATGATAAACACCACCACTCGACCTAAATCGAACCACCAATAACTGCGCCCCTTTGCTCTTCATTGGATCCAGCCATCCAGCCTCTGCCACTAATTGTAATGGTCAACATCCGTTCAGATGAAGGAACTTATTTGCCATTGATGTGTATTAACAGAACATATTGGCTTCCTACCGGTAAAATTAGGAACACAAAGTTTCAATTTTTTTTCAAGAATTGATCTAAATATGTTGAATTAAAATTTAAATTCGACAAATAAAATTAGTATTTTCTTTCAGTTCTAGTACCTTTAAATTTCGGTTAAATTTGGACTGTAGTTTGGACCTTGTTGCATTTTTTTAGGGCCATTTTTACCTGAATTTGGTGGCTCCTGTATGCTTGGAATGAAGCAACTAATTGCACTCTTTTTTTGTGATGTACAGCTACAAGGACATGATCGTGTCGCTGATGACGGGCACCGGGCTGTTCAACATCGGCGACTTCGTGCCGGCGCTGTCGTGGCTGGACCTGCAGGGCGTGCAGCGAAGCTGCGGCGGATCCACACCCAGTTCGACATCCTCATCACCAAGCTGCTGGCGGAGCACGCCGCCACGGCCAGTGACCGCGCGCGCGAGGGCCGCCGGGACTTCGTCGACAGGCTCCGCGCCAGCAAGGACGACGACGAGGATGGCCAGACCATCACCGAGGTCAACATCAAGGTGTTGGCACTAAAACAGGATCACTAGAAGTAGATCTGAAGGGTAGACTAGCTATTCGATATGAACAAAGGGTAATGCGTGTAGATCAAAAAGAGCAAAGAGTAAAGAGAGGGGTAGGTGGTGTTACCGACCATCCGTGGTCTTGGTTGCGGGTGCAGAGGCGTCCGCCATGGAGTCGATGGAGTCGGGAGACGTCGGTGGTGAAGTCCGGTGGCGGCGCCGTCCAGGGGCGGCGTGGCAGTGGTGCTTCCCGTCACTGGCTGCGCTCCCCCTCGAGATCGGGTTAGGGTTTTGTCGGTGGGGCAGTACGACTCCGTTCAACCTCGTTAACTGAGCCGCCGGCCCCCCACCTATATTTATAGCGCAGTGTGACAGGGGCCCACCAACCATTAGGGTTGGGCGCCCCCGATCAGGGCGCGAGCTCAAGGCCCAGGTGGCCGTTGGGCCAACCGTGGGTGGAGATCATCCTAACATTCTCCCCCTTGATCTCAACTGATACTCTAAACTCTATACTTATCACTCATTGCTTTTCTCATTCCATCACAGATCAGTGCATAGAGCGTGCTTCATCGTCACGGTCTTATGCCATTAGAATCAACAGCCACAATGCAATTCTCTGTTTTGAAATGAACTCTCAACTGGGCCCTTATTGTCCAGGAATCATAGGCTTTCCCGTAAACCCATGCCGGCTAAGTGTTCTCTGAACACATTGGGCGGTAAGCCTTTTGTGAGCGGATCCGCGAGCATCTTTTTTGTCCTTATATGCTCAAGACTGATTATATGATCCCGGACTTTATCTTTCACAACATAATACTTTATGTCAATGTGTTTGGCAGCACCACTTGACTTATTGTTGTGAGCGTAACATACTGCTGGTTCATTATCGTAGTATAACTTTAGTGGCTTATGTATGTCATCTACCAATTTCAACCCGGGTATGAATTTCTTTAGCCAATTCACCTGCCCCGTAGCCTCATAACATGCTACAAACTCGGCATACATTGTGGACGATGTAGTGACGGTTTGCTTTGAGCTTTTCCACGATATAGCTCCTCCAGCGAGAGTGAACACATATCCGGATGTCGACTTTCTATCATCTCCCGCATAATCAGAATCTGTATACCCCACTATATGGAGTGAATCTGATCTTCTATATGTCATCATGAGGCCTTTTGTTCCTTGCAAATAACGCAAGACTTTCTTTACCAATTTCCAATGTTCTATTCAGATTGCTCGAATCGCCAAGTAACCCGGTAACAAACGCTAAGTCAGGGCGCGTGCACACTTGAGCATACTGCAAGCTTCCGACAGCTGAAGCATATGGAACCGCTTTCATTTGATCGATCTCATATTGGTTCTTGGGGCATTGAAATTCCTCATACCTGTCGCCCTTGACTATAGGAGCAGATGAAGGCTTACAATTTTGCATACTATATTTCTTTAGAACCTTTTCTAAGTATGCCTTTTGAGATAAACCTAAAAACCCCTTAGTTCTATCTCGGTGAATCTCTATTCCCAGTACGAACAAAGCTTCACCAAGATCCTTCATATCAAAATTTGAGGACAAGAACTTCTTTGTCTCCAGTAATAGGCTAACATCACTACTAGCAAGTAAGATGTCATCCACATACAGGATTAGGAAAATGTATTTCCCATTCTTAAACTTTGCATAGACGCAATTGTCCTCTACATTCTCCTTGAACCCAAACTTTCTTATTGTACTATCAAACTTCAAGTACCACTGCCTTGATGCTTGTTTTAATCCGTAAATGGATTTCTTCAGGCGGCATCCCATACGTTCTTTTCCTTCCACAACAAAACCTTTCGGTTGTGCCATGTAAATATTTTCCTCCAAATCCCCATTTAGGAACGCCGTTCTTACATCCATCTGATGCAATTCTAAATCATAATGAGCTACAAGCGCCATTATTATTCTAAAAGAATCTTTACACGAGACTGGAGAAAATGTCTCATTGTAATCTATGCCTTCTCTTTGCGTAAAGCCCTTTGCCACAAGTCGCGCTTTAAATCTTTCTATATTCCCTCTAGAGTCATATTTGGTTTTGTAGACCCATTTACAGCCTACTGTCTTGGCTCCTTTAGGAATAGTTTCTAAGTCCCAAACACCGTTGGTACTCATTGACTTCATTTCATCCTGCATAGCTTCAAGCCACTTGGATGAATGAGCGCTTCTCATGGCTTCTTCAAAAGAGGTGGGATCACCCTCCATTTGAAATTCCTCAGTTTCATAGACTTCGTAATCATTAGGGATAGCTGATCTTCTAGCTCTTTGAGACCTTCTGAGTCCCTCGCTAGTTGACGCTTGTTCTGTGTGAGGCTGTTGTTGCTCTTCCTCTTGGGTGACAATGGGTTCTATGGGATCCTGAAGGACAGGTTCCTCATGTTCACTCATCGTTTCCACAGGAGAACTAACAACAGTCTTGTCACTACGATTATGCTGTGCTGTTGGTGTAGCAACAACAAGTAGCGTGAAAAATGGTTCCTGAACCATCGGAGTGGGCACATGCACCCGCTTTTCCTCTAAATTGATTTCTCGCGCTACTCTGCTCCCCTGATCATCTCTTCCTCCAAGAAGACAGCGTGTCTTGTTTCTATAAACTTCGTATGTCTGTCAGGACAATAGAAGCGATAACCCTTCGATTTTTCTGGATAGCCAATAAAATGGCAGCTGACTGTCTTGGGGTCTAGCTTCCCTATGTTTGGGTTAAAAACTTTAGCCTCGTGAGGACAACCCCACACGTAAATAGTTATGTGAGGTTCTCTTCCGTCCACAATTAAATGCGGTGTTTTGGGTATCGACTTGCTTGGTACTCGATTAAGAATATGAATGGCGGTTTTAACGCTCCATCCATAAACTTATCGGTAGCGTGGAGTAACTTATCATACTTCTCACCATATCCATTAAGGTACGGTTGCGTCTTTCAGCCACTCCATTCTGCTGAGGTTCTTTGGTGTAGAGTCTTGGGCAACTATGTCATTTTCCTGTAAGAACCTTGCAAAAGGTCCAGGAACTTGGCCATACGGGGTGTGCCGACCGTAGTACTCCCCCCACGGTCGGATCTTACTATCTTAATTTTTAAGTTGTGCTGATTTTCTACTTCAGCCTTAAATATCTTAAATTTATCCAATGCTTCTGTTCTTTCTTTAATTGGATAAATATAGCCATAACGCGAATAGTCATCTCTGAATGTTACAAATGAATCATAACCATCCACGCTTTTCACAGGAAATGGACCACATATATCTGTGTGAATTATTTCTAAAATTCCTGCGCTTCGTTTGGTGTCTTTCTTTATTTTCTTAACATATTTTCCTTTTATGCAATCAATACATTGTTCTAAATCTGAAAATTCTAATGGCGGAAGAAGTGTTTTCTTAATCAATCGTTCTATCCTCCCCCTCGAAATATGGCCTAAACGACAATGCCATAATTTCGACGATACATCATGATTTCTCTTCCGCTTTTTACTTACATTCATAGACGAAGAGGTATTCTCATTCTCAATAGTCACATGATTCATATTCTCAGAAAGTGATAATAAATAAAGCTTGTCTTGTCGGAAGGCAAGACCAACACATTTATTATTAAACACAAGTCTGCATTTGCCATTACCAAAATGGCAATCATATCCATCATCATCTAATCTCGACACACTAATTAAGTTTCTGCGCAAAGAGGGTACATAAAGAACATATGAAAGCCTAAGTACAAAACCATCATAAAATTCTAAAGAGAGATCTCCAATGGCCTTTACTTCGGCTTCAACTCCATTCGCAACTTTAATTGTTCTTTCTCCTCTTTGTAGGGTCCTCCTCGTATGGAATCCCTGTAATGAATTAGCAACATGAATAGTTGCACCTGAGTCAATCCACCAAGTAGATTTTTCATAACTTAAATACAAGGATCCATCTATAAATGTAATGACATCCTTACCATTCTTCAACAGATGCTTCAGGAACTCTGGGCAATCCCTCTGATAGTGTCCCGCCTTCTTCTTACAAAATTTACAGGTGTCTTTGTCTACTGTAAATTGGTTGGGCTTATGAAACTGGGGGGCCTTTCCCTGTGACTTAGAAGAGGAGCTACGTACGTACGTACGTACATACATACATACATACATACATACGTACGTACGTACGTACGTACGTACGTACATACATACATACATACATACATACATACATACATACATACATACATACATACATACATACATACATACATATCAGTGCAATGTAAACAACTAGTCTACAAAGATAAATTAGATAAGTTTTATATGGCTTATATATACTCATTTGAAAGGTTGAAGAGATCTACAACTTTGCAGTTGAGACAAACCCCAAATTCCGCAAGGAAGATAAATTTTTTTTGGAAAAAATAGAAACCAAAAATTTGCAATGCAAATTTAGGGCTAAAGATGGCCTATTTTGGGGGCTTAGAGGGCAATGGGTGCAAGCAGGTCATTTTATTTGGATCGGGCTCATCATTAACTTTCGAATGAGTACAAAATGTCGAAAACAGACATCGTATGCAAAAGTTATGCCTGTTTTACTAAAGGTGTCTCGGAATAAAATCCTACTCTGGCTAAGGCGAAAGATTATGAAATTTTAGGGAATTGCGATGTGGAAAGCATATCATAAATGGTTTTTTTACAAACCGTCTGTGATAACTTCATTATCACAGACGGTTTGTAATAAAAAATTATCTATGAAATATCATAGATGGTTTAAATAAAAAATTGTCTATGATATTATCTCTTCATAGACAGTTTTTAGCGCTGGCAGTAACACAGACGGTCTCTAACTTAAACACAGACATTAAACTGATTTCACCGATAATCAGAAAATTTTGGAGGATTTCGGCCTAGATCTGATATATTAATGTATTGGATTAGTAGGTAGTTGCAAATAATGCCCTTAATGTTGTTTTGAAATTTGTGATTTTTACTCATAAGGAGATATTGCATCGCAACAGTTGTTCTTCCCGGATTAGTTTGTACAGTTACAGAGAATCCTTACGGCTTGTTTATACGGGGGATTTGGATTGAAATTCTTAGGGTTTACTTCAACCCAAAAATTCCCAAGAAATCCCTTTATCCAAACACCACCAGAATTTAGTACCTGACTCTAATTATGTTGGAACGTTCCTCCCAGAAAACTAGGAGTGCCTCCAAATTGCCATAAAATAATGGTACCGATCTGGATACAGCTATTAGACGTGCAGTTAATTAATTAAGAACACTTTGGGTACTTAACCGTACATATTTTTAAGAAGACATAAGTAGAATGTTTTTTTAGGGTATAGAATGGTTTGATCTTGCGAGTTGCGACTTAGGGCCTGTTTGTTTCAGCTGTAGATTCTGAGTAGCTAGCTGATCTGAGTAGCTAGCTGGAGTGTCTGAGTAGCTGGCTAGTCTGAGTAGCAGCTGGTCTGAGTAGCTAGCCTGTTTGGCATCCTGGATTCTAACTGTGCAGCTGGTATCCTGATAGATGTATTGATTGAAATGCCCTTAGGTGAGTAGATGTCCTGATTATGCATTGATAGAAGAGATATCCATACTGTAAATTTGTAGTACTTAGTTCAAACATTGAAAAACTAATATTAAAATTTCATAACAATAAATTTGACTCCAAATCATAATTTTAAATATTAATATGGATAACTACCATGTCGCGGAGGAGGCGACGGGCGGGGGGAGGCGGCGGGCGGCGGGGAGGGGCGGCGGCGGCGGGGGGGGGGCCGGGGTGGGCGGCGGCGGGAGGGGGAGGAGAGTGGCGTGGGGAGGAGAGGGCGCCGGGGGCAGAGGAATCGGGAGGCGCGCGCGGGGGGCTATTTTTATCCAGTGGCATTTTGCAGGTAAATAACATGAACTTTAATGGCACTAGTCCGCAGAATCTATGAGAAGCTGGGTTTTTGCAGCTTCTCGGTTCCAGTACAATGTGCCTTCCCCAGATTTTTAGATTCTTAGTAGCTGGTCCAAAAGCTGGACTGTTTGGAAGAGATTTTGGCTATTAGAAGTAGCTAGCTTGCCTAGAATTCGAAACAAACAGGGCCTTAACATCATTGACCTACGCACTACGCAGATTACAGGAAAAAAACTAGCTAACATGAGAGATGGTCAATCATTCCCTTCACACAAATCTTGTATTTAATGGTAGTGGGTGGGTTGGACGGACAAGACAGGCAAGCAGCGGCGATGGTCACTGGTCACAGTGAAGCCGGCGCTAGCTGCGACGTACGAACGGTGCGCAAGCACGGTCCGGCTGGGGCAGGTCCCGCTTGCGTTGGGCCGGGCTATGCAGTTCGCTCAAAAAAACAAAAGGAAAGATAAATGCATGCAATCGTCGGTGAAGAAGAACGGAATTGATATATAACATCTCGTCGCCAACAAACTTAATGTTTTCAATGGAGCTTCTCGTCGTTGAATGTACTTAAGATTCGTGCAGCTCCACTACTCCAGTTCTAGTAAGCGCAAACTTCGGCGGCTGGCCGTAACCTTCGTTAAATGTCCTCCCTCATGTTGAATGTGTAGGGTTAAATGTTCTTCCTCATGTTGAATGTGTAGGACCGAGGGAGACGACTAAACTAGTATAATTGGCTGCTGTCCCAGAGGATGCACACCAAAAGATGGCCGTAAAAAATCTTGAGGCTCACGAGCTGCTCAAGTTCAGCTCACTTTAGGCTTGATTTAAGCTCGACTCGAGCTACAAACGAGTTGCGCTCGAGCTTGATCCCGAACTCGCGAGCTTCAACGAGCCGAGCTCGAATAGCTCGCAAGCCTCGAGGTTTTCTTACAACCCTAGATACATACTAACTCTTATTGAGTTTACTCGAGCCGAGTTTGAGCTTGAGCTCCAGACCCGGACCCCAACTTAGGCTCACTCAAGCTCGACTCGAGTTTCTACCGAGCTCTAGCTTGGGAGATCAGGCTCGCTCAAACTCAGCTCGTTTATAGCCCTATGCACTCATGTCGCGGACTGATCGCATAGGCCCGCTGGTGGATGGTTCGCGGTGTATCGATAGACAGCCTGTGCCTGGAAAATAGGGGCAGAAAAGGCTAAAACAAAGGGCTTGTTCATATTGGTTTTACTTATGGTTTTTAACTATGAGTGATGAATAGTAGTGACTGATAGAAGTGGCTGTAGAAGTTAGGGCGTCCGTATTGGCTTATGGTTTTTGGTTTTATGCTGAGTGCATTATGTAAGAAAAAGAACAAACGATAGTGCAACACAAAACACTATGACATTCAGATCGTCATACAACTTACAAAATTATGATATAATAAAATAAATATTGCATTATAACATGTGAGGGTACAAAGTGGAATTTTTTATACGAATAATCTATATTTTATTCAAAATTATAGAAATATACCCGCGGGAAATTTTTTTTACAAAAATAGGCTCCAGTCGCCCAATGGGGCGATCGAGCCTATCGCCCAATCGGGAGGCGACACGTAGGGAATATGGCAACGGTTGGGCGAATTATTACTGTCTCCCGAGCATTGGGCAACTGCATTGCAGTCGCTGTATGGTTGGGCAATTGTAATTGCAGTCGCCCAATGCCAGGGCGAAAGGGGGGCCTTAAGTCAGCTGACTCGGCCGCCGCCCACTGCTTAAGCATTTTTTTCACTCATTCTACGTGCAGAGAAGAAAGGAGAGAAGAAGAGAAAAGAAGAGGAGAGGAAGGAGGGGAAGAAAAGGAGGGGGAGAAGAGGAGAGGGAGAGGAGAGGGAGAAGAGGGAGAGGAGGAGGAGAGGGAGAGAGAGAGAGGAGGACAGATAGGAGGAGGAGAGGAGGAGGTGAGGGAGGAAGGAGGAGTGGAAGCTATTCTATCTTTTAAGATCCATAGATCCAGGTATTTTTTTGATTATGTTGTATTTGTAGTATTGTTTTTATGAAATGTTAGTGTTAGTAAAATTGTAGATGTAGAAAATTTAGTACATTTTTAGTATAGAAATGTTAGTATAAAAAAGTTTTAGTATACATTTTGTAGTATGGAATATTTTGTAGTATAGAAATTTTAGCACAATTTTAGTATAGAAATTTTAGTATTGTGCGATGTTATTTGACATGTCACAAAATTGAAACGTATATGTAGGCCGACATCATCAATGGCAGTAGCCACTACATTGAGAGTGCATTACGATGCTGGAACCATTTGTGAAGGTCCGAATGATGTGGATTTGAGCGGCTTTCCGCAAGTCACTCTCGTAATTCCGGATGGCGAGAATGCTCGAATCGCAGATGTGCTGCATTGGCTGGCCTGGTGTTTTTCGTTGGACCCCGAGGTGTGCAGCGTCGTCGTGCAAGGGCTTTGGAGCCGGTCTCTCACGAACATCAGATGGGAGTTGAAGACATTGGTGCGCACTGCTTCATGGAAGGGCTTTGTGCAAGGGTGCCGGCGTCATGGATACGAGTGTGTTCTGCTTGTGCAACCATGCTCATTAGAAGCAGCCACGCAAGGTCATGCGTCTGCCCTTGCTTCAGGAGGTGCTAGTAGCTCGGGCGGGCCACATGTTGGCGAATATGATCAAGTTGCTCGTGTTGAAGCCGATGTGGTACATGGAGGAGAGGTATAACGGTCAAGCCATACGGAGGGAATTGGACAAGCCGACGAAGGGGGGCATGTTGAGTACATTGTGCAGCAGATGGACTGTGATGACCAGAGGGCATGGGCTGAAGAGGAAGCTGTACAGGACGACGAGGAGAACAGTTCGGATGAGGATGAAGTTCGTATCCGTAGGAATGGAACCGGTTTAACACTGAGGGTGTTTCCGCACATGATGAGCATGAATCAGCGTGGGAGTATCATGAGACAGAGGTTCGGTTGCATTCTATGTTTGCTGACAAGGAAGCACTACAGAATGCCATCAAGCTGTGGGCCCTTTCAATGCAGCGGACATTTCGTGTCGTGAAATCAAACCAGGAGCAGTACACTGTGAAGTGCGAGCAGGTCGGTTGTCCTTGGAGGGTGCACGCACGAAGACCCAAGTATGAGACTCACTGGATTGTGTCAAAGGTGGAGCCGCACTCTTGCATTCTCAACAGTGTTTTGGCGAGGCATCATAACCTAACGTCCGCCTTTATAGCCAATTTGATGTATGGAGAAATTGTTGAGAAGAAAGACATGGAGGCCACGCATATCGTGGTAGCTATCGAGAATAAATTCAAGTACAAGAATAGCTACGTGAAGGCGTGGCGTGCCAAGCAGAAGGCGTTGGAAAAACGTTTCGGGTCTTTCGAGGCGACGTACGACAATCTTCCTCATATGCTTCATGTGTTGCAGGAAAGGAACCCGGGAACGTATATCGCTGTGCAAGACAAGCCGTCCACAAGTCCACCAGGATATGCGGTATTGCATAGAGCCTTCATAGCATTTGGTGCTTGCATCGAGGCATTCAGGCACATGCTGCCAGTGATCTCAGTTGACGGGACCTTCTTGATAGGCAAATACAAGGGGCAGATCCTGACGGCCATAGGTGTTGACGGCAATAACCAAATATTGCCGTTGGCCATCGCATTTGTAGAAAGTGAGAATTATGAGAGTTGGCTATGGTTTCTCAGACATGTCAGGGTTGGAATTGTCAGCACTCGTGCTGGTGTGTGCGTAATCCATGATCGCCACGCCGGTATTATAAAGGCGATAAAAAAACTGCAGGAAGACCCCAAGGAGCCCTTTTCTTGGCCGGACATGAGGAACAGGTGATGCATTCGTCACTTAGGGGCTAACTTTTTCAAGCAATTCCTGAAGCAATCTTCGATGAAGCTATTCAAGAGGCTGGCTACGCAGAACTAGCAGAGAAAATTTGATGCTTTTTGGGCGTTGTTGGATGAGCACACCAGGAAGAACGTCAAAGAGAGGAGTAAGGGGCCGGTCATTCCTGGGGCGGCACAACTACAATGCTTGCCAGCACTCGATGAGCCTAACCCAGCTGGTCCAAGAAGGAGGAGCTCACAAAATATCAAGTGGTTCTCGCAGTGGATCGAGGGGGAACCATTGGAGAAGTGGTCGCTGTTGCACGACATGGATGGCGCAAGGTACAGTATAATGACAACTAACCTTGCCAAGGTGTACAATTGGGTTCTCAGGGGCCTTCGTTCTCAGCCCCTTGTCGCCATTGTGGAAGGTGTTCTTCACAACACAATCCGCTACTTCAGGGAGAGGCACGCGAGTGCCGCACTTCATACGGCCAATCCCCGAGCCCTGTATTCGTCGAAAATTACGGCGTACATGGAGACGAAGGCACAGAAGGGTCAATTGCACACAGTGCAGGTCATGGGCAACAGAGAGCATCGTTTTGACGTGATACTCCGTGATAGAGCCGGATTTGGGATGCCTCGTTCCCTTGTTACCCACGAGGTATGCGTTGGAGATCAAGCAAACGAACCTAGCTGCACGTGCAACAAGCTTAAAGTGTTACATAAGCCATGCTTTCATGTCCTCGCTGCATGCGGGACCGTGGGCATGGATCCTTCGAACTTCATGTCAGAGTACTTCTTTAAGGAGAGGATACTGCAAGCTTGGTGTGGGGAGCTTCGGGGATTCAGGGTGGTTGGAAACTTCGCCACCTTGGACATTACAGCGAGGACCTGGGTTGCAGATGTTAACATGCTGAAGGGTTGGAAGGGTCGGCGACAGAGCCGGCGTATTGGAAATGATATGGACGAATCACAAGCTAGAACATCTAGTGCACGTTGTGGGCGATGCAGTCAGGAGGGGCACACAGCTAGACGATGCAATGCATGTCCTGATCAGTAGTTATTGGAGACTACAACTAAATTTCATGTACCATTTGTAAAACTTCTATGTTACATCCCTTTTTTGTAATGTAGTTGGTGTTGTTCTGGTAGCTTATTATTGCTCTGTTTACTTATTTACTAGTTGTATTCGCTGTTCGCTAAAATACAATTTTTTTATGGCTCGTGATAACAACCGCACGAAGATAACAACCAATCCATGACATGCTTAACAACATTGCACATTATTTCGATCAACACTCGTACATACTACGGTACAACCATACACCTCGTTGCCTATATGCCAAACGAGCCTCGTGGCACCCACATGGAGAATTGTTGAGGGGGACGCCTTGCACGGGGCTGGCCATCGTTGTAGTGGCAAACATATATGCAACTAGGGTTTGCATAGCAACATGTCAGATCGTACGAGCTTCCTATGTTGACAACCTCCTCGTTGCCCCTTTAGCATTGCATCTGTTGGCAGAGGTCGTTGTTCTCCTCATTGAGAGTGTCGAGTCACTCCTCCAACTCAAAGATTCGATCCCATAATGTATCCACGTAGTTGACAATATACAGTTCATAAGGAGGGTTGATCCAGCGGGTGAAGTCACATTTTGCCATCTGCGGAAAAAGACCGTAAACAAAGAGGCTATGTAAGTAGTAACGAAAAATGTACTATTAGCAATTTGTACCCCGGAGTGTGGGCATCGGAAGAAACGTCGCCCGTCATCGAAATGCACTTCGATGACCTGGACACCCGCGTACTCATTGTGCCTACATTTTGGCCACACTGTTTGAGCATGCCCAGCTTTGCGCAGTGACATGAAAAAACGGGGTAGCTTTGCTCAGTGAGATGACAAAACGGGGCTAGCTTTGCTCAGTCACATGGCATGACGACGCAGCCTTTTTGCAGTGATATGGCAACACGCCCAGCTTTACTCAGTGCTACGACCATGCGGACCAGCTTTACACGTAAGAGTAGAGAGAAAACAAACCCTATAAATTGGTGTGCATTCCATTTCGTAGGGAACACTGCACTTCCAAACCCCATACTACACCGCGCTTCCTTCACCCCACCGGGATGGACAAAAGCTAGAAGAAGCAATGGGACAAGATGGTGAAGGAATGGGAGGAGACATGTGACCTAGCACAGTCAGTTGCTGCCCGCGATGAGAAAATAAGGGCTATTGCGGCCCGGGCAGAACAAGCCCAGCGTCCTACGAGGTCAGCTCCCCGCAATGAGCGGCCGCGTAGCAACAACCCTATCCCGAATGTCCCCACCGAGCATTCGCCGCAACTCCCACCTGAGGGGGAGACACCCCCTTTGTTAGTGCAGAGACACGTGCAAGTTCTTCAAGTCTAAGCACCGCATCAGCCTAGGTATGTGTTACTTGGGTTGCGCAAACTACTCCATTGACTACCCCGACCACCGTCTAGACACCGCAACCTATCGGCAGCTGGTACAGACCACATGCACCATTTTTTCCTACCTTTTCTCCTTCACAGCACGTACTAACAATCTCTCCCCTGTATTTACAGTCTCCGGAACCCCTATGTGCTTACCGCAAATGGATCGATCTTGAGATCCACCCTACGGACCAATGGACCCTCGACTTCAAGGAGTGGAATGTCACACGGGACACGCAGTTGCGGGAGGAGGAGCGCCGCAAGAACGAGCAAACCCTGCGTATACAACGCGAGACGCAAGCTCATCTCGAAGCGTGCACGCGTAGGAAGCGGGAGGCTCGCGAGAGGGAGCGCGAGAGAAAGAGGGAAATGGCGGCTAAGGCAAAAGAGGCCGCCGAGGAGTTCAACGCCGAGCGAGCAAGGAAGGGAAAGTGGCCCCGGTCCACACAGTTGGTCGTACGAGCAGTTGGGTGGGTCAGTCGCATATCATGCTATATGTTATGCATGTAATAAAAAAGTACACGGTATGTTACTCCCAACTGTATTATGCAGTTTATTTCTATTCAGATAAGCTTATTATCTTGTCTTTTCACATTAAATGATTCACATAGCAAGTCATTTAACAATATTAACATACCGGTTCTCTCCGTACACAAATTCTCAGTAACATCAAAATATCACTTACCACTGTATGTATCAATCGTTCTACGGTTAATCATTCTTAAAAAAATTCCCAAAATTTTTTATGCACCTACAACATACAGTGAACATAAACTTTTATTACAACTACACCAGATTTTTCCCCAGTTTAAAACTACAAAATTCACAAAACCTTAAAAAATCACGGGGGACTGAGTGCAGTCGCCCCCCCATTGGGCGATTGCACTTCAAGTCACCCAATGGGGAGGTGACTGGTTTCAGTCGCCCGAGAGTAGGGCGACAGAAATTCTGCCAGCCCCTGGTTGGGCGATTAGCTCCAGTCTCCCCCTATTGGGCGACTGGAGCCTATTTTTGTAAAATTTTCCCACGGATTTATGTAATTTCGAATAAAAAATAGATTATTCATACAAAAATTCTACAAAGTGTCTAATGAATAGTAATGGCTGATAGAAATAACTTATAAAAGCTGAAATATTTGCATTGGCTTTATCTTCTAAAAATAGAAGTCAAAAACCAAAGCAAATATAAACAGATCCAAACTTCAAACCACTGAGATCTTGACCCTCGTACACCTATCGAAAAGCTACGGAAGGTTGGAGCAAAATTTTCCTCTTCACAATGTCGTCTCTTTCAAATATTTGTCTGTCAAAACCTTTTACATTAGCAGCAAAAAAAAATTGCAGAGGTGATAAAATAGGGAGTGTCTTACGATCCATGCGTGTGTAATATTTTTTGTCTATTAATGCTGAGTTCAAAATGAAGCACGAGAGTGCCAAATCATAACATTTGCCCGCTATCGTCCGATTCCAATCTAGTGAACACAAATAAAAAGAAAAAACCTAATAGATTCTACAAAAAAAAAAATACTCGATGGAATATAGGAACCTTCTTTTCAGCTTATGGTTTATGACTTCCTTCTAATAAAAAAAATGGGATGGCTTCTTCGTCGCCTTTTCAAGGGGGTTTATCGGCTTATCAGTATTCAGTACGATCGTATAAGCGCTCGTGTTAAGACCAAAAATCATCGACAGCAACTATACGCATTAGTCATAGCTGGAAAAAAAATCACCCTACATCTACATGTTTCAAAATCAAACCAAAGGGAGACCCAGTCCACATGACCTAGTCCATGAGAGTCGCGCCTAACAGAGGGGTGGGGTCCAGTATGACAAAGCCTGCCAAGGAGCGGCACATGGCACCTGGTTGGGGGAGAAAGACTGTAACATTTTGAAATTCCAAGAAATATAAAAATAAAGGTAATTTAAAATTTTTTTACACGCATTTGTTTTTCCTTGGCTTTTATTGCAATATCTTTGGACAAAGTATTTTTAGAAATCAAAAATGCATAAAATATAAATCAAATTGAACCCAAATCAAATATTAGAAAAGATGGTTAAAAGTGGCATAAGAGAAAGTATGGTGGAAACCATCTTAATAGCCCATGAGTATAATCTTGGCACTAAAAATAAATATTCAAGCAAGTTCTAAAACTATCCGAATCAAATAAGTAAATTTAAATTCAACCAAAAGTATTCTCATATTTTTCTAGAAAAATCAAGAGAAGATAAAACTCTAAAAATTTTACACAATCATCTGCACTATGTCAGGAGCTTGCACAAATTTTCATTATTTTTTGAGCTCATCTGATGTACCTTACAATTGCCCAAACCACTCAGCTCACCTTAGCTCACTCCCTCGCACTGCCATGTGGGGCTTGATCGCGGTGATCTTTTTCCACCTCACGCACCTATGCCAGCTCTACCATGGTCGTGGCTCATGCTACCCCCAGTTTCTGACACCGAGTCCACAATTCCTCTCTGCTACTGCCAACCTCCACTTACCCGTCACCTCAACGCGACGCATCTCTTTCCCCTTGTCTTCTTCTGTGTCTCGCAATCCACGGTGAGAATTCGAGTATACTGTTCGGTCGTGCTCGTGAGAACTCATGCTCTGCCCCAGCCGTCCATACCTACAAAGCCCCCTAACCGCACATTTCCTCTTCAACTCGCCCCCTCGATCTCTCGCGCATGTTTCTTAAGCACCTTACCCATTGGAACACCGAGAAACTGAAGTCGTTCGCGATGCCAATGAGCACGAAATCGTGTTCTAGCATCTCCGGTGAGCTACTCTCTTCCCCAACTCCATCACAATATGTCTTACCTCTCTCTTAAGCACTCTACTCATTTGATCGACCTTTCGTGCAATGAAAACCACTCAGACTAGGCTTTCTTCTTCCTCTCCAACCGGCACACCACTGTACGTCTTCCTTTCTCTGATGAGTCGTACCTCGATTCCATTCACCCATACCTCCACATGCATGCAAGTAATCTCATGCACACCCCTTTTTTGTAACTTCTCTTTTGTCAGGTTGTTACCGAGAACCTCCTCTTTGCTGCCGGCAAAGCCTTCGACTCCAGCCTCCTCCACTCCTCCTCAAGCACCGCCCTCACCTCCCATGAGCTCCTCCTTCCTCGTAGAGTATTTGAAGTCAAAAAGAGGACTAAAGTAGTCAAAATAAAAAAAGATCTAAAGTAGTCGAAGTCAAAAAGAGAACTAAAGTAGTTGAAATTGAAAAGAAACCGTAGCAGTCAAAGTCGAGAAGAGAACCGTAGAAGTCGAAGTCAAAATCTTCGATCACTGCCGGTGTCAAAATTTTTGATCATAGCCAGCATCGAAATTTTTGACCACCGCCGGTGTCGGCTAGAGTCAAAATCTTCGACCGTAACCGGAGTCAAAATCTTTGACCACTGCTGGTGTCAAGACCATTGACCACTACCAAAGTTGAGACCTTCGACTACTGGTGGAATCAAAACCTTTGACTGTAGAGTCGCGATCTTCAACTACAGTAGTCGTAATCTTCAACTACTAACCGTAGTCACAACTTTTGACTGATGACAACAGTCCTAATCTCGGACTGCTATAGTTGTCATATTCCACGAGTGCTACGGTACTCGCAATCCACAAGTGCTACTCAACGAATAGTAACAATAACACAAAAACAACCAAAGAGTATTAGAAGTCGTAAAATGCACTGTAGCAACCGAAGAGTATTAGAAGTTGTAAAATGCACTGTAGTAACCGATGGGTATTAGAAGTCGTAAAATGCACTGTAGTAACCGAAGAGTGTTAGAAGTCGTAAAAATAGTACTGTACCAGCCGACAAGAGATAATTCAAACCGAGTTGAAACTCAAACATTTATAACTTTTGCATACAAACTCCAAATTTAGTGATATTTGTTTCTAAATTTTTCTAAATTTAGGATATTTCTTAATATACTAAAAATTAAGTTTTATCTTTGTTTAAATTTATTTGGCTCTTATTTGTATTTATCTGGATTTTATCAATTGACGACGTCATGCCGGACAACTTTGAGAACGCACTTTTAACATTCTCTGAATAGCAAGAGCAAGGCAGGCACCCCATTTGACCATGTTGATCCTAGTATTTCAATTATTGTATATTGTTTATAAAATCTATTATGCATGAATGTATGTTTCATTAAAATTGCTATACTGTGGGTAATGGTAAGTATAACCGCTCGTATGCATTGAACCTTCCTTGCAGATTTGATATCACCACATGTTGTAATACTTAGGACATGGTTAGATGTAGCTAATGTCAAATTTTGAGTATATTACATTGAGTTCATGTTCTAGATGCTTAGCCACACACTAGTTTCTGTTAAGTTTGAACTTTCAAACTAATTTTCATGTGGATTTGGAGGTTTCAAAATATTAGACCAGAGGAGAAATCTCTGTTAGTTTGGTACAAAATGAAATGAAAACTTAGTTTTTGGACGTGGGCGAGTTATATGATAAACTATTAAATGTGAGGAGGAACCTCGCATGTGGATAGGGGGAGATTCTCGCCTCGGTCAATTAAGGATCAAACGTTGTTGCCGCACATTTAAGTCACACTATACAACCAAATGTGCTATATGGGCTCTAACATTAGCTAATTAAGTTGTCTAGGTCTAGCCTTGTATTATGGTAGGCGCAGATGTAGTGAGGGCATTTCGAGTGAAGATCTGCTCGCCTGGGCTCCCTTCACCAAAGTGTTAGGATCAAAGCTTGCTAATACAATGGTGAATGCCTACTTGGGAGACGGGCCTAAGTGAGAATCTATGCTTAGGAGATGGACCTAAGCGAGGATTCGAATGCTCTCTTAAGAGATGGACCTAAGAGAGATTCGATGTTCATTGAGCTGGTGCAAGGTTAGGACTGGATGACCTAAGGGATATATGATAATTAGTTTCGTCACATGCCAAAGGAAGCGTGAAATGGCCGACAGCATAATTGATTATCTTATGTGAAAAAAGTTGTACAACCTCTATAGAGTGCTAAAAACTATTTAAATAGCTATGCTCATGGTCAGAAGCATGCTTGGATGCAGCCACAATAGGTATAGTTTTCCTTTTTAAAACTGTTTCACTAAACATAATAGGATGGCATGTACGCATCTTCCGTGTACCATGCCCATGGGTAGGAATTATATGATGTTCACAAATGAGGGAGGCTATGAACGAATTTGATCTATTGTTATGAAAGTTATATAAATGTTATTTCATTACATGTCAAATGTTCTTTATAATTCCGTTTGCAAATTATTACTTATTGATATTGCAAATGAAATTTACTTCATGTTGAAAATAATTTGCACTACTACAGAAAGGCTCATCACAGACGGTTCAAAACCATCATCATAGACATTTTCTTAACCATCTGAATTTATGCCTCTGTGATAATAGGTAGTTATCACAGACGGCTCTCAAACCATCTGTGATAATTACAATACAGACGGTTTTTCAAAAATGTATAATAGATGGTTCTTTAATATAGATGTCTGTGATATATCAAGTATCACAGATGGCTAATACTAAAAACCGTTTATGATATATCGTATATCATAGACGGTTCTTGGACATAGCCGTTTGTGATATCTTAGATATCGCAGACGGCTAATACTAAAAACCGTCCACGATAGCTATTTAAATACCTATATTATTTCCTATTTTTTGGCTAGCCTCAAAAAAAGCAAGCCATGCTCTCTAAAAACAAGCAAACAGATCACACATATAGCACACGATAATCATTACACAGATCTCAACTAAATGATGTACATTTGAATGAATTATTTGATTAAGAATAATTGAGTGATTAAAATTGTATCAAATATTTCAACATCTAATTATTGCCGGGGTAGAACTCTTCAATCTTATTTATGACCTCTGCTATCAAGAATTGGGAGAGCTTTCCTTGAATTTCAGCAAGTTTATCAAGATCGATTGCACTTTTGTGGACTTCCATGCGCTGTCGGTAGGAGTAGTGTTAAGTCATTAATGCATATGTATATATATATATATATATATAATATTGATAATCACAAAATAATTATTAGCAGATTAACAAACCTCTGGATCATTCATCTTAGCGTCCATAATTTCCTCCATATGGCGGCAAACATAGAAGCCGCATACGTTGCCCTGTAGCTACTAGTGGTACTGTAAAAATAGAATTACATACATATGTATTGTCAGTTCTAAAGGAATTATAACAAAGTGTGATATAGAATGATTGTGTTGTAGCCAGTACCAAAAATCATGTCCTATATCGCAGTGTGGCATTGAATTCTTTGTATCTCCCTCCCTAGGTAACGTAAGCGCTGAACGACCTACGTGATTCCAAAAAATTAGCCTCAGCTATTGCAAATGAAGGGAAGACTACAATAGAGTTATGTATGGAGGAAATGAGTTTACCTTTCAATTGTTTGTTGCACACGGGTGAGGTCGTGGTTGCTTCTAAGTAGAGAATCAAGGTATATTATCTTGCTCCACTTGGTACAATCACAATCAGAATCCAGTGACTCCTAGTCATGTATGTCACTATAGTGATTAATCCTAAGTTTATGTTGCGTATAAAGTACAAATAAAACTTATTAGCAACTAGTGAAGCACTTACCCTTGGTTGAAGAGTATCACGATGTAGTCCTTGTCACTATAAGCTCCAACAATTTATCTCTAAATTCATTCCCTAGATATTCCTGTAAGATCGAGGAGGCCGACTAGAGGGGGTGAATAGCCATTTCTAAAAAATCTCTTCTTAATTAACTCTATTTAAGCTATTTGGATAAAACCAATAATATAATGCGAAAACTTAAATCAAATTTGTTTTAACACAAACAAAGCATAAATCAACTAGGTTCGCCTAAGTGAACCAATAACCTAAGTCTATATCAAAGGTTTGCAATTCTAGGATGACAAGCAATTAATTTAATTCTATGAATGTAAATTACTTGAAAGTAAATTGAGCACAAGAAAACAAACCACAAAGATACGGTATCTTTTTACCATGGTGTTTGGAGACTTGCCAGTCTCCCCTAGTCCACGTTGAGGTTAGCCCAAATGAATTAGACTAGCTCCACGAATCAAGCCGAAACACCTAAATCCACTAGTGGTAGCTCTTTCCTGCTCTGGGTAGGTGAGCTCCAACCTTCACAACTTTGTTAGGTCTTCTCACAATCTTCTTTGAAAAGATCACCGTGCACGATACCTCCAACGCCATCTAGGAGTCGGTAAACTCCAAGAGTAATAAATCAAGCCCCTCACTTGACTCTCACCATGTGCAACGAATGCACAAGCTCGAGTGGATACACAATCTACCTCTAGATGCAACACATGAAATCTAGAGCCTTCTTGTATGCTCACAAGGTGCAATATATGTACAATTGAGAGGAAGACCTCACACTAGTTCAAGAGAGTAAAATAGAGTGCCAAAAGTTATTCCCTAACTGGCCACAAGGGCGTATTTATACTTCACACAAGAAAACTAACAGCTGGAGCCAAATTCCTGGAAATTCAGGGTTATCGGAAGTATCGGCGGCAAAACTGTGGTACTTCTGCTCTCCTCGCAATGGTAAAAAAACTAGCCATTAGAAGCAAAGGACCAATCGAATCTAGTATTCAACTGTACATTTTTCAGTAGTTTTGATCATTGGAAGTACCCCTCCCACATATGGAACTACCGTTCTCGCAGGGAGGAGAAGATTACTACACAGGTTCCTCTCTAAAAAACATACCACTACACAAGTCAGGCATTCCATAGTTCGGAAGTACCGCTCACACGGAGTCAATAGTTCTGCTTGCTGATCGGAACACTCACATAGAACCGATCGGACTGCTCATACAGAGCTGGTTGGAAGTTCCAATCGTCAACTACACCGGTCTCCAACCACATTGTCCAAATTGACCACACAGGTCTCTAACTTTGCTGGTCTATGACCATGTTGGTCTCTGGCCATGTTGTCTGGATCGACCACACAGGTCATCGACCACGCTAGTCTACGACCACATTGGCTTCGACCACTCAGGACTCGACCACGTCAACTATGTCGATATTCGACCACGTTGGTCTCTGATCACATAGATCTCCGACCACTACATTGATCTTTGACCACATCATCTTAATCATGCCAGTTCGACCACATCGATTTCGACCACACAGGTTTTGACCACGCTCGTTTCGATCACATAGAACTTGACCACATCGGTTTCGACCACGCTGGTTTCAGTCACATAGATCTCGACCACATCAGTTCCGACCGCGCTAGTTCAGCCACACTGGTCTTCGATCACACAGATCTCGACCACGTCAGATTCGGCCACACCAGTTTCGATCACACAGATTTCGACCACATTGGTTTCGATCACTATGATCTTCGACCATGTCGATCTTTGACCACATAGGTCATCAACCACATCGATCTTTGATCACGTTGGTTCTTGACCACACAGGCCTTCCGATCACCAACAGACGTGGTAGTTCTGTGATTACAACGCTAGTAGTTCCGGTCAGCGGTAGTACCATAGACTACACTACGGTAGTTCCGATTTCCCATGCAAAACACATTTGCAAACTACAGTATCATTCATACAAGGATTATCCATGATTCCTAATAAGTTGCAAAACATATTTGCACACTTTCAGAATTATAACACAAGGATTATATATATGAGTTTTAACCATTTACAAAACACAGTTGTAAATGTAAGCTCCATATTACAAAGAATGAAAACAAGGACTTCAAACACTTACAAAACACATTCATAATGTATAGTCCCATGTTACAAGATCTCAACACATGAGCCACAACTATTTGCAAAACACATTCACAAATATAAGCCTCATGCCAAGGAGAGCTAAAGCAAATGAGGTTGACTTATCAACACATGATGAGACTCAAACTACTAGACATGACCCATTTTAATAGTACAACAATCTATACTAACAATCTGGTTTTCCAACCAAATACCAAGACCAGCAAAAGACTAGAAACACATCCTTAGTTCTAACTAGTCATACCTTTGCCTTGAGTCATAATCTTGATATGCATCAACTCATGATGCATCTATTAATTCAACTCCATAAACACATGATGGGTCTTCACTTGATTTGATTATCAACATATGATCATCTCCTCTTAGACATGCATCAACTCATGATACATCCACCACTTGACTTGATGATCTTCAACACATGAAGTCATTCTAAGTCATCCTCATCTGTGGAACCTAACCTATTCATCTAACTCATGAAAAATATTAGTCCTCAAAACAATTGCCATTAGTTATCAAATTTCACCATTAACACATAATGGAGGGGCTAGATTCTATAATCTTCCCTTTTTTGGTAATTCATGACAATCTCAACAAATAACGAGACAAAGATTGTATTTGCGAGTATACAACATGTACACAATACTTGTATACTCGAAGATAAGCTTTAAGCAAAGCTTACTTATCCAGTTGTCATTAATCATCCAACTATTAACACATAATGGAGAAGTTAGATGACAATCCGATTGCGAATGAGTATATATAAACTACACAAGCTATATATACTCAAAGGTTGTGTTTCAAAGAAAGATCCTAAATGTGTATTAAAGGAAACATGGATCAATACTCATGAAACCTCAAAACATAGAGTGAACTCCCCCTAAATATGTGCATACAAGTATGTGTAATAAAAGCATATGTACATATTCATTTTAGACTATTTATGGAGTTGGATCTATATTTTGGATCCAAGGAATACACTAATATATAAGAATGTAATTTCGAATTCATACCTCTTTGATTTCATCTTTTCATCCAAATGAGAATAAGTGATAATATGCTTAAACAAACATATTAGTCTCACATACAGATTTATCATTTAATCATATATTTGGATGTGAGAAATGCAACAAGATTATAATAAAGATATCGAATGCATATCTCAATGATTTCACATTTTTATCCATATGAGACTAAATAATATCATAATCAATAAACGAGATTAGTCTCACAAATGTATTTATCATTATCACCAAAACCTCATAATAGTATTTGTCATTATCATCAAAACCTCATAATAGTATTTATCATTATCACTAAAACCAATTAAAATGGAGGTTGATCTTTCAATTCCCTAGCTACAACTACTACTCCGATTCGGAAGAGGGGACATGTAAGAACATTCAGCGACGTATATTATTGCTACAAGACAATAGAAACAATAGCTCCAATAATTTATGTCTAAATTCATTCCATAGCTATTTCATCTCTTAGCATGCATTTCTAACAAAAATATGTTCTACTTAACAAAAAAACACTGTCTAGATAGATCTAACAAAAATATGTTCTACTTAACAGAAAACACTATCTCAAATTATTTCTACAAAGATTGCTAGTGCGACAGAAAATACGATGAAGCAAAAAGATGAAGCAAATCCATACCTTCGGATGGAGCTAAGGCGATAGGGAGGAGAGGCAGTTGAACCAAGTGGGGGCAATAGCGGATCCATCTGGCACGATGGTGGATCTGCCAGGGGCGACGATGGATCCGACTGGGGGTGATGACGGATTCGATGGGGCGACGATGGATCTAGCTGGAGGCGACGGCGAGGTTGTTGATCTAGCTGAGAGCGACAGTGAGCTATGGCAATAGGGAGGAGAGGTGAGGAGGTAAAAGGATGTGTGGCCAAGTAAGTGAATGAGGGCGCAAACCCTAGTGGAACATTACTTATAGGAGGAATCATCATAGATAGTTCTTTAAAGAACCATTTGTGATATTAGTATCACAGATGGTTCTCTTATAAAATCATTTGTGATACAAACCACATCACATATGGCTCCATAATAGAACAATCTGTGATGTTGTAGTATCATAGATGGTTATATTATGGAACTATCTATGATAGTCATATTTTCGTCAAAAAGTGCTACCCATGCCCTATGAAAAAGGCAAGCTTCAACCACTTACAAATTAACTTCTACAACCACGGCCACTTTGACCACAATCATGACTATTGTTTCGACCATGCCTTTGATTTCAGCTTCGACCATGCCTTTGACTGCAGCTTCGACCACGCCTCAACGTAATTAGCATAGTCAAGATTAGTTCCAACAACATATACAATCACAGATATAATTAATTCTTATTTACTAAATTAAATCAATTAAAATAGAATAATTCCTTAATTACATGCTGAGTTTCTTATAATTACATTGGAATAATTTTGAAATAGGTGTTTGCCGTATGGGATCATTACACTTGGCTATTTCCTTTTAAATAAAGCCTTTCACGACGGTCGACACACATATAGTTTGCTTCATTGCTTGATTCTTCCTTGATCCTGATGGTGTCTCCGAGGCAACTTGTCAAATTGATTGTACTCTTTCTTATCCATGACATTCTCAACTCCCATAATCCTTCTTTTTCTATTAAGAACTATGTGGCGCTTCTTATTTGCTAGGTCAGTTACATAAAAAATTTGAATAACTTGCCTCGCGAGTACAAATGGTTCATCTTTGTACCCTATGCATTTGAGGTTTATAGTAATGACTCCTTATTTGTCGACCTTTACACCCTATGGGAGTTGGACCCCTGTGGGAGTTGGACCCAATGGCACTAAAATAGAGGGATCTTGACAATCACGTAGTCGAGCTCCCAAATCTTCTCTACAAGCCCGTAGTAGGAGCATGGGCCAGCTGTACTGAACTGCTCATCATGAAATGCATCTATGCGGACACATGAGTTCTGGATTGTACTCTTTCTATCCTGATCTGTTGTATAAAATGTGTACCCATTAATGTCGTATCCTTTCCTTGTCACAATTGTAAATTTTGGCTCTTTTGCTAGCCTATGCAGTGTTTCAGTTGACGACCTCCTAGTGAATCACACCCTCAACCATTTGTTGAACCGACGGCTATGCTGTCTCATGATCCAAACCTCCAACCAGCCTGGATTTTCTTAGCGTAGCATGTCTTGTGCTCTTCAATATATGGGAACACTTCAGTCATGTGTTGTAAGACCATGAAATGGACTTGAGTGTACGTATCCAGATCGAGAGTTACTGCTTTCCTTCTAATGGTCCCGATACCCTCTAGCCTCCCCTTGTGACAAGATACAGGCATACCTATCAGTTTGACCTGAGCCATATAATCGATGCAGAACTCAATGACTTCTTCAATTGCATAACCTTTGATGCTGCTGCCCTCTGGCCGAGATCGATTGCACACATAGGACTTGAGAATTTCCATGTACCTCTCAAACGGGTATATATGACATAGAAACACAGGGCCACATATCTTTATCTCTTTCACAAGGTGGGCAATAAGATGAACCATGATATCAAAAAATAACAGAGGGAAATACATCTTAAGATGACATAGAGTCATCACCACCTCGGTCTGCAGAGCATCTAGTCCATCGAGATCGATGGCCTTCTGAGAAATTGCATTAAAGAAATAACATAGCCTCATGATTGTTACTCGAACCTTGTTCGGTAAAATACTTCTAATTGCAACATAAAGCAATTGTGTCATTAGTATATGACAATCATTAGTATATGACAGTCATGAGACTTCATGCCAATTAATTTAAAATCTTTCATGAAAACAAGTTTCTTCCTACTAGTGGAGTGATCAGACGGAACTTTTACACCATGCAAGTACTGACATAGTTTAGTTCTCTTGGACTTAGACAGAGTGTAGCAAGCTGGGGAAGGTACGTCTGGCCTTTATCGGTCTCTATCGGTGCTAACTCGGTCCTGATATTCATAGCAGCCAAGTCATGACGTGCGTTGTCACCGTCATTTCTTTTTTTCACGAATGTTTAGTAAGAGACCAATCAAGCTATCACATATATTCTTCTCTACATCCATGACATTGATGCAATTACAAACTTCTAAGTGATCTTAGTAAGGCAAGTCCCAAATATTGACATCTTCTTCCACATGTTCTTCTAAGGGGTCCTCAACTTATGTCCCTTTCCAAGCACAACATCGATATCCTTGACCATATCGTAGACTTCTTTCCTGCTAAAAGGCATTGGTACCGAGTCATCCTCTTTTTCCGTCAAATTATTTCTTCATCTTGCGGTATGAGTGATACTGTGGAAGGAACCTATGGTGACGCATGTACATAGTTTTGCGTAAGTTGTTCAACCACACACTCTCGATATAATCTAAGCAGTGCAGACAGGCTTTGGATCCTTTCATTGATGGTGCAGAACAACATGGCGCATAGAGTAAAGTTCTCTCATTTGTCCGCATCCCATACTTGTACCCTTTTGTTCCACAATGTCACAAGATCTTCCATCAATGGTGCTAGGTACACATCAATATCATTCTCAGGTTGCTTCGGCCCTTGGATAAATAGTGACATCAAAATATACTTCCGCTTCATACACGGCCAAGGAGAAAGGTTGTACGTGCATACATTCATGGGTCATGTGTTATGTTGGCTGCTCATGTTACCGAAAGGATTCATTCCATCTGTACTCAATCTAAACCTTATATTCCTCGGTTCTGCACTGAAGTCTATAAACATCATATCGACGTTCCTCCACTAGGCAGAATCAGCAATGTGTCTTATTATTCCATCTTTCTTACGCTCCTCCGAGTACCAACTTAGCAATCTTGCATCCTTTTGGTTCGCAAATAAATGCTTTAAACGAAAAATTATAGGCAAATATCAGAACATCTTAGCAGAAGATCCTTGCTTCACCTCGATGCCCTCGCTGTCATTGAAGTTATTCTTACGCTTGTATCGGGATGCTTTGTACACCAGACAAACATGTAATTTTGCATACTCTTTACGGTAGAGGATACAATCATTCAGACATACATGTATTTTTCTACTTCCATTCCCAATGGATAAAGAACCTTCTTACCTTGGTAGGTGGTTCTCGGCAACATATTTTCCTTTGGAAGGATGTTCCCTAGGAGACCTAACAACGCAGTGAAATTCTTATCGGACCAACCATTGCTTGCCTTCAATTTTAGTAGTTTTAGAACAAATAACAACCTTTGTGTATTGCGGCTTGCAGCCATGGAAAAAAGGTTTCTCTAGGTCCTCCAGCAAGCCCTCAATTTACTAAACTCTCTCACTATAGTTTCATTCTGTATCGCATAGCATCTGATCCAGATTGTCATCATATGACCTATCTTCATCGAAAGCATAGTCTACAACTGGCATATCATTGTCTCCCTTCACCTCACTAGTCTAACATGTATACCCCTTTTGAAACCCCTTCGAATCGAGTGAGCTTTGATCTGCGCTAAGTTGGTAAACATCTTCAGATTATTATAATCAATGCATGGACAATATATATTTCATCCCCTTCTTCAACATATCATGCTCGACCACTCTTCTAAAAGCAGATATGCCATTAATGTACTCTTCACTCACACAGTTCTCAACGTACATCCAGTTTCAGTCTATCTACACTACGCATGTAATAAATTAGTGTCAAATTAGATTATTAATGCTACTATAGCTAACTAACCAGCCTAGCTACTTACATACATAATTATCATTCACCTAATAATAAATTATCCATATATAAATTAAGTAGCTAGCCATGTATTCGTGAAGCAATATGCATGTGTGTGTGTATCAAGCAAGAATATATTGAAGTAAACTAGGAGTACTGACCCATTCTTAAATTAGAGTAAACTACCATCTCTCTCTAAACCTAGCAATCATCTCTCTCTATTACAAGGCATATAAGTTATTAGAAATAAATACTAACCTATAATCACCAAGAACAAATTGATCTACAAGCTATATCTATAAACGGTATGTTTTCACCAAACTTTCCAAAGTTGGCTACCTCCTTCAATGCAGCGCAATGAAGACAGATCTGTCAAGACCACATATGTTGGCTATTTAATAACGTGGCGTATCCTAGACGGTTTCCAACCACAAACCATCTGTGATATGAAACTATCATAGATGGTTTGTATTAATAACTGTCCGTGAACTTTTACAGACGGTTATTAATACGAACCATTGGTAATGTCTGCCATTATGACAGACGGTTTGTATCAATAACCATCTATGAATTATCATAGATGGTTATTGATATAAACCATCGGTGATGTTTTGTATTATTACAGACGGTTCATATTAACAATCATTTGTGAAAATATCATAGATGGTTATTTGCATAAACCGTCTGTCATAGTTGGGTATCACAAATGGTACACTGTCACACTTGTAAAACCATCTGTGGTAATCATAGCACAGACAGCTCTTTATAAACCGTTTGTGATATAGCCGTCCAGTATAGCCTTTTTTTTGTAGTAGTGTTAGTTCAGAACCTCATCCTATGACAGCCTTGTATATATGTACAATTTTGCAATACACTACAAGTCTTGCAGAGTACACAATATACAATGTACTCAATCTTACTTAAATTATTGTTGATCAGAGAATAAAGAAGGTTACGTGCCCGACGATGCATATTTTGCCCTCAGCACCGGGGAATTCGATGGTGGGTCTTTCTAGGGCCTAACTCCAGTCGGTTGCATGTGAGCTATGATGGCATACCACAAGATGCTTTTGCTTATTTACTAGTGTTCCGCTACATTTTGTTCTAGACTCTGGTGTTTATTTGGCCGGTCGGCCCTTTGTGTATAAACGCTATTATGCATCGATTATATGTCACCCTTTTATTGTAAATTATTTATGTGTGATGTGTATAGATGTGAACACAATGATGTGAATATGTGTACTAACTACTGATCATGGACTAGTACAGAATATATACGGTGATTTTGGGTGTTCTCGCACCTAGGGTCCCCACAGCATGACCCCTTCTACCCCTTGCACTGCCACCCTTTATAAGAGTATATTTGTAATCAACCAACCCTACGTGGGGCTATATGGTTTATGACTTTTGGTTTATGTTACAGTAAATAGCTTTCAAACGGTATGTTTTTTTAAGGTGGGGTCTACAGATCAATTATAGTAGATATTGTACCGAATTCATCTATATCGGCCAAAATCACACGTGAGTATCTCTTTCTCCATACTTCCTCTTGTGAACAGTCAGAATTCAAAAATTTAAACCAAAAACCATAAGCCACAGCCTAAAAATCTCACCTATAAATAGAGCCCCTTGGGCAGCACTTGGGGGTGGAACATCTGTATTCTTACTCTTATACTCCCTCCGTTCTTTTTTACTTGAAGTTTTTTGACTTTTTACCGTCTTCAAGATGCGACTTTGACCGCTACGTTTTATAACTTTACAATAAGATAAACTAATAAAATTATAATATTATGAAAATATTTTTAATAATATATCTAATGATATAATTTTTGTATAGCCAATATAGGTAGTCCAATATAGGCAGTGTTAAATCTATTGACGATCAAACTTTTAACAACACGGATTCTAGGAAGTCATGTAAAAAAAGAACGGTGGGAGTATGATACCAAGAGCTACTATTTCACTTGTTCCCCAAAACTCTAAGAGTCTGTTTGGAATGAAGGGATGAAAACCGTAGGAATGAAAAAATAGGAATAGGAAAGGAATTTATGTGTAAAATAAAGGATAAAAAACACAGAAATTTTATAGGAACGAGTGTTTGGAGCACAGGAACTGAAATACATGAATATTAGAGAAACCGTAAAAATGAACAGTGACTCTTTGCTTAAACTAACAGAACACATCTTTTTAGAGATGAATGACATTGATTTGGTACAACAGCATGCGCTCACAAGCCAAGCACAGACACCGAGACGAGGAAGCTAACGTAGGAAATTTTTCTTCAAGCCTCACCTCTTGTTTCTTTTCCTACAAATAGTACAGAAAAGGTTACCTATACAACAGAATATTGTTGTTCTATTCCTTTGATCGAAACGCATCTACAGTCTCTCAGTCCCTAGGAATCTAGATTCCTGCACTTTTACTTTGAATTTTTTTTTATCCAAACGGGGCTTTAGCAGCCCTCTCTAGGATCTTCAAAGCCCCCTACTACTACTGTTTGATTTCGTAGCAATAAAAAGCACAATCCTGATACTCTGAATATTTGATGTTGATGTTGACATCTAGTTTACTACGATGTGATATGATACCCGATGTACAACAGAAGAATAGCAGAAGTGCAGAATGATTTGACGTGGTACATGTAAAATTCTAGCTTGCAAGCATGGACCTCTATGTCTGCAGACGGTAGCAAGTAGCATGCCACGCATATTCTAATGCAGAATGATTTGACGTGGTACATGTAAAATTCTAGCTTGCAAGCATGGACCTCTATGTCTGCAGACGGTAGCAAGTAGCATGCCACGCATATTCTAATTCCAAACTACGATTATCTACGGTAACTTGCTAAGCACCAAGCAACGTAACTAAGGGGTATCTCTGTATGAAAACGACGTAACGGCAGGCAACTACCTGACGTGTGGAAAAATGTGAGCCATGTGTCCTAGAAACACGGAGAAAGCAGGAAACTAAGCGGTCTCTGGCGCTCTGTCTCGCTCTCTCTAGTTGACTTTGCACGTAGAAACACGGAGCTATATTAATTAATGTTAGGAGAAAGAAACACGAGGCTATATTAATTAATGTTAGGAGAAAGAAACACGGAGCTATATTAATTAGCTCGTCTCGTAGGATCGAGATAGCTAGCCAGCTTATATATGACATCATGACCCATTCACACATGCACAGTGCACAGAACCAGTCAAGTCAACCCCGTATATCCATCAGGGTTAGTGAACTAATGTTGCTATTTGTATGTAAATTATCAGTACCCTTCAAT
Organism: Dendrocalamus sinicus; assembly: GCA_036346575.1. NCBI lineage: Eukaryota > Viridiplantae > Streptophyta > Magnoliopsida > Poales > Poaceae > Dendrocalamus > Dendrocalamus sinicus. Next base: position 19,147,187 of record CM070658.1, on the reverse strand, counting down.
TAATTTCCTCGTGCTCGTTCAAGTACACTGTGAATGAACTTGAGCTAGGTGGCAAGTAACAAAGCAAAAAATCCGACCAAACCCTTGTTAATTTATGTGCGATGTTGTTGGCATGGTCCGTCAATGCATGGGTCTTCTTCCACCTATAAATAGCTCCCTACTCGATCAGCTTGTCCCCGCCATCGATCGCTTCTCTTTCTCCTATCTTACTCAAGCTTGAGTGTAAGAGAGATAAGTAGAAGGTAGCGTATCCAAGACATGGCAACTAAGCTGCCCGTTTTGGTGGCATGTGGCTTGCTGCTCCTGGCTGCGGCGTGCCAGGCCAGCCCTTACTGGCCCCTGGAGATGGGGTTCTACCACGACAAGTGCCCCCAGGCGGAGGCCATCGTCAAGGGCGTCGTCGAGAAGGCCATCTATCAGAACCCCGGCAATGGCGCAGCCGTCATCCGCATGATCTTTCACGACTGCTTCGTCGAGGTATTGATCATTTTTTTTCAAGACACTATCCTATTGATCATCAATCAGCCCCGGCCTAATTGCTAGCTTCTAGCAAAGGCGTCAAGTTTAGGTACATGCATGAGCATATAAAGATAAATTAATGTGCACCATGGCAGCATGCATGCATGCATGCAGGCTAGCTTTGCTTTCTTGCCAGTACACATTTGTAGTTTTAGGGTTATCGCTCGTGCATGCCAACTAAATATTTAACAATGAGATGATCTCTTCCTAGTTATCACCTTTACGCTGTATATTTGTGTTCAATGGCAATTTAGTGCGCTAGCATCTGTATATATAGTTTTCTTTTATAAAACGTCAGAAGCATGTTCGTCACACATAATGTGTTTCTTTTACGTACCAGCTAACCAACATTGGGCTTTACCTCAAGTTTGTGCAAGGAAAATTTTGAATCAGATACTTCCGTAGTCGATTAGCTGGTCTAACTGGTTGAATTGTTAATTAGGGTTGTGATGCTTCCATCCTCCTGGACCCGACGCCGTTCAGCCCGACGCCGGAGAAGGTCAGCGCGCCGAACAACAATACCTTGCGCGGTTTCGAGCTGATCGACGCGATCAAGGACGCCGTCGAGGCGGCCTGCCCCGGCGTCGTCTCCTGTGCCGACATCATAGCATTCGCGGCCCGCGACGCGTCCTACTTCCTCAGCAGCGGCAAGGTCTACTTCGACATGCCGGCGGGCCGCCGCGACGGGACCTTCTCCAACGCCTCCGAGCCGGTCAAATTCCTGGTCCCGCCGACGTCCAACCTCAGCGCCCTCGTCTCCAGCTTCGCCGCCAAGGGGCTCTCCGTGGAGGACTTGGTCGTCCTCTCCGGCGCGCACACAGTCGGGCGGTCGCACTGCTCGTCCTTCGTCCCCGACCGCCTCGGCGCCCCTTCCGACATCGACGGCGGCTACGCCGGGTTCCTGAGGAGCCGGTGCCCGCCCAACCCGACGCCTGGCGGCGACGACCCGACGGTGATGCAGGACGAAGTGACGCCCAACGCGATGGAGAACCAGTACTACAAGAACTTGCTGGCGCACACGGTGCTGTTCACATCCGACGCGGCCCTCCTGACGTCGCCGGAGACAGCCAAGATGGTGCTGGACAACCTCAACATCCCCGGGTGGTGGGAGGACAGGTTCAAGGCGGCCATGGTGAAATTGGCCAGCATCGAGGTGAAGGTTGGGTACCAGGGGCAGGTGAGGAAGAATTGCCGGGCTATCAACTACCACTAAGCTCAGATGCATGCCTACATGGTGAAGGATTGATGTCTCAGTTGTTTGTTTCATCCATGAGTTGCAAGCGTGTTGATGTGTCGTTGTTGTAATTGGAAAATGTTTTGAACTTTGTGTTTTGGTTATTCATTCGCTTTGTTTAATTTCTCCAGCCCAAAGGTATGATGGGGTTCGAATTCTTTGTATGGACTCGTGTGAATGTTGTGTGCATATGAGATAGTACAGTTCAGCTTACATATAAATGTAACGTACAATATATTAATTTGAAAAAAAACCGTAACAACTTCGGTTGGTTATATATGTTGCCATCATCAGATTGACTTCACTTTTACCATTTGTTCTATAGCAGGAAGTTTTTCATTGGGACTAGACCGTTGAGCACACGTGTGAGCTACAAGATCACTATAAGATTGACATAGATTGTTAGAGTTAGTAATCTTGTTTAGTAATATTTATGTCAGCCATGAGTGCGTTGTGTGCGTTGGATAAGCATGAGTTGTTGAGTTTGTTGCTCAACGTGTAGAGTCTGGTTGTCCTTTATAAGTTGGGCTGCTAAGTTATTGATTAATGAATAAGAAGAAAATCACACAAGTGTTGCGCATCACCAAGTCTGTGTTCTCATGGCATCCCTCTTCTCCATAGGCGTGTGTTCATATACTATGTGTTTTTATTTGAGCCAACAATCGAGAGTACGGATGAATATACGAGACCAACCATTGAAGTTGCTCTGATATCCTTGGATCGATGGAGGTGGCGCATGTGGGTAGACACCATAAGATTGACGTAGATTGTTAGAGTTAGTAATCTTATTTAGTAATATTTGAGTTAGTTTTGTTGTATTATATATGTTCGAGTCGTGTACGAGTTTGTTTTTGCGTACAAGTTAGTTTTTTAGTCCATCTTAGAGTCGTAGTGGTCTCCGTGTCGTAGTCATAGAGTTGGATATAAAAGGCAGAGCAATGTAGCGAGAGGGAAAAGAAGCGATCAGTATGATCGAATGATGGAAGAGAAATAAAGAAGAGAAGGAGTGGTTTTGGCTCTGGGAAAATCCGAGGTGTTCATATAGCTGGAATCGTGGTCATAAACGAGTTATGACTACGACGAGAGGAGGTGTCCGCAGGAGTAGAAGACGTGGTCGTAAGCGAGTTATGACAATGATCACTGAGCAGAAAACATGGTCGTATCTATAGAAGACGTGGTCGTAAGTGAGTTACGACCACGATCACGGAGCAGAAGACGTGGTCATAAATGATACGACCACGACAGTTGATAGATTTGCTACATCTGCCATAGTGAACAGGTTAGATTTTCTGTTGCCGAACATCTCTATGCTTGTTAGTTGGTTGTTGGCCGTGCGTGCATTGAGTGAGTTGGATAAGTGTGAGTTGTTGAGATTCTTGCTCGATGTGTAGAGTCCAGTTGTCCTCTATAAGTTTGGATGTTAAGTTGTTGATTAAGGAATAAGAAGAAAATGACGCAAGTGTTGGACATCACCAAGCATGTGTCCTCTTGGCGTTCCTCTTCTCCACAGGCGTGTGTTCACATAGTGTGTGTTATTGATTTGGGCCAACACTTCGTATCAGAGTTAGAGGAAAAGCATCGACTAGTTGGACGCCGAGGCCGATGGTTGGGCGACGTAAAGCCCAGTCTGACTAGGGTGAGCATTCGGTTTGACCGAGAGGCCTGTGTTATGAATTAGGCCAAGAGTGTTGAAAAATAATCTTAATTTGTTTTTTTCTATTAAGTGCTCTAGATGGTTTGCTACGTCTGCCATAGTGAGATGGTTAGATTGTTCTAGTGCCAAACGTATCTGTGCTTGTTAGTTGGTTGTTGGCCAACTATGGAGGCATCCCCGAGGAAATGCTCTTCCTATTGGCGGAAAAAGAGATGGCACTACTAGACGAACCCTCGTTCAACAATGGATACCTAGCAACACATGATGTAGTCGTTGCAAGCAACAGAGCAGCAACATATGCCAAGCGTTGGAATGCACATCATCCGTGTCTTCAGCATTGTTTTCGTGCGCCACTGCACCAGGATGTCTTCTACCTTAACTTTTTTTTTCTTTTCTTCTCCACCAGCCGTGTCTACTAAGCTTTTTTTTTGTCCCCTGCTCCAGGGCCCAGGCTCCGTATGTGTAGCCACCAAATGCTAAATACACGCAACAAAAAAGAAAGTTCCCTAAGCCTCGAAAACAGGACCTCTTGCAAACCCCCTTCCCACACTAACCAACAGAGATGCGCTGTTTGTTGTGTTATTTTGCCTCACTAATTTAATTCTTGTTATTTTGTGCCCCCGGCCCGCTGTCCCAAGAGGCGAGGCGAGTCGTCACCCGCAGCCCGCTCAGCACTCTCTTCCATTCTCTCGACTAGTGTTCTCCGCTTCTTGACGACGCCTGACGTCGCTAACGATTAGCGAAGGATTGAGGCGACGCGGCGTTGCGCGCCGTCGCGTTCGCCGGTCGCCCAAGACGCAGGACTGCGGGAGGGGAGGAGCTCGTTCGCAAGACCGCGACCGCCGCGACGCCCCCAAGCAGCCGGGCCCCAGCCCCGCACGGCGAGCAGGTCGTCCCAGTCCTCCTGGAGTCTGCCGCCACCCGTAGCCTTTGTTGCCCCGGCGTTGCGGTCTCCGACGAGCGAGGAGCTTCACCGAATCACCATCCGCTCTGCCTCCCGTCGGCCATCGGCCCGTCCCCAAGACCGCATCGTCGCCCTCCAAGGTAATGCCTAATGAGATGACTCCCTGAAAGAAAGTGATTGCTAATTTGCTATTTATGATTATTGGTAGCAATATGCCCTACTTTCTGGATGACTGGATCTGGCTGTTTGCAATCACCATAGAAAAACTCAGCTTATTCTGTGTAGTTGTAGTCTACTGGTATGATGATTTCGTTGCTATCGTCCTGCTGACTTGCTGTGAGTGCTGTCGAACACGTTTATTGATACCCTTGGGTGAGGATTTCTACCACAATGATCGGTTGGCAGATTGTGGCAGCACTGAAAATGTTTAGGTCTATGTAAAATAGCATGTTCTGATTTGTCCTGTTTATGAGCTTATTAGAGCCCCATTTTATCTCCTCATGTTTGTGTTTATTAGAGTCAGTCCTAACTAGTGACCCCTTCTCTTGAATTCCATTCTACTTACTTAGTTGGGTGCTTGTCATGTTTGTGTTTATTAGGGTATTTATCTTTAGGCTTCAACCTTGTACTTAAAACTAGAAGACATCTAAATAGTCATAATAATCTTCTTATGCAACTTTCTAACCAAAAAAAAAAGAACCTACGTTGCTATTTATTTATAGCAGAATTAACAATATCCTTTTTATAGTTTCACAATGGATTTGAATATCATCAAGCTTCTTTTACCCTAAAGATTCCAATCGGTACTTAGCTGGTGTAGAAGGATTTGTTGAATTTGCATTTAAAGATAAGGCACATGATGCCAAGATATATTGTCCATGTCATACATGCATGCATACTACTCTATTATCAAGGGATGAGATCTATGGACATTTGATATGCAATGGGATACTTGAGAATTATGAAGAATGGGATTTTCACGCGATAGTTCGGCAAAGCACAATGTTGATCAGCAACCACAATCTCAGAATGAAGAAAGGCATGCCAACATGCAGCAATTGATTCATGATGCATTTGAGCATATGTATGATGACATACCTATGACTGATGCATTTGTTATGAAGTTTATCAAATTGATGACCATAGTGTTGTAATCAAACTAGCATATATTACAAGTTGTGGACCAGGAAACATCTTCCAATTGCTCAAATCATGAAGCATCTTATTACCAGGAAAATAATCTCTTAGCAATATACTGATGTTATATGCAAATTTCAAATTATTAGCTAACCTGCAGTGACTTTTTATTTGCTCCAGAATAAGAAGATGTCAACAGGAGCTAGTGCAGCTGTACTTGCTAGTGTATAAGACACATCTTCCAAAAAGAATTTCTATTTCCTATTTCCTAACCATTCATTTAACTACAAACTAACATTCCACGTAATATAATTTTGCAGAAATATCAGCGTGGTACTACAAATTCGCCGGCTGCCAATTCAGCGACGGTATGAGTGTCTAATTAATGTTTGTACTATGTTTCCATTGTGTACTTATTTATTCACACACTTTTATATGTGAACTAGGTTGGCACAAAAGTATTCTTAAAGAGCATGAAAAATCAAAATAAGGATGTTGCCTTTGGTACAGTAGTAAGTTGTGATCCAACACAGAAAATTGAGGGTGTTCAGCTAGGCAAAGAATTTTGGATGGTGCGTGTTAGTATTCCATTGACACAAGATGAACCATTGGTACGACCATACAAGAATTACAAGGTTATTGGAGATGTATCTGGAGCTTCTATAGCGTGGCCTTCAACTTTTGTATGGTGTTATCCTGTTGCCCCATAAAATTTTATTTATCCTAAATGTCGCATTAACATACTCCAATTTTCATTGTAGATCGAGAAGACAAATGGATGAGATAGACTGAATATGAGAATGGAGGGCTGGACGGCTGGTGGCATTCTATAGGACTTCTTTGTGTTTTATATTTTATTCCCATATGAACATGTGTTCTGAACAAAAAAAAATTATTCCATGGATTACGTGGTTGGTACTAATTGTAATGCAAAAATTGCTTTTAATATATGACTTACTGTTGTTATTTCTCATGTGTGAGATGGTCTCTAATTTTCCAATTAAATTGCATATGCATTATCTCTTTATTTGGCTCCAAATTGAAATAATTTCCAATATTGTTTATTGATGGTCTATTCCTAGCTACGCATATAGGCGTTGCAGCAATCCAAATCTATATGTTGCTACGAACTATAGAAGTCATTCGTCCGCGATTGGTACAAACACATATAAGCGTTGCCACAGCCCATTAATATCCGTTGCAACTTTGCAACGGTTATTTGTAGGTGTTACCAACGCATATATAAGTGTTGCAACAAACCCTTGCAACGCCACTTCTGGCAACGCATAATAAATGCGTTGGTATAGACCCCACCAACGCATATATGGACTTTTAGCAACGCATATATGCGTTGCAAAAGGGGGGTCATCTTGTAGTGTGGCCAAAGCTATGTGAGAGACATTGAAGACGATACATCTTGGTTCCGATCGTGTGAAGGAGTCGATCAATGATTTCACCATGAGGTTGATGAATATCATCAACAAGATACGGGCTCTCGGTGAGAAGGTTCAGGAGTTTTACGCTGTGAAGAAGTTCCTGTGTGCAGCCTCACAGAAGTTCCTACCGACCGTGTCAACGATCGAACAGTTTGGTGACCTCAAGACTATGACCATGGAGGAAGTCATTGACCATTTTAAGGTGTATGAAGAACGCATGCATGACAATAGTGACAATGATGATGAACAGGTCTTGCTCACCCACGCCAAGTGGGAGACTCAATCATCAAAGCACGAAGGCGAGGGCTCCGACTGTGATGGTTGATACCACAAGAATAAAAAATTCAACAAGGCCAAGTGAGGTGCTATAATTGTAATGATTATTGGCACTTTGCGTTGAAATACCACAAGTTAAAGAACGAGGAGAACGTGTTCCAGTTGAAGCTCTCGGTGATGATGAACTAGCCTTGCTGTGATGATGCGTGGAACATATGGAATCAAGATTAGGGGGAAAATGTTGCAAATCATCTTGATTACTTTTTTTGTTAAGTGCTCTGGATGGTTTACTACATATGCCATACTGGTAGGTTAGATTATTCTGTTGTCGAACATATCTGTGTTTGTCAGTTGATTAGTGATCAAATTGATTAGCAAAAGCATCGATCAGGTTGTTGGCCGTGCGTGCATTGAGTAAGGTGGATAAGCATGAGTTGTTGAGTTTATTGCTCGACGTGTAGAGCTTGGTTGTCCTCTATAAGTTGGGCTGTTAAGTTATTGATTAAGTAATAAGAAGAAAATGGTGCAAGTGTTGGGCGCCACAAAGTATGTGTTCTCTTGGTGTTCCTCTTCTCTACAGGCATGTGTTCACATACTATGTTCTTGATCTAGGTCAACAACCAAGAGTATGGATGAATATACGAGACCAGCCATTGAACTTGTTCTGATATCCTCAGATCGATGGAGTTGGTGCACATGGGTAGATAATCCCTTTGTTGTAAGATCATAAGCTTGTTAGACATGGGTTACTTTTGAATTTAACACTCCTAAATTGGTTTCAAATTCGGATTAGTATGCCATTAGTCCCCAATTGTCCTCAGTTGGTTTTGGAAGCCCCAGATCAGTGAACCACTTCTGTATGTCTATCTATCTATATCCATACTAATTGGAGGCTCCTCCAAGACCCCCCTATATTAATCCAAAAAGTAAAAAAAGAAATTATCACATTAATTAGAGAAAAGAAAAAATAGATAGAAATTCTCATGTTAATCTAAAAAGACAAATGACTCACATCTCACATATGTATACATGTATAATTTACGTGTCCTTTTTTATATACAAATAGACCATATGAATAGATGGATGCATGTCTGGGTCTGAGTCCTTTTATATTAAGTAGGAATAAGTCCATTTTACCTCCGAAACTCTCATAAAAGTCCAAGTTTCAACATACAACTGCAAACCGGATGTTCTGCAAACCGGATGTTTGACCCTCTTAAGTACCAATACCGTTTGCTTTACCCCCTGAGCCTAATTGAAGCCAGTTTGCTCCAAGTTGGTGCCAATGTGGCATTTGAATTGCCACATAAGCTAGTTTTGTGTTTAGGATCTTGACACATAAGCAGTCCAGTCAGTAAAATGAGTAAATAAATTTAAAAAAAGATAGTGAGGCTCTTATAGGCCTTCACCCAACCTCCTCCTGCCGCTTCTCCTCCTCCCCGTCAGCACCACCTCCCCCTTCTTCACTGGCGAGAGGCTCTAGTGGAGATTCACCACCACCATCACCATGCATGAGCAGTGCCACTACCTTCCTTCATTGGAGTCTGAGCTGCGCACAGTTGCCTAGGATTCTGCCACAGCTGCCCTCCCCCACAACGTGCCTTGCGCCATTGTGGCCATCCTCCTTATTGGCGTCGCCACTGCAGTTCGCCAATGAAGATGGAGAGGGTGGCATTGCAAGCCCCGTAGTGTCCACCAGAGATGGGAGCACAAAACTAGGCCAGCATGGCCCAATCAGTGATAGAGGCTCTCCAAGAGCTTGAAATTATCCAAGCCAGTGGCATGCAACATGCAAAGAAGTAGGAGCAGCGGTGGCGAATGCCCTATAAAGGATGGCAACGGTGGCTCCCAAAGAAGAATGGCAGCAATGGCACATATTCCAATCCCTTGTTTCATTTCTTCTCGTACATATTCCAAAAAGGCCCAAACATCGAGCTCCTTGGAGTGTATAGTAAACAATTCATTTTCAAAAAGGAAAAAGAAGCAACAAACAATTACATTGTATGGTTACATGTTGTAAATCCTTTCGCCATTAATTAATAACATTTAGTGTTCCTCACAAAAGAGAGAAGGATAACTATCCTGTCATCATAATAAAATGTAACATACACAACTATAAAAAGTATGAATATGTAATTATCTTAGGATTTACATAATATGTAAATTTTATAGAACTACAAGCACATGCATATGCACGGAGCAATAGTATTACTCAAATTGAGCTCTAGACCAAAACAAGGTTTCTTTTCTCTCACTAGATCAAAATGAGGTTTCTTTTTTTGCACCCGTGCTCATGTGCCAATATGTGTATAAGCTCAACACTTAAATTAAGGTCCCAATTGGCATTGCGATGGATTATAATAATCCCATTCGGTTGAATAGCTTTAGATATTTTGGTGTTTGTTAAGAACTTAACATTTTTAAAAACCATATCACAAAAGGAGTATTATTGTGTTCTAGAGAAAGAGAAATATGGGGTAGTTAGATAGAATCATGGTTGGCTTTGAGATGGGGGAAGGGGGGTAAATGAAAACCTTTTCTTCTAAGTACTCTAAGGTTCTTTCACTCCAATAGTTATGAGAAACTATAAAGATCATAGCCTAAACGCACACAGTGGAAACACCCCGAAAAATCCGAGCAAAATAAGCCAATTCTTGCTGAAAACTTTCAAAAGGATGATCCGATTGGAAAGGATGATCCAAACAATAAGGATGATCTAATTGGATTGAAACACCACGAACTCAAACCAAACCTGCTACTCCGATATTTGATCAACTTGGGATCAAGTACACATGTTATTTTGCCATTATAGCATGCAAAAATGAAATCAAAATTGAAACTTGATAGAAGAAGGTTAGTAGATCTAACAAACCTAATCAAGAAATGAAACCAAGCAAAACACCAAACTTGAGCCTAGGGCTTTTTCATGGGTAAAGATAGTCAAGATGATCTTGGATGGGATGGGATTGTATTGTCACTTGATGAGAAATGTTTACAGTAGTGGCTCACACCTATAAGGATGGGATGGGATCTAAGCTCCAAGAGCCTAAGCCATCTCTTAGACACCATGGCATCAAACAAGGTCAGGAAGAGAGGAAGAAGAGGCAAAAAACATAATTAAATCAAGAAATCAATAACGGAACAAGCACATGAGCACTTGGACAAATTATGTGATTTTATTGTCACTTGATGAGAAATGTTTACAACAACTCCCACCATAGGACAAGAGCCACTAGAGCAACTTACACATGAGCATTCTCTCTCACAACCTACACAAGACTATTTCTCTCGAAGTGTGGATAAATGGAGGAATACCTCCCATCTCCTTTTATAATGGTGGCTCACACCTACCACCTTAGATCTGCAACCTAATGGATATACATTTTTCAAAGTGATCTTTACCATGAAGCTCCATAGCCTAAATCCACTTGACTCTTCCTCTGTGTCTTGACCTATACCACTAAGGCCATTGCCACGGTTTTGCACTCCATCACTTTTTGGTATTGGGCACTTTACCAAAATGCCTACCGGTCTTTAGCCATTTCTTCATCTCAAAGTATCTCTCATGCTTCAACACGTAGCTTGTATCCCCAATAACTTGTCATCTCACGCATTCAGATCCCATCGGATTGTCCTTACTTGCACCAGCTCAAGTCACTTAGCACACCACTTACACCACCTTGCCTCAACAAGGTCCTTGCATCAACTTCGCCTTACATGGTTCTTGTCCATATTACGCCTTACTTAAGGCCAACAATCTTGCCTATCATCCATCCAATTCAAAAGGATGATCCGATACATATAAGACTCTTCAACATTCTTCCAATGATTTGATCAAAAAGGGTGACCTAATAAAATGTTTCCAACACATAGCACCTAAACCGATCAAATGATACTTTCCAAAAGGATTATCTTTTCAAACCAAAATAAAGAGACTCCAATTTTTTAAACTCTGTTCAAACTCAAACTACAAACCAAATCAAATATACTTCCAACGCAACCCAAGAATTTAATTACTCATCACCACACATGTGGCAAACACATGGGTCTCACAAGTTACTAAAAAAATATCCGTGTTTGGGAAAAATAGAGAAATAGAAATATATCATATCATTTGATAAACTATAATCTGGTTTACCAAACAGATGCTAGATTTTTCACAACTATTTTTCCACATTAGCTTTGAAACATAAACGACGAGTTGCATGTAGACTAGTTGCATGTAGAAGACATACTCACTCTATCCACAAATGTAGGTCACGTGAGATCGATGTAGTCAAGGTTTTAAAACTTTGACCATTAATATATATTAAAGTATATAAATTTGCTATGTATGAAAATAATATCATTATATTTGTCTTGTAATATGTTTTCATAATATATTTTTTTTTATTTTTACTAATATATTATGATAGAAAATCATAGTAAAGGTCTTGCATAGGAGACCATGAAAACTCGTAATCGACCTAATTTGTGGACTGAGGAAGTACATCAACAAAAAACCATTTCTTATGAAGTTATTTGGTTACAACACATTATCATAGTAGCATTTCTGGAAGGAATGTATAGTCACACAACAACAACCAAAAGAATCAACAAATGAAAGCAATGAAAACATAACAAATTTCAGGGGATAATTAGGTAGTTAATTAACACCACTATTTTGGAAACATAAGAATGAAATCCCCAAAAACAAATGAAGTAATGTGGATGGCGGCATCCGACTGATCAATCAGTCGGGTTGATTAGTTGACGACCCTGCAGTGTTTCTTGACCTCACCCTGGTAACCGGTCTCAACCTCAACGGTGGCCATCTTGATGAATGCCTTCTTGAACTTGTCTCCCTAGGAAAAAACTTCCATTTTGCAAAAAAAATTGGAGGGAAATGAAACTGGCAAAATGAACAAAATTTCATCATTTTGGTTAAAAATTCAGTTGAAATATTCAAACATAGTTTGAATTTTGATAAATTTTAACCAAAATTTGGAAAAATTCAAATGAGGACAAATTCACCCAAAATTTGACCAAAATATTCAAACATCGGTGGTCACAACACCACCTACTATACCTCCTTTAGTAGCTTCTCCATCTTTCTTGTCTCCTGAACTAGCTATTTCCACATCCTCCTCTTTCTCGCTTTCTACCTGGTTGGTAAGGTACACGTGGCAATTAATACAGGCTGTCCACTAGCTCTCTATGCCTTCGTTCGACTCAAAATTCTCAGCACGCCTCCTCAGGTCTTCATCACCCACGCTATCGCCCGCGTCCCCACCAACGCCAGTGTCTACATCACCACCGGAGACCAACCCAGGCACCTCATCACCAGTAGCTCCACCAGAACAACCCTTGCCGGATGATTCCATCCTCTCCACAAACTAACCATACACCATCAACCTCGTATATATCACGCCATCAGGGTTACACACAACCTCCATGTATTTGCCCCATGAAGCGTCACTTGTCACCTTCAAAAGTTGCCAAAAAGGTCTCCCCTGCACCACCCACCATGCCTCGATGCATACATTCTTCCTTGAAGTGTCCTGTTCACACACGGAATGCACATACATCCTTAGCTCGGACAGGCTCATGTCCTTCAGACCCAGCGCTCAAATCACGGTCCGGTCACATTGTGATGGGTCTGACCCATACAGCCCATCGCGTACGAGACCATTTCTATATAACACGAACAAATCTTGAATGTCGCACATGACGTACGTAACACAGGTGCATATGAAACCCACTTAGAACACGATATGCAATGATCGTACCATGTAATAGCTGCTATCATAACATGTACAAATTAACACCCTACACATTGCATAACAATTAATTTCTAACTCACCAAGTATTTTTTATTTTTTGGTCAAATAGTTTGTGTACTTCCAAGTAATAATGTTTCAGATTTTCAAAATTTTTGGCTTTTAGGGGACATGGAAAAATTAACACCGTGCACATTGCGTAATAATTATTTTATAATGCACTAAGCATTTTTAATTTTTTTCTGTCATGTAGTATGTGGACTTCCATCTAATAATGTTTCTGTTTTTTGAAATTTCTAAGTTTTACGGGACGTGTAAAATTTGACACCCTACACATTGCCTAATAATTATTTTCTAGCTTACTAAGTATTTTTTTGGTCAAATAGTATGTGTACTTCCATCTAATAATGTTTAACATTTTCGAAATCAACACTGTGCACATTTCATAATAGTTATTTTGTAAGGCACTAAGTATTTTTAATTTTTAGTCAAATAGTCTATGTACTTCTAGCTAATAATGTTTTAGATTTTTGAAATTTCTGACTTTTATGGGACATGTAAAAATTAACACCCTACACATGCATAATAAGTATTTTGTAACGCACCAATGCATAATAACTATTTTGTAATGCACTAAGTATTTTTAATTTTTTTGTCAAATAGGCGGTGTACTTCCGGCTAAAAATGTTTCACATTTTCGTAATTTCTAACTTTTAGGGGACACAGATAAATTAACAACCTACACATTGCATAATAATTATTTTCTAATCACTAATTGTAACTATTTTGTTTGCACTCAAACTCATTTAGCCCATGGGTAATCAATGTCATGCACATAATTACCGTGACTAATAAGTAATTAACGATGCTAACAACACTATGTCTTCTAAGTGCACTATGGGCACAGACCAACTACACAATGCTAAGTACTACTTTTCTAGACTAAGAAGCTACCATTTAGTTAATTACATGCTAATCATATTGCTAAAAATATACTCTGATGTGGATGAAAATTACCTTTTCTTCGTACTCACAAGCCGATCTACAACTTTTGTAGCTGCACAAACTTCAAATTCAAAATGAAAACACCATCAGCCTTCCTTCCTCCCTTCTCTCCCTCTATCGGTTTCTCCTGCCTTTGGATGAATGGGGGATCAAATTATCCCGGGACCATTTTGTTGTTGTTGGACTGAAATGGCGACAGAGGGGGGTGAATGTCGACTTCTAAAAATGACCCCTCAAAAGAACCTCGAATGAAACTCCTTTTCAATAGCTATGAAAGCTATGAAACTGAGTTCAAAAGAGCTCTGGAACCTTGTGCTTACTGAGAGAAACACAGGACACACAAATAACAGAGACAACACATGAAATAAAAACACAGGGACGACAAATAGCAAAATCCCATGGGCGGTCAGACCGCGGGCATCGGCCGGTCGGCCGCTCCTGGCCGTGGTCGACCGCTGGGCCATGCCGGTCTGACCGCCCCATAACGGCCGGTCTGACCGCCCATTACTCCCAGGTCTGACCGCTCCCCTGGTTCCAGCAGCCCGAAAATTCAGTAAGACTTCAGAGAACCCCACTAAAACTTGGTATTTGAGATTTTCTTCTTTTCTAACCAAGCCCAAAAGGTCAAGACACTAAACTAAATAACCTAGGGGCTCCAAACAACAAGAGGAAACATCAACAACTCATGAAATTCAGAAATTTGACAAGAGCTTGAAAAATACAGGGAGGAGACCAAAAACTCAAATTGCCATCCAACCTTTGATCCTATGGCCAAGAAAATTTGCAGATATAATAGCAAAAGCCCTAGGACTAGAGAGTCCAAATTTCATGCCATCTCATGAAGGGAATCAATAAATGCGACAAAACCCTACAAATGAACATGAACTGAACAGGGACAACACAAAATCCAAATTAGTCAATGGTCCTGAGTCCTTTGCTCATGAGAGTTTGCAGACAAGTTAGCAATAGCTAAAGGACCCCCCAGACCAGAAATCAAGCCATCTCCTTAAGGGGATCAAAATCTACCTCAAACCCTAGAAATGAAAACCAAGAACAGAAAAACTGAAAAAGTGCAAATCTTTGATTCACTCACTTTGCTCTTGGGAAAATCTAATCAAATGATCTTGAGACCTATTCCCATCACTGAGCAACCCATTTTGCACCTCACTAGCAAGAAACAACAAGGAAACAAAAATCTCAAGAATTCATGCAAAGAGGCATCGAAGGGAAGCAGGAGCACGGGAGAAGAACTTCAAAAATTTCATTCCAACAAAACAAGGAATACATAGGAGTCCCCATACGCATGGACATTAGAACAAGAGGAATGATTACATGGATTCTCAACTCATCCTCTCCCTCTCCCAAACTCAAGAACCACACACTCTACATGTTTCTTGGAAGAACAGACATAGAGAGGGGATGAACGTGGGAGACACTCCCTGCTGCCCACAACCACTAAAGGCTCAAAGCAAACAACCTCTCCAAAGCTTCTTTTGACTAAAGCAAACCCTAACTCTCTCTCCCAAAGCCATGAGGGGGCATGCAACCACTCCCTCCTTTATATAGCCCTTGGCTAACGGGTCTCCAACCCATTACGCCCGCCAGATCCAACGGAACCTGCTCCCGCCTGTGCAGCCTTGCGTTTTTACCGAAACGCCCCTCGTGCACCTTCCGGGAAGCTTCCTTGTTCCTTGTCGTCCAAGCCTCGCAACCACCTCGAGTCTCCGCCGTCTTCAACACATCCGACTGTTCTGACCTCGACACCGCCCGTGTCTAGTCCGGTCACCTTGTGTCTCGCCATGACTCCGCCTCGATGTCCTGCAGCCAACACAGACAAGAAACACATCAAATAGCACCGCTTGATACATCTAAGCATAAATGCATTAATGAAATAGCCCAAACCTGACAAGTCGACATAATATGCATCCTAACCATCTTGACCAGGTTTGACCAAGTCCGACCGAGCCTGATTGCACCACGCAACGTCAGGGTCCGAACCAACCAAATCAAACTCGACTTCCCTAAACCGATGTCAATTACTCATCACACACAAGGGATGACCTTCACATGGTCTCTCAATTGTGCACAAGCTAGCGGGGCGAGGGGATAGCCGATGCGTGCCAGCGCCGGCGTGCGCAGCGCGGGACACGTGCGGGGGCCACAGTCGGGTGGCGCATCGACACATGTAAAGGGGTACTTCTGCCACACCCCCTAGCGCAGGACCTGACTGACTCCCTGCCATGCCCCCTGGCACAGAAGCTGCGTGTAGCAGCCAGGTGGCACAGAAGCTCTATGGGGCCCGGCATGGGCGAGTACCGAGGTGACGGATGCTGTCATGGACTAGTGCCACGATAGGGGCCACAATCAGCCGATGATTCTTTCACGCTCGACAAGGGGGCTATATTTGCAATTTTGTACCATATGGGGCTCATTTTGAAATTAATGTGCCACTACGAGGCCAAATAAATAAAAAAATCCCAAACTTCTGGGTGTACCACAACCAAAGTACCAAACCAAAATAATTCTGCTTACAGGTTCAGTGTTTGATTTTTATTTGTTATATTTGGAAATCACATTTTCTAAAACCAAAATAATTTTATACTGAATATACCGAACCGAGTAAGGCATATAAACTGACTCTAATTATGTTGGAACGTTCTACGCAGCGATATTGAATAAACTCGAAATCTAGTTGACCTTGGAATGTTCCTCCCAGAAAACTAGGAGTGCCTCCAAATTGCCATAAAGTAATGGTACCAAGCTGGATACAACTATTAGACTTGCAGTTAATTAATTAAGAACACTTTGGGTACTTAACCGTACATATTTTTAAGAAGTAGGATGTTTTTTTAGCGTATAAAATGGTTTGATCTTGCGAGTTGCGACTTAACATTATTGACCTACGCACTACGCAGATTACTGGGGGAAAAAAGCCAGCTAACATGAGAGATGGTCAATCATTCCCTTCACACAAATCTTGTATTTACTGGTAGTGGGTGGGTTGCAGTGGCGGACGCAGGAATTATGGAATGGGTGTTTGAAGTTGTAAAAATATTTTTCAGTACAAAACATAAAGATCTACAGTAGTAATAGTTAACATAAAGATCTTTACTTCAGTGGAACGAAAATCATGTCGTCCCTAGGAGGATAATTTTCAACTAAACATCTCTTAGTGCCATGCATCAGAAGGGAAATTTTACAATATAAAAATGATGAAATTGTAAGATCATATAGGTGTTGTACTGTGTTACTGAATTGAATACATACCTCCAGAGTAACCTCCAAATTGACATCAATGTCCAAGCATGGCTCCTCACCATTGTCTCCCCATGTTATATGGTTCCTCATAAACGCTGCAAACATCCAACGCTTTATCTCAGACACGACTTCTTTGCAAAACATATGTTCAGACTAAGGGTAATGGAGTACAGTTCCATCACAAAAAGGGTAATGGTATACAAGCACAACTCAAAAGATTTAGCAGAACAGCTAACTGATGGTGACAACACTATTGCTGAGACATCAGATGTCTGAAAATTGTAAAGAATCTTACAGAGAACAAATGCTTGTGAAGACTATCAAAGCATTGCTCATTTTCATTTTTCAACACATAACAACAATCTTAATCTTTACACATACAATAGTACAACAACATCATGCTCCGGCAGTCCGGCTGGACTACATCAAGTCATCACTCATCAACAATTCAACATTTCAACATCAATACATCATGCTCGTCTAGTCGTCTTTACACATACTACAACTACATTACAGCATTAACAGCAACAGCAGTACAACACATTGCACAGAAGACAGAATCACAGAAGTACTCACTGGCACCGGTTGCTCAGTTGCTGGACGGCGGTGCCCAGGTGCCGGCGTGCCGCGTGCCGCAGAGGCAAAGCGGAGGCGACGAGGCCGGGCTGCCGGCGGAGGCGCGGAGTGGCCGAAGCCCGAAGGCGCGCCTGGTGCGGTCCCGTGTCGCCGGTCGTGGACTGCGGCGGAGGCGAAGCAGAGGGTCTTGGACCGGCGGAGCCAGTCGTGCGGGGCACCGGCACGGGAGGCGGAGGGCGGAGGCGGCAAGGCGGAGTGGAGGCAGAGGACGGAGGTGGTGAGGCTAGGGTTAAGGTCTCCGCGCGACGCGATTTGCCAATGGGATCGGGGGGAGGGGGGACCGGGACCTGAGGCGGGGGTAGGCAGGCCGCGCGACAGTAGATGGGCCGGCTGGGCTTCACGCGCGGTCGCAGCCTGGTGGGTTGCAGCGTTTCACTCGGCCTCTTGGGCCGAATTTTGAATATAAACAGCTGATTTAGCCCAATTATACATATATACATGTATTATACCTTATATATACTAGGTTTTTTGTCAAAAAATTTACGTGTTCCGCTGAACACCCATGAACTACAGTAGATCCGCCCCTGGTGGGTTGGACGGACAAGACAGGCAAGCAGAGGCGATGGTCACTGGTCAGGGAAGCCAGTGCTAGCTGCAACGTACGAACGGTGCGCAATGCGTTGGGCCGGGCTATGCAATTCGCTCAAAAAAACACAAGGAAAGACAAATGCATGCAATCATCGCTGAAGAAGAACAGAATCGATATATAACATCTCGTCGCCAACAAACTTAATGTTTTCAACGGAGCTTCTCATCGTTGAATGTACTTAAGATTCGTGCAGCTCCACTCCTCCAGTTCTAGTAAGCGCAAACTTCGGCGGCTTGCCGTAACCTTCGTTAGATGTCCTTCCTCATGTTGAATGTGTAGGGTTAAATGTTCTTCCTCACGTTGAATGTGTAGGACCGAGGGAGACGACGAAACTAGGATTAAATAGAAACCACCGTAGATAATTGGCCGCAAAAATTTCTCCCAGAGGATGCACACCAAAAGGTGACTGTAAAAAATCTTGAGGCTCACGAGTTGCTCGAGTTCGGCACACTCTAGGCTCGATTCGAGTTTGGCTCGAGCTACAAACGAGCTGCGCTCGAGCTTGATCCCGAGCTTGCGAATTTCAACGAGCCGAGTTCGAATAGCTCGCAAGCCTTGAGGTTTTCTTATAGCCCTAGATACGTACTAACTCTTATCTAATTTACTCGAGCTGAGTTCGACCTTAAGTTTATCTTTTGTTAAAAATTAGTATATGTTGAATTATTTTTTATTGTTATCGAGCTTACTCGAACAAGCCGAGCTCCAGGCCCGGACCCTAACTCAGGCTCACTCGAGCTCGGCTCGAGTTTCTATCGAGCTCTAGCTTGGGAGGCCAGACTCGCTCGAGCTCAGCTCGTTTACAGCCCTATGTGCGCACGTTGCAGACTGATCACATAGGCCCGTTGGTGGATAGTTTGTGGTGTATCGATAGATAGTCTATGCCTGGAAAATTGGGGTAGAAAAGGCTAAAACAAAGGGTCTGTTCATATTGTTTTACTGATGGAGTATACAGACCTTCTTTTCAGCTTATGACTTATGATTTCCTCCGAATAAACAAATGGGATGACTTCTTCATCGCCTTTTTAAGATGTTTTATCGGCTTATTGGTATTCAATACGTTCGTATAAGCGCTCGTACTAAGACCAAAAATCATCGATTGCAACTATAAGCCATTAGTCGTAGCTGGAAAAACATCACCCTACATCTACATGTTTCAAAATAAAGCCAGAGGGAGAGCCAGTCCGCACAACCTAACTGGGAGTCACGCCTAACAGAGGGGTGGGGTCCGGCATGACAAAGCCTGCCAAGGGGCGGCATGTGGCACCCGGTTAGGGGAGAAAGACTGTAACATTTTAAAATTCCAAGAAATGTAAACATAAGGGTAATTTAAAATTTTTTGCATGCATTTGTTCTTCCTTGGCTTTTATTGCAATTTCTTTGGACAAAGTTTTTTTAGAAATCAAAAGTGTATAAAATATAAATCAGATTAAACCCAAATCAAATGTTAGAAAAGATGGTTAAACGTGGCATAAGAGAAAGTATGGTGGAAACCATCGTAAAAGCCCACGAGTATAATCTTAGCACTAAAAATAAATATTCAAGCAAGTTCCAAAACTATCCAAATCAAATAAGTAAATTTAAATTCAACCAAAATATTCTCAGATTTTTCTAGAAAAATCAAGAGAAGATAAAACTCTAAAAAATTTTACAGAATCATCTGCACTATGTTAGGAACTTCCACAAATTTTCATTATTTTTTAAGCTCATCTGATGTACCTAACAATTGCCCAAACCACTCAACTCACCTTACCTCACGCCCTCTCACTGCCGTGTGTGGCTTGATCGCAGTGATCTTTTTCCACCTTACACACTTGTGATAGCTCTGCCATGGTCATGGCTCATGAACCCCGATTTTTGATGCCAAGCCCACAATTCCTCTTTGCTGCTGCCAACCCCCGCCTACTCGTCGCCTCAATGCGACGCATCTCTTTCCCCTTGTCTTCTTCTGTGCCTTGCATTCCACGGTAAGAATTCGAGCACGCTGTTTGGTTGTGCTCGTGAGAACTCATGCTCTGCCCCAGCTGTCCGTACCTACAAAGCCCCCAGACTGCGCCTTTCCTCTTTAGCTCGCCCCCTCGGTCTCTCCCGTGTGTTTCTTGAGCACCTTGCCCATTGGAACACCGAGAAACTGAAGTTGTTCACATTGTCGATGAGCATGCAATCGTGTTCTAGCATCTCTGGTGAGCTTCTCTCCTCCCCAACTCTGTCACAATATGTCTTACCTCCCCCTTAAGCACCCTACTCATTTGATTGACCTTTCGCGCAATGAAAACCACTCGGACTAGGCTTTCTTCTTCCTCTCCAACTGGGACACCACCGTACGTCTTCCTCTCTCCGGTGAGTCGTACCTCGATTCCATTCACCCATACCTCCACATGCATGTAAGTAATCTCATGTGCACCCCTTTTTTGTAACTTCTCTTTTGTCGGGCTGTCACCGAGAACCTCCTCTTTGCCGTCGGCAAAGCCTTTGACTCCAGTCTCCTCCACTCCTCCTCAAGCACTGCCCTCACCTCCTGTGAGCTCCTCTTTCCTCGTAGAGTATTTGAAGTCAAAAAGGTAACTAAAGTAGTCAAAATAAAAAAAAGATCTTTAGTAGTCAAAGTCAAAAAGAGAACTAAAGTAGTTGAAATCGAAAAGAAAACCGTAGCAATCTGTAACAGCCTAGCTGTCATTTCAAAATTTCAGTAAAAAATTATTAAATTGATTAAATTTAAAATAAAAATAAGTGTTCTTTGGTTGCTTAAATTTTAGAGATTTTATTTGCCTGTTCTCAGCTTTGGAAAAAGGCTTTTATAAAACTTAATTTAATTAAAAACCTAAAATTATTACTAAATAAAAGGTATTTGTAAATTTTTGTAAAAATACTATTACAAATTAAGTATTTAAAAGCATTTGGCTTTTATTTGGACTATCTGTGATTTTCTTGGATTTATTAGAATTTTTTTGGATTTTATTTCAAAGTCTAAAACAGGAAAAAATATTTTAAATATTTTATTATAGCCAAAAAGAGTTTATTTTGATTTTCCCAAGCTTCCCTGAAATTATAGTAATTTTTGAGAATTTTCTAGGATTTTTAAAATCAATTTCAGACCTAAAAGGGTATTTCTGTAAAAACTAAAAGACAAACTTTATGTTGAAAATATTTTTAGTAAGCCTAAAACCTTTTATAGAATTGTTGAGAATTTTCTAAAATTAAAAATTTATTTTAAATGTCAAAAAAGTATTTTGTAAAACTTTTAAGGGCCAAAATTGAATTGCAAATATTTTTCCTAAGTCTAAATGTGCTTCAGAAATTTTCTGTGAATTTTCTGGAATTTGTAGTCTTTATTTACTATTTTCTAAGTATTTATAAAATTTTCTGGTATTTTCTAAAAGTTTAATCCGAAAATTAATCCGGATTAAACCTGGGCTGACACGTGTTGCGATCAGATTTAATCTATCTCTCTTCCCAATTTAATCTGAGCCATTCACTCTCACTTACCTCTTCACTCAAATCCAACGGCCAAGATCCCTCCCTCCTCGCCACGTGTCGTCCATCCGGCCCTCTCCCTCGCCGCCACACCGTAGCCACCCGTCGCCGCCCTCTGTCTCGTACGCCACCGCCTCCCTCCAGCCACCTCTCGAGCCAGCGCCGCTAAGAACCGAACCACTGCCACCTCCCCTTCCTCCGCCGCTTTCCACCGGCCGTGGTCGACAGCTCGCACTCCGGCGAGCTTGCCCCCGTGTGCCGCTGTATCAGTTGGCCACGTCACCGGCCCCTCGCCCATGTGGCAGCCGCGTGGTCGCCTTATGGCATGCCACGGCGGCCACATCAGCACCCCCATGCCACGTCATCTTTTGGTTTTAAAAATAAATCCCGCCCAAAAATTCAAAATTTGCTGACATCATAAATATTCTTTTTCAGGATAAAAACAATTCCAGAAATTTGCCTTTTTCTTTTTCCCTCCTTCCAAACTTCCGGAAGCCCTAACTTCCTCATTTTAACTCCGATTTGACCTGTTCAGATTTCTAAATTATTTGCTTCTCCGATTTTTGAATTTTCTTTGAATTTTATTTGTTTAATTCTTCGCGCATAGATTTCGACGATCTCGGAGAGAACGACTTCGTCGAATCGCACCTGGTCTTCGAGCCAGGCAAGTTACACCCTTGACCATGTTGAGCCTAATATTTTAAATTATTTATATTGTTTTAAAATTATTATTGCATGCATAATTTTATCCAAGTTAATTTAAATTCAGTTTTATACTCTACTTATACCCAAATTCTTTGGACAACCAAATTTGACCTTGGATATCAATATACCTTGTCAACCCTAGATAAAACCTAGTTAGTACAATAGCACTAACTAGAAATTTTGTAGAAATGCTTAGCCATGCTTATAATCATTATGGATTGGGATAATTGTTCACATAAAATGATAACCTTTTATTGTGAATTCTTGACTTTGGTGAGTCAAGATTGTTTATGAAAATATTTCCAAACAAAATATAAAATTTGGTTTAGACTTAGGCATTGGTATGGTGGTGGATGCTTGCTGGCATGAACTGATGTTTGGTGACTCAATGTTGATTGCCAGGCACAAGGGGTAAGTAGTTAGGCCTAAGTCAAGTTAAGGACCGGTCTGTGCGCTACTGTTGCAAAGCCCTATCGTACTACCACAAGTCTGGTATGGGACAGACCTAGCCGAATAATTTGTAAAGTTCCAACTTAATCTCGCTATAGGCTGAATGCGGGCGCGGCGTAGGCCGTGAGAAGTCTCACACGGCACAAGAGGGGGCTCCAACATGTGGATTCATGTTGTGGTGAAACCTTAGTGGCGGCATGATTATGTTGACAACGGATCATTGTAAAGGTCTTGTCATGATCTCCTAGCCGCACACCTAAGGAAGTGTGTTAATCCGGTGGCAAAAAGGGATGATCATGTCTTGTGGGTAAAGCTATACAACATCTGCAGAGTGTATAAACTATCCTGGATAGCTGTGCCCACGGTCATGGGCAAGCTGAGTGAAGTTTTTCATGGATTAGACTTTGCATTTGAAAATGGTTTATGAAAACCTTATGGATGGATGTAATCCATGAGAGATTTTGAAAACCTTATGGATGGATGGAATTCATGAGAGATTTTGAAAACTGTATGGATGGATGGAATCCATACGAGTTCGTTTTGGAAAAGATGGTCCGGGTAGGATGCCCGTGGATAGGTTGGTGTAGGGGATGGACCTGCACTAACGTTATTTATTTTGATTACAATGTTGTTTTACTTACTATATCAATTCAGCTTTTGCACTTATTTTATGTTATTTACTCCAATGTTGCCTTTTATGCAAATTAACCATATTATGCTTTCCTTTGACTCACTTTATGCATGCATTATCTCTGTTAATGTAACATCCTGATTTTCAGAGTCTTTTTGAAGCTTCTAAAATAAAATTCACCATTTGAATTTTTCTGGAATTAATTAAAGCTTAAATGGAATTTCTATGAATTAAAAGAATTTAATATGATTAAGTTAAACATTAACATTTGCCAAAGTTGTTTTATTTGAGTTCTTTGTGTCTCAAGGAATTTATTGGATTTTTTCTGGATTTTTCTGGATTTATTTGCTATTTTCTAGAGCTCAAAAAGTATTTTATGAATTTCTGGAAAAAGAAAAGAAGAAGAAAAACCAAACCGCCGATGGGCGAAACCCACCACCGCCCAACCTGGTCAGCCCAGCCCGGTATGGCGCGGCCGCTCGGCCGTGCCGCGTGGCGTCATCGCGCGCTGCGCGCGCGCGCGCCCGCATCCCGCCATCCGTCGCCTGGGCCACCGATAGGTGGGACCCACTGTCGGAACCGTCTCCGACCGGACTCTTCGTCCTCGTCTCCGATCGGGACACCGCCACCGCTTCGCTTTTTCCTCCGCCGTCTCGAGCCGAACTCCTCGGCGTGCGTGCATAAAGCCGCCGCAACCCCTCGGCTTCCTCGTCCGCGCCGCCGCATCGCCGCCGCCGCCGCCGTCCGATCGCGCGTCTGCGGCGCCGCCGTCGACGTCATCACCGCTCGCCGCGCGTTCGCCGCCTCCGTCGCCGTCGTCGCCGCGCCGTCCGTCGTTCGCCGTCGCCGGTGAGCCTCGCCGCCGTTCGCGCCTCCGTCGCCGTCTTCGTCGCCGTCGTCGCCGCCGCCGGTGAGCCCGCCGCCGCCACGGACCCCTCCCGCCCGTCCGCCGCGCGCTACCTAGCGTCGCCGCGCGACCCGCCGCGCCTCGCCGCCGCCTCGGCGCGCCCGCGTCCCCTCGGTCCCCGCGCGCCACGTCGCCCGGCGTCGGCGAGCCGCGCCCGCCGCCTTCCGTGCGCCGGACCACCGTGGGCGTGTCTCGCCGGTGGGGCCGCCCGACGCCGAGCCCCGTAGTCCGCGGCGCCTGTGCCACGTCGGCCGGCCTCGTCGGCCAAGTCGGCGCCACCTCGGCCCTACTACTGCGCGTGTCCGCCCCGTCAGCGCCACGTCAGCCAGAGCCGCTTGCGCAAGCAGCCGCCGCCCCGCACTGTTTCATGCACCGGGTTCACCGTGGACCCAGCTTTCTGTGCGCCCGGTCCACAGAACAGTGCAATTTTCTATTTTCCCCGATTTTCTTTAGATCCAATTTTTCAAGAGCCCGTTCTCCCTCGTCCTAGCTCCGATTGACCCGATTCTTTTTCCTAAATTCATCTAAAATTGAGCTCTACCTTTTGGTTCAGGTTTAAAAGTTTTTGGAGTTCATTTTAATTTTATTTGAATTTATTTTGTCTTTTCGTCTCGTTTTCTCTCTCGTTAGATCGCGTGTTCGAGGGAGCGGAAGTTGGATTCGAAGATCAAGAGCCCTCAGCTGAGCAAGGCCAAGGCAAGTCGTGTCCTTTGATCATGTTGAACCCAGTTTTCAAATCTATTATGTATTATGTTGCTTTAAATTATCATGCATTGCTACTTTATTATGAAACCCTTGTATTGGTAGTTAATAACCTAATTGATTATTCCTCCTTGATAATTTGAATGCCCTGATTCCATTGTCACCATAGACTGGGAAATTACTTAGTGATGCAATATTAGTTGTCACATGGGTTGTGCGTTTAATTGCTTAGCCATGCTTATCACTGGTACGTTGGGTTTATCATCACATGTGGTTAATTAATCCTGACTTAATGATATACTTGAATGTGGTGGTTAACCACAGTTATAAAACTTGCTGCCATGGCATGGGTAGTTTCATTGGTGTTGGTTATACAAAATTGGTTTTCACTTGGGCGATTGATCATGCAGTAAAGGGGGTGCGAGAGGCACATAGGATGCGGATGTTTCGCCTGAGTAAATTCTTAAGGACTTAACTTTGTGCGCCATTGATCTGAGCTTAATCGTGCAAACCACATGTCTAGTATGGGATGGACCTGGCATAATAATTTGTGAAGTCTCCACTTTGGTTTTACTACCGATGTTGTTGTGGCGCAAGAGGGGGCAATTATCGACTAGGGGGTTACCCTACTCGACGGCGAAACCTTAGCGAGTGGGATCAGGTGGAGATGGATCATTGTAAAAGCCTTGTTGTGATTTCCTTAGCGCGAGGCTAATCACATCGTGTGGGTACAGTTGTGCAACCTCTGCAGAGTGTAAAACTATTCGAATAGCCGCGTCCTCGGTCATGGACAATGCTCGGTGATTTCACATGAGGTATAGTTATTTCTAAAAAGTTTCGGACAGTGGATGGTTAATTCACTGTTAGTGGGAGATCCATAAGTGGTTGGTTTAGCTTATGGATGGGAGATCCATAAGTGGTTACTTCAATTCCTTTGATTATTATTTATTATTGTTTTACTTCAAATGCGCCTTCAATCTATTTATTGTATCTTCAAATGCTGTTTTATGCAAATTAACCTTTTAGCCTTCCATTGGTAAGCCTTGCATATTATATTGCATTCATTTGTTACAAACGGCTTGCTGGGTACCAATGTACCCACGGCTTTATGCCCCTGTTGCTCAGTTGAGGAGGAAGGACCAGATTAGCAAGAGTTGCTAGAAGGAGGCTACTACGAGGACTTCACGGATTAGGACTTCGCTCCCCAGTCGATTGCCTGTGGGCATGTCGAGTGGCTACTACGTTTAATTTTGGTTTCCGCTGCTAGTTTCTTTAAAGCCCTTGAGGCTAATAATTGTAAGCTTGACCATAAGGTCGAACTTGATGGTATTTAATATAATTTGGATTTTCTTAGAATATCGTGATGTGGATGATATTTATCTTTGTTTGCGCTGTGTGCACTAGCGTGATCCTGGACTAGTGCAGAATACACAGTAGAGTCCGGATTTGTATATTCGGGTCTCAACAGTTAAACTCCTGGTGTAACTTGTGGAGTACTTTTTGTACTCATGTTGCTCAATCTAACTCTTTCAGAGAAAGCATTCGACGACTGCGGTGAGGACTGCGACTAGGCCATATCTTACAGTCATTCGCCTTATGGGAAGGCTGGATGGGCTGTTGCTTATTGTTTATCTTCCATTGTATTCTTTTATGTTATTGTAAATTTTGGCCATCAGGCTCATATTAGTTAAATAAAGTTTCTCATTACGCATGATATTTGTCTTTGTAATCACCGTGTGCACTAGCTTTTCCTGGGATAGTGCGATTAACACAAAGGGTTCCAGAGTTGCTGCTCTGAGATCCGACATAATCAAAGTCGAGAAGAGAACCATAGTAGTCGAAGTCAAAATTTTCGATCACTGCCAATGTCAAAATCTTCGACCGTAGCTGGAGTCAACATCCTTGACCACAGCCAGCATCAAAATTTTTGACCGCTGCCAGTGTCGGCTAGAGTCAAAATCTTCAACCGTAGCCAGAGTCCAAATCTTTGACCGCTGTTGGTGTCAAGACCTTTGACCACTGCAAAGTTGAGACCTTCTACTACTGCCGGAATCAAAACCTTCGACTATAGTAGTCACGATCTTCGACTACAGTAGTCATAATCTTCGACTACTAACCGTAGTCACAACTTTTGACTGCTGACAATAGTCCTAATCTCTGACTGCTATAGTTGTTGTATTCCACGAGTGCTATGGTACTCGTAATCCATGAGTGCTACTCAACGAATAGTAACAATAACACAAAACAACCGAACAATATTAGAAGTCGTCAAATGCACTATAGCAACCGAAGAGTATTAGAAGTCGTAAAATGCACTGTAGCAACCGATGAGTATTAGAAGTCGTAAAATGCACTGTAGCAACTGAAGAGTGTTAGAAGTCATAAAAATAGTACTGTACCAACCAACAAGAGATAATTCAAACCGAGTGGAAACTCAAACACTTATAACTTTTGCATACAAACTCCAAATTTAGTGATATTTGTTTCTAAATTTTCTAAATTTATGGTTTTTCTGAATATACAAAAATATTAAGTTTTATCTTTATTTAAATGTATTTGGCTCTTATTTGCATTTATCTAGATTTTATCAACTTTGAGAACTTTGAGAATGCACTTGAAACATTCTCTGAATAGCAAGAGCAAGGCAAGCACCCCCTTTGACCATGTCGATCCTAGTATTTTAATTATTGTATATTTTTTATAAAATCTATTATGAATGCATGTATGTTTCATTAAAATTGCTATACTGTGGGTAATGGTAATTACAACTGCTCGTATGCATTGAACCTTCCTTGCAGATTTAATATCTCCACATGTTGTAACACTTAGGACATGGTTAGATGTAGCTAATGTCAACTTTTGGGTATATTACATTGAGTACATGTTCTAGATGCTTAGTCATGCACTAGTTTCTGCTAAGTTTGAACTTTTAAACAAATTTTCACGTGGACTTGGCGGTTTCAAAATATTAGACCAGAGGAGAAATCTCTGTTAGTTTGGTATAAAATAAAATAAAAGACCTATTTTTTGGACGTGAGCGAGTTATATGATAAACTATTAAATGTGAGGAGGAACCTCGCATGTGGATAGGGGGAGATTCTCGCCTGGGTCAATTAAGGATCAAACGTTGTTGCTGCACATCTAAGTCTCTAGCTTTAGCTAATTAAGTTGTCTAGGTCTAGCCTTGTATTATGGTAGATGCAGATGTAGTGAGGGCATTTCGAGTGAAGATCTGCTCGTATGGGCTCCCTTCACCAAGGTGTTAGGGTGAAAACATGCTAATACAATGGCGAATGCCTACTTGGGAGACGAACCTATGTGAGAATCTATGCTTAAGAGATGGACCTAAGCGAGGATTCGAATGCTCTCTTAGGAGATGGACCTAAAAGAGGTTCGATGTTCATTGAGCTGGTGCAAGGTTAGGACTAGATGACCTAAGGGATATATGATAATCAGTTTCGTTACATGCCAAAGGAATCGTGTAATGGCCGACAGCATAATTGATTATCTTATGTGAAAAAAGCTGTATAACCTCTATAGAGTGCTAGAAACTATTTAAATAGCCATGCTCATGGTCATAAGCATGCTTGGATGCAACCACAATAGGTACAATTTTCCTTTTTAAAACTATTTCACTAAACATAATAGGATGGCATGTACGCATCTTCCGTGTGCCATGCCCATGGGTGGGAATTATATGATGTTCACA
The DNA here is from genome assembly GCA_036346575.1 of Dendrocalamus sinicus. Taxonomy (NCBI): domain Eukaryota; kingdom Viridiplantae; phylum Streptophyta; class Magnoliopsida; order Poales; family Poaceae; genus Dendrocalamus; species Dendrocalamus sinicus. Next base: position 19,118,205 of record CM070658.1, on the reverse strand, counting down.
GACGAGCGAGGCTACGAACGAATTTGATCTACTGATGTGAAAGTTATTTAAATGTTATTTCATTATATGTCAAATGCTCTTTACAATTCCGTTTGCAAATAACTACTTATTGATATTGCAAATGAAATTTGCTTCATGCTGAAAATAATTTACACTACTACAGAAAGACTCATCACAAATGATTCAAAACCATCATCATAGACGGTTTCTAAACCGTCTGAATTTATGTGTCTGTGATAATAGGTGGATATCACATACGGCACTCAAACCGTCTGTGATAATTACAACACAGACGGTTTCTCGAAAAAACCATTTGTGATATATCAAGTATCACAGATGGTTCTTTAATATAACCGTCTGTGATATATCAAGTATCACAGATGGCTAATACTAAAAAACCATTTGTGATATATTATATATCATAGACAGTTCTCGAACATAGCCGTCTGTGATATCTTAGATATCACAGACGGCTAATACTAAAAACCATCCATGATAGATATTTAAATAACTATATTATTTCCTATTTTTTTGGCTAGCCTCGGGAAATGCTAGCCATTCCCTCTGAAAACAAGCAAATAGATCACACATATAGCACACGATAATCATTACACAGATCTCAACTAAATGATGTACATTTGAATAAATTATTTGATTAAGCACAATTGAGTTATTACAATTGTATCAAACGTTTCAACATCTAATTATTGCCGGGGTAGAACTCTCCAATCTTATTTATGACCTCTGCTATCAAGGATTGTGAGAGTTTTCCTCAAATTTCAGCAAGTTTGTCAAGATCGATTGCACTTTTGTCGAATACCACACGTTGTTGGTTGGAGTAATGTTAAGTCATTAGTGCATATATATAATATATATTGATAATCACAAAATAATTATTGGCAGGTTAACAAACCTCTGGATCATTCGTCTTAGTGTCCATAATTTCCTCCATGTGGCAGCAAACATAGAAGCCGCATACGTTGCCCTGTAGCTACTAGTGGCACTGTAAAAATAGAATTACATACATATGTATTGTCAGTTCTAGATGCATTATAACAAAGTGTGAAGTAGGATTGTTGTGTTGTATCGGGTACCAAAAATCACGTTCTGTATCGTAGTGTGGTGCTGGATTTCTTGTTCTCCCTCCCTAGGCAACGTAAGCACTGAACGACCTACGTGATTCCAAAAAGATAGCCTCAGCCATTGCAAACGAAGGGAAGACTACAATAGAGTTATGTATGGAGGAAATGAGTTTACCTCTCAATTATTTGTTGTACATGGGTGAAGTCGTGGTTGCTCCTAAGTAGAGAATCAAGGTATATTATCTTGCTCCACTTTGGTGCAATCACAATCAGAATCCAGTGACTCCTAGTCATGTATGTCGCCATAGTGATTAATCCTAAGTTTATGTTATGTATAAAATACAAATAAAACTTGTTTGGCAACTAGTGAAGCACTTACCCTTGGTTAAAGGGCATTATGATGTATTCCTTGTCACTGTGAGTAAGCAACCCCCTCGTTATATAATCTTGGACGAAGGATTCATTATCGTTGATGGATTGCTCAAAGACCAAGTGTAGGTCAAGGAAACCCACCGGTTTTCGCCGTAGCTGGACTTGTTGGATCATGGATCTATACATAAGCAATGAGTTATGACATTTATCAGTGTTACATGAATGTAGACCTTGATTGTACAATACAGGTACAGTGTCCAGCAACGTAGAAGTGAGGCGTCGAGTTCGTCAAGATTATATAGTAAGAATAAGTCCTCGAAGGTCGCAACGAAGTAGCCCGAGTCGTGGAGAAAATGCGCCTCCATGTATCTCACGGTGAATCCACTATACCGGTTTAGCTTCATGTTGGACCTCTGCATGTACCAGGTATGCAAAGTTCCGTAAATTAGTCCAAGCCTGGGTAATTGTGACTCGGAGACCAATGATACTTCGAACATGAACTTCTATTCCCTGGGAGGCACCTTAATCTTCTTCAATTCGGCCTTGGCACCTCGCTTATGATAAATTTTCGGTGTCACCTTCACGAGAGCCGATGCGCTGGCCTTCTGACGAGGAGCTTGAGATGGAGTTATAGAGCATTCTGTTTGATAGGCATGGTCGTGTGGAGATCGCAGTACGGAAGGGTCCAGGGTGATGTCCCTCTTGGGCCAGTGGACGATTGTGTGGACGGCATCCCCTAGTGTCATGAGTACTATTTAGGGGCCTCTCCAGCGGAACGGCCCTAAAAACGTCATTAATCATGTCCACCTGAGCCTTCGTAAAACCGGTCTCTAGCTGGGCACCGTGCACCAATATCCCGGGCAAGCATGGATACGCCAACCCCCGCCCAGTGTCAACGGGAATGGAGCCAACAACCCTGATTCTAAGGATGCACAGCGTGACCTTCTATATAATGATACACGATGAGCTAAGGCGTCCACCAAATCTATCTATGTAGCATTTAAGAGATGTATATTATCTGGATGTCGTCGACAGGTAAGTGGGCATTGCTATGTTCAGAAAGTGGAGTAGACGTGTAGCTACTCCGACGTTGAGGGGACTAGATACTGTAATAACGAGGGTGACTTATGACTAGTAGCGGACTTGTCTTAGTTCTTTTCTCAATGCATCTATCTCTCCTCAAAGTGAGGCAATTATGCCCTCATGTTTTGCAACAAAGTCCCATTTTATACTTTCCTCACGCTTGGCCTTAAATCTCTTCCTACTCCTATATGTCTCAGAGTCATTTGGAAATCTATGCCTCCAAGTTACGTAAACCCCTAGACCTTGTGTGCGACCTGGGTGCTCCTTGTTTCCCAATGTGGTCGACAGTATATCCCTCTCCCTGACTGCTTGGAAGGAGCCTTCAGAAGATTCGGTAGTCAATGTTTGCTGCAAGAGGTAATCATGTTATTTTAGACCCCATGAAGTTATGGACCTAATAACATCTAGGTAGTTTCCTTCTACATCGTGTAGCATCTGATCCAAATTGTCATCATATGACCTATCTTCATCGAAAGCATAGTCTACAACTGGCATATCATGGTCTCCCTCAATGATGTTATAACTACCTTCCTGTGTAATCTTCTCTTCACCGCGACTGGTCCAACATGTGTACCCCTTTTGAAACCCCTTCAAATCAAGTGAGCTTCGATCTGTGCTGAGTTGGTAAACATCTTCAAATTATCACAATCAATGCATAGACAGTATATATGTTCCATCCCCTTCTTCAATATATCATGCTCGGCCACTCTCCTAAAAGCAGACATGTCATTAATGCACTCTTCACTCACACAGTTCTCAATGTACATCTAGCTTCGGTCTATTTACACTATGCATGTAATAAATTATTGTCAAATTAGATTATTAATGCTACTATAGCTAACTAACCAGCCTAGCTACTTATGCACATAATTGTCATTCACCTAATAATAAATTATCCATATCTAAATTAAGCAACAAGCCATGTATTCATGAAGCAATATGCCTGTGCATTTGTGTATCAAGTAAGAATATATTGAAGTAAACTAGGAGTACTGACCCATTCTTAAATTGAAGTAAACTACCATATCTCTCTAAACTTAGCTATCATCTCTCTTCATTACAAGGCATATAAGTTATTAGAAATAAACACTAACATATAATCACCAAGAACAAATCGATCTACAAGCTAGATCTATAAACGGTATGTTTTCACCAAACTTTCCAAAGTCGGCTGCCTCCTTCAATGCAACGTAATGAAGATAAATCTGTCAAGACCACATACGCTGGCTATTTAATAACGTGGCGTATCTCAGACGGTTCCAACCACAAATCGTCTGTGATATGAAACTATCACAGACAGTTTGTATTAATAACTGTCTATGAACTTTCACAGACAGTTATTAATACAAACCATCGGCAATGTCTACCATTATCACAGATGGTTTGTATCAATAACCATCTATGAATTATCATAGATGGTTATTGATACAAACTGTCGGTGATATTTTGCATTATCATAGATAGTTCATATTAATAACCGTTTGTGAAAATACCATAGATGGTTATTCATATGAACCATCTGTCATAGTTGGGTATCACAGATGGTACACGGTCATGCTTGTAAAATCATCTATGATAATTACAGCACAGACAGTTCTCTATAAACCGTTTGTGATGTAGCCATTCAGTATAGCCTCTTTTGTAGTAGTGTTAGTTCAGAACCTCATCCTTTGACAGCCTTGTATATACGTACAATTTTGCAATACACTACAAGTATTGCTGAGTACATAATATACAATGTACTCAATCTTGGTTAAATTATTGTTGATCAGAGAATGAAGAAGGTTACATGCCTGACGATACGTATTGTGCCCCCGGCACTGGGGAATTCGATGATGGGTCTTTCTAGGGCCTAACTCCAGTCGGTTGCATGTGAGCTATGATGGCATACCACTAGATGCTTTTGCTTATTTACTAGTGTTCCGCTACATTTTGTTCTAGACTCTGGTGTTTATTTGGCCGGTCGGCCCTTTGTGTATAAACGCTATTATGCATCGATTATATGTCACCCTTTTATTGTAAATTATTTATGTGTGATGTGTAGAGATGTGAACACAATGATGTGAATATGTGTACTAACTACTGATTATGGACTAGTACAGAATATATACGGTGATTTTGGGTGTTCTCGCTCCTGGGGTCCTGACAGCATGACCCCTTCTACCCCTTGCACTGCCACCCTTTATAAGAGTATATTTGTAATCAACCAACCCTATGTGGGGCTATATGGCTTATGACTTTTGGTTTATGTTACAGTAAATAGCTTTCAAATGGTATATTTTTTTAAGGTGGGGTCTACAGATCAATTATAGTAGATATTGTACCGAATTTATCTATATCGGCTAAAATCACATGTGAGTGTCTCTTTCTCCATACTTCCTCTTGTGAACAGTCAGAATTCAAAAATTTAAGCCAAAAACTATAAGCCACAGCCTAAAAATCTCACCTATAAATAGAGCCCCTTGGGCAGCACTTGGGGGTGGAACATCTGTATTCTTACTCTTATACTCCCTCCGTTCTTTTTTACTTGAAGTTTTTGACTTTTTACAGTCTTTAATATGTGACTTTGACCGCTACTTTTTATAACTTTACACTAAGGTAAAGTAATAAAACTATAATATTATAAAAATATTTTTAACAATAAATCTAATGATATAATTTTTTTGTATAGCCAATCCAGGTAGTGTTAAATCAATTGACGATCAAACTTTTAACAGCACAGATTCTAGGAAGTCATGTAAAAAAGAACGGTGGGAGTATGATACCAAGAGCTACTATTTCACTTGTTCCCCAAAACTCTAAGAGCCTGTTTGAGGGATGAAAAACGTAGGAATGGAAAAAATATATATAGGAATTGGAAAGGAATTTATGTGTAAAATAAAGGATCAAAAACACAAAAATTTTATAGGAATAAGCGTTTGGAGCACAGGAACTGAAATACATGAATTTTAGAGAAACCGTAGAAATGAACAGTGACTCTTTGCTTAAGCTAACAGAACACATCTTTTTAGAGATGAATAACATTAATTTGGGACAACAGCATACACTCACAAGCCAAGCACAGACACCGAGACGAGGAAGCTAACATATAGGAAATTTTTCTTCAAGTCTCACCTCTTGTTTCTTTTCCTACAAATCGTACAGAAAAGGTTACCAATACAAAAGAATATTGTGGCTCCATTTCTTTGATGGAAACGCATCTACAGTCTTCCAATCCCTAGGAATCTTGATTCCTGCACTTTTACTTTGAATTTTCTTTGATCCAAACGGGGCTTTAGTAGCCCACCACTACTACTGTTTGATTTCGTAGCAATAAAAAGCACAATCCTGATACCCTGAATATTTGATGTTGATGTTAACATCTAGTTTACTATGATGTGATATGATACCCGATGTACAACTTAGGGTGATGGGCAAGTGGAAGAAGGATAGCAGGAGTGCAGAATGATTTGACGTGGAACATGCAAAATTCTAGCTTGCAACCATAGACCTATGTTTGCAGACGGTAGCAAGTAGCATGCCACGCATATTCTAATTCCAAACTACGATTTTCTAGGATTATAGAACGGTAACTTGCTAAGCACCAAGCAACGTAACTAAGGGGTATCTCTGTATGAAAACGACGTAACGGCAGGCAACTACTTGACGTGTGGAAAATTTGCAATGTGAGCCATGCGTCAATTTCGCACTCTCGCCGTAGTTGTTAGCGGTCCCCGGCATCAAAATAGAACCAAGAGGAGCTGGAGCGCTCTCTCTCTCTCTCTCTCTCTCTCTCTCTATAGTTGACTTTGCACGTAGAATCGGTGTTTTTTTTTTTTTTGATATGTCGTAGAATCGGTGTTTCCATGCGGCCATCGCCTATCAGCTAGCCAAGCTCCTACCGGCTACGGCAGCCGGCGGTTGGGGAGTCGTGAATGGCCGATGACAACTGCCGTATCTGACGGGATCAATGCCCCTGGACTTCCTACGCTTACATCCATAGTTACCCGTACACCTGGGTCGCAGTACGAAGGGGTGGTACGCCACTTTTTCTTCCAAATTAATTTTAGGGTCTATTCTTTTTCAATTTTTCGCTTCAACTTTTTTCTTTTCTACAGTAACTAACTTTTAAACGAAATATCTTTTTAAAATAGGGTCTACTAGTTAATTGTAGTACATACTGTACTGACTTCATTTATATCGGTAAAAATCGCACGTTAGTTTCAGTTACTCTGTAATCTCTCATACAAATAGCCAAAAGTCATAAACCGTATCAAAAAACCATAAGCCACAGCTAAAAAAGAACAGCCCTTACATCAATAGTGTATCATGCAACATGAATCTTACTCGGTCGATGAATCCTGCAAACAGTACGCTCCTATGCGGGGGGCTATACGGAATCCAGTAATTATATTGACGTCATCAATTGATACAACGACAATATATACAATCTTGCAATATGCCAACCAATGGACAAATACTACTGGTAGATACATGGAGGGTTAAAACTAACAAGTTTTTACCCAGGTTAAATTAAGTGCTAAACAACATTTAAGTATTTTTTTTAACTAGGAGCACTCAGATAGTCAGATTTTTATCCTATATATGTACCTCTTCAAAAAAATATAAGTACTCCGAACATAAAAAACACTCAAATCCCTCTTCTCTTATGTATGTATCACCTCTAAAAAATATGAGTATTCCGAACCACAAAAACACTCTAATTCCTCTTCTCTCATGTATGCACTCTCTCCAAAATATCTAAGTACTCTAAACCACAAAAAATACTTAAATACTCTCTAGACACCACCTTAAATCTTATCATTGACATCTGTTGATCTTAGCTGCACGTACTCCAAGTGGCTTAAACATTAGAGCAAGTCCAATAATAGAGCCAAGTGTTTGGCTATAAGTCAAGTTATAAGAGCCAAGTTATACAATAATTTGTCTTCTATTTGTCTACAAAAGGTTTTTTATTATTATGTGGTACCATATCTCACATTCTCTTTCCTATTCCTCCTCACATACATTTATTATCTAGGCCCACCACTGTATAGGCTCCCGTGCCCAGCTTGTTGCTTGCATGAGAGCCAAGCTCTCATCTCTCTCCTCTCTTCTCTCCTCCATATCAGCAAAAATGCTGACTAACTTGGCTATAAAACCATTATTGTACTTGCTCTTATTGACAGCACCGGGTGTTCATTCGTTTGTCCCAGCTGTAGTCCGTTAGAGCAAGTATAATAATCGGCTATAAGCTGGCTAAATGCTGACGTGTAGGAGAGAAGGGAGGAGAGAGAGGATAAGCGGGCTGCAAGCTTACAGTCGGCTTGGACACAAGAACCAAGAAACTTTGTGAGAGAGACAGGTGGGCCATGTATTAATGATGAAGAGCTAACTACTATATGGATGGGTTAGGAGAAGGCTGCAAGAAACCTTACAGCCCGTTTGCTGACTGTATTATTAGCCTTGCTCTTAAGGAAAAAAAAGAAATACGAACGTATCACGAAGTAATTAATGGTATGTTTAGTGTAACTCGCATTTCATGCACTACTGTCCTTTTGCACACGTAGGTGTAGCCCTAACACACGTCAGATTAACTTCAACATCCCAGCTAACTCAAAAGTGATTTGGTCAGAACACGTGTAGCTTTGTGACGCTTTCAGACAGGACGTTTCACCTGCAAAAAAAGCTCATAGTTGTCAAAAACAAATTAACTTATTGATGTCCTCGCAAAAACATACTTAAATTGCAAGTATATTCCTGGTCAGAACGGATTTGAACATGGAGTAGTAATGCAGCAAGCTCATCCCTGTCAAAGGAAACGTTCGTAATTTTCCTGACCTCTCAACAACCGGGAACACATCCGTCGCCAACTGCAACTGGTAGATTAGGCCAGTCTCAGTGGAGGTTTTATGGAGTTTTATAGGCATTAAATACGCTGACATGACACTGTATTAATGAAAAGAGAGATGATAAAAATTTTATGGGAGTAGAGAGAGTTTCATGGGGATGAAACTCTTCTGCACTGTTTTCAAAATATGAATGTGTTGAAACTAGGATATAAAACCTCCATTGAGACTGACCTTATATCGTAGCACAAAACTGAAATTAATGTTAGGAGAAGGAAACACGGAGCTATATTAATTAGCTCGTCTCGTAGGATCGAGATAGTTAGCCAGCTTATACATGACATTATGACCCATTCACACACTGCACGGTGCACAGAACCAGTCAAGTCAACCCCGTATATCCATCAGGGTTAGTGAACTAATGTTGCTGATCATCAATGCATGGGTCTTCTTCCACCTATAAATAGCTCCCTACTCGATCAGCTTGTCTCCACCATCGATCGCTTCTCTTTCTCCTATCTTACTCAAGCTTGAGTGCTAGAGAGATAAGTACGAGGTAGCGTATCCAAGACATGGCTACTAAGCTGCCCGTTCTGGTGGCATGTGGCTTGCTGCTCCTGGCTGCGGCGTGCCAGGCCAGCCCTTACTGGCCTCTGGAGATAGGGTTCTACCACGACAAGTGCCCCCAGGCGGAGGCTATCGTCAAGGGCGTCGTCGAGAAGGCCATCTATCAGAACCCCGGCAATGGCGCAGCCGTCATCCGCATGATCTTTCACGACTGCTTCGTCGAGGTATTGATCATTTGTTTTCAAGACACTGTCGTATTGATCATCAATCAGCCCCGGGCTAATTGCTAGCTTCTGGCAAAGGCGTCAAGTTTAGGTACATGCATGAGCATATAAAGATAAATTAAGGTGCACCATGGCATGGCAGCACGCATGCATGCAGGCTAGCTTTGCTTTCTTGCCAGTACACATTTGTAGTTTTAGGGTTATCGCGCGTGCATGCCAACTAAATATTTAACAATGAGATGATCTCTTCCTAGTTATCACCTTTACGCTGTATATTTGTGTTCAATGGCAATTTAGTGCGCTATATAGCATCTGTATATATAGTTTTCTTTAATAAAACATCATAAGCGTGTTTCTCACACATAATGTGTTTCTTTTTCGTACCAACTAACCAACATTGGGCTTTACCTCAAGTTTGTGCAAGGAAAATTTCGAATCAGATACTTCCGTAGTCGATTAGCTGGTCTAACTGGTTGATTTGTTAATTAGGGTTGTGATGCTTCCATCCTCCTGGACCCGACGCCGTTCAGCCCGACGCCGGAGAAGGTCAGCGCGCCGAACAACAATACCTTGCGCGGCTTCGAGCTGATCGACGCGATCAAGGACGCCGTCGAGGCGGCCTGTCCCGGCGTCGTCTCCTGTGCCGACATCATAGCATTCGCGGCCCGCGACGCGTCCTACTTCCTCAGCAGCGGCAAGCTCTACTTCGACATGCCGGCGGGCCGCCGCGACGGCACCTTCTCCAACGCCTCCGAGCCGGTCAAATTCCTGGTCCCGCCGACGTCCAACCTCAGCGCCCTCGTCTCCAGCTTCGTCGCCAAGGGGCTCTCCGCGGAGGACTTGGTCGTCCTCTCCGGCGCGCACACAGTCGGGCGGTCGCACTGCTCATCCTTCGTCCCCGACCGCCTCAACGTCTCTTCCGACATCGACGTCGGCTACGCCGGGTTCCTGAGGAGCCGGTGCCCGCCTAACCCGACGCCTGGCGGCGACGACCCGACGGTGATGCAGGACGAAGTGACGCCCAACGCGATGGACAGCCAGTACTACAAGAACTTGCTGGCGCACACGGTGCTGTTCACATCCGACGCGGCCCTCCTGACGTCGCCGGAGACAGCCAAGATGGTGCTGGACAACCTCAACATCCCCGGGTGGTGGGAGGACAGGTTCAAGGCGGCCATGGTGAAATTGGCCAGCATCGAGGTGAAGGCCGGGTACCAGGGGCAGGTGAGGAAGAATTGCCGGGCTATCAACTACCACTAAGCTCAGATGCATGCCTACATGGTGAAGGATTGATGTCTCAGTTGTTTGTTTCATCCATGAGTTGCAAGCGTGTTGATGTGTCGTTGTTGTAATTGGAAAATGTTTTGAACTTTGTGTTTTGGTTATTCATTCGCTTTGTTTAATTTCTCCAGCCCAAAGGTATGATGGGGTTCGCTACGGAATTCTTTGTATGGACTCGTGTGAATGTTGTGTGCATATGAGATAGTACAGTTCAGCTTACATATAAATGTAACGTACAATATATTAATTTGAAAAAAAAACCGAAACAACTTCGGTTGGTTATATATGTTGCCATCATCAGATTGACTTCACTTTTACAATTTGTTCTATAGCAGGAAGTTTTTCATTGGGACTAGACCGTTGAGCACACGTGTGAGCTACAAGATCACTATAAGATTGACGTAGATTGTTAGAGTTAGTAATCTTGTTTAGTAATATTTGAGTCAGCCATGAGTGTGTTGTGTGCGTTGGATAAGCATGAGTTGTTGAGTTTGTTGCTCAACGTGTAGAGTCTGGTTGTCCTTTATAAGTTGGGCTGCTAAGTAATTGATTAATGAATAAGAAGAAAATCACACAAGTGTTGCGCATCACCAAGTCTGTGTTCTCTTGGCATCCCTCTTCTCCATAGGCGTGTGTTCATATACTACGTGTTTTTATTTGAGCCAACAATCGAGAGTACGGATGAATATACGAGACCAGCCATTGAAGTTGCTTTGATATCCTTGGATCGATGGAGGTGGCGCATGTGGGTAGACAATCCCTTTGTTGTAAGACCGTTGTAAGCTTGTAAGACATGTGTTCACTTTGCGTTGAAATACCACAAGTTAAAGAAGAAGGAGAAAGTGCTTCCAGCTGAAGCTCTCGGTGATGATGAACTGGCCTTGCTGTGATGATGCGTGGAACATATGGAATCAAGATTAGGGGGAAAATGTTGCAAATCATCTTGATTACTTTTTTCTGTTAAGTGCTCTAGATGGTTTGCTACGTATGCCATACTGAGTAGGATAGATTATTCTGTTGTCGAACATATCTGTGTTCGTCATTTGATTAGTGATCAAATTGATTAGCAAAAGCATCGATCAGGTTGTTAGCCATGCGTGCTTTGAGTGAGGTGGATAAGCGTGAGTTGTTGAGTTTGTTGCTCGACGTGTAGAGCCTGGTTGTCCTCTGTAAGTTGGGCTGTTAAGTTATTGATTAAGTAATAAGAAGAAAATGGTGCAAGTGTTGGGCGCCACAAAGTATGTGTTCTCTTGGTGTTCCTCTTCTCTACAGGCATGTATTCATATAGTATGTTCTTGATTTGGGCCAACAACCAAGAGTACGGATGAATATGCAAAGAAGTAGGAGCAACGGCGGCGAATGCCCTAGAAAGGATGGCAACGGTGGCTCCCAGAGAAGAATGGTAGCAATGGCACACTTGGGAGAGGTCTTTGTGCTAGTTCCCAGTGTTACCAACACTAACGATTGTCAGTGACCTGTGTTCTTGCCGATGCCAGAGGTGGAGAAGAGGAGATGGGGGTAGGAAGGAGGCAGTGGCTAAAGCTACAGGGAGAGAAGAAAGAGGTTGTAGGGGAGGAATAGAGAGAGAAACTAGAAGAGAGATTTATGGTAATGTGTACATGCTGGATGATGTGGTTAATGAGTGGGCTACCATGTCAGCCGAAAACTAGTGATGTGGTGTCTATGTGACAAAACCACTATCGAAAATAGCCTTAGGGATAAAAACTAGATGTTTTTGATAGTTTAGATAGTGAAACGTCTGGTTTTGTAGTTAGAGATTGAAACTAACACTTTTGCAAGAGTTAGAGGGTCAAATGAACTTATTCCAGTTAAATACAGGACATATGTATGTATGGATGGATGTGTTTGATCAAGCTTGTGCTTCACAAATAAAAGGCTAGTTTAAGGGGCTAATGTATTGATGGATGCATATCTGGTTAACTGCAATAGTAAAATAGGAAACAAGATTAACTAAGTAGAAATTCGAAAATTAGATTTATTTTTTTCCCAGTCCAAATATGTAGCTATAGAATTAAAGCAGCAATCAAAGAAATTAGATCTTATTTTTGTCATTAAAATATGTAACTGAAATAATTAAGTTGCATATATAATTAATTATGTTTATAAATTTAATTAGAGGTTTTTGTAGAAGCTGGAAAATGGTCTCATGCCCCTGAAGCTGGACCTCAATAGTAGCACCCTTACTCTTTGATAGACAAAAAAACATGGAGTTCTTTTTTAAAAATACTTATTGAATTAAAGACACTAACTATGCCAATTTGTGTATGTATAATTTTTTATGAAATAAAGTAGAAATATCTTAAATAAAACACACTGAGGATTATTCCAAAAGGGAAAACCCACGTATCAAATAATGCCCTCACACATAGTAAGGAGAGCCGCTGCTATGATACAGTAGCTGAAAGACCCCAAAAATTCAAATCAAATTTTTACTGGATTTTTGCTAGATTTTTGAGTGATTTTTGAAAACTTTCCTTTTTCGGAAAGGTTTCCCTGCAGCCGCTTTCCTTTTCTAGCCGGGCGCCATCCCCTTCCCGTTGGCGGCATTCTTCTTTTCCGCTTCCCTTCTTTCCCTGGCGCCTCCTTCCTTTCCCTGCTGGCGCCCCCTTTCCTCCCCGCTTTCTCCCTCGCGCACGCACTGCGCACTGCGCCCACGTTTGCACACCGCGTCACCTCGACGACAGTTGGTCCGAAACCAGCGGCGCCTCCCCTCGCCACGTGTTGGCCCGCCCTCGCCTTGGACCCACCTGCCAGTCGTCGCCCGTCTCCCTCCGCCGCGCGAGAGAGCGCGCTCCGCCGTGCGGTTCGGCCACCTGCTCCCGCGCCTGTTCCTCCGCCATTACTCGCGCGCACAGAGCCGGATGCCTCCCCTTCACTTCGAGATGACACCCCAGCAGCTCCCCGTCCTCCCTGCTGACCGCTGGCACCGCACCCATCCCTCTCTCCCTCGTTTTCATCTCCCTCCGCCGAGGCTTAAAGCCGCCCCTCTGCTCCCCAGCACTCTCGTGCGCCTCAAGCCTCCCTACCACCCTCAATCACTTCCTGCCACCCCAAAGAGCCTCCGTGAACAACCGATTGGGCTCTGCTGCTCCCTCGCGCCGTCGTTCCCCTCCCCTGCGCCGACGACCCCCGTGAGCCAATCTCTTTCCCCTTTCCCTCATTTCTTGATTCCATTCGCCCGGAGCTTCTCTGATACTCCCTAACCTCGATGGTACACTTATCTGGCCAGATGGACGTCCGTGGAGCTCTGGCACCGTAGTTCACCGTCAACCACAGAAGCTCCTCTTGGCCAGCTCGCTCGGAGGCTCCCCAGCTGAAGCCACCGCCACCAATGTGAGCCCCGAGCTCCCCTAATCGTGAAAACCCCGCCAATTTGGCTTGACCAACTCCGGTGACCTCTCTCGCCGCCGGAGAGCCAAATCTCCCCCTTCTTTCCCCTGCCTTCTCCTTTGGCCTTCACACCCTCCAACTCCCCAAAATGGGTTTCCCGCGTTGAGATCTACCCGGTGGTACCCTCCCTGGCCGCCGAAGCCCACGCCGTTGCCGTGGAACGGAGACACCCTCGTCTCTGCCTCTCTACTGCGCGTGCACAGCGAGAGGAAGAAGACAACCGGCATGGCCGCATCCCCGCCATCCTCTCCCCTTCGTTGCCATATTACGTCGACCATCGGATGGCGCATCTTCTCTGCTGTCCGATGCCACTAAAACCACCTCTCCGCAGCCGCCCGATTCACCTCCCTCTACCCCCGTCCGATCCACTCCACCCCATCTCATCCCGTCCGCCCCATTCCTGCAGCATCTTCACCGTTTGCCCGAGCCACGCGTTCAACATCCACCTCGGGTGAGCGCGGCGCGCGAGTGGGCTGTGGCCCCTTGGCCTTCTCAGTCGCGCTGAGCGTGCGCGCGCGCGTGGACCGCGTGGGCCGTTTGGCCGCGCGGGCTACACAGTGCAAGGCCGTGCTGTAGCACCCGAGCCGGCCTAGCACTGTTCACCGATTTTTCCAGGGATTTAATCTTTTCCAAAAAATCCACAAAATCCAAATAAATCCTAGAAAATCATAGAAATTCCCAAATTTCACCACTTTGCTCAATTTGATGCCCTGAATACATTTTTGACATCCTTTTTCCCAGATTCATCCCAGAAAAATTCCAAAAATTTCCTATTTGGAGATTTATGCATTTTACTCCTTTTTCATAGATTATTTTTCCTAGCTTGATTAGGCTCAAGCCGGACTTATGTTATTTTTGTGTGTTTGCGCTCGTTTTGGATATTCTGGAAGCTTTAGTGCAGGGCCAGGATCCAGGAGTTACTACGTTCGAGATCGCCGAGATCGTCCAGATTCACGGCAAGTCGCAAACCCTTGATCATATTGTATCACATGTTGTTTAAATATGTTATTATGCTACTTGCATTATTATTAGTTGTGAAATGTTAGTTTGGGTAAAATAAAATGTTTAGAATGACATGCTATGTAGATAAAACCTGCCACCGATAAATGCCATGTTAAACTTGTAGCCCCGCCCTTGTAACCCTAGAATTACCATAAAAGTAATATAATTACATGTAGGTTACTTATATCTCATGCAAAATCTTCACACTACTAAGGTTGTGGCCGTGGGCCGGTAGATTTCAAAAGTCGGAGTTAGGGTAAGGTGGTATGGGACACCGTACCCTAGGGTGGTAGTGCAAGCGTGCATGAGTTAGGGTAAGGGTGTTGTGGGAAACCGCGAGACGGTCTTCACCCACCGCTTTACCCTAGGGTGGAGGTTGCGAACCTCAAGAAAATGTAAGGACTAGAGCCTTACGCTTAGCAAATGACATAGTGACCGCTCAACCACAGGTGTTGACTTGTCAACCCTGGTTTAGTACCTGCTCAACCTGAGTGAAGCCCTGCATTGGGAGTCGGTGCGGATCGCAGATCCGAACTAAGACAACGATAGGACCCCACAACTCGGGCCCGGCGTTCCGTGGTGGCCAACGGATACCCGAGGGTATGCGGATTCCGAACCTATCGGGTGGAGTGTATATCAAAGGTTGAGCAGCGAAAAGACCCGGTTCCTTAACTTAGTCATGAGGGTTAAGGTTGCATGTGGGTAAAGTTGGGCAACTCTGCAGAGTCAATCAAATGGTATTCGAATACGCCGTGCTTAGGTTAATGGAGTGTGTCACTTGGGTGATTCCAGTGCGAAGCTTAAGTAGTTTTACAAGTGTTTTAACTGGACTAGTTGGTTAATTATCTTTTTATGAAAACCCCCTTAATCCTAAGGAGTAGCTGTCAGTTTTGAATTTCTAAAAATGTTTACAAATAAAACTCCATCCACTCAAAGTTAATAAACCAAATATATTCCCTTCCTTTGTTGATATGTGCAAGCAGCTAAGGTAGGTTTTTTGTTGTGACTTGCTGAGCTGGTTAGCTCACGGCTTGCTAAACCCCTTCAGAGGATCAAGACGCTGGTGAAGGTCTCCCTGATGAGGAAGCCCCTGAGGAGCGTTTCTTGATGAGGACCCTTGGTTCTAGGTCTCCGCGCTCAAACTTTCCTTGGAGCTTTTGTGATGTATTATACTTTGGGCTTGCACGCCCCACTGCAGAAAACTGGGTTGTTAAACCTTATGTGAAATATAAGTTGGTCTTTTGGTTGTAAGCATGTGATGGTATACTCTTGCACGACACTCCATAACTGTTCAAGCATGAATAGTTGTGGAATGCCGTGTCCAGCGCCCACGGAAGCGGGGCGTTACGAGCTAGCCCAAAATCGCCATTGTGCTAATGTTGTGAGGATGGATAAGCTACCAGCATTGCATAGAGGAGCCTTCTAATGCTTTGCAATAATTTGGCTGCTTGCTGCTATGTAAATGATTTGGCTATGCTCAATACCATCATAGGTGCAAAGGAAGATGTTTCTTTTATTTTCTTTCGTGCATAATTCTGATCCTAGCAAAGACAACGATAAGGAAAATCTATCTATCCATCTTTTGTGGATGACATATTTGAAACCAATGTTCATCAATGTTTGTTTCTCTAATGGCACTTTGTATTTAGTCTTACCACTGTTACAATCTCTTGTTTCTTTTCTTTTCGTACATATTCCAAAAAAGGCCCAAACATCTAGCTCCTAGGAGTGTATAGTAAACAATTCATTTTCAAAAGGGAAAAAAGAAGCAACAAACAATTACATTGTATGGTTACATGTTGTAAATCCTTTCGCCATTAATTAATAACATTTAGTGTTCCTCACAAAAGAGAAAAGGATAACTATCCTGTCATCATAATAAAATGTGACATACACAACTATAAAAACTTTGAATATGTAATTATCTTAGGATTTACATAATATGTAAATTTTATAGAACTACAAGCACATGCATATGCACGGATTAATGACTAGTATCTATAATCTCTAATCTCATCAGCAATAGTATTACTCAGATTGAGCTCTAGACCAAAACAAGGTTTCTTTTCTCTCACTAGATCAAAATGAGGTTTCTTTTTTCCACCCGTGCTCATGTGCCAATATGTGTATAAGCTCAACACTTAAATTAAGGTCCCAATTGGCATTGCGATGGATTACAATAATCCCATTCGGTTGAATAGCTTTGGATATTTTGGTGTTTGTTAAGAACTTAACATTTTCAAAAACCATATCACAAAAGGAGATATTATTGTGTTCTAGAGAAATAGAAATATGGGGTAGTTAGATAGAATCATGGTCGGCTTTGAGATTGGGGGGTGTAAATGAGAGCCAAAACCTTTTCTTCTATGTACTCTAAGGTTCTTTCACTCCAATAGTTATAAGAAACTATAAAGATCGTAGCCTAAACACAAACAGTGGAAACACCCCAAAAATCCGAGTAAAATAAGCCAATTCTCGCTGAAAACTGTCAAAGGGATGATCCGATTGGAAAGGATGATCTAAACAATAAGGATGATCTAATTGGACCGAAACACCACGAACTCAAACCAAACTGCTACTCGATATTTTATCAACTTGGGATCAAGTACACATGTTATTTTGCCATTATAGCATGCAAAAATGAAATCAAAATTGAAACTTGACAGAAGAAGGTTAGTAGATCTAACAAACCTAATCAAGAATTGAAACCAAGCAAAACACCAAACTTGAGCCTAGGGCTTTTTCATGGGTAAAGATAGTCAAGTTGATCTTGGATCAACTCTCGTATGTTCTAGCAAGTCTAAGATGAAAATAATATCATTATATTTGTCTTGTAATATGCTTTCACAATATGTAATTTGTTATTATTTTTACTAATATATTATGATAGAAAATCATAGTAAAGGTCTTGCATAGGAGACCATGAAAACTCAATCGACCTAATTTGTAGACCGAGGAAGTACATCAACAAAAAATACTTCTTATGAAGTTATTTGGTTACAACACATTATCATAGTAGCATTTACGGAAGGAACGTATAGTCACACAACAACAGCCAAAAGAATCAACAAATGAAAACAATGAAAACATAACAAATTTTAGGGGTTAGTTAGGTAGTTAATTAACACCACTATTTTGGAAACATAAGAATGAAATCCTAAAAACAAATGAAGTAATGTGGATGGAGGCATCCGTGATCAATCATTCGGGTTGATTAGTTGACGACCCTGCAATGTTTCTTGATCTTGCACTGGTAACCGGTCTTAACCTCAGCGGTGGCCATCTTGATGAATGCCTTCTTGAGGAAAAAAAAACTTCCATTTTGCAAAAAAATTCAGAGGGAAATGAAATAGGCAAAATGAACAAAATTTCATCATTTTGGTTAAAAATTCAGATGAAATATTCAAACATAATTTGAATTTTGATAAATTTTAACCAAAATTTGGGAAAAATTCAAATGAGGACAAATTCACCCAAAATTTGACCAAAATATTCAAACATCGATGGTCACAACACCACCTACTATACCTCCTTTAGTAGCTTCTCCGTCGTTCTCGTCTCCTGAACTAGTTGTTCCACATCCTCCTCTTTCTCGCTTTCTGCCTGGTTGGCAAGGTACATGTGGCAATTAATACAGGCTGTCCACTATCTCTCTATGCCTTCGTTCGACTCAAAATTCTCAGCACGCCTCGTCAGGTCTTCATCACCCACGCTTTCGCCCGCATCCCCACCAACGCTAGACTCTACATCACCATTGGAGACCAACCTAAGCACCTCATCACCAGTAGCTCCACCAGAACAACTCATGCCGGATGATTCTATCCTCTCTACAAACGGAGCATACACCATCAGCCTCGTATATATCGCGGCATCAGGGTTACACACAACCTCCATGTATTTGCCCCATGAAGCGTCACTTGTCACCTTCAAAAGTTGCCAAAAAGGTCTCCCCTGCACCACCCACCACTGAGGCATACAATGCCTCAATGCATATGTTCTTCCTTGTAGTGTCCTGTTCGCACGGAATGCACATACATCCTTAGCTCGGACAGGCTCATGTCCTTCAGGCCCAGCTCTCAAATCACGGTCCGGTCACATTGTGATGGGTCCGACCCATATGGCCCATCGCGTACAAGACCATTTCTATATAACACGAACAAATCTTGAATGTCGCACATGACGTACGTAACACATGTGCTTATGAAACCCACTTAGAACACGATATGCAATGATCATACCATGCAATAGCTGCTATCATAACATGTACAAATTAACACCCTACACATTGCATAACAATTAATTTCTAACTCACCAAGTATTTTTTATTTTTTTGTCAAATAGTCTGTGCACTTCCAAGTAATAATGTTTCAGATTTTCAAAATTTCTGGCTTTTAGGGGACATGGAAAAATTAACACCGTGCACATTGCGTAATAATTATTTTATAATGCACTAGGCATTTTTCATTTTTTTTCTGTCATGTAGTATGTGTACTTCCATCTAATAACGTTTCTGATTTTTGAAATTTCTAACTTTTATGGGACTTGTAAAATTTGACACCCTACACATTGCATAATAATTATTTTCTAGCTTACTAAGTATTGTTTTTCATCAAATAGTATGTGTACTTCCACCTAATAATGTTTCACATTTTCGAAATCAACACCGTGCACATTTCATAATAGTTATTTTGTAAGGCACTAAGTATTTTTAATTTTTTCATCAAATGGTCAATGTACTTCTAGCTAATAATGTTTTAGATTTTCGAAATTTCTGACTTTTATGGGACATGTAAAAATTAACACCCTACACATGCATAATAACTATTTTGTAACGCACCAAGGCATAATAACTATTTTGTAATGCACTAAGTATTTTTAATTTTTTTGTCAAATAGACGGCATACTTCCAGCTAAAAATGTTTCACATTTTTGTAATTTCTAACTTTTAGGGGACACGTACAAATTAACAATCTACACATTGCATAATAATTATTTTCTAATGCACTAATTGTAACTATTTTGTTTGCACTCAAACTCATTTAGCCCATGGGTAAGCAATGTCATGCACATAATTACCGTGACTAATAAGTAATTAATGACGCTAACAACACTATGTCTTCTAAGTGAACTACGGGTACAGACCAACTACATAATGCTAAGTACTACTTTTCTAGACTAAGAAGCTACCATTTAGTTAATTATATGCTAATCATATTGCTAAAACTATACTCTGATGTGGATGAAAATTACCTTTTCTTCGTGGTCACAAGCCGATCTACAACTTTTGTAGCTGCAAACTTCAAATTCAAAATGAAAACCACACAAAATTTGGCGGACCATCGGCCTTCCTTTCTTCCTGCTCTCCCTCTCTTGGTTTCTCCTGCCTTTGGATGAAATGGGGGATCAAATGATCCCGGGACCATTTTGTTGTGCACAAGCCAGCGGGGCGGGGGGATAGCTGATGCGTGCCAGCGCCGGCGTGCGCAGTGCGGGACACGTGCAGGGGCCACAATCGGGTGTCGCATCGACGCATGTGAAGGGGGTACTTCTGCCACACCCCCTAGCGCAGGACCTAACCGACTCCATACCATGCCCCCTGGCGCAGAAGCTGCGTGTAGCAGCCAGGTGGCACAGAAGCTCTATGGGGCCCGACGTGGGTGGGTACCAAGGTGACGGATCTTTGTCATGGGTGGTGCGCGGTAGGGGCCACGAGTCAGCCGATGATTCTTTCGCACTCGACAAGGAGGCTATATTTGCAATTTTGTACCATATGAAGCTAATTTTGAAATTAATGTGCCACTACGGGGCCAAATAAATAAAAAAAACCCAAACTTCTGGGTGTACCACAACCAAAGTACCAAACCAAAATAATTCTGCTTACAGGTTCGGTGTTTGATTTTTATTTGATATATTTGGAAATCACATTTCTAAAAACCAAATAATTTTATACTGAATATACCGAACCGAGTAAGAGCAAGTACAATAGTATAGCCAACTAGTGGCTATAACACTTGTCCATTTCATCTATAGCCTTCAAAAAAATAGTTCATACAATAAGGTAGCTATTACAATAACTATTTGGCCCCACGTGTAAGAGAGTGAAATGCATATTTTTACGTGCTATAGCTAGCTGTAATTTAGTAGCCAGCTTCCTTCTCTCTCTTCCTTTCTCTCTCTGCCACGTAAGATTTTGTTGATATTATATTTGTTATAGCCTGCTGACTAAGAGCAAGTACAATAGTATAGCCAACTAGTGGCTATAACACTTGTCTATTTCATCTATAGTCTTCAAAAAAATAGTTCATACAATAAGGTAGCTATTACAATAACTATTTAGCCCCACGTGTAAGAGAGTGACATGCATATTTTTATGTGCTATAGCTAGCTGTAATTTAGTAGCCAGCTTCATTCTCTCTCTTCCTTTCTCTCTCTGCCACGTAAGATTTGGTTGATATTATATTTACTATAGCCTGCTGACTAAGTTTTATTGTATCTGCTCTAAGGCTTATTGTATCTGCTCTAAGACGTATAAACTGAATGCCCACCCCTAGCTCTGATACTAGTGGAAACTGGCCAGTTAGGTAGGTAGCAATCATACTAGTCATGTGCGTGGTATGTGTGGCTTTGTATGAGTTCGAGAAGTACTTCTACATTCTTTGGCAGACTAAATTGCAAAAACATTAGAATAGTACATTAGTACTCAGGCTTTTGAAAACCAGTTTGAAATTTTTTATGGGATCACGTTAAACTGATTTCACCGATAATCAGACAATTTTGGAGGATTTCGGCCTAGTTCTGATATATTAATGTATTGGAGTAGTAGGTAGTTGCAAATAATGCCCTTAATGTTGTTTTGAAATTTGTGATTTTTATTCATAAGGAGATATTGCATCGCAACACTTGTTCTTCCCGGATTAATTTGTACAGTTACAGAGAATCCTTACGGCTTGTTTATACGGGGGATTTGGATTGAAATTCTTAGGAATTACTTCAACCCAAAAATTCCCAAGGAATCCCTTTATCCAAACACCACCAGAATTTAGTACCTGACTCTAATTATGTTGGAACGTTCTACGCAGCGATATTGAATAAACTCGAAATCTTGTTGACCTTGGAATGTTCCTCCCAGAAAACTAGGAGTGCCACCAAATTGCCATAAAGTAATGGTACCAAGCTGGACACAACTATTAGACTTGCAGTTAATTAATTAAGAACACTTTGGGTACTTACCCGTACATATTTTTAAGAAGTAGAATGTTTTTTTAGGGTATAGAATGGTTTGATCTTGCGAGTTGCGACTTAACATTATTGACCTACGCACTACGCAGATTACAGAAAAAAAAAACCAGCTAACATGAGAGATGGTCAATCATTCCCTTCACACAAATCTTGTATTTACTGGTAGTGGGTGGGTTGGACGGACAAGACAGGCAAGCAGAGGCGATGGTCACTGGTCAGTGAAGCCAGCGCTACCTGCGACGTACGAACGGTGCGCAATGCGTTGGGCCGGGCTATGCAATTCGTTCAAAAAAACAAAAGGAAAGATAAATGCATGCAATCGTCGGTGAAGAAGAACGGAATTGATATATAACATCTCGTCGCCAACAAACTTAATGTTTTCAATGGAGCTTCTCATCGTTGAATGTACTTAAGATTCGTGCAGCTCCACTCCTCCAGTTCTGGTAAGCGCACTGTAACGTCCCCATTTCTGGAAACGGTACAGAACATCGAAACCGTACAAAATAAACAGTTACGACGTTCATGAATATGAGTGATCATCACAACAGTACCAGCTTACAACAAAAGATCCATCTTTATTACAATATAAGGTTATCGTCTTTTTACACAGCGGGCGCGTAAGCCTACAAACCACAATACATTACAAAAGAATCCAAACGGCCTGAGCGTAAGCTAAAACCTAAGACCAATCCTCATCAGAATAGATTGGTTCCTCGGGAGCTTCATCCTCTGCAGGTTCTTCCTGATAACCTTGACCTTCTGTTATTTGTGTTTAGCAAGTAATGAGTACAACCGTACCCAGTAAGTTACAAGGGTAAACCCTAATTTACTAATTGCAAGGATATTCAAAGGATGGGCATATATTGGTTTTATTACATTGAGTGGATACAGTTTTATTTGCAAATAAATAAAACTTAAAATATTTGCTCCTTAAGATCAGGGGGTTTTATTAACCGATAAACTTCATCATTTACCAGATTAACATCATCACAAACCCTACTTATACCTCGTTGTTGGAATCACCCAATTAACACAGCTTCATTAACCGGAAGCACGGCGTATTCGAATACCATTTATTTTACTCTGCAGAGTTGCTCAACTTTACCCACACGATCTCTTAACTCCCGCGACAGAGTTAAGAAAGCTAGGTTGTTTCACTGCTCAATTCTCTATATAGGCTCTACCCGGCAGCATCACTTAGTCACGCCCAATTATTACACATACACTTCCCTTTGCCATTTTAAGTGAATACTACCGTTGTTAGGTACCCGCAGCATACCTAACTCCCCAGCATCTTGTCATCTCATCCTGTGGAGTTTCAATTGAACTGAGTAGCTACTAAACCAGTGTTGACAAGTCAACTCCTGTGGTTTGAGCGATCACTATGTCTTTTACTTGGCACAAGGGTCTCGTCCTTATATTTTTCACCTAAGGCATCCAACCACAACCCTCCACTATGCTCAACAGCACTAACCACCACCCATCCAAACCAGCCTCCATCCTAGGGTAAAGCGATGGGCTAAGTCCGCCACTCGGATTCCCACCAACCTCTCTACCCGAATTCCAACCTTAGGGTAAAGTGATGGGCTAAGTCCGCCACTCGGATTCCCACCAACCTCTTTACCTTAGGTCCAACTCTTTTTAAATACTACGGGCCCGCGACCAAAGTCACTTAGTAGTGTAAAATGTTGAACGGAATGATCTTATATATATTTGTACAATATTTTAATTCTTACTAAGTTTGTCAAGGTGAATGTGGCCATAAATCAAGGCGGGATACTTTTGGTGGTAGGATTTATCTACATAGCATGCCATTCTAAACATTTTATTTTAAGCAATTATCAGTTCACAAATAACATTAATGGAAATCTGTAATTAAATAATTTAAATATCATGGGATTCAAAATGATCAAAAATATGTAACTTGCCTTGCTGATTGGGAATTTCAACTATATCGTAGATTTGGGCGTGGCTCGGGCTCGGGAGCTGCAACCTCTGCGATCCGGAAGCTAGCGCAAACACATAAAATAATAACATAAGTCCAAACTTGATTCTAATCAAGCTAGGGAAAATAATCTAAATAAAAGGAGCAAATTGCATAAAATCTCAAATAAATAGTTGGAGGATATTAAGATTGGATTTTTGGTGGAAAGGAAATATTTGGATTTGTGGGATTTGAATTTATGGAAATTGAATTTGGCAAAAAGGAGAAATTTAAATACATGAAATTTGAATTTGGAAGAATGGAGGCCAGATTTAAATCTAGGGTATTAAACTGGTCAAAATGGTGTATTTTGGTCTTTTTTGGGGTTTTTGGATTTTTCTGGATTTTCTAAAATGCATGAGCGAATGAGCCACTGGGATGCATAGTGCAGCCCGGCCTGATTTCCGCAGCGACCAAGCGGGCGGTCGGCCTCGGCCGACGCGCGTGCGCGGCCACCTGAGCCGCCGCCTGCGGTCTCGCGGCTGGCGCAGCCTGGCGTGTCTTGCGCGACGCCGCCGATGGGCAACGCGCGGCTGGCGTGAACGGACACGATGCGACGATTGTGACCGACGGATGGGGAGGCAGTGGCAGATCTACGGGCAAGATTTAAATGGACGCAAATGGTTGGATGGGCTTGACGCGAACGGTCACGATATGACCACGTCGCCCACGGGAGGTCGTCTTCAACCTTCAGACGCTCCCTCCCGGCGGGGACAGAGGAAATGGACTTCGGCGGCACGGTGACCACAAAGCATTGGGGAGGAGTGGTTCCACTAAAAGATGCGGTTAGGGTTTAAGTTTCTATTTTGGGTATTTGGAGAGCATCGGACCACCCGAGACAGCAGGAGGCAGCCGGGAAGACAATGGTCCTCACGGTGGCGCCATGACTTCCTAGGGGTACTCTACTCAAATCGGCCGCTTTTTGACCATCTAGGAGGTGTCGGGGACAGGATGGTGATGGCGGTTTAAGCTTGGAGTGGCTCAGGCAAGCTGGCCACGAGAGAGGCTCTTCGGACGGCGGCGACCTTCGTCGCCAGGGTGCTAGGCTAATGCTACTGCCCAAGCGAATGCACCATCGTGACCTGCACGCAACAAGGATCTCACTGGAGCATGGAACCGAAAAATAATCGGGGAAATGGAAGTTAGGGTTTTGGAATCACCGGGCTCAGGGCCGACGATTGCCGGCGGCAGGAGCGATGAGAAGTCGATCGGTTGCTTGAGGAGGCGTATGACAGTGCTAGAAGCTCTATGGTGGCCAAAAGGTTTTATAGTGAGTGTAGGGCGGTGGCTACAGTGAGGCGGTTTCGGCCGCATTCTTCTCACGCGAGCGGAGAGAGGGGGAATGCACTGTAGTGGTGTAGGAGCTGTGAGGGGGAGGTGGCACTGTGCCTCTGCAAGACTTGAGTGGTTTGTTGACTTTGTGAGAGGTAGAAGCAACGAGAGAGGTGAGCTGTTGCAGCGGCGAGCGCGCGCGGTCGTCGGCGCGCTGAGCGAGGGAAGGAGCAGAGGGAGGGGTCACTGGTCAGTGGGACCGGTGCACAGGAGATGACGTCGGGTGAGGGACGAGTGGCGCCGCAATCCTGAGCGAGGAGGAGGCGACGCGCGAATGGCGTCTTCGGGAAGGAGGGGAAAAAGCGGCGCGCGCGCGAGGGCGCCAGGGAGGAGCGAAGGCGGAAGGAGCAAAAAGAGAAAACGGATATTTGGAGGCTCTTGCCAAATTGGGAAAGAAAATGCATTCACACAAGATTCACAAAATTTTCAAAAAGGTTTGAAATTTTGGGGTGTTTCACAAACTTCGGTGACTTGCCGTAACCTTCGTTAAATGTCCTTCCTCGTGTTTAATGTGTAGGGTTAAATGTTCTTCCTCACGTTGAATGTGTAGGACCGAGGGAGACGACGAAACTAGGATTAAATAGAAACTACCGTAGATAATTGGCCGCTACAATTTCTCCCAGAGGATGCATACCAAAAGATGGCTGTAAAAAATCTTGAGGCTCGTGAGCTGCTTGAGATCGGCTCACTTTAGGCTCGATTCGAGCTCGGCTCGAGCTACAAACGAGCTGCACTCAAGCTTGATCTCAAGCTCACGAGTTTCAACGAGCCGAGCTCAAATAGCTTGCAAGCCTCGAGGTTTTCTTACAGCCCTAAATACGTACTAACTTTTATCGAGTTTACTCGAGCCAAGTTTGAGTTTGAGTTTTTCTATTGTTGAAAATTAGTGTATGTTGAATTATTTTTTATTGTTATCGAGCTTACTCGAGGCAAGTCGAGCTCCAAACCCGGACCCCAACTCAGGCTCACTCGAGCTCTGCTCGAGTTTCTACCGAGCTCTAGCTTGGGAGGTCAGGCTCGCTCGAGCTTGGCTCTTTTATAACCCTATGCGCGCACGTTGTGGACTGATCGCATAGGCCCGCTGGTGGATGGTTCGCGGTGTATCGATAAACAGTCTGTGCCTGGAAAATAGGGGCAGAAAAGGCTAAAACAAAGGGTTTATTCATATTAGTTAGCTTTGAGTGATGAATAGTAGTGACTGATAGAAGCGGCTGTAGAAGTTAGGGCGTCCATATTGACTTATGGTTTTTGGTTTTATGCTGAGTGCATTATGCAAGAAAAAGAGCAAACGATGTTGCAACACAAAGCACTATGACATTCGGATCGTCATACAACTTACAGAATTATGATATAATACAATACATATTACATTATAATATGTGAAGGTACAAAGTGGATGATGAATAGTAATAGGTGATAAAAGCAACTTATAAAAACTAAAATATTTACATTGACTTTATCTTCTAAAAATAGAATACAAAAATCCAAGCCAATACAAACAGATCCAAACTTCCAACGACTGAGATCTTGACCCTCGTACACCTATCGAAAAGCTACGGAAGGCTGGAGCAAAAAGTTTCCTCTTCACAATGTCGTCTCTTTCAAATATTTATCTGTCAAAACCTTTTATATTAGCAGCAAAAAAAAGCAGAAGTGATAAAATAGGGAGTGTCTTACGATCCATGTGTGTGTAATATTTTTGTCTATTAAAGCTGAGTTCAAAATGAAGCACAAGAGTGCCAAATCATAACATTTGCCCGCTATCGTCCGATTCCAATCTAGTGAACACAAATAAAAAAGAAAAACCCAATAGATTCTACGAAAAAAGTACTCAATGGAGTATACGGACCTTCTTTTCAGCTTATGGTTTATAACTTCCTCTGAATAAACAAATATGATGGCTTTTTCATCACCTTTTCTAGACGATTTATCGGCTTATCGGTATTCAGTACATTCGTATAACCGCTCGTGCTAAGACCAAAAATCATCGACCGCAACTATACGCCATTAGTCGTAGCTGGAAAAAAAATCACCCTACATCTACATGTCTACATGTTTCGATGAGACCCTGTCCGCACGACCTTGTCCATGGGAGTCGCGCTTGACAGAGGGGTAGGGTCCAGCATGACAAAGCCTGTCAAGGGGCGGCACGTGGCACCCGGTTGGGAGAGAAAGACTGTAACATTTAGAGATTCTAAGAAATATAAAAATAAGTGTAATTTAAAATTTTTTACATGCATTTGTTTTTCCTTGGCTTTTATTGCAATTTCTTTGAACATAGCCGTTTGTGATATCTTAGTTATTACATACAGTTAATACTAAAAACCGTCCAGCTATTTAAATACCTATATTATTTCCTATTTTTTTTGCTAGCCTCAGGAAATGCTAGCCATGCCATCTGAAAACAAGCAACAAGATCACACATATAACACACGATAATCATTACACAGATCTCAACTAAATGATGTACATTTGAATGAATTATTTCATTAAACAATTAAGTGATTACAATTGTATCAAATGTTTCAACATCTAATTATTTCCGGGATAGAACTCTCCAATCTTATTTATGACCTCTGCTATCAAGAATTGGGAGAGTTTTCCTCGAATTTTAGCAAGTTTATCAAGATCGATTGTACTTTTGTCGAATTCCACGCGCTGTCGGTAGGAGTAGTGTTAAGTCATTAGCGCGCGCACACACACACATATATATAATATTGATAATCACAAAATAATTATTGACAGGTTAACAAACCTCTGGATCATTCATCTTAGTGTCCATAATTTCCTCCATATGGTGGCAAACAAAGAAGCGCATACATTGCCCTGTAGCTATAGTGGTCCTGTAAAAATAGAATTACATACATATGTATTATCAGTTCTAGAGGGCATTATAACAAAGTATGATATAGGATTGTTGTATTGTAGCGGGTACCAAAAATCACGTCCTATGTCATAGTGTGGTGCTGGATTCCTTGTATGCTATCCCTAGGCAACATAAGCGCTGAACGACCTACGTGATTCCAAAAAGTTAGTCTCAGCCACTACAAACGAAGGGAAGACCACAATAGAGTTATGTATGGAGGAAATGAGTTTACCTCTCAATTATTTGTTGCACACGGGTGAAGTCATGGTTGCTCCTAAGTAAAGAATCAAGATATATTATCTTGCTCCACTTTGGTACAATCACAATCAGAATTCAGTGACTCCTAGTCATGTATGTCGCTATAGTGATTAATCCTAAATTTATGTTACGTATAAAGTAGAAATGAAACTTATTTGGCAACTAGTGAAGCACTTACCCTTGGTTGAAGGGTATCATGATGTAGTCCTTGTCACTTTGTGAGTAAGCGGCCCCTCGTTATATAACTTGGACGACGCATTCGTTATCGTTGATGGATTGCTCGAGACTAAGTGTAGGTCAAGAAACCCACCGTTCGTTGTCGCTGGACTTGTTGGATCATGGATCTATACATAAGCAATGAGTTATGACATTTATCGATGTTACATGAATGTAGAACTTGATTGTACAATATACTTATAGTGTCGACATCATAGAAGTGACGTGTCGAGTTCGTTAGGGTTGAATAGTAAGAATAAGTCTTGAAGGTCACGATGAAGTAGCCCAAGTCGTGGAGGAAATGCGACTGTGTATCTCATAGTGAATCTATCAGGCTGGTTTGGCTTCATGTTGGAACTCTGCATGTACCGGTATGCAAAGTTCCGTAAATCAGTCCAAGCTTGAGTAATTGTGACTCGGGGACCAACGATACTTGATCATGAACTTCTATTCCTGGAGGCACCTTAATCTTCTTCAATTCAGCCTTGGCACCTCGCCACGATACATTTTCAATGTTGCCTTCACGAGCCGATGCGCTGGCTTCGAAGAGGAGCTTGAGGTGAAGTTATAGAGCGTTCTATTTGATAGGTATGGTCATATAGACATCGCAGCACGAAGGGTCCAGGTGATGTCCTCTTGGGCCTTTGGATGATTGTGTGGATGGCATCCTCTAGTGTCATGATTTCTTTGTTTAGGGCCTCACGGTGGGATAGCCCTAAAAGCGTCATTATCATGTCTATCTGTATCTTCGCAAAAGCGGTCTCTAGCTAGGCACCGTGCACCAATGTCCCGAGCAAGCATGGATATATCGCCAACCCCGCCTAGCGTCAACGGGAATGAAGCCAACAACCCCGATTACGAGGATGCGGTGTGACCTTTTATATAATGATACACGATGAGCTAAGGCGTCCACGAGTCTATCTATGCAGCATGCATTTAAGAGATGTACATTACCGGATGTCGCCGATAGGTAAGTGGCGTCGCTATATTCGAAAGTGGCGCAGACGCATAGCTACTCCGATCTTGGGGACTGGTGCTGTAATAATGGGGTGGCTTACGACTAGTTGCGGATTTGTCTCGATTCTTTTCTCAAAGCATCTATCTCTCCTCAAAGTGAGGCGATTATGCCCTCAAGTTTTGCATCAAAGTCCCATTTCATACTTTCCTCACGCTCGGCCTTAGATCTCTTCTTAATACTATATGCATCGGGGTCATTTGGGAATCCGTGACTCCAAGATACGTAAACCCCTAGGCCTTGTGTGTGACACAGGTGTTCCTTGTTTCCCAAGGCGGTGAATAGTATATCCCTCTCACGACTATTTGGAAGGAGTCTTGGAAGATTCAGTAGTCAATATTTGCTGATACTACGAGGTGGTGATTGGTTAATTTGAAAAGCTCATGGCTTATGGTGAAAACATCAGTAGTGGCTGAAAAAGCATCAGAGTGACAGAGGCTTATTTAGCATAATTAAATTTAAAAATTTTAAAAATATAAAAATATGTTAGCCCATTACGTATAATACAAACAAATACGGGAAAAAAGAACCGATAAAAAGCTCAACAAAAGCCAAAAGTTCAGAAAAACGAAACTTATTAATAGTAAAAAATAAGTCAGAAGTCAAAAGCCGAAACTCAACAAATTTGATGTTGATGTTAACATCCAGTTTACTACGATGTGATATGATACCCGATGTACAACAGAAGGATAGCAGAAGTGCATAATGATTTGACGTGGAACATGCAAAATTCTAGCTTGCAACCATAGACCTATGTTTGCAGACCTATGTTTGCAACCATAAACATGCAAAATTATTTTTGAACGGTAACTTGCTAAGCACCAAGCAACGTGACTTAGGGGTATCTCTGTATGAAAACGACGTAACGGCAGACAACTACTTGACGTGTGGAAATTTTGCATAGGGAAAAATCATTGTGCGACTAGGGCCTACAATGTGAGCCACGTGTCAATTTGGCACTCTCGCCGTCGATGGTGTCCTAGAAAACAGTGTAGTTGTTTGACTTTGTTTCCATGCGGCCATCGCCCATCAGCCAAGCTGCAACCGGCTACAGCAGCCGGCGGTTGGGTGAGTCGTTAATATAGATGGCCGATGACAACTGCCCTATCTGACGGGATCAATGCCCCTGGACTTCCTACGCTTACATCCATAGCTACCCGTACGCCTGGGTCGCGGTACAAAGTGGGGGTACGTCACTTTTTCTTCCAAATTAATTTTATATCATGTAACATGAATCCTACTCGGTCGATGAATCCTGCAAACAGTACGCTCCTACCCGGGGGTTATGCGGAATCCAGTAATTATATTTACGTCGTCAATTGATACAACGACAATATATACAATCTTGCAATATGCCAACCAATGGACAAATACTACTGGTAGATACATGGAGGTTAAAACTAACAAGGTTTTACCGGGTTAAATTAAGTGCTAAACAACACTCAATTGTTTTCTTGAACTAGGAGCACTCAGGTTTTCTCTCATATATGTACCCTTCAAAAAATATAAGTACTCCAAACCATAAAAGCACTTAAATTCCCTTTTCTCATGTATGCACCATCTCTAAAAAATATGAGTGTTCAGAATCACAAAACACTCCAATTCCTCTTCTCATGTATACACTCTCTTCAAAAATCTAAATACTCTAAACCATAAAAACACTTAAGTGCTCCTTAGACACCACCTTAAATCTTATCATTGACATCTGTTGATCTTAGCTGCACGTACTTCAAGTGGCTTAAACATTATTGACAGCACCGGGTGTTCATTCGTTTGTCCCAGCTGTAGTCCGTTAAGGAAAAAATAAGAAATACGAACGTATCACGAAGTAATTAACGGTATGTTTAGTGTAACTGGCATTTCATACACTGCTGTCCTTTTGCACACGTAGGTGTAGTCCCAGCTAACTCAAAAGTGACAAATGATTTGGTCAGAACGCGTGTAGCTTAGTGACGCTTTCTGAGAGGACGTTTCACCTGCAAAAAGCTAATAATTGTCAAAAACAAAATAACTTATTGATGTCCTCGCAAAACATACTTAAATTGCAAGTATATTCCTGGTCAGAACGGATTTGAGCATGAAGTAATGTAGCAAATTAAGCTCATCCTGCCAAAGGAAACGTTCGTAATTTTCCTGACCTCTCAACAACCGGAAAACATCCGTCCCCATCTGCAACTGGTGGATTATATCGTAGCAAAAAACTGAAATTAATGTTAGGAGAAAGAAACACGGAGCTATATTAATTAGCTCGTCTCGTAGGATCGAGATAGCTAGCCAGCTTATATATGACATCATGACCCATTCACACATGCACAGTGCACAGAACCACTCAAGTCAACCCCGTATATCTATCAGGGTTAGTGAACTACTGTTGCTATTTGTATATACATTATCAGTACGACAGTACCCTTTAATTAATTTCCTCGTGCTCGTTCAAGTACACTGTGAATGAACTTAAGCTAGGTGACAAGTAACAAAGCAAAAAATCCGACAAAGCCCTTGTTAATTTATGTGCGATGTTGCTGGCATGGTCCGTCAATGCATGGGTCTTCTTCCACCTATAAATAGCTCCCTACTCGATCAGCTTGTCCCCGCCATCGATCGCTTCTCTTTCTCCTATCTTACTCAAGCTTGAGTGTAAGAGAGATAAGTACAAGGTAGCGTATCCAAGACATGGCTACTAAGCTGCCCGTTCTGGTGGCATGTGGCTTGCTGCTCCTGGCTGCGGCGTGCCAGGCCAGCCCTTACTGGCCTCTGGAGATGGGGTTCTACCACGACAAGTGCCCCCAGGCGGAGGCCATCGTCAAGGGCGTCGTCGAGAAGGCCATCTATCAGAACCCTGGCAATGGCGCAGCCGTCATCCGAATGATCTTTCACGACTGCTTCGTCGAGGTATTGATCATTTTTTTTCAAGACACTGCCCCGGGCTAATTGCTAGCTTCTAGCAAAGGCGTCAAGTTTAGGTACATGCATAAGCATACAAAGATAAATTAAGGTGCACCATGGCAGCACGCATGCAGGCTAGCTAGCTTTGCTTTCTTGCCAGTACACATTTGTAGTTTTAGGGTTATCGCGCGTGCATGCCAACTAAATATTTAACAATGAGACGATCTCTTCCTAGTTATCACCTTTACGCTGTATATTTGTGTTCAATGGCAATTTAGGGAGCTCTCGACAAGTGTGCTAGCATCTGTATATATTTTTTTCTTTTATAAAGCGTCATAAGCATGTTTCTCACACATAATGTGTTTCTTTTACGTGCCAGCTAACCAACATTGGGCTTTACCTCAAGTTTGTGCAAGGAAAATTTTGAATCAGATACTTCCGTAGTCGATTAGCTGGTCTAACTGGTTGAATTGTTAATTAGGGTTGTGATGCTTCCATCCTCCTGGACCCGACGCCGTTCAGCCCGACGCCGGAGAAGGTCAGCGCGCCGAACAACAATACCTTGCGCGGCTTCGAGCTGATCGACGCGATCAAGGACGCCGTCGAGGCGGCCTGCCCCGGCGTCGTCTCCTGTGCCGACATCATAGCATTCGCGGCCCGCGACGCCTCCTACTTCCTCAGCAGCGGCAAGGTCTACTTCGACATGCCGGCGGGCCGCCGCGACGGGACCTTCTCCAACGCCTCCGAGCCGGTCAAATTCCTGGTCCCGCCGACGTCCAACCTCAGCGCCCTCGTCTCCAGCTTCGTCGCCAAGGGGCTCTCCGCGGAGGACTTGGTCGTCCTCTCCGGCGCGCACACAGTCGGGCGGTCGCACTGCTCGTCCTTCGTCCCCGACCGCCTCAACGTCTCTTCCGACATCGACGGCGGCTACGCCGGGTTCCTGAGGAGCCGGTGCCCGCCTAACCCGACGCCTGGCGGCAACGACCCGACGGTGATGCAGGACGAAGTGACGCCCAACGCGATGGACAACCAGTACTAC
The DNA here is from genome assembly GCA_036346575.1 of Dendrocalamus sinicus. Lineage (NCBI taxonomy): Eukaryota > Viridiplantae > Streptophyta > Magnoliopsida > Poales > Poaceae > Dendrocalamus > Dendrocalamus sinicus. The sequence goes on along the minus strand of CM070658.1, from coordinate 19,084,520 downwards.
AAGGACTTGCTGGCGCACACGGTGCTGTTCACATCCGACGCGGCCCTCCTGACGTCGCCGGAGACAGCCAAGATGGTGCTGGACAACGTCCACATCCCCGGGTGGTGGGAGGACAGGTTCAAGGCGGCCATGGTGAAATTGGCCAGCATCGAGGTGAAGGTCGGGTACCAGGGGCAGGTGAGGAAGAATTGCCGGGCTATCAACTACCACTAAGCTCAGATGCATGCCTACATGGTGAAGGATTGATCTCTCAGTTGTTTGTTTCATCCATGAGTTGCAAGCGTGTTGATGTGTCGTTGTTGTAATTGGAAAATGTTTTGAACTTTGTGTTTTGGTTATTCATTCGCTTTGTTTAATTTCTCCAGCCCAAAGGTATGATGGGGTTCGCTACGGAATTCTTTGTATGGACTCGTGTGAATGTTGTGTGCATATGAGATAGTACAGTTCAGCTTACATATAAATGTAACGTACAATATTATTAATTTGAAAAAAAACCGTAACAACTTCGGTTGGTTATATATGTTGCCATCATCAGATTGACTTCACTTTTACAATTTGTTCTATAGCTGGAAGTTTTTCATTGGGACTAGACCGTTGAGCACACGTGTGAGCTACAAGATCACTATAAGATTGACGTAGATTGTTAGAGTTAGTAATCTTGTTTAGTAATATTTGAGTCAGCCATGAGTGTGTTGTGTGCGTTGGATAAGCATGAGTTGTTGAGTTTGTTGCTCAACGTGTAGAGTCTGGTTGTCCTTTATAAGTTGGGCTGCTAAGTAATTGATTAATGAATAAGAAGAAAATCACACAAGTGTTGCGCATCACCAAGTCTGTGTTCTCTTAGCATCCCTCTTCTCCATAGACGTGTGTTCATATACTACGTGTTTTTATTTGAGCCAACAATCGAGTGCGGATGAATATACGAGACCAGCCATTGAAGTTGCTTTGATATCCTTGGATCGATGGAGGTGGCGCATGTGGGTAGACAATCCCTTTGTTGTAAGACCGTTGTAAGCTTGTTAGACATGTGTTCACTTTGCGTTGAAATACCACAAGTTAAAGAAGGAGGAGAAAGTGCTTCCAGCTGAAGCTCTCGGTGATGATGAACTGGCCTTGCTGTGATGATGCATGGAACATATGGAATCAAGATTAGGGGGAAAATGCTGCAAATCATCTTGATTACTTTTTTCTGCTAAGTGCTCTAGATGGTTTACTACGTATGCCATACTGAGTAGGATAGATTATTCTATTGTCGAACATATCTGTGTTCGTCAGTTGATTAGTGATCAAATTGATTAGCAAAAGCATCGATCAGGTTGTTAGCCATGCGTGCTTTGAGTGAGGTGGATAAGCGTGAGTTGTTGAGTTTGTTGCTCGACGTGTAGAGCCTGGTTGTCCTCTGTAAGTTGGGCTGTTAAGTTATTGATTAAGTAATGAGAAGAAAATGGTGCAAGTGTTGGGCGCCACAAAGTATGTGTTCTCTTGGTGTTCCTCTTCTCTACAGGCATGTATTCATATAGTATGTTCTTGATCTGGGCCAACAACCAAGAGTACGGATGAATATGCAAAGAAGTAGGAGCAACGGCGGCGAATGCCCTAGAAAGGATGGCAACGGTGGCTCCCAGAGAAGAATGGTAGCAATGGCACACTTGGGAGAGGTCTTTGTGCTAGTTCCCAGTGTTACCAACACTAACGATTGTCAGTGACCTGTGTTCTTGCCGATGCCAGAGGTGGAGAAGAGGAGATGGGGGTAGGAAGGAGGCAGTGGCTGAAGCTATAGGGAGAGAAGAAAGAGGTTGTAGGGGAGGAATAGAGAGAGAAACTAGAAGAGAGATTTATGGTAATGTGTACATGCTGGATGATGTGGTTAATGAGTGGGCTACCATGTCAGCCGAAAACTAGTGATGTGGTGTCTATGTGACAAAACCACTATCGAAAATAGCCTTAGGGATAAAAACTAGATGTTTTTGATAGTTTAGATAGTGAAACGTCTGGTTTTGTAGTTAGAGATTGAAACTAACACTTTTGCAAGAGTTAGAGGGTCAAATGAACTTATTCCAGTTAAATACAGGACATATGTGTGTATGGATGGATGTGTTTGATCAAGCTTGTGCTTCACAAATAAAAGGCTAGTTTAAGGGCTAATGTATTGATGGATGCATATCAGTTAACTGCAATAGTAAAATAGGAAACAAGATTAACTAAGTAGAAATTCGAAAATTAGATTTATTTTTTTCCCAGTCCAAATATGTAGCTATAGAATTAAAGCAGCAATCAAAGAAATTAGATCTTATTTTTGTCATTAAAATATGTAACTGAAATAATTAAGTTGCATATATAATTAATTATGTTTATAAATTTAATTAGAGGTTTTTGTAGAAGCTGGAAAATGGTCTCATGCCCTGAAGCTGGACCTCAATAGTAGCACCCTTACTCTTTGATAGACAAAAACATGGAGTTCTTTTTAAAAATACTTATTGAATTAAAGACACTAACTATGCCAATTTGTGTATGTATAATTTTTATGAAATAAAGTAGAAATATCTTAAATAAAACACACTCGAGGATTATTCCAAAGGAAAACCCACGTATCAAATAATGCCCTCACACATAGTAAGGAGAGCATTGCTATGATCTGATGGTGAAAGACCCCAAAAATTCAAATCAAATTTTCTTTGGATTTTTGCTAGATTTTTGAGTGATTTTGAAACTTTCCTTTTTGGAAAGGTTTCCTGCAGCCGCTTTCCTTTTCTAGCAGGCGCCATCCCCTTCCGTTGGCGGCATTCTTCTTTTCCGCTTCCCTTCTTTCCCCGACGCCTCCTTCCTTTCCCTGCTGGCGCCCCCTTTCCTCCCCGCTTTCTCCCTCGCGCACGCACTGCGCACTGCGCCCACGTTTGCACACCGCGTCACCGATTTAAAGTTGGTCCGAAACCAGCGGCGCCTCCTCGCCACGTGTTGGCCCGCCCTCGCCTTGGACCCACCTGCCAGTCGCCGCCCGTCTCCCTCCGCCGCGCGAGAGAGCGCGCTCCGCCGTGCGGTTCGGCCACCTGCTCCCGCGCCGTTCCTCCGCCATTACTCACGCGCCTGAGCCGGATGCCTCCCTTCACTTCGAGATGACACCCAGCAGGCTCCCGTCCTCCTGGCTGACCCGGCACCGCACCCATCCCTCTCTCCTCGTTTTCATCTCCTCCGCCGAGGCTTAAAGCCGCCCTCTGCTCCCGGCACTCCGTGCGCCTCAAGCCTCCTACCACCTCAATCACTTCCGCCACCCCAAAGAGCCTCCGTGAACAACCGATTGGGCTCTGCTGCTCCCTCGCGCCGTCGTTCCCCTCCCTGCGTCGGCGACCCCGTGAGACAATCCCTTTCCTTTCCCTCATTTCTTGATTCCATTCGCCGGAGCTTCTCGCTACTCCCTAACCTCGATGGTACACTTATCGGCGGATGGACGTCCATGGAGCTCGCACCGTAGTTCACCGTCAACCACGAAGCTCCTCTTGGCCAGCTCGCTCGGAGGCTTCCGGCTGAAGCCACCGCCACCAATGTGAGCCCGAGCTCCCTAATCGTGAAAACCCCGCCAATTTGGCTTGACCAACTCCGTGACCTCTCTCGCCACCGAGAGCCAAATCTCCCCTTCTTTCCCTGCCTTCTCCTTTGGCCTTCACACCTCCAACTCCCAAAATGGGTTTCCGCGTCGAGATCTACCGGTGGTACCCTCCCGGCCGCGAAGCCCACGCTGTTGCCGTGGAGCGGAGACACCTCGTCTCTGCCTCTCTCTGCGCGTGCGGCGAGAGGAAGAAGACAACCGGCATGGCCGCATCCCCGCCATCCTCTCCCCTTCGTTGCCATATAACGTCGACCGTCGGATGGCGTATCTTCTCTGCTGTCCGATGCCACTAAAACCACCTCTCCGCAGCCGCCCGATTCACCTCCCTCTACCCCCGTCCGATCCACTCCACCCCATCTCATCCCGTCCGCCCCATTCCTGCAGCATCTTCACCGTTTGCCCGAGCCACACGTTCAACATCCACCTCGGGTGAGCGCGGCGCGCGAGTGGGCTGTGGCCCCTTGGCTCGCTCGATCGTGGCTGAAGCGTGTGCAGCGTGGACGCGTGGGCCGTTTGGCGCGCTGGCTGCTGCTGATGCAAGGCCGTCTTTGTAGCACCCGAGCCGGCCTAGCACTGTTCACCGATTTTTCCAGGGATTTAATCTTTTCCAAAAAATCCAAATAAATCCTAGAAAATCACAGAAATTCCCAAAAATTCCCAAATTTCACCACTTTGCTCAATTTGATGCCCTGAATACATTTTTGACATCCTTTTTCCCAGATTCATCCCAGAAAAATTCCAAAAATTTCCTATTTGGAGATTTATGCATTTTACTCCTTTTTCATAGATTATTTTTCCTAGCTTGATTAGGCTCAAGCCGGACTTATGTTATTTTTGTGTGTTTGCGCTAGTTTTGGATATTCTGGAAGCTTCGGTGCAGGGCCAGGATCCAGGAGTTACTACGTTCGAGATCGCTGAGATCGTCCAGATTCACGGCAAGTCGCAAACCCTTGATCATATTGTATCACATGTTGTTTAAATATGTTATTATGCTACTTGCATTATTATTAGTTGTGAAATGTTAGTTTGGGTAAAATAAAATGTTTAGAATGACATGCTATATAGATAAAACCTGCCACCGATAAATGCCATGTTAAACTTGTAGCCCCGCCCTTGTAACCCCTAGAATTACCATAAAAGTAATATAATTACATGTAGGTTACTTATATCTCATGCAAAATCTTCACACTACTAAGGTTGTGGCCGTGGGCCGGTAGATTTCAAAAGTCGGAGTTAGGGTAAGGTGGTATGAGACACCGTACCCTAGGGTGGTAGTGCAAGCGTGCATGAGTTAGGGTAAGGGTGTTGTGGAAAACCGCGAGACGGTCTTCGCCCACCGCTTTACCCTAGGGTGGAGGTTGCGAACCTCAAGAAAATGTAAGGACTAGAGCCTTACGCTTAGCAAATGACATAGTGACCGCTCAACCACGGTGTTGACTTGTCAACCACGGTTTAGTACTGCTCAACTTTGAGTGAAGCCACGCATTGGGAGTCGGTGCGGATCGCAGATTCGAACTAAGACAACGATAGGACCCCACAACTCGGGCCCGGCGTTCCGTGGTGGCCAACGGATACCCGAGGGTATGCGGATTCCGAACCTATCGGGTGGAGTGTATATCAAGGGTTGAGCGTGAAAGACCGGTTCCTTAACTTAGTCATGAGGGTTAAGGTTGCATGTGGGTAAAGTTGGGCAACTCTGCAGAGTCAATCAAATGGTATTCGAATACGCCGTGCTTCAGGTTAATGGAGCTGTGTCACTTGGGTGATTCCAGCTGCGAAGCTTAAGTAGTTTTTACAAGTGTTTTAACTGGACTAGTTGGTTAATTATCTTTTTATGAAAACCCCCTTAATCCTAAGGAGTAGCTGTCAGTTTTGAATTTCTAAAAATGTTTACAAATAAAACTCCATCCACTCAAAGTTAATAAACCAAATATATTCCCTTCCTTTGTTGATATGTGCAAGCAGCTAAGGTAGGTTTTTTGTTGTGACTTGCTGAGCTGGTTAGCTCACGGCTTGCTAAACCCCTTCAGAGGATCAAGACGCTGGTGAAGGTCTCCCTGATGAGGAAGCCCCTGAGGAGCGTTTCTTCGATGAGGACCCTTGGTTCTAGGTCTCCGCCGCGCTCAAACTTTCCTTGGAGCTTTTGTGATGTATTATACTTTGGGCTTGCACGCCCATCGCAGAAAGCGGGTTGTTAAACCTTATGTGAAATATAAGTTGGTCTTTTGGTTGTAAGCATGTGATGGTATACTCTTGCACGACACTCCATAACTGTTCAAGCATGAATAGTTGTGGAATGCCGTGTCCCAGCGCCACAGAAGCGGGGCGTTACGATGCTAGCCCAAAATCGCCATTGTGCTAATGTTGTGAGGATGGATAAGCTACCAGCATTGCATAGAGGAGCCTTCTAATGCTTTGCAATAATTTGGCTGCTTGCTGCTATGTAAATGATTTGGCTATGCTCAATACCATCATAGGTGCAAAGGAAGATGTTTCTTTTATTTTCTTTCGTGCATAATTCTGATCCTAGCAAAGACAACGATAAGGAAAATCTATCTATCCATCTTTTGTGGATGACATATTTGAAACCAATGTTCATCAATGTTTGTTTCTCTAATGGCACTTTGTATTTAGTCTTACCGCCGGTTACAATCTCTTGTTTCTTTTCTTTTCGTACATATTCCAAAAAAGGCCCAAACATCTAGCTCCTAGGAGTGTATAGTAAACAATTCATTTTCAAAAGGGAAAAAAGAAGCAACAAACAATTACATTGTATGGTTACATGTTGTAAATCCTTTCGCCATTAATTAATAACATTTAGTGTTCCTCACAAAAGAGAAAAGGATAACTATCCTGTCATCATAATAAAATGTGACATACACAACTATAAAAACTTTGAATATGTAATTATCTTAGGATTTACATAATATGTAAATTTTATAGAACTACAAGCACATGCATATGCACGGATTAATGACTAGTATCTATAATCTGTAATCTCATCACAATAGTATTACTCAGATTGAGCTCTAGACCAAAACAAGGTTTCTTTTCTCTCACTAGATCAAAATGAGGTTTCTTTTTTCCACCCGTGCTCATGTGCCAATATGTGTATAAGCTCAACACTTAAATTAAGGTCCCAATTGGCATTGCGATGGATTACAATAATCCCATTCGGTTGAATAGCTTTGGATATTTTGGTGTTTGTTAAGAACTTAACATTTTCAAAAACCATATCACAAAAGGAGATATTATTGTGTTCTAGAGAAATAGAAATATGGGGTAGTTAGATAGAATCATGGTCGGCTTTGAGATTGGGGGGGTGTAAATGAGAGCCAAAACCTTTTCTTCTATGTACTCTAAGGTTCTTTCACTCCAATAGTTATAAGAAACTATAAAGATCGTAGCCTAAACACAAACAGTGGAAACACCCCAAAAATCCGAGTAAAATAAGCCAATTCTCGCTGAAAACTGTCAAAAGGATGATCCGATTGGAAAGGATGATCTAAACAATAAGGATGATCTAATTGGACCGAAACACCACGAACTCAAACCAAACTGCTACTCGATATTTTATCAACTTGGGATCAAGTACACATGTTATTTTGCCATTATAGCATGCAAAAATGAAATCAAAATTGAAACTTGACAGAAGAAGGTTAGTAGATCTAACAAACCTAATCAAGAATTGAAACCAAGCAAAACACCAAACTTGAGCCTAGGGCTTTTTCATGGGTAAAGATAGTCAAGTTGATCTTGGATCAACTCTCGTATGTTCTAGCAAGTGTAAGATGAAAATAATATCATTATATTTGTCTTGTAATATGCTTTCACAATATATAATTTGTTATTATTTTTACTAATATATTATGATAGAAAATCATAGTAAAGGTCTTGCATAGGAGACCATGAAAACTCATGTCGACCTAATTTGTAGACCGAGGAAGTACATCAACAAAAAAATACTTCTTATGAAGTTATTTGGTTACAACACATTATCATAGTAGCATTTCTGGAAGGAACGTATAGTCACACAACAACAGCCAAAAGAATCAACAAATGAAAACAATGAAAACATAACAAATTTTAGGGGTTAGTTAGGTAGTTAATTAACACCACTATTTTGGAAACATAAGAATGAAATCCCTAAAAACAAATGAAGTAATGTGGATGGAGGCATCCGACTGATCAATCATTCGGGTTGATTAGTTGACGACCCTGCAATGTTTCTTGATCTTGCACTGGTAACCGGTCTTAACCTCAGCGGTGGCCATCTTGATGAATGCCTTCTTGAGGAAAAAAAAACTTCCATTTTGCAAAAAAATTCAGAGGGAAATGAAATAGGCAAAATGAACAAAATTTCATCATTTTGGTTAAAAATTCAGATGAAATATTCAAACATAATTTGAATTTTGATAAATTTTAACCAAAATTTGGGGAAAAATTCAAATGAGGACAAATTCACCCAAAATTTGACCAAAATATTCAAACATCGATGGTCACAACACCACCTACTATACCTCCTTTAGTAGCTTCTCCGTCGTTCTCGTCTCCTGAACTAGCTGTTTCCACATCCTCCTCTTTCTCGCTTTCTGCCTGGTTGGCAAGGTACATGTGGCAATTAATACAGGCTGTCCACTATCTCTCTATGCCTTCGTTCGACTCAAAATTCTCAGCACGCCTCGTCAGGTCTTCATCACCCACGCTTTCGCCCGCATCCCCACCAACGCTAGACTCTACATCACCATTGGAGACCAACCTAAGCACCTCATCACCAGTAGCTCCACCAGAACAACTCATGCCGGATGATTCTATCCTCTCTACAAACGGAGCATACACCATCAGCCTCGTATATATCGCGGCATCAGGGTTACACACAACCTCCATGTATTTGCCCCATGAAGCGTCACTTGTCACCTTCAAAAGTTGCCAAAAAGGTCTCCCCTGCACCACCCACCACTGAGGCATACAATGCCTCAATGCATATGTTCTTCCTTGTAGTGTCTGTTCGCACGGAATGCACATACATCCTTAGCTCTGACAGCTCATGTCCTTGAGCCCAGACTCTCAAATCACGGTCCGGTCACATTGTGATGGGTCCGACCCATATGGCCCATCGCGTACAAGACCATTTCTATATAACACGAACAAATCTTGAATGTCGCACATGACGACGTAAACACAGTGCTTATGAAACCCACTTAGAACACGATATGCAATGATCATACCATGCAATAGCTGCTATCATAACATGTACAAATTAACACCCTACACATTGCATAACAATTAATTTCTAACTCACCAAGTATTTTTTATTTTTTTGTCAAATAGTCTGTGCACTTCCAAGTAATAATGTTTCAGATTTTCAAAATTTCTGGCTTTTAGGGGACATGGAAAAATTAACACCGTGCACATTGCGTAATAATTATTTTATAATGCACTAGGCATTTTTCATTTTTTTCTGTCATGTAGTATGTGTACTTCCATCTAATAACGTTTCTGATTTTTGAAATTTCTAACTTTTATGGGACTTGTAAAATTTGACACCCTACACATTGCATAATAATTATTTTCTAGCTTACTAAGTATTGTTTTTCGTCAAATAGTATGTGCACTTCCACCTAATAATATTTCACATTTTCGAAATCAACACCGTGCACATTTCATAATAGTTATTTTGTAAGGCACTAAGTATTTTTAATTTTTTCATCAAATGGTCAATGTACTTCTAGCTAATAATGTTTTAGATTTTCGAAATTTCTGACTTTTATGGGACATGTAAAAATTAACACCCTACACATGCATAATAACTATTTTGTAACGCACCAATGCATAATAACTATTTTGTAATCCACTAAGTATTTTTAATTTTTTTTGTCAAATAGACGGCATACTTCCAGCTAAAAATGTTTCACAGTTTTGTAATTTCTAACTTTTAGGGGACACGTACAAATTAACAATCTACACATTGCATAATAATTATTTTCTAATGCATTAATTGTAACTATTTTGTTTGCACTCAAACTCATTTAGCCCATGGGTAAGCAATGTCATGCACATAATTACCGTGACTAATAAGTAATTAATGACGCTAACAACACTATGTCTTCTAAGTGAACTACGGGTACAGACCAACTACATAATGCTAAGTACTACTTTTCTAGACTAAGAAGCTACCATTTAGTTAATTATATGCTAATCATATTGCTAAAACTATACTCTGATGTGGATGAAAATTACCTTTTCTTCGTGGTCACAAGCCGATCTACAACTTTTGTAGCTGCACAAACTTCAAATTCAAAATGAAAACCACTCAAAATTTGGCGGACCATCGGCCTTCCTTCCTTCTGCTCTCCCTCTCTCGGTTTCTCCGCCTTTGGATGAAATGGGGATCAAATGATCCGGGACCATTTTGTTGTGCACAAGCAGTGAGGCGGGGATAGGCGATGCGTGCCGGCGCCGGTGTCTGTGATGCGGGACACGTCACGGGGGCCACAATCGGGTGGCGCATCGGCGCATGTGAAGGGGTATACGCCACACCCCTAGCGCAGGACCTAACCGACTCCTACCATGCCCCCGGCGCGGAAGGCTGCGTGTAGCGACGGTGTGGCCTGAAGCTCTATGGGGCCCGGCGTGGGTGGGTACCAAGGTGACGGATCTTTGTCATGGGTGGTGCGCGGTAGGGGCCACGAGTTAGCCGATGATTCTTTCGCACTCGACAAGGGGCTATATTTGCAATTTTGTACCATATGGAGCTAATTTTGAAATTAATGTGCCACTACGGGGCCAAATAAATAAAAACCCAAACTTCGGGTGTACCACAACCAAAGTACCAAACCAAAATAATTACCTTACGAGTTCGGTGTTTGATTTTTATTTGATATATTTGGAAATCACATTTCTAAAACCAAATAATTTTATACTGAATATACCGAACCGAGTAAGAGCAAGTACAATAGTATAGCCAACTAGTGGCTATAACACTTGTCCATTTCATCTATAGCCTTCAAAAAAATAGTTCATACAATAAGGTAGCTATTACAATAACTATTTGGCCCCACGTGTAAGAGAGTGAAATGCATATTTTTACGTGCTATAGCTAGCTGTAATTTAGTAGTGACTTCCTTCTCTCTCTTCCTTTCTCTCTCTGCCACATAAGATTTTGTTGATATTATATTTGCTATAGCCTGCTGACTAAGAGCAAGTACAATAGTATAGCCAGCTAGTGGCTATAACACTTGTCCATTTCATCTATAGTCTTCAAAAAAATAGTTCATACAATAAGATAGCTATTACAATAACTATTTAGCCCCACGTGTAAGAGAGTGACATGCATATTTTTACGTGCTATAGCTAGCTGTAATTTAGTAGCCAGCTTCATTCTCTCTCGCCACGTAAGATTTGGTTGATATTATATTTACTATAGCCTGCTGACTAAGTCTTATTGTACTGCTCTAAGGCTTATTGTATCTGCTCTAAGGCGTATAAACTGAATGCCCACCCTAGCTCTGATACTAGTGGAAACTGGCCAGTAAGGTAGGTAGCAATCATACTAGTCATGTGCGTGGTATGTGTGGCTTTGTATGAGTTCGAGAAGTACTTCTACATTCGTTGGCAGACTAAATTGCAAAAACATTAGAATAGTACATTAGTACTCAGGCTTTTGAAAACCAGTTTGAAATTTTTTATGGGATCACGTTAAACTGATTTCACCGATAATCAGACAATTTTGGAGGATTTCGGCCTAGTTCTGATATATTAATGTATTGGAGTAGTAGGTAGTTGCAAATAATGCCCTTAATGTTGTTTTGAAATTTGTGATTTTTATTCATAAGGAGATATTGCATCGCAACACTTGTTCTTCCCGGATTAATTTGTACAGTTACAGAGAATCCTTACGGCTTGTTTATACGGGGGATTTGGATTGAAATTCTTAGGGTTTACTTCAACCCAAAAATTCCCAAGGAATCCCTTTATCCAAACACCACCAGAATTTAGTACCTGACTCTAATTATGTTGGAACGTTCTACGCAGCGATATTGAATAAACTCGAAATCTTGTTGACCTTGGAATGTTCCTCCCAGAAAACTAGGAGTGCCACCAAATTGCCATAAAGTAATGGTACCAAGCTGGACACAACTATTAGACTTGCAGTTAATTAATTAAGAACACTTTGGGTACTTACCCGTACATATTTTTAAGAAGTAGAATGTTTTTTTAGGGTATAGAATGGTTTGATCTTGCGAGTTGCGACTTAACATTATTGACCTACGCACTACGCAGATTACAGAAAAAAAAAACCAGCTAACATGAGAGATGGTCAATCATTCCCTTCACACAAATCTTGTATTTACTGGTAGTGGGTGGGTTGGACGGACAAGACAGGCAAGCAGAGGCGATGGTCACTGGTCAGTGAAGCCAGCGCTACCTGCGACGTACGAACGGTGCGCAATGCGTTGGGCCGGGCTATGCAATTCGTTCAAAAAAACAAAAGGAAAGATAAATGCATGCAATCGTCGGTGAAGAAGAACGGAATTGATATATAACATCTCGTCGCCAACAAACTTAATGTTTTCAATGGAGCTTCTCATCGTTGAATGTACTTAAGATTCGTGCAGCTCCACTCCTCCAGTTCTGGTAAGCGCACTGTAACGTCCCCATTTCTGGAAACGGTACAGAACATCGAAACCGTACAAAATAAACGATTCGACGTTCATGAATATGAGTGATCATCACAACAGTACCAGCTTACAACAAAAGATCCATCTTTATTACAATATAAGGTTATCGTCTTTTTACAGTAGCGCGTAAGCCTACAAACCACAATACATTACAAAAGAATCCAAACGGCACGGCGTAAGCTAAAACCTAAGACCAATCCTCATCGAATAGATTGGTTCCTCGGAGCTTCATCCTCTGCAGTTCTTCCGATAACCTTGACCTTCATTATTTGTGTTTAGCAAGTAATGAGTACAACCGTACCGATGAAGTTACAAGGGTAAACCCTAATTTACTAATTGCAAGGATATTCAAAGGATGGGCATATATTGGTTTTATTACATTGAGTGGATACAGTTTTATTTGCAAATAAATAAAATTTAAAATATTTGCTCCTTAAGATCGGGGTTTTATTAACCGATAAACTTCATCATTTACAGATTAACATCATCACAAACCCTACTTATACCTCGTTGTTGGAATCACCCAATTAACACACTTCATTAACCGGAAGCACGGCGTATTCGAATACCATTTATTTTACTCTGCAGAGTTGCTCAACTTTACCCACACGATCTCTTAACTCCCGCGTGAGTTAAGAAAGCTAGGTTGTTTCACCGCTCAATTCTCTATATAGGCTCTACCAGCAAAGCATCACTTAGTCACGCCCAATTATTACACATACACTTCCCTTTGCCATTTTAAGTGAATACTACCGTTGTTAGGTACCATGACATACCTAACTCCCGGCATCTTGTCATCTCATCTGTGGAGTTTCAATTGAACTGAGCAGCTACTAAACCAGTGTTGACAAGTCAACTCCCGTGGTTTGAGCGATCACTATGTCTTTACTTGGCACAAGGGTCTCGTCCTTATATTTTTCACCTAAGGCATCCAACCACAACCCTCCACTATGCTCAACAAACACTAACCACCACCCATCCAAACCAGCCTCCATCCTAGGGTAAGCGATGGGCTAAGTCCGCCACTCAGATTCCCACCAACCTCTCTACCGAATTCCAACCTTAGGGTAAAGCGATGGGCTAAGTCCGCCACTCAGTTCCCACCAACCTCTTTACCTTAGGTCCAACTCTTTTAAATACTACGGACCCATGACCAAAGTCACTTAGTAGTGTAAATTGTTGAACGGAATGATCTTATATATATTTGTACAATATTTTAATTCTTACTAAGGTTGTCAAGGTGAATGTGGCCATAAATCAAGGCGGGATACTTTTCAGTGGTAGGATTTATCTACATAGCATGCCATTCTAAACATTTTATTTTAAGCAATTATCAGTTCACAAATAACATTAATGGAAATACTGTAATTAAATAATTTAAATATCATGGGATTCAAAATGATCAAAAACATGTAACTTGCCTTGCTGATTGGGAATTTCAACTATATCGTAGATTTGGGCGACTGGCTCGGGCTCAGGAGCTGCAACCTCTGCGATCCAGGAAGCTAGCGCAAACACATAAAATAATAACATAAGTCCAAACTTGATTCTAATCAAGCTAGGGAAAATAATCTAAATAAAAGGAGCAAATTGCATAAAATCTCAAATAAATAGTTGGAGGATATTAAGATTGGATTTTTGGTGGAAAGGAAATATTTAGATTTGTGGGATTTGAATTTATGGAAATTGAATTTGGCAAAAAGGAGAAATTTAAATACATGAAATTTGAATTTGGAAGAATGGAGGCCAGATTTAAATCTAGGGTATTAAACTGGTCAAAATGGTGTATTTTGGTATTTTTGGGGTTTTGGATTTTCTGGATTTTCTAAAATGCATGAGCGATATGAGCCACTGGGATGCATAGTGCAGCCGGCCTGATTTCCAGCGACCAAGCGGGCGGTCGGCCTCGACCGAACGCGCGCGCGCGGCCACACGAGCCGCTGCCTGCGGTCTCGCGCGCTGGCGCAGCCTAGCGTGTGCGCGCACGCTCGCCCGATGGGCGACGCGCGGCTGGCGTGAACGGACATGATGCGACGATTGTGACCGACGGATGGGGAGGCAGTGGCAGATCTACGGGCAAGATTTAAATGGACGCAAATGGTTGGATGGGCTTGACGCGAACGGTCACGATATGACCACGTCGCCCCGGAGGTCGTCTTCAACCTTGAGCGCTCCTCCCGGCGAGGACAGAGGAAATGGACTTCGGCGCACGGTGACCACAAAGCATTGGGGGAGGAGTGGTTCCACTAAAAGATGCGGTTAGGGTTTAAGTTTCTATTTTGGGTATTTGGAGAGCATGCGGACCACCCGAGACAGCAGGAGGCAGCCGGGAAGACAATGGTCCTCACGGTGGCGCCATGACTTCCTAGGGGTACTCTACTCAAATCGGCCGCTTTTTGACCATCTAGGAGGTGTCGGGGACAGGATGGTGATGGCGGTTTAAGCTTGGAGTGGCTCAGGCAAGCTGGCCACGAGAGAGGCTCTTCGGACGGCGGCGACCTTCGTCGCCAGGGTGCTAGGCTAATGCTACTGCCCAAGCGAATGCACCATCGTGACCTGCACGCAACAAGGATCTCACTGGAGCATGGAACCGAAAAATAATCGGGGAATTGGAAGTTAGGGTTTTGGAATCACGGGCTCGGGCGGCGATTGCCGCGGCGGGAGCGCGAGAAGTCGATCGGTTGCTTGAGGCGTATGTATGCGGTGCTAGAAGCTCTATGGTGGCCAAAAGGTTTTATAGTGAGTGTAGGGCGGTGGCTACGGTGAGGCGGTTTCGGCGCATTCTTCTCACGCGAGCGAGAGAGGGGAATGCATGCTGTAGTGGTGCGGGAGCTGCGAGGGGAGGTGGCACCGTGCCTCTGCAAGACTTGAGTGGTTTGTTGACTTTGTGAGAGGTAGAAGCAACGAGAGAGGTGAGCTGTTGCAGTGGCGGCGCTGCATGATCGTCGCCTTGAGCGAGGAAGGAGCGAGAGGAGGGTCACCGGTCGGTGGGACCGGTGCACAGGAGATGACGTCGGGTGAGGGCGAGTGGCGCCGCAATCTGAGCGAGGAGGCGACACGCGAATGGCGTCTTCGGGAAGGAGGGGAAAAAGCGGCGCGAGGCGCGAGGAGGAGCGAAGGCGGAAGGAGCAAAAAGAAAGCGGATATTTGGAGGCTCTTGCCAAATTGGGAAAGAAAGTGCATTCACACAAGATTCACAAAATTTTCAAAAGGTTTGAAATTTTGGGGTGTTTCACAAACCGGCGACTTGCCGTAACCTTCGTTAAATGTCCTTCCTCGTGTTTAATGTGTAGGGTTAAATGTTCTTCCTCACGTTGAATGTGTAGGACCGAGGAGACAGCGAAACTAGGATTAAATAGAAACTACCGTAGATAATTGGCGCTAAAATTTCTCCCGGAGGATGCATACCAAAAGATGGGTGTAAAAATCTTGAGACTCGTGAGTGCTTGAGATCGGCTCACTTTAGGCTCGGTCGAGCTCGGCTCGAGCTACAAGCGAGCTGCACTCAAGCTTGATCTCAAGCTCACGAGTTTCAACGAGCCGAGCTCAAATAGCTTGCAAGCCTCGAGGTTTTCTTATAGCCCTAAATACGTACTAACTTTTATCGAGTTTACTCGAGCCAAGTTTGAGTTTGAGTTTTCTATTGTTGAAAATTAGTGTATGTTGAATTATTTTTATTGTTACCGAGCTTACTCGAGGCAAGCCGAGCTCCAAACCAGGACCCCAACTCGGGCTCACTCGAGCTCGCTCGAGTTTCTATCGAGCTCTAGCTTGGGAGGTCGGGCTCGCTCGAGCTCGGCTCTTTATAGCCCTATGTGCGCACGTTGTGGACTGATCGCATAGGCCGCTGGTGGATGGTTCGCGGTGTATCGATAAACGATGCATGCACGGAAAATAGGGCGAAAAGGCTAAAACAAAGGGTTTATTCATATTAGTTTCTTGATGGTTTTAGCTTTGAGTGATGAATAGTAGTGGTGATAGAAGCGGTTTGTAGAAGTTAGGGCGTCCATATTGGCTTATGGTTTTTGGTTTTATGCTGAGTGCATTATGCAAGAAAAAGAGCAAACGATTTGAATCGTCATACAACTTACAGAATTATGATATAATACAATACATATTACATTATAATATGTGAAGGTACAAAGTGGATGATGAATAGTAATAGGTGATAAAAGCGACTTATAAAAACTAAAATATTTGCATTGACTTTATCTTCTAAAAATAGAATACAAAAATCAAAGCCAATACAAACAGATCCAAACTTCCAACGACTGAGATCTTGACCCTCGTACACCTATCGAAAAGCTACGGAAGGTTGGAGCAAAAAGTTTCCTCTTCACAATGTCGTCTCTTTCAAATATTTATCTGTCAAAACCTTTTATATTAGCAGCAAAAAAAAAGCAGAAGTGATAAAATAGGGAGTGTCTTACGATCCATGTGTGTGTAATATTTTTGTCTATTAAAGCTGAGTTCAAAATGAAGCACAAGAGTGCCAAATCATAACATTTGCCCGCTATCGTCCGATTCCAATCTAGTGAACACAAATAAAAAGAAAAACCCAATAGATTCTACGAAAAAAGTACTAAATGGAGTATACGGACCTTCTTTTCAGCTTATGGTTTATAACTTCCTCTGAATAAATAAATGTGATGGCTTTTTCGTCACCTTTTCTAGGCGATTTATCGGCTTATCGGTATTCAGTATGTTCATATAACCGCTCGTGCTAAGACCAAAATCATCGACCGCAACTATACACCATTAGTCGTAGCTGGAAAAAATCACCCTACATCTACATGTCTACATGTTTGAAATCAAGCAGAGGAGACCCTGTCCGCACGACCTTGTCCATGGAGTCGCGCTTGACAGAGGGTAGGGTCCAGCATGACAAAGACTGCCAAGAGGCGCACGTGGCACCGGTTGGGAGAGAAAGCGTAACATTTAGAGATTCTAAGAAATATAAAAATAAGTGTAATTTAAAATTTTTACATGCATTTGTTTTTCCTTGGCTTTTATTGCAATTTCTTTGAACATAGCCGTTTGTGATATCTTAGTTATTACATACGATTAATACTAAAACCGTCCAGCTATTTAAATACCTATATTATTTCCTATTTTTTTGCTAGCCTCGGAAATGCTAGCCATGCCATCTGAAAACAAGCAACAAGATCACACATATAACACACGATAATCATTACACAGATCTCAACTAAATGATGTACATTTGAATGAATTATTTCATTAAACAATTAAGTGATTACAATTGTATCAAATGTTTCAACATCTAATTATTTCCGGGATAGAACTCTCCAATCTTATTTATGACCTCTGCTATCAAGAATTGGGAGAGTTTTCCTCGAATTTTAGCAAGTTTATCAAGATCGATTGTACTTTTGTCGAATTCCACGCGCTGTCGGTAGGAGTAGTGTTAAGTCATTAGCGCGCGCACACACACACATATATATAATATTGATAATCACAAAATAATTATTGACAGGTTAACAAACCTCTGGATCATTCATCTTAGTGTCCATAATTTCCTCCATATGGTGGCAAACAAAGAAGCCGCATACATTGCCCTGTAGCTATAGTGGTCCTGTAAAAATAGAATTACATACATATGTATTATCAGTTCTAGAGGGCATTATAACAAAGTATGATATAGGATTGTTGTATTGTAGCGGGTACCAAAAATCACGTCCTATGTCATAGTGTGGTGCTGGATTCCTTGTATGCTATCCCTAGGCAACATAAGCTATTGAGCGACCTCACGTGATTCCAAAAAGTTAGTCTCACCACTACAAGCGAAGGAAGACCACAATAGAGTTATGTATGGAGGAAATGAGTTTACCTCTCAATTATTTGTTGCACACGGGTGAAGTCATGGTTGCTCCTAAGTAAAGAATCAAGATATATTATCTTGCTCCACTTTGGTACAATCACAATCAGAATTCAGTGACTCCTAGTCATGTATGTCGCTATAGTGATTAATCCTAAATTTATGTTACGTATAAAGTAGAAATGAAACTTATTTGGCAACTAGTGAAGCACTTACCCTTGGTTGAAGGGTATCATGATGTAGTCCTTGTCACTGTGAGTAAGCAGCCCCCTCGTTATATAACTTGGACGACGCATTCGTTATCGTTGATGGATTGCTCAGAGACTAAGTGTAGGTCAAGGAAACCCACCAGTTCTCGTTGTCGCTGGACTTGTTGGATCATGGATCTATACATAAGCAATGAGTTATGACATTTATCAGTGTTACATGAATGTAGAACTTGATTGTACAATATACTTATAGTGTCCAGCATCATAGAAGTGACGTGTCGAGTTCGTTAGGGTTGAATAGTAAGAATAAGTCTTCGAAGGTCACGATGAAGTAGCCCAAGTCGTGGAGGAAATGCGACTCTGTGTATCTCATAGTGAATCTACTGTGCTGGTTTGGCTTCATGTTGGAACTCTGCATGTACCAGGTATGCAAAGTTCCGTAAATCAGTCCAAGCTTGAGTAATTGTGACTCGGGGACCAACGATACTTCGATCATGAACTTCTATTCCCTTGGAGGCACCTTAATCTTCTTCAATTCAGCCTTGGCACCTCGCTTACGATACATTTTCAATGTTGCCTTCACGAGAGCCGATGCGCTGGCTTTCTGAAGAGGAGCTTGAGGTGAAGTTATAGGCGTTCTATTTGATAGGTATGGTCATATAGACATCGCAGCCACGAAGGGTCCAGGTGATGTCCTCTTGGGCCTTTGGATGATTGTGTGGATGGCATCCTCTAGTGTCATGATTTCTTTGTTTAGGGCCTCTCGGTGGGATAGCCCTAAAACGTCATTATCATGTCTATCTGTATCTTCGCAAAACGGTCTCTAGCTAGGCACCGTGCACCAATGTCCCGAGCAAGCATGGATATATCGCCAACCCCGCCTAGCGTCAGCGGGAATGAAGCCAACAACCACGATTACGAGGATGCGGTGTGACCTTTTATATAATGATACACGATGAGCTAAGGCGTCCACGAGTCTATCTATGCAGCATGCATTTAAGAGATGTACATTACCGGATGTCGTCGATAGGTAAGTGGCGTCGCTATATTCGAAAGTGGCGCAGACGCATAGCTACTCCGATCTTGGGGACTAGATGCTGTAATAATGGGGTGGCTTACGACTAGTTGCGGATTTGTCTCGATTCTTTTCTCAAAGCATCTATCTCTCCTCAAAGTGAGGCGATTATGCCCTCAAGTTTTGCATCAAAGTCCCATTTCATACTTTCCTCACGCTCGGCCTTAGATCTCTTCTTAATACTATATGCATCGGGGTCATTTGGGAATCCGTGACTCCAAGATACGTAAACCCCTAGGCCTTGTGTGTGACCTGGGTGTTCCTTGTTTCCCAAGGCGGTGAATAGTATATCCCTCTCCCTGACTATTTGGAAGGAGTCTTCGGAAGATTCAGTAGTCAATATTTGCTGATACTACGAGGTGGTGATTGGTTAATTTGAAAAGCTCATGGCTTATGGTGAAAACATCAGATTGGTGAAAAAGCATCATGGTGACAGAGGCTTATTTAGCATAATTAAATTTAAAAAATTTTAAAAATATAAAAAATATGTTAGCCCATTACGTATAATACAAACAAATACGGGAAAAAAAGAACCGACAAAAAAGCTCAACAAAAAGCCAAAAGTTCAGAAAAAACGAAACTTATTAATAGTAAAAAATAAGTCAGAAGTCAAAAGCCGAAACTCAACAAATTTGATGTTGATGTTAACATCCAGTTTACTACGATGTGATATGATACCCGATGTACAACAGAAGGATAGCAGAAGTGCATAATGATTTGACGTGGAACATGCAAAATTCTAGCTTGCAACCATAGACCTATGTTTGCAGACCTATGTTTGCAACCATAAACATGCAAAATTATTTTTGAACGGTAACTTGCTAAGCACCAAGCAACGTGACTTAGGGGTATCTCTGTATGAAAACGACGTAACGGCAGACAACTACTTGACGTGTGGAAATTTTGCATAGGAAAAATCATTGTGCGACTAGGGCCTACAATGTGAGCCACGTGTCAATTTGGCACTCTCGCCGTCGATGGTGTCCTAGAAAACAGTGTAGTTGTTTGACTTTGTTTCCATGCGGCCATCGCCCATCAGCCAAGCTGCAACCGGCTACAGCAGCCGGCGGTTGGGTGAGTCGTTAATATAGATGGCCGATGACAACTGCCTATCTGACGGGATCAATGCCCTGGACTTCCTACGCTTACATCCATAGCTACCCGTACGCCTGGGTCGCGGTACAAAGTGGGGGTACGTCACTTTTTCTTCCAAATTAATTTTATATCATGTAACATGAATCCTACTCGGTCGATGAATCCTGCAAACAGTACGCTCCTACCCGGGGGTTATGCGGAATCCAGTAATTATATTTACGTCGTCAATTGATACAACGACAATATATACAATCTTGCAATATGCCAACCAATGGACAAATACTACTGGTAGATACATGGAGGTTAAAACTAACAAGGTTTTACCGGGTTAAATTAAGTGCTAAACAACACTCAATTGTTTTCTTGAACTAGGAGCACTCAGGTTTTTCTCTCATATATGTACCCCTTCAAAAAAATATAAGTACTCCAAACCATAAAAAGCACTTAAATTCCCTTTTCTCATGTATGCACCATCTCTAAAAAAATATGAGTGTTCAGAATCACAAAAACACTCCAATTCCTCTTCTCATGTATACACTCTCTTCAAAAAATCTAAATACTCTAAACCATAAAAAACACTTAAGTGCTCCTTAGACACCACCTTAAATCTTATCATTGACATCTGTTGATCTTAGCTGCACGTACTTCAAGTGGCTTAAACATTATTGACAGCACCGGGTGTTCATTCGTTTGTCCCAGCTGTAGTCCGTTAAGGAAAAAAAAATAAGAAATACGAACGTATCACGAAGTAATTAACGGTATGTTTAGTGTAACTGGCATTTCATACACTGCTGTCCTTTTGCACACGTAGGTGTAGTCCCAGCTAACTCAAAAGTGACAAATGATTTGGTCAGAACGCGTGTAGCTTAGTGACGCTTTCTGAGAGGACGTTTCACCTGCAAAAAAGCTAATAATTGTCAAAAACAAAATAACTTATTGATGTCCTCGCAAAAACATACTTAAATTGCAAGTATATTCCTGGTCAGAACGGATTTGAGCATGAAGTAATGTAGCAAATTAAGCTCATCCCTGCCAAAGGAAACGTTCGTAATTTTCCTGACCTCTCAACAACCGGGAAAACATCCGTCCCCATCTGCAACTGGTGGATTATATCGTAGCAAAAAACTGAAATTAATGTTAGGAGAAAGAAACACGGAGCTATATTAATTAGCTCGTCTCGTAGGATCGAGATAGCTAGCCAGCTTATATATGACATCATGACCCATTCACACATGCACAGTGCACAGAACCACTCAAGTCAACCCCGTATATCTATCAGGGTTAGTGAACTACTGTTGCTATTTGTATATACATTATCAGTACGACAGTACCCTTTAATTAATTTCCTCGTGCTCGTTCAAGTACACTGTGAATGAACTTAAGCTAGGTGACAAGTAACAAAGCAAAAAATCCGACAAAGCCCTTGTTAATTTATGTGCGATGTTGCTGGCATGGTCCGTCAATGCATGGGTCTTCTTCCACCTATAAATAGCTCCCTACTCGATCAGCTTGTCCCCGCCATCGATCGCTTCTCTTTCTCCTATCTTACTCAAGCTTGAGTGTAAGAGAGATAAGTAGAAGGTAGCGTATCCAAGACATGGCAACTAAGCTGCCCGTTTGGTGGCATGTGGCTTCTGCTCCTGGCTGCGGCGTGCGAGCCAGCCCCATCGCCCCGGAGATGGGGTTCTACCACGACAAGTGCCCCCAAGCGGAGGCCATCGTCAAGGGCGTCGTCGAGAAGGCCATCTATCAGAACCCCGGCAATGGCGCAGCCGTCATCCGCATGATCTTTCACGACTGCTTCGTCGAGGTATTGATCATTTTTTTTCAAGACACTATCCTATTGATCATCAATCAGCCCCGGGCTAATTGCTAGCTTCTAGCAAAGGCGTCAAGTTTAGGTACATGCATAAGCATACAAAGATAAATTAAGGTGCAACATGGCAGCACGCATGCAGGCTGGCTAGCTTTGCTTTCTTGCCGGTACACATTTGTAGTTTTAGGGTTATCGCGCGTGCATGCCAACTAAATATTTAACAATGAGACGATCTCTTTCTAGTTATCACCTTTACGCTGTATATTTGTGTTCAATGGCAATTTAGGGAGCTCTCGACAAGTGCGCTAGCATCTGTATATATAGTTTTCTTTTATAAAGCGTCATAAGCATGTTTCTCACACATAATGTGTTTCTTTTACGTGCCAGCTAACCAACATTGGGCTTTACCTCAAGTTTGTGCAAGGAAAATTTTGAATCAGATACTTCCGTAGTCGATTAGCTGGTCTAACTGGTTGAATTGTTAATTAGGGTTGTGATGCTTCCATCCTCCTGGACCCGACGCCGTTCAGCCCGACGCCGGAGAAGGTCAGCGCGCCGAACAACAATACCTTGCGCGGCTTCGAGCTGATCGACGCGATCAAGGACGCCGTCGAGGCGGCCTGCCCCGGCGTCGTCTCCTGTGCCGACATCATAGCATTCGCGGCCCGCGACGCCTCCTACTTCCTCAGCAGCGGCAAGGTCTACTTCGACATGCCGGCGGGCCGCCGCGACGGGACCTTCTCCAACGCCTCCGAGCCGGTCAAATTCCTGGTCCCGCCGACGTCCAACCTCAGCGCCCTCGTCTCCAGCTTCGTCGCCAAGGGCTCTCCGCGGAGGACTTGGTCGTCCTCTCCGGCGCGCACACAGTCGGGCGGTCGCACTGCTCGTCCTTCGTCCCCGACCGCCTCAACGTCTCTTCCGACATCGACGGCGGCTACGCCGGGTTCCTGAGGAGCCGGTGCCCGCCTAACCCGACGCCTGGCGGCAACGACCCGACGGTGATGCAGGACGAAGTGACGCCCAACGCGATGGACAACCAGTACTACAAGGACTTGCTGGCGCACACGGTGCTGTTCACATCCGACGCGGCCCTCCTGACGTCGCCGGAGACAGCCAAGATGGTGCTGGACAACGTCCACATCCCCGGGTGGTGGGAGGACAGGTTCAAGGCGGCCATGGTGAAATTGGCCAGCATCGAGGTGAAGGTCGGGTACCAGGGGCAGGTGAGGAAGAATTGCCGGGCTATCAACTACCACTAAGCTCAGATGCATGCCTACATGGTGAAGGATTGATCTCTCAGTTGTTTGTTTCATCCATGAGTTGCAAGCGTGTTGATGTGTCGTTGTTGTAATTGGAAAATGTTTTGAACTTTGTGTTTTGGTTATTCATTCGCTTTGTTTAATTTCTCCAGCCCAAAGGTATGATGGGGTTCGCTACGGAATTCTTTGTATGGACTCGTGTGAATGTTGTGTGCATATGAGATAGTACAGTTCAGCTTACATATAAATGTAACGTACAATATTATTAATTTGAAAAAAAACCGTAACAACTTCGGTTGGTTATATATGTTGCCATCATCAGATTGACTTCACTTTTACAATTTGTTCTATAGCTGGAAGTTTTCATTGGGACTAGACCGTTGAGCACACGTGTGAGCTACAAGATCACTATAAGATTGGCGTAGATTGTTAGAGTTAGTAATCTTGTTTAGTAATATTTGAGTCAGCCATGAGTGTGTTGTGTGCGTTGGATAAGCATGAGTTGTTGAGTTTGTTGCTCAACGTGTAGAGTCTGGTTGTCCTTTATAAGTTGGGCTGCTAAGTAATTGATTAATGAATAAGAAGAAAATCACACAAGTGTTGCGCATCACCAAGTCTGTGTTCTCTTAGCATCCCTCTTCTCCATAGGCGTGTGTTCATATACTACGTGTTTTTATTTGAGCCAACAATCGAGTGCGGATGAATATCTGAGACCACCATTGAAGTTGCTTTGATATCCTTGGATCGATGGAGGTGGCGCATGTGGGTAGACAATCCCTTTGTTGTAAGACCGTTGTAAGCTTGTTAGACATGTGTTCACTTTGCGTTGAAATACCACAAGTTAAAGAAGGAGGAGAAAGTGCTTCCAGCTGAAGCTCTCGGTGATGATGAACTGGCCTTGCTGTGATGATGCATGGAACATATGGAATCAAGATTAGGGGGAAAATGCTGCAAATCATCTTGATTACTTTTTTCTGCTAAGTGCTCTAGATGGTTTACTACGTATGCCCATCGAGTAGGATAGATTATTCGTTGTCGAACATATCTGTGTTCGTCAGTTGATTAGTGATCAAATTGATTAGCAAAAGCATCGATCAGGTTGTTAGCCATGCGTGCTTTGAGTGAGGTGGATAAGCGTGAGTTGTTGAGTTTGTTGCTCGACGTGTAGAGCCTGGTTGTCCTCTGTAAGTTGGGCTGTTAAGTTATTGATTAAGTAATGAGAAGAAAATGGTGCAAGTGTTGGGCGCCACAAAGTATGTGTTCTCTTGGTGTTCCTCTTCTCTACAGGCATGTATTCATATAGTATGTTCTTGATCTGGGCCAACAACCAAGAGTACGGATGAATATGCAAAGAAGTAGGAGCAACGGCGGCGAATGCCCTAGAAAGGATGGCAACGGTGGCTCCCAGAGAAGAATGGTAGCAATGGCACACTTGGGAGTGGTCTTTGTGCTAGTTCCCAGTGTTACCAACACTAACGATTGTCAGTGACCTGTGTTCTTGCCGATGCCAGAGGTGGAGAAGAGGAGATGGGGGTAGGAAGGAGGCAGTGGCTGAAGCTACAGGGAGAGAAGAAAGAGGTTGTAGGGGAGGAATAGAGAGAGAAACTAGAAGAGAGATTTATGGTAATGTGTACATGCTGGATGATGTGGTTAATGAGTGGGCTACCATGTCAGCCGAAAACTAGTGATGTGGTGTCTATGTGACAAAACCACTATCGAAAATAGCCTTAGGGATAAAAACTAGATGTTTTTGATAGTTTAGATAGTGAAACGTCTGGTTTTGTAGTTAGAGATTGAAACTAACACTTTTGCAAGAGTTAGAGGGTCAAATGAACTTATTCCAGTTAAATACAGGACATATGTATGTATGGATGGATGTGTTTGATCAAGCTTGTGCTTCACAAATAAAAGGCTAGTTTAAGGGGCTAATGTATTGATGGATGCATATCTGGTTAACTGCAATAGTAAAATAGGAAACAAGATTAACTAAGTAGAAATTCGAAAATTAGATTTATTTTTTCCCGGTCCAAATATGTAGCTATAGAATTAAAGCAGCAATCAAAGAAATTAGATCTTATTTTTGTCATTAAAATATGTAACTGAAATAATTAAGTTGCATATATAATTAATTATGTTTATAAATTTAATTAGAGGTTTTTGTAGAAGCTGGAAAATGGTCTCATGCCCCTGAAGCTGGACCTCAATAGTAGCACCCTTACTCTTTGATAGACAAAAACATGGAGTTCTTTTTTAAAAATACTTATTGAATTAAAGACACTAACTATGCCAATTTGTGTATGTATAATTTTTTATGAAATAAAGTAGAAATATCTTAAATAAAACACACTGAGGATTATTCCAAAAGGGAAAACCCACGTATCAAATAATGCCCTCACACATAGTAAGGAGAGCCGCTGCTATGATACAGTAGCTGAAAGACCCCAAAAATTCAAATCAAATTTTTACTGGATTTTTGCTAGATTTTTGAGTGATTTTTGGAAACTTTCCTTTTTCGGAAAGGTTTCCCTGCAGCCGCTTTCCTTTTCTAGCCGGGCGCCATCCCCTTCCCGTTGGCGGCATTCTTCTTTTCCGCTTCCCTTCTTTCCCCGACGCCTCCTTCCTTTCCCTGCTGGCGCCCCCTTTCCTTCCCGCTTTCTCCCTCGCGCACGCACTGCGCACTGCGCCCACGTTTGCACACCGCGTCACCTCGACGAAAGTTGGTCCGAAACCAGCGGCGCCTCCCCTCGCCACGTGTTGGCCCGCCGCTTGGACCCACACGCGATGCGCCCCGTCTCCCTCCGCGCGAGAGCGCGCTCCGCCGTGCGGTTCGGCCACCCTGCTCCGCGCGTTCCTCCGCCATTACTCACGCGCCTGAGCCGGATGCCTCCCCTTCACCGAGATGACACCCAGCAGCTCCCGTCCTCCTGCTGACCGCGGCACCGCACCCATCCTCTCTCCTCGTTTCATCTCCCTCCGCCGAGGCTTAAAGCCGCCCCTCGCTCCCAGCACTCCGTGCGCCTCAAGCCTCCTACCACCCTCAATCACTTCCTGCCACCCCAAAGAGCCTCCGTGAACAACCGATTGGGCTCTGCTGCTCCCTCGCGCCGTCGTTCCCCTCCCCTGCGTCGGCGACCCCCGTGAGACAATCCCTTTCCCCTTTCCCTCATTTCTTGATTCCATTCGCCCGGAGCTTCTCTGCTACTCCCTAACCTCGATGGTACACTTATCTGGCCAGATGGACGTCCATGGAGCTCTGGCACCGTAGTTCACCGTCAACCACAGAAGCTCCTCTTGGCCAGCTCGCTCGGAGGCTTCCCAGCTGAAGCCACCGCCACCAATGTGAGCCCCGAGCTCCCTAATCGTGAAAACCCGCCAATTTGGCTTGACCAACTCCGTGACCTCTCTCGCCACCGAGAGCCAAATCTCCCTTCTTTCCCTGCCTTCTCCTTTGGCCTTCACACCTCCAACTCCCAAAATGGGTTTCCGCGTCGAGATCTACCCGGTGGTACCCTCCCTGGCCGCCGAAGCCCACGCTGTTGCCGTGGAACGGAGACACCCTCGTCTCTGCCTCTCTACTGCGCGTGCACAGCGAGAGGAAGAAGACAACCGGCATGGCCGCATCCCCGCCATCCTCTCCCCTTCGTTGCCATATAACGTCGACCGTCGGATGGCGTATCTTCTCTGCTGTCCGATGCCACTAAAACCACCTCTCCGCAGCCGCCCGATTCACCTCCCTCTACCCCCGTCCGATCCACTCCACCCCATCTCATCCCGTCCGCCCCATTCCTGCAGCATCTTCACCGTTTGCCCGAGCCACACGTTCAACATCCACCTCGGGTGGCGCGCGCGAGTGATGGTCATATTGCCTAACTGCTCGATCGCTGGGCGTGCGGCATGGTATGCGTGGACCGCGTGGGCCGTTTGGCGTATGGCTGCCTGATCTGCAAGGCCGTCTTTGTAGCACCCGAGCCGGCCTAGCACTGTTCACCGATTTTTCCAGGGATTTAATCTTTTCCAAAAAATCCAAATAAATCCTAGAAAATCACAGAAATTCCCAAAAATTCCCAAATTTCACCACTTTGCTCAATTTGATGCCCTGAATACATTTTTGACATCCTTTTTCCCAGATTCATCCCAGAAAAATTCCAAAAATTTCCTATTTGGAGATTTATGCATTTTACTCCTTTTTCATAGATTATTTTTCCTAGCTTGATTAGGCTCAAGCCGGACTTATGTTATTTTTGTGTGTTTGCGCTAGTTTTGGATATTCTGGAAGCTTCGGTGCAGGGCCAGGATCCAGGAGTTACTACGTTCGAGATCATTGAGATCGTCAGATTCACGACAAGTCGCAAACCCTTGATCATATTGTATCACATGTTGTTTAAATATGTTATTATGCTACTTGCATTATTATTAGTTGTGAAATGTTAGTTTGGGTAAAATAAAATGTTTAGAATGACATGCTATATAGATAAAACCTGCCACCGATAAATGCCATGTTAAACTTGTAGCCCCGCCCTTGTAACCCCTAGAATTACCATAAAAGTAATATAATTACATGTAGGTTACTTATATCTCATGCAAAATCTTCA